>CM034147.1:104073493-105273493 GCA_019776745.2 Taxus chinensis | reverse complement strand
TGTTCTCCATTATATGAGGCTTTCAACATATACACCTCACCATGGATACACATATGTCTTCCTTAGTGTGTGGTAGTCACAATCTACCTTATCCGAGTTGAACACTAGTCATCGTGCATCTTTAAACCTGTGTACTAATGCTTGGAAGTACCTTACTGTGAAATCATATGGAAACTTTCACCAAGGACTCCATGCCCCATATTTCATTGCAAACCACACTATAGAGAAATTTTGGTATACAGAAAATTGAACTGCCTTTCCAACCATTGAAGGCAAGTCCTTGGGGATGCGCTATTCTTCCTAAAAAGCTACACGGACCCTATCATACCATCTCTCTACCCATTGCTTAACCTAATCTATCATGGATCCCTTACATAGGTACTTCTTGAAGTGTTCTTTAGGTGATTTTTGTTCCATTGGATACTCCCATACCTTCTCCTTCTATTCGTCTAGCACACTGATCTCCATGAACACTAGTGATAACAATATAGCTCCAAAGCTGATATTTCCTCTTGTGCATGCTTCCTCAATGATTGTCTCTGTGATATACCATGAGATGTTGTATACTACTCCTTTAGACATTTTTTTGGAAATATGCAACCACATGGTGTTCACTTGTGACCACCTTTCCTGGTCATTGAGCTTTGTAATGAGATGTGTGGCTACTTATACAACTAGATACTTCTTTAGTTTTTCAATGTCCATACCGCATGGACCATTTGTATATCCCAACTCCTTCTTAGTCTCTAATATTGTAGTTTTATCTATCAAATCATCTTACAAATTATCTCCCATGCTTTTCAACCCTATCACCATGGAGATGTGCATAGCTGAAATTCTGACTTTGTGCCCTGTAAAGTAGAAAAACTCCTCATGCACTCTGCTCATAAGCCACTGGTATAATGGCTCATACTTTCTGAAATAAGGGAGCTCATAAAGTTGGTAAAACCCTATCCACTACAATAGCTTCTCACCAACATTGTCATACACTGGCATATCTTCTGTCGTGCATTTATTTGTCTTTGTGTTCGACAACACGTTAAGCTCCTTCTTGTTCTCAATGGTACGGTGATTATACTCAATTAATTTTCTTTTACTTATGTTAGAATCCCACTCCTTTCTAATAATAACCCCCTCTGGATATTGCATCTCCAAAAAAATTCTTTCTAGAGCCATTTCTTCTTCCTCGACTGCCACCTTCTTCTTTCCTTTTACTCCTGTTGCAGCTACATTCTTATGTGCCATATTTACCTTGTAATCCTCTGTAGATCATTTCCATTAAAATTCAACAATGTGTGAAGAAAACCCTAGTTTGATTCAGCGTGCCCTAGGTGAAATTATTTTCCCCTAACTCATCTTTGTCACCTTGCTTCACTCAAACCCTTCACAACCGGGGACACAAGCTTCTTCCACAGACAAATCTCTTTGTCATGACTAGTTACACACCTCTCGCACCTTAAAACGATCACTCGGCTCTTCACACTTGGCTTATTTCAAATAATTTTAATCACAATGGTAAAAATGAATTCTCATCCCATCCTTATATAGATTTTTCAAATTTTGATGCATTTATTGCTCCTTGACCTACCAAATATCCCCTCATTCATTGATCAAACTCATTCATTCCACACAATACATCTTCGCATCCCATCTATAACCTTCTAGCACACCTCCCTACCCTCTAGTCATAGAATTCTCTTCAACATGTTCCCTTGCACCCAAGTACCTCATCATTGTACCTTCTCTTGGTAATTATCATGGCCTCCACTTGCCTCACGTTATACTGTCCTTTCTTTCATCTCCATCCTTGGTCACTTTTTGAGAAGAAATCTTATTTTTAGTTAAATCATACCCATAGCATCTTATTCTTTTATCCTTTCAATTCCCACAACCTTGTACCTAGATATAAACAACCACCCCACACTAAAGTTATGTGCAATCCTCTTCACATAAACATTCTTCACATATTAATTAGCTTCATGTGTGAAAGCGTGCTTATTACACAAGAAAAATAAATAAATTAACAAAGCATAACACTAATGAATGAAATACATTAAGGAAATATGGAATGGAAACCTATTCTAAATGGCAATACTGCCTTATTACAAACACCAAGAAGACTTATTTATAGTAGGGCTTCAGCATACTCCCGTTAAAGTAACTGGCTAGCCATGTTCCATCAAGTGATTATAACTGAAAAGCACCTAACTCAAGTATATAAGTGATGAAATACAACCCCAACCAATGTACTTTGAGCTTTCCTAGATGGTGCAAGAACTTATAATCATAAAGAAGAACCATTTTTCCATTTTTGAACTTCTTATCCCTTATGATTCTATCTTGCCATGCCTTCTGCCTAGCTTTTTCTTGCTTCTGACTCCATCATACTATGGCTCATCGCTCATCTAGTTGAATCATCTTCTCAATACGCTCTTTTAAATCCTATTCATCAGCTAGACCTCTAGCGCACACAATGCGTGAAGAAGGTAACATAAATTCTATAGGGAGAATGACTTCTGTGCTAAACACCAACTGAAATGGCATAGCTTTGTTCAGTCTCTTATAATTTGTTCTATATGCCCAAATAACAACTAACACTTTATCATCCAAATCCTTTCTCCCAACATCACAAATTTTGGCTCAAAATCTTGTTAAAATCCTGAATAGTTCCATTTTCCTAAGTATGATAGGGTATAGTTTTATGGTGTGCAACCATAAACTCATCTAATAAGATCCTGATTGTTTCATTCAAAAAGTGTGTCCCCCTATCACTTGTCAATATTAAAGGACATCCATATCTTGTAAGAACATTCTCCCATAGAAAACTATCTGCTTTAGCTACTATACAGTCCTTTGTAGGTGTTGCTTCTACCCACTGTGTGAGATAATTTGTGCAAGTAATGATATAACATGACCCATCCCTGTATGCGGCTGGTGAAATAGGTCCTACAAAGTCAATGGACCATTTATCAAATGTTTTAACACTAGTAATTGGTCTCAAAGTCATCTCATTTTGTTTCCTTGGTTTACCTAGATGCTAACAATGGTCGCATGCTTTACAATACACCTTACAATCTTTATATAGTGTCTCCCACCATAATCCAACAAGTAGTATCTTCCGAGAAGTTGCATCACCTACATAATGGCCTCCTACAATACCACCATGGGATTATTCCATAATATCCTTGTGCTCATGCTCTAATACACAGTGATGTAATACTTCATCTCTGTCGAAATTGTAAAGGTCACCACTAATTAACATAAACAGTGTCACACGTATAGCAAGCTATTTCTTTTCTAATTCCTTCATTCCTTCTGGTGCCATACCAGTTCATAGAAAGGAATAAATGTCTTCTAATTCCATGGGCATGGATTATAACCTATATAACTATGCATCTGACATGGTTTCTTTAATTTTCTATGCTTCCTCTCCTGAGTTTATTCTAGATAAATGGTCTGGTCTAGAGTTACTTTTCCCTGGCTTCACCACAACTATGAAGTCAAACTCTTGAAATAGGAGTACCCATCTGCATATGCACCCTTACAAGAATGGTTTGTTTACCAAGTACTTCAATGCCATGTGATCTGTATAAAACACAAATGATGTTGCTAACAAGTACTGTCGAAACTTATGAAATGCATAGATCATTGATAAAGCTTCACACTCTGTAGTTGTATAATTTTGTTCAATAGGAGCCAACTTCCTACTAGAAAACAAAATTTGATGATCGATAATACCTTCACCAAGTTGAGCTAACATAGTGATAATGGCCATACTAGAGGCATCCACATGCACATGAAATGGTTTATCCCATGAGGGAAAACACAGAATAGGCATGGTAGTAAGTTTCTACTTTAATATCTCAAATGTACGTTGTTGTGGTTCTCCGCAATAAAATGCACCTTTTCCTTTTAGTAATTCTTCCAAGGGTGCAACAATCTTGGCATAATACCCTTTGATGAACTTTTTATAATATCCTGTATGACCTAAAAATCCTCACACCTCACTTTGACTGGTAGATGCTTCTAGGCCTAGAATGACTGGAACCTTAGCTAGAACCTTCCTTGCAAATTATATGTCCTAACAATATTCCAAATGGTGTAGCAAATATGCACTTCTTGATGTTCAAAGAGATACTCAATTGTCTATACCATTCAAACATTAAGTGCAGATTATCACAATGATCTTTCACAAGCCCATATATTGTCCAATCATCCAGATAAACTTGTAAGAAGTTGTGAATAAAATCCTTGAATGCCTAAACAACTATCCGTGAGAATATAGCAGGTGCATTTTTCAATCCAAAAGGCATCACAATATATGTAAAACTACCCCATTCAATAGTAAATGTTGTCTTTTCTTGATCCTCCTAAGCTATCCTAACCTGATGATACCCAGAAAACCCATCTGGGAAAGAGTATATTTCGTGCCTTGCAATGCCTTCTAGTATTTCCTCAATAAATTCCATAGGGAATGGATCTGTGATACTTGCAGCATTCATCTCCATGTAGTCCACACATATTCTAATTCTTCCATCCTTCTCGATAGTGATCACTATTGGACTAACCCATTCTGACTCATCAAAGGGCTTGATAATTCTAGATTTCAATATTTTATCAATTTCTTCTTTTACCTCTTGGTACAAATTGGGGTTCATTCTATAAGGTCTCTTCCTAACTAGTCATGCACCATCCTTAAGTTTTATCTTCATTTCCCCAAGTGATTTATGCACACCTTTAAGTTAATGATACCCTCGACGGAATAATTCCTGATAATCCTTGAGTAACTCAATGATCTTGGATACCTCCAAGTATGACCAGTAGTCTCCAATGATGGCATTCTTAGGCTCATCCTCCAAACCTATATTCACCTTCTTTTTCTTCATGGGTTCATGATAGGCACATGTAGTCTTGTTTGCACTTTCTAAGACCTTGCGCACCCCTTGTGAATCCAGGTTCTCATCTTCCTCATCATCCACAGTGTAAACCATATTTCCTTTCTCTTTCTTAAGGAAAGAGCATTCAAGTAGCATGGATTCCATTTCTTCTTCCTTTTCAAAATGTGCTCCAAAATTTGTCTCACCAAATAATTCCTGAATATGCTCTTCTATTTTTGCACTATCTCCCATGGTTAACCACATAAAAAAATTTAATGCCTCTTCTATTGGAGGTTTGGAAGAAAAGTATTCAAAGTTTTGGATCATTTTTATAGTCAAATTTTGCTAATTCCCAATCTCTCTATGTATTTCTACATATACATACCATGCACGCACGTATCCTTGTAGCATAGAGTACAATCTATGCACCCAAAGTGAAGGGGTTAATGCTTCCTATCCTACTGTCTAGAGTATCTCACACTACTGAATGTGATGCTCAATAGGTTGATCACCATAATAAGTGCAGATATGTGTAGCTGCATTGTTCCTAAAAATCTAAATAGATAGGGTGATCCCAATCTATTCCCATTCTATAACATTATCTTTGTGGACTACCCACTAGTGCATTATTGTCTTGTGTAAGGTATATACCAACATATCACTTCTCTTAATTTGATCCATCCACCGTGTTTCCATGGATTTCAAAAATATAGGAAGATAGTCTTCCCCTGTATACCAAGGTACTGTGCTACCTATCCAACGAACTGAATGAAGTCCATTCTTGCATGCAACCACGCTTTTCACCTCATGCCCTACTAGTTCATATGTACCATGAGCCCAATTGTCACAAGAAATACTCATGGTATCACTAATAGAATGAGAATCCTCCCACTATAGGATTCCTTCTTTTGATGGCTCACCTATAAGTCCTGAATAACACGTACATAAATTTTTTTTTAGTCCTGCTCACTTAGAGGCTCAACATATGGTGTAGAATTCCCATTTTGAAAAGGTATCACAACCCTTTCCTCCTTGTTCTCAAAGCTGATATACCCCTTATTGAATCTCAAGTCAGTGTTATTCGCATAACACCAAGGTCATCCAAGTAAGGCTAGAAACTATCTGCTTCTGCAAGTGCTAATACCTCAAAATCCCCAGTGAACTTGGCTCCTTGTATAGTTATAGATGCATCCTTAAAAACTCCTATGGGGGTGGCCTTAGTATTATTTTCCATAAAAACCACATTAGATGATGGCTACAATGGAGGCCTCCCCATCTATACCCATACATCTAATGTAAGCACATTTACTTCCGCACTTGTATCAATCAAAATATTTCTTGACAACCCTCCATCTACAATAACATTCAGAATAATTTCCTTGTCATAGTCAATGCTATCAGGGGGATATTTGCATGCAAGATCTTCCATCCTGTCTCGATACTTGTGCATGGAGTGTTCCCTTTTAACCAACTTCCCAATAGTGAAATAATGTTCTCCTGGCACAACATTTTGCATACTTCTCTTAGATCATCAATCTCATTTTGGACTGTCTCTAATGCTTTCTTCTGCTCCTTAAGGTACTATATCTCACCCTAAAGATTCCTTAGCACTTCCATAGTATCCTAGTAAACCTCCTTCTGATGAGCAGGATCTTGGGACCTTACATGCAAAACCTCCTCCTTGGTGATCGTAGGCTTCTGGTGCAATACCTCTCTTACACCTGTCACTTCAGCTCATGTAGTAATCTTGATAGTTAAGGCCTCAAGTTCTAGTCTTATCTTGGGCATCCAATGATTTTCCTTTACATGTTGGATCTTAACCATCCCTGCACCTTTATTCTCTTGCTTATGTTGTTTACTAAGATGCTCATATAAGTTTGGGAACTCATTATAGCTATGGTTCTTTCTGTAAAAATAACACGTAACATTCTGGGGACATTCGCACCTATAGTGGTCAGGAGATCTGTACGTATAACATGTTCCATGAGGGAACTCAACTTTTCCTCCACCGCAGCCTCATCCTCCATATCCACTACGATATCCATGTCCCCTTCCATGACCTCCTTTAAAATGGCCCTCATTCCTATCATAGAACGTTTGATTATGATCCCAATCCTGGTGCTCGTTCTTACCCCTAGAATTATCTTTTACACTTGTCTATCGTACCCCAATGTCTATAGCATCCTAGATCTGACCAATCAACTAACAATATTTAATATCATGGGTAGTGGACCTATAAATTTATTAAAATCTAGATACATTCTTCCTTATCGCACACTGTAACAAAGGACATTAACTAGCATCATGATTCAAATGAAAAATCTCACAGTCCAATAGTAATGAGCGTACTGTTCTGCGAGGACAACTATCCTTGGTATGAACTTCTACTTCACAATTTGTACACCAAATTCATGAGCGTGTTTCATGGGTTGAATTCGCTAATAGCTTCTCTAAATGCTTTGACATAGCTATAATCTGTGCCTCTAAGAATGGACTAACACTAGTGTTAATGCTCTGAACTACCTCAGCACATAAAACTACTTGTAGTGCTTCGTGTAAATTAGTTTATGTCTTATGTGACAACACCCTTCTAAATGGTGTAATTAATCCTCCAATAAACCATTGTTCATGCTTACTGGCATGAATATCATAGGAAAGCTTAGATAGAAGTGTCTTAAAGTGGGCATCATACTCATGTACACTCTCAGTGGTGCCATATTTGATATCTTTGAGCACGCTAATACTTTTATACTCAAATTCAGGGATATGGAACTCTTTCAAGAAAGCATCCTTCAATGCTACATAATCCACACAAGTTTAATCAGGGTAAAACTTCCTCTACCAGTTGTGTGCACATCCCTGTAATGTAGTAGTGAATTGACTTGCCTTGCGCTCAGCAACCATGATCCCTTTAGCTTCCCACGAAATTTCACACATATGCACATTATCATCTCTGCCTCCTCTTTGCCTCTATACTTTAGAAGACAAAGAGACATTTCCATATAAATGTTTTGTGGTTGCTATGGGCCTTGACCACCTGATCCAGAACCTTCTATGTTCCCTCTACCTCCAGAACCACCAGATCCACTGCAATTAGAACCACCTATACCTCTTGATCCTCCACCTATAGCTGGAATATGACTTGTAGATTTACTCCCATGAGATTTGATAGTAGTAGTATACTGAACCCCTACAGTCTATGAGGCAGTTCCACTTCTAGAGGTGAACCCAAAATTATGTGCACTCACATTCTATGTGGATGATGTGCCTGAAAACACACCTTTGAATAACATTGAAGTTGTTTGTCCTACCATTGATGTAATTGTTCCCTGACTTAATCCTACTCTCCTACTTCCCAAGTTATCTTGTTGGTTATTTGTCATACTAGATATTGGAAAACCAAGCACAAGGACTAGGTCACCAGGTGGATTAAGATGCATGCTTGTAGCCTAGGTAGTATCTACTGGCACACTTCTTTGTGAGGCCAAGGGAGGATCTCTATCATGTTTTCCAAGATGGGGGAGTTCCTGATGCTCTAGATCCATGTATTCTATGTGAGTTGTAAATCCTTCATGAACCATCTCTCTCCTCAACTCCATTCCTTCTGCAACAGAATGTTGCTTCTCTATCTCCCTCTCACATGCCTCATTATACTTAAGCCACCTTTGCTCTCTCTGCCTCTCTACTGGTAGGTCTACCATCTTTTACCAAACCTGTTCCTACCCTTGTGCATGGTGAAGTTTAGGTATCCATCATTTTTCTCTCCAGGTTCACAGTTACCATCAAGATCTTAATCGCCAGTGGAAGGCCTTGCAGATATGTTCCTCTAGGATACCGCAAAAACTGGAATTCAGCTACCTTTGGGAAAGAATACATTGAAATTCAATATTCCATAATATAAATTTTTAGAACACCATGAAACCATGTATCCACATCACAAGTCTAGATCAAATTAGCATCATAAAGGTTATGAAATTATTCATGTGTCTAGATAAGTGCGCGATAACTCCAATTCCACTGAGATGCATAATTAGTAAGCCACTCATATAGTTCTACTGGAAAGATAACAAAAACACTCTCGTATAGGCTGTCATATAGATTATGTTCTACCCAAGTATGTATGTTAAAATCAGATCCACTGTTGAACCACTGTGCATATTCTTCCTCCAAATCATGTATCCACTCCTCAATACTTGCTAGAGTTAACCGGTATGTCTTAATTGTGAACCATTCTGAAAACAACTAAAAAATGAAAAAAGAACCAATGATGTAGCCTATAATTTACCAGATGACACGCTAGTCATGCTGGTACATCACTCAGCCTAGACTGAGCACTCACCTGAAGCGTGCAAATGTAGTAATTCCATCTTTAGGGTTGTTGTAGTAGGATGTTAACGTGATGAAGGAAGAAACATATATGTCCATAACTAATCCACCATTCTACCATGTATGCTACGTTCAAATCTATGAAAGAATAAGCTTAAACAGTAATCATGATTGAATCAATAGTATGCAGTACTCAATTACACACAGGAATGACACTTAGATTCATCCAATATCTTCCATCTATTAATAAACATAAAATCTCCTTACAATAATGTCAATTTATACCAATGCATATGGATCTATTACAGTAATCCCATCGTATATCTATCTATCACACACATCCATCTCTCATATATCTTCTACTATGTGCTTCACATCATATATATAGGGTGGGGACTTTCCCTTCACCACTTATCTATTCTAGAAATAGGCTGTATGCTATTAATAGCCACGTATCGCTTACAGGCATAGCCACACATGTAAGTGTGCTATCTATAGAATTCTTATAGTTAACTGAAGTGACAATCATATTCTTAGCTTGTCTCCATATAAAACTCTTTGATCCAATCGTCTAAAGATAGACTATGCGTGGCACTCACGTCTCTGCATTGTTGATGTGTTCCACATGCCATCTTCTAAAAATAGGTCTTTATGCTCAAAATCAACTAATTCCTTAATGTTTAACTTTCCCTCCGTGCGTGGGCTCTTCTTGTCCCTTCGTGCCCTTAAACTTGGCTTTCTCTCCCACACGGACTCCTTATGTGATCTCTAACAAGTATTCTCTGATCAACAGTGGGCTTCCATGATCCCAAGAGACAATTTTCCTTGGAGTTGGGGGTTGAAGATGAGCAATGTAGATGGGTCTGAGAGTTCTAGTTGGTTGTGTAGAAGGCCTACCTGGCGGAGGCGTTGAGAGAACTCTATTCAGAGGAGATGGAGATCTTTGGATTTTGTAACTTTTCCTGTTGCATGGTGGATATAGCTGTAAATAGTCAAACGCACCTTCCTCCCTCACTCTCTCCCTCATTTGCACTCAACTTGTAACTCTAGCGGATCACTTGAATACTACTAGGATTAGTAGATCTTTGGTAATGGAAATCTAAATGTGTAGATGTTTGTCCCATAAGGCGTACCACAAATTTTTTTGATGATTATCCTTGAGGATTGACCATCAGAGTTGTAGGGAACCTTAGGTTAGTGGGACCTACACCCTAAGGTGACCTTAAAGTTTTAAAGAAGCTAGTTCTTCTTTATCTTAGGAGGAAAAGTTATGAGAAAGCTATAAAGAAACATAAAACTTAACAGGGGGTGATGCACCAAGGTAAATCCTACGGAAGGAGAAATGTCCATAGATTTCAATCGAAATAGTTTGAATAGTGTTACAACATTATCTACCTATTTAGTGATACCTTATATTTAAATCAGAGTTGTAAAAGGGGAGTAGAAAATACAATATACATAGATAAAAGATAAGTCAAAATCTAAGGACATATAGCACGATAGATTTCATAACTTCCTAACATCATTTTACAGAAAATGAAGATTCAGAGTATGAAGAGCTCTAGTGCATAGAAAAAGAACTTAATATATAAAGGAAATCATACATAAGGCTGAAATGGCACAGATTACAATCTCCTTATAATGAAATATCTCACTAAGGATAGAAATTACGAAATGAATCTTCTCATGTCTTCCTTAGCTTCTACCTATTTTTCTCTTTGGAAAAGATCTCTCTTTTGTTCTGGGATGATTTCTCTTGTTGTAGATGCTTAGGGTTCTATTTGCAATGTCTAGAACCAAAGCTTTAACTTTTAGTATTTAATTCTATTACGTGATCTTTCATTTCCATGCCAAAATATCAACTACTCATTTGGGATATTTGCAACTGTATTTAATTTATACGGTTGATGATTCCTAAGTTGGTGAAGCTTCATCCTCATTACGTGGTGGGATGACTCCTCTTAAGGATTTTACCCAAGAATATACTTTTCAAAATGCACCTGATAGACATGTGGAGAGTGCATTTTTTTTCGTGGCCCCTTTCATTTCCTTTATTTGAATATGCACCTTGGTGACATGTGGAGAGCCTTTTGAGCATCCCTAATATCTTTCTGACGTTTCCCCTACTAATAAAATACTTAGAGGTTTGTGACAGGTGATTAGCACCACACAATTTTAAGATCCCTTCCTTCTTTATTCCTATCCCAATTATGGCAATGAGACACGTGGATACCCTCTGTGTTCATCTTTATACTTAGTCAATTTTTTAAGCTGAGTAAACAAAAGAAGACAAGAAGGGGAAACAAGAAAAAGGGAGGGGGCTATTTATCAAAATATATTTATATAAAATATCTCTACTGATACATTTCAACATCCCCTCAATCCTACACATTTCATTTTTCTTAGAATGACCTCGGGAAGTCGAGTGTGTCTGAAATCATGTGTTGATTCTCAGGCATAAAAAATTGCTGAACCTGACATGAAGGACTAGTTCCCTCTTATTTCCTTTTAGTTTCATTTGCTTTAGTCTCTTTTCCCCCCTTCCTCTATTTATTAGGTATTTTATATCTCTCCAAATATATATGGTAGAGATTTTGGTGGGAAATATGGCTTGAATAGATATTACACCAATGTTCAACTTCAAAAATCTCCTCCCCTTTCCAGATGGGATGATAACTACAAAAACAATGTACAAACATCCCCTAGCTATATCTCAAACCCCACTAGTAACATGAAAATAAAGGAGGTTTTTCAACCTTTAAACATGCAATATGGTCAATATAATTAAAAAAACATGGCCTTTATGGGTGAAAACATACCATACACTAGAGTTTTGTCAAGACCTCACATTAGCATGCAATCGTCAGAAGATGAAATTTTTACATGAATTTCCAATCCCCTTCATATGATATATGAGTCCTTAGATAGGATGAATATTCATACCTTGAAATTTTCAACAAAAATGTATCGGCCACAAATCATGAAACTCATATCTTTAAGGAAAATAAAAATTACAACACCAAACAATTTATAACAGGGTATCAAGTGTCTTCTCAACCAAACCCTACATAACAAGCACCTAAACAAGGGACTCAATCCTCACCCAATGATGTTATTGCTACCTTATTATGGCAGATTAGAGAACTAGATAGTGCCTAAAATTCATAACTGACTTATGTGATAAAATAGAACATGGGGTATCCCATTGACAACAAAGGATTCACCTCCACCAACGCACAACTAATACAACATCCTATACAAAAAGGTTATCCAATCCAATCACATCTAGGTTATTTTCTCACAGGATCTGAAACAGTAGGGATGGGTCCTCATCCATCTCATGCTTATCCTATGCAAGGGATGTCCAGAAGTGTGCTCTTAAATTCCATTCCTTCTAGTAATGTGGCACTCCTTGGTTTCATGCCCATTATCCCATATCCTAGTGTTGTTCCTCCTTATATGAATATGTATTAAAATTCCCCTCAGATGGAAACATACACTTTCATCTCTCCTTATACACAATATCAAGGATCTTCGTATGTTTTAATCAATTCTTACACCAAAGCTTATCCAACTCCTCCTCCTCCCCCTTATGAGGGAGCATCAATGGCATAATCTTACACAAGGGGTACCTACGTTGAATATTTGAAATAACCCCTTGAATTCACCATACGGTGTGTTATGATTTTTCTCCCATTTTCTGATATACCTAAATTTAATGGAGAAGGAGATCCAAATGCTCATATCAAGGCCTACACTACTGGCATTAGATAATTGCTTCCTTGGGATGTTGTAGTAGCTAAGATATTTCCAAAGAATCTTAAGGGAATCCCTTTATATTGATATAATTTGATTCTACAAGCTTCCATACATTCCTTCAAACAAATTTTTTATAAATTCATTAGAGATTTTGAACTAAAGAGGTTACTACAAACAGGGATTAGGGAGTTTCTACATATCAAGTAGGAACAAAATGAATCTTCTTCCCATTTCATCCAGAGATGCTGTCAAGTTCTTTATTCCTCTACAAGTGCACCTAACATGGAACAAATGTAAATTTATGACCTTTTCCTTCACTCAATCAATTGATAAACCAAGAAGGAATTCTAGAAGGTTCCTTTCCATAGTTATGAGGAAATGTTGGAAGGTGCACTTTGAATCGACCAATTCGGTATTGATAGCGGGAATAAAACCTATGATATCAATGATAAATTTGTATACCATAACCAAAACAATGTGAACCAACAATATAATGGAGACAACAACCAAGGACCCAAGTTCTTGAATCATAATCATGGTTCTACCATGGACGGTGTTACTGTATGCCTAAAAAACAACACATGGTTTCAGGCACACATGACCTCCCGAGGTCATGATGGGACAACTAGAATGTGATAGATGGAATGGTAATGTGGTAGATGGGTGGAGTACATGTGAGATAGGTTGGAATGGAAACAACAAGTCAAGGAAACTGAATGTTCTGAACTGGAACACCCATATTTTTTTTTATTAAGGGAAATGAATGATTGTCTAACTTATTTAGGGGTGATGCTACGATCAAGATGATCGCAGTGCATAACTAGGTGTCAATATCTTTATAACCAGATAACACTCTACTTATTTGTGGAACACGGGGAAATTTCCCTTCACTTTCTATGAATTCATCTTTGAAGAGGGTCATGAAGATATGAAAAAATATGGGATAAGGAAAAATCAATGGTTTCAGGGTATAAGCCGGTCTACCTGATCAACCCAATATTCCTTGGCAATATTTGATTCCTCGTTTAAGGAAATGAGTTGGCCGATGATTGTAGGAGACATGAGTGTGGCTCTAAAAACTAATTGGCACAAGCCTTGGTCAATATCAGTTTGGTCTCACTCAATATTTTGTTTTCTAATAAGTGGGTCAAATATTCGAATGTGTTGTTGTGGTGGGCCTAGAATGGTCATGTGGGCACTCAAATTAGGAGAAAAGGAAACAAACAAGTAGGCTAAAATCCAAAGGGATTGAGAGCTAAGATCTGGTATCCTAGGCTGCTAGTGAAGTAGCAGTTGTGTTATCTCTAATCTAAATTACTTTAATTCCTACTTTTAAATCAAAGGAAGTAAATAAACTCGAATTAAATAAAAGAAAGTTGATTTCCTCTTTTATGTAAGTAAGTTTAATTTATGAGCATATAATTAAATAAAAAAACAAAAAGCTATCTAATTGTTTTAGTATTTTCAATGAAGATTTGAAAGAAATAAAGAAATAAATCTATTCTAACTTCTAATCTAGATTTTTTATTTTCTAGTTAATGGAAATTAAATAAAACAAATGCTACATGATAAATAAACTAATTAAAATAAAATGAATCTACTTCTAAACTAAATTGAAATTAAACAGGGAATATTTAGATGTAGTTATTCCTCTATTGCAAGATGTGAGAGCTAATCTAATTTAAACAAATATGTTTTCTAATTTGTAATTGTGGATATCTAACTTCTTCTAATTTCTTCACCTCAAAATCATGGGAATAAATAAGGCTTCTCAAAAGAAATTTCCTCTTCCCCTAAGACTTCCTTGGTAAAACAAATGAAATGCATAGTCAAATTAATAATGAAGAATTAAAATACAAGCACAGATACAAAATCTTCCTCAAAATTCTTTCCCTTGTAGATCCACATGGATAAGTATGGAAGAACATATCAATGGAAGTTTGTTTGTACATACAAAAATATGGAAATGAAGAAATGAAAATGTACAAGTATTCTAAATGAAGAAATAAAAAAGTTATTACACAGAACCTTCCTCAAAATTCTTTCCCAAGAAAATCCATAGGGATAAGTTAAGAAGAAAATATCAATGGAAATCTTCTTACAATATATAAATTCTACTCCTTAAGATAAATGTATCTAACGACAATATTGTAAAGAATGAAAGATTTGAAAGAATTATAAATGCACCCCCAACCTGGATATGTAGAATTGTGAAAATTTCCAAGTGTGGTGATGATTTATTTGGTCTCCTCATATTCCTTTCTAGAGATGAGATTCCAATTAATCCAAAGAATAGAGTTGGTTGGTTGTAGAAGAAATTACGAAGATGTTGGACCAGACTGGTTGCAGGCTAGCTGATCACAAATGTAGATAAAAGCAAAAAATAAATGAACTATGGTGTTTTTGTACTTCTTGGAAAGATTTTGGAAGAGTAACAGTGAAATTCAAATCAAGAATCTCAAACCCATCATATGGGTAAAAACTTGGCTTTTATAGAAAAATGGCAGGGAAGAATTCTAGCACACTTGGGAATTAAGAAGTCTCAAATCATCTTAAGAAGGGGCAGTCAACATTCCAATAATAGTAAACAGGGAAGAGGAGTTCCATACATATACAAAAAGATAGGAATCATGTGAAATATTCAATAAATGGGTGAGAAAGACACTCAAAAATAGAGACATGTGCACATAACACACAGTTCAAATTCTTGGATTAAATCACATGGAGCCGCCAGCTTGTGCAAGCTGGCAGTTACATCACTAAAGAGAAAAACTTTAAGTAAAGGGGGTGAAATAAAATTGTGAAAGAAAGAAAATATAAGTAACTAAGAAACAATGAAACATAAGTCATATAAGCATGATGGAGGTAAGGAAAGGGGATCTTGACCTCATCATTTGTTCTAAAAAAGAGAAAATCATCATTAGAGACTTTTACCTTAGTGCTGATGTGGCACCTTTATAATTTTGGGTGCATACTTATTTCCCCCTCAGAGAAACTTTTTAGTCATGAATGGGTGTAAAACATGAATTTTGAGTATGGCATTCCCAAATGGGAGGGTTATAAATTATACCTCAACTATCAATGAGTTGAAACTACACCAATCCAACCTTCCCACCACCTGCAAGAGAGAGATGGGAATCAAGTACAAATATAAAACATGATTAGAAAAATACTCTAAAATAAAATGATAAGATTATGTACCATATTTGCAAGCAGGAGAAATATATCTGCTCTAGCGCACCAACCATGTATACACTCACTCAAAGTGATATTATCAAATTTACACTATATATATTACTTTTTACTATTTTTGAAAATTTTTACATTTTTCATTTTTACTCACCCACTCAGTAATTTTTGGAGCTATAGAATACATGTGACCATTTCATGTGAGAGTATAGCTGAATCAATATGCATTCAAAGATGATGGAAATGTAATTAATGGCAACAGAAGATGCGTACAAATAGGTAAGTTACACGCATTTGTTTACTTTTTCCCTAAAATGTAGGATTTAGTTGAAAATATTTATAGGGGGTCATTTTTAATAATTTTTTAGTCAAAATGATCATAAGGGGGATGCCTCATAGGTTTTGTCCTTTATTTGAATCAATTTGGTTTATTTTTTATTTTTACAAGTTTTTAGGCCTTAGGGTATGACCCAAATTTTGAGGGCAGAACTGTCATGGTGGTTACACAACCACTACTCTTCCCAAAGTAGCGGTTACATAACCGTCATTAAAGGAGTGTGATAGTTGTGCCACCACCACAGTGGTTACATAATTTCCACTCTACTAGGAGTGGTGGTTACGTAACCGTCACAATGTTTTGCTAATTATGGACTAAGTCTGCATTTCATTGGTTTTTTATTGTATTTATATTGTTTTTGTGATCTTTTTATTTACTTATGAGGTTCCAACTTACTCTTTTCTTGTTTTTTATGTATGCCGGGAGGCTACATTAGGTGGATTCGGGCACGTGAGAAGGATTGGTTACCTCAGATCTTGCACAGACTGACCTAGGTAGAGATGGATTTATTAGGGAGGGATAGCCTTTGGAGGATTTCTTAGACATAACTTGTTTATCCCGTGAGTCACCTCCTTTTTTATTTACTAAGTTACTGGGATACATACTAGAACACTTTCCAGTTTCATGGGGTTATAGGTGAGTGTACCATCACCTTGGAGGACATTTATCAAGTCCTCAGAATTCATGTCACTAGCAGGAAGTTAGCACTGAAGAGCACCAATTCAAAAGGGAGGCATATAGTTGGGTGAATTATATTGGTCATGCATTAACACCTAACATGGGTGCCAAGTAGGGGGTTAGATTAGTTACAATTGATATCACACCTATCCCCACTATGTGCAAGTACATCATTGGTATTTTGGCTTTGTGTATGATTAGGGACAAGGGACAAGTCAATTTATTGTTCTACTTGCCTCCTATCATCCAAAGCATTAAGCAACATGACAAAATTTATGCTTGGGGAGTGGACATACTGGGGACTACATACCATGATCTTTATAGGATTGTCAAATTAGGGGCTAAATCACTTAGCCATCCCACACTAGTTATATCTTGGGTTTACAAGTGGATGATCCCCTAGTAGAGGAGATTTAGGATAAAAAATCCCATAGATATCAAGGTGGCATGATGGGTTGATATGGCTCCTATTAGGGGCCCATCACCATTAGTTTCTAATCTAACCACAAGAGACATGATTACGTATCCATATAATGATATGTCTAACAAATGGGGTGAGGAGGGTATCACACTAACCACATGCCACACTACGGTTTAGTTGATTGATCAGAGTAGTATATTTGAGACTCATCTGGTGCTAAGGTACCCCAATAGTTTGGGTTACCTTATATAGATTTTCTTTCGATAGTAGCTATAATAGACATGGGTATATGGGAGGCAAGAGCAGCCTAGAGAGGATAATTATAGTGGAGGGTTGTTTCACCTAGGATTTCATCTATTAAAGCAGTAGTTAGACCGAGATAGGTATTAAAAATTGGTGTGGGCCCAATGCACAGTAAGGAGGAGGCTGATACATAATTAGACTTGGGGGAGGAGATAAAATCAGAGTGGCACAACACAAGAGAGGCCTTTGTGACTTCCAAAGCTGAGGAAGAGTCGTAAGAGCATTCAATACACCCTAAGGATATAGAGGAGGGATCCATGTATCCTTAGCACATGAAGGAGGAGGGAGCTGAGGAGGCAGTAACAACTCTTGCAACAACACCAGTTGTTGATATGATTTGGATTCCTGGAGACCTGAGTGAGTATAAAAAAACTTCTCCAATCTCTACTTCCTAGATTAGTTGTTAGTAATCCATTTACTTTTTTATTTTTATTTTTACCACATATTTTTTAACTCACTATTTTTTGTTTTTTCTTTTCAGCCACAGCTGATAGATGGCAGGATTTTTTTGAGACACACTCCTGGATATGTTCATGATCCCATTCAAGAATAATAGAGATTAGTTTCTTGTAGATCTTGGACTCTCAACATGATCCGGTCATCACACCGACATGTTTGCACTAATATGGCATGTTACGGTGGTGATGACCCAGCTAATGACCGACATTACAGTTCATGAGGACCGAGAGAGATGGAGATGAGGAAACTCACACATTGGAGCTACTACTACTGTTCACTCACCTGAGCAGTCACATAGATTGACATATGGAGGCTTCCACAATGCACTAAGCTGATCTCACCATATGATCCATAGCAGAAGCCCTCACCCTGCCCCTTTGTAGGGCTCTAGGAGGGAGGGATAGGCCTAGAGACTTTATTAATTTGAGATAGGTTTTTGATATGTATATCATTTTTTTGTATTTTTAACTCATATTGAGTATTTTTAACCACACTTACTCTATGGTGTAACAAAATTGTACATGAGAAACTTGAAAATTTATTGATATATACATATAGACATCTTTTTGGCTTGGCATTATTTTGTAAGATTTGATTTCATTATGGTTTGTCCCATCTTTATACTCTTAGATGATTTAGAATTTTTGATGTTTTTGAATGTATGTTATGGATTATGATAATGAAACAACATGAAAAACAAAATGACATGCATTTAATTACAAGTATGGTAACAAATTGTAATTTGGACACTTTTCTTTTCACGTAACTTTTAAAATTTCTATTTTATTGGAAAAATGTGTTGATAATGATATGATGATATGATAATATCACTTTGTCCTTAAATTCATGCAACCAGTAATATGTGAGGGCTCACCATTGAGATTCAAGAAGAATGCAAGATGTATGCTTCAAATAAGATAAAAGAGAAAGATTAAGAGATTAAAAAATTGACAAATATTTACCGAGAAATCTACAACCCAACCCGAACCAAGATTAAATTAACCAATTTAAATTGAATTTTTCTTGCAATTTTTAACTAGACTTAGATTCATGGATGTCCTGTATATTGATAATATCTGGTTTTAAAACATAGTTATCTCTCTTAACATATACATCTAATTCATTTTCTTGGGGATTTTTAGAAGCACTTTTATTTGTTTGTTTATTTTTAACTTTTGATTTATTAATGCTACCCATATGTCTTACTCCATGCTACTAATAAGAAGTATGGGCTCATCACTAAGGACAAGACATAGGTGAGTAAGGGAACTTTCCTCCTTTCCCAACCTCATGCTACCAGTAAGAAGCATGGGCTCATTACCGAAGGTTGGTAGGGACGAGAAATGAAGTTTTTTGAAATGAAAACATTTTTTGTTTATTGTTTATTATTCTTTTTTTTACTTGACTTTGAGTTGTGATTTTTGGGAAGAAACACTTGCCCCTTATATCAACCCCATGAAACTAGTACTATATGAGGGTTCAAAATCAAAGATTTAGATAGGTGAAAAAGAGTTCTGGGTGAAGTGTTTAGAATGTTTCTGTTATAGAGAGATATTTTTAGGGAAATATTTATCATCAATAATATTTTAGTGAAAACCATGGTCAAGAAGCACATAAATTAGAAGCAACCGTGGAGAAGAATGAGCATGTGAGTCCTTATAAAGCAATGTAAAAAAAATTCTCTTGTAAGAAAGCGATGAGAAATATTATACAAATTTGAATGTATCAAAACAATGGTGAAGTAATTATGATTAGGAGATTTTCCAACATTTGAAAGTCAAATTATTAGTTAAACAATAAGTTTTCATTTTACAATTAAAACGATATGATAATACAAGTAACAAGATAGTATAAATGCAATGAAGGATGGTGTGGAAATTGAAATGATTATACATAGAAATGCTTGAGGTTAAGAGAATTAATAGATTCACTAAATTATTCACCCTCAAGAGTACACAGATGATGTAAACCATTTTTGTAGTCTTCCATTACTTGATAAGACCCTAACCATTTTGGTCTAATTTTTTTTCCCTCGCCAACCTTTTTATTAATTCGGTTTTCAAGTCTTACTACAAGGTCTCCTACCAGAATTTATCATTCATAGACCTTCTTGTTTTATACACCCAATGATGTTGTTCATCTCTAAGCCACCTTTCATCGATATTTATAATTCATCTAATTGCACATCTCAGTCCACATTTTTGTTGAGAATTCCTTGTAAATACACATGAAGACTTGGTAATTCTAACTCCAATGGTAAGACCTCTTTGGCACCGAAAAATAAAGAGAAATGGGTTCAACCCATTAGATTTTGGAAAGAATTCCTATAGGCCCATAAGGTAGGAAAAATATTTAATTGTCACTCTCTTTCATTCTCCTTAATTGTTTTAAGAAGAATGGAGTTCAAAGTCTTATTAGTCGCCTTATCTTGTCTACTGGCTTGAGGGTAGTATAAAGTGGTTGTGTGATGAGATATTTTTAATTTGAGCACACAACACATGCAAATATTCATTCTTAAATGGATTTCCATTATAAAAAATAATTAATTGTGGGACACCATGCCTACATATGATCTGGTTTAGGATAAATTTAGTAATGACCGATCCAAGTACCGTGGTCAGAGGCATGGCCCCAACCCACTTTGTGAAGTATTATATGGATGTGATGATAAATTTATGGCCATTTGATTATGAGGGAGAAAATTTACCTATTAAATCAAGACCCCAAGTAGAGAAGGTCCAAGGTATCACTATTGGTTGTAGAGCCTGGGTTAGAATGTGTATAGCATGCGAGAACTCTTGAAAATTTTATCACTTTCACATGTACTATACAACGTTGTTTTCTAATGTGGGACATAAATATCCCATTCAATGGATCTTTTGAGTGGTCAAACTCCCTCAAAAATGGCCACCACAGATTCCACTATGAGCTTCAAAGAGAATATTTTCCAATTCTTTGTGAACGCACCTTAGTAACATGCCATCAAAAGATATACAATAGAGAACTTCATCTACAATCACATTTTTTTGGCTATGACACGTATCCATCACCTTTTTTGTGAATTGTATCCTTTAGGATATGTGTGATCTATTATGTGACTTATTATGTACGTATACTACGAACATGAGGTAATAACTAACATTTCTTCTATATAATAAATGCACTCATAAGGGAAGTCCAAGTCAATGATTTGCCCACAATTTATGGGGCTATAATTTAACCATTTTTTGATGATATATCCCTTAATGGAATTATTATTAATAAAGGTAAGCTCAAATTTTCCCATTAACATGATAAATATACCTTCCTTCTTAGAAAATGCTTCTTGAGTCAGGAACATCTGCAACTGTTCCGATTTAACAATTACCCTTATTTTCTGATTGATCATATAATGCCTCAACCTATTAGTTGTGAACATGATGGTAAAACAATATTTCTCTGTTTGGGTGTACCGCATCTTAGAGTTAAATAATGTACAACTAATGAAATATATGGCACATTCATGACCATCATCTTCTTCCTGTGCCAACATGCATGTAATTGAGACATTTTTGGCTCGAGAATATAGAATTAGAGGATGATTGGCCTTAGGTGGCATGAGTTTCATTGGAGACATGAGAAATCACTTGACCAACTCAAATGTGTTGTGAGATTCATTGGTCCATGCCTTAGAACAATATTTCTTTAGCAACCCATTGATGGATGGACAACACATGCCAAATCAAGGAAAAACATGTGGTTTTCCCCAAGCTTACCCAAAAGGATCTAATGCCAGAATCATTTGATGGTGGGGTAGTTTCAAGAATTGATCTGATCTTCATTCAATCTACATCAATTCCTTAAGAAGAAATTATGTATTATAATAACTTACCTCTAGTGACTCCAAACACACATTTCTCCAGATTTAATTTTACGTCATATTCGATTAAATAAGAGATAAATATTTGAAGGAATTTGGGGTGGTCTCCTCTCTTCTTAGCTTTCTCTAAGTTATCATTAATGTATGTTTGTACAATATTGTGAATAATATCATGGAATATCTAAGTCATAGCACATTGATAAGTAGCGCCAATGTTCTTCAAAACAAACGGTATAACGACATAGAAAAAGGTTCCCCAAGGAGTGGTGAAGGTAGTATTAATTTTATATTCCTCAGATATCTTGATTTGGTTATATCTATAAAACACATCCATAAGTGATAACAACTCATAACCAGCCATTGCATCAACAATGATATCAATGGACGGTAGTGAGAAGTCGTCCTTAGGACAAGCTTTATTTATGTCCCTAAATTTAATGCATTTTTTAATTTTTCCATTATTTTTTATAACCAGGATGATGTTAGATAGCCATATGGAATAATCCAATGGATTTGTAAATCCTACCTGAAGGATATTTGTTACCTCCTCTTTAACCATTAGAGCCACTTTAGGATTTATAGGTCTCAATTTCTACTTTATGGGATTTTCTTCAAGTTTTTTTACCAACTTGTGAACTACTAAATCGGGCGCATCACTTGTACTATATTTATAACTAAATGAAAAGTATTAGAATTCTCCTTTAACACCTTTGTATGCTCTTCTATTTTTTTATGTGAAAATGAAGAACCAAGCTTCATAATTCTAGGCCCCTCTTCTATCTAAATGTTGATATCAATAGCTCCTTCTATCAGAGAGGAATTACCTTCTTCAAAATTAGGAGGAGCTGGAGGTAACTCCAAAGATTCCTATTTAATTTTTTAATCATCACTATCTTTAGAATAAGAAGGATCCATCATTCTATCTTGAAAATATAAAGAGGGGTGAGGGACAATAGAAAATCCCCTCTTATGATAGGCAAGACAGAGGTCAATATACACACGGAGGAATCATAAGATTTCCTCATCACTCTCTATAAAATCTAACATGATAGGCTCTTTTTTAGTCTCTACATATGATTGAATGACATTGTTAGGAATCTTGCAAACCAAGGGTTCAACTTAGATAGAGACTATGAACTTTGTTTCCTTTAAATCATTGTTAGGAAAAAACAAGAGGAAGAGGTATCCATAGAATCAAAAGTTTGATATTTTTCCCTAGGAATGACCTCAATAGAAATGAAATAAAAATATTTACATAGCTCACACACAATGGACTTGTAATGTTGGAGGTGTTCTACTCTATTATCGTAAACCTCTAAGATATGGTTTGCAATGAGTTACGAGTAACCTAAGACTCTAATGTTATGTATTCCCATCCTCTTAGCCACAATGAGTCCAAGAAGTTGAGATTTTTATTTTTCTCTATTATTAGTACACTCAAAATTTGATTTAAAGGAAAAGGGCATGAATCTACCTTATGGAGACGTGAGAATCACCCCTACCCTTGTGTCATAGCATCATTTTTCTCCATCGTAGTTGAAGGTCAAATAGTGTAGACACCTAAATTTGGTATTTATATGCTCATCACCTGCATGCACATATTTTATTCTATTTATCCCCCTTAATTAATTAAATTCCCATCACCTTTAAGTCATATTTAATCAACATCCATTAATTAATTAATTAATCATGCCCTAATCAACTTTCCATTTTGGAATGCTTTTATTCTAAATCTACACCTACGATCTTCCAAATCACCTACACTACATCCCTAAAAAACCCCTTCCCACCTAATGATTTAAAGCATTCAACCAACTCCAAAAAGACAAGAAATCATGCCAAAAAAGGATATTCCTCCCATTGAAGAAACTTTCCCTGTGATTGGCATTGACCCAGCCTAGTCGTCTTTGACCCTATAAAGCCAAGCATTTTCTTTCCATTCATCATCGAATGCATACGAATTAGAATTTTTCCTTGCAACCTGTAAAAAATCCTTGGCTGAAAAATCTTGAAGCCATTACAGGCCTCCCAGACCTCATTTAAATGTGCATGTGTCAATCGTGATCGGTATTTTTGTGATATTTTCATCATTCTACATTGTTTTAATCTACTTTATCGTATTATATTATATCTCTTGTACTTAAACTTTTACAGGTTTAGAACATCAGTAGAAAAGCTCGAAACTTTTTCATCAACTTCTTTATGCAAATATATACATGCAGGTTACTCATCTAGCTTTCCTTTTTTCAACCTTATCCATCTCTATTATAGTTGTCATTGATCCTGATAGGTCACCATCAAATCGGTCTCAATAGCCCTTAATTTTTGTTTTAGAGGCACCCTTAACACCTATATGTGCTTAGCCTCTATTCCATTTTGCTAAACTTTCATCTAGTCTCTCTATAATGAAAAAATAAACTTTTTTACACCCCAGTCATCCTCAACCAGGGTCCTAGTTTCAATCCCTCTCTTTAATCCCTCTTTTTTGTTGTTCTCCTGGCTTCTATTCCTTTAGATCTCCTCTCCAAGTTGACTCTAGCATCTCCAGAATTCTACAGCTTCCAGATTGCATTTAGATCCTGCTCAGTCTACATATTTTTCATATTTTCGTAATCTAATCTCCTAGGTTGTCGTCGACCTACCCTTACATAGTTTGGGTCTTTGTTGACCCAGACTGGGTAATAATTATTTTACATTAGTTTCGATCAAATCAGCTTCAAATCCATTTTGATCAATTCTAGATTTAATATTGTTGTTGTTTGTACATGTTATCTACAATAATTTCTTTATTTCATCCTTTCTAAAAAAACGGGAGTTAACATCCATCGAGGAAGTTAATGCTTCTCTGGTCTACTATTCGGGAAGCCCCCACCCAAATCATCCAATCAAAATAATTTTTATTCTTACTTAAATATTTTATCTGATTATCAGTAACAAGGATCCAACATCTCTCATGTATTCTATTATCATATATCGAAGGTAACATAAACCCACCAACATTTCTGTATTATGTAGTTATTATCACAAAAAAGTAACACCCTACGATTTAGCTATGTATATCTCTAATTTTTTCTAACATGGGACCATCTCTCAAGTTTTAGGACTTGAAAACTTGAGATGGACCTCCAAAGAAGGTCGTCTTCCTCTTCTTAATCTAATGATAAAATACTCCTACTCATATAAAGGAAAATTTATCTTACTAATCCTAAACTAACCATGTTAAGGGACCAAGGAGAGAGAGAGAGAGAGAGAGAGAGAGAGAGAGAGAGAGATGCATGCAAGGGAAATCCTAAGCTAAAAGGTGGTGATAGCACCCGAAAAGGGGTGAGATATACTCTAGTGAGGGAAAAAGAGAAACAAATGAAGAAGGGAAAGGCCCGACATAAGTGGCATGGACCCAAAGCTTCATTTACCATCTGTTCTCACATGAAACACAACAAAAATGAATTGGTAAGGAGAAATATATGTGCAACATAATGTAATAAGTAAAATAGAGGCAAGGTTGTAGCTAAAATGAGCAAGGACAAACAAATGTGTTACAAAACAAGATTTAATGCAATAAAAGTATGCACATACCATTACATTGTAGAGGAATGCACAAGAACACATTTCCAAGCCTAAAATGAAGCTTTGACAGCTCAAAGCTACATTGGAAAAAATTGACAAAGTTCCATTACAGTTTTTAAATGTCCATCTTTCAAAATGAAATATTTTTACAATATATAGCTTGAATGAAAGAGAAGGAAGAAAGAGAAGAGGGAAAAGAGAAGGGGCAAACCTTTTATGGACTTCAACCACCAAAAATCTACATTAAAATCCTCTGTAAAGCACATGGATACCTTACAAATCCATCATTTAGTCTATTTCATCCTACAGAAGCAAATGAAGCCATACCTCATCAATTTTGGTGGTTGAGATACCTAATTTGATCATTTGCATGCCCAAACAATCTTCATTTTCCTATGAAATATGTGTTTTCCATTTTTACCCACTAAAATCAAATTATGATGATGTCAAATTGAAGGGCTCGATGAGAGCTTTCCAACTATCTAAATTTTGTCTTATTTAGAGCTAAGGATCAGAAGATATGGCCATTTGAAGATTTGTCTATTGGGAGGCATAGGAATTTGACACGTGGCAGCCTTTAAATGGAATCGACCTCTACCAACATCTACTTGCTTTAACTTTTACCAAGTTTCGGTCTCCCACTGGTTCATAATTTTGGGTTTTACTTCCCTGGTCGCCATTTATCCTTGTCTTTTACCTTGGCTTTGGATTCATAAAAATGGGCTGATAAAAATCTTCCATGTTCCTTTGGATGTTAGAATTTCCTTTATTTTTTTCAATCTTCGTGACATGTGGAAAAATGAAAAGCCTCCACACTGTTTCACATTTTAGACCTTTTCAAACCCCTAAAATTGTGAGTCAATAAGAAACGACCACATTTCTTCAAAATTTTCCCCTTGACTCACTATTGCAAAATGTGAGCCAGTAGAAAGGCTCCACACACTTTGTATGTCATTCCTTTTGATCTCCATCCTTTGGCATCCATAAAATACTAGCCAGAAAGGAAGCTCCATGCCTTGATGCACTGTCAAACCTTTCTTTGAACCTCACAAACAACTACAAAATGTAAGGAAATGAGGAAGCTCCATGTTTCCTTTGTTTTAGAACCTATCATTTAGTCTTCTTCATGTTTGAATCTGATTGGATGGGCCTTTGCATTTTCCATACTACAAAAGTGCAAGCTAATGAAATGGTGCTACTTAGCTCTTCGCATCATAGTTTCTAAGTCTGGGGGACTTTTAAAAAATTGGCTTTTTAGTTGGCTATCAGTTGTCACATTGGCTTGGACCACGGAGATTTTTCCATGTGTCCACGCTGATGCTAATTTTGATAGGAATTTGAATGTTAGTTTGATTTTATAACCAACACACCAATGTTTTAAATTGCACTCCCACAGTTTTTTGAATACCAATGGCTAGTGCATTTGGGAAGTGCAAATTTATGGTCGTTTAGCCATCACAAACTTGTAAAAATGGCTAAGTCCATTTTTTAATTTTGTTAAATCCAAAATAACACTCGGGGGGTAATTTTTTATAACACTAGCTTCTTTAGTAGCTAGTGCATTAACTTCATTATGAATGAGAAATTACATCAACATTCCTAGCATGCCTAGTGGGTGCACCCTTTAGGTGATATGTTGCATCTATTTCTTTTTGTCTTTTCTTTTTTTGTCTTCCACTAACAATGCAGTGTGAAGCTCTAATTTATTTCTTATTCGTGTTGGGTTCATGGCTTGG
Organism: Taxus chinensis; assembly: GCA_019776745.2. NCBI lineage: Eukaryota > Viridiplantae > Streptophyta > Pinopsida > Cupressales > Taxaceae > Taxus > Taxus chinensis. The sequence continues at coordinate 105,245,982 of CM034147.1, read as the reverse complement.
ATCACTCATCACCTGAAAAGTGTAGATAAATAAGAAATTTTTTATCTAGCTATTCCACTTTTTCCTTATTTGCTCCTTTTTTCATCGTAATTTCCCATTCCTGCTTGTGTCCTCATCGAATATCATAATTTGTTTTAGGCTTAAAAATAACATTCTTTTTACATCCTATTTTCCCACATAGCTTAAATAGGGGTTTAATCTTCTACATCTCACACTTTATCACACACAACCTTACACCTCACAAATCAAATTAACACATCAAAACATCCCCCTACCTAGTTTTTTGATTGGGAGTTCATCACCCAACAATAGACCACCTCAAAAACTCCTCAGCCATAAAAAACCTGAAAGCAAATGTAGTTTTCCTTCTTATAGTTACCTGGTTATCCATCCCTTTTATTTTTATACTTTCTTAAATAAATTAATAACATGAAAAGAACTATTTGCTTTACTTTCTTGGGTAAAAAACTATTTTCATGTCCGTAGTCACTTGTTTAGCATCTAAGATAATGGAACAAAACTTTTCTTCAATTGATTCCTTATCTTAACAAATTTTCTCTACAATATCCACCTCATTTATACCCTTGAGTACTCAACTTCTTATCGACATCTCTCACCTAGAACCTCTTGCTCACACTACAACTTTAGGTGATACCAACCCATTCTTTTACCATCAATCTATCTTGTCTGGACTAGATACTCCACCATCCACTTGATTAGGATCCTTCAAACCACCTAAGGTCCCTCTCAATGATACTATGTTTCAAGATATTCTGGATGTAATCTAGTGGCACTTTAAGATTACCTCCTTAGGAGATTAACCCAGATTCCCCCAGATGGACCACCAATTTAACAACTTTATCCTTATCAAACCAATCCCCAAACTTTTCAAATTGCACCTAATGAGATTTATGTATCGTACCTTGCTTCCTCTTCCACCAATCCCTCAACTTATCAGACTACCTAGATAATCACTCATATTCCTCACAACCTCCCGCTAATCAAAAAAATGATCAACAATACTCTTCCTCTCACCTCTTCAGTCATTATTCCCAATAGTATACCTAGTTAATACACCCAAACATCATACCATCCATCTAGACAGTATGATCTTCTCACATCTAGCATGCCTTTCAATACTTCCAAACCCCCTTTCATGGTTTATTTACATTATGCAATATCTAACCCCTTCCGAAAACATTCCCAACCTATTCATACCCACATTCCTACTTAGCACTTTCTACAATAGCCTACCTAATCCAAAAAATCCTATCAGATTCCCATCTCCCAACAATAATTATTTCAACAACCATCATTTCAATCACAATCCATGGTTTACCCTCAACAAATTCCCCAAACACCAACACATCTACAAGTTCATCAACAAATTTATACAACCACTTCTTGCATCTTGTCACCACCTCTTATCCCCCAAAAAAATCTTTCAAATGATCCCATGAATGCCCTTGTAAATAGGTTAGACAACCTTGAAGTTTCTAATTTAGGAACCAAGGTCTCATTATCCTATGATAAAATATCTAACGAGCCTATTCACCCATCCATATCAATTAAACCATATCCTCTACACTGGGAATTGCCAAAATTTGCCAAGTTTAATAGTAAAGAGGATCCACAACAACACCTCTGTGCCTTTAAATATTCATGTTATCTTATTGCACACAATCAAGACTTGATTCTCTATAATTTTCCCATGTCCTTGGTTGGACCTGAGTTGGATTGGTACAATATTATCTCTTAATATTCAGAATTCTCTTTCTCCCAACTCTCACAATTATTTCTAGATCATTTCTTGATTAACATTGCACTAAAAATAACCACCTATGATCTATATTCCATCTAATAATTTGAGGATGAATCCATTACAAATTTCTTCACATGATGTCACCTCACTATAATCCAATTATCCTTTCCTCTTCCACAAGATAATCTCATCAAGCTCTTCTAACATTCATGTCCGAAGCATATATATTGGACTTTACAAATTCAATCGTTTCGAACATTTGACGGGGCCTTCACCGTGCCCCACAAACTTGAAGTACACACCCTCGAGTAGGGTAATTTAAAACTGAAATCAAATAAACCCAAACATGAATTTAGTGACTTGACCAACACCTAACTACACTCCCCCCGGGGAGTCATACAATATAATATTTGACAAATTAATAGCATAAAACCTTATCACACTTCCTCCTATCTAATAGGTTGATGAGTTAAGACTGAAACCTACATGGTATCATGAAGACCATTACTATAAGTATCACCAAGTATGAGGTCATGAAATAGAAATATGTCCTACTTTCAAGGATCTGGTCCAAAAACTTATTGATCAGGGATATATTCAAGTAGATAATCTAAATGCTTCACCCAATCAACCACTTGACATTTGCAAGAAACCTTTTCCAAATCATACATCAACAAGTCAAGTCACCACTTATACTACAACCCAAGCACCTAATGATAATTCTATAAACACCCTAAACAATGCTGATCATGAACCTATCACATCCACAAATTTATCATTGATCACATATGTTCCCTTTGATATCCTCCCTACATCTATCTCAGTGTCTACTCCCACATCTACAGCTACTGGAACCCCATTATCAAATATATCATTTATGACCTTAGAGACATTCACGAAGCATCCATTTCAGCCTATTTCCACATATGAGGTTGGTCCTTTGTCAAATTCCTTATCCACCTCATCATCTAATTCATCCATTCTAGTAGGCTTGACCACCCCACCTATATCTATTCCCCTCTTACCTATCATATCATCTATGGAACCTAAACTAGTTCTTCCTCCCACTATCTTATCCACATTAATTTTTGTTGTTACATCCACACCACCTTATTTCACCCCAACTTCATAATTTGAATGATTCTTAAAGGAACTTTACCTTGTAATCACATTGACTGTTCCTTCCATATCATCAACACAATCCCCTCAATCCCCACCTTCTGTAGATCACCTTAGATAAAATTTGTTCCCTGAACCTGAACCAACCATGAAATTACCATCAGATCCCCCAGTTAATGTTGTTAACACTCCTCTTGAGGGTGTATCCCCATATACAAAATATATAATCCCTCCTAGGATTAAACTATCTACTCCAATACCATCTGTTTATGAACCTTGAACATTTCAACTCAACAATCCAAAACCACTTAGCACTAGAACACCGATCAAAATCCAAATTGGATCATCAAAGAATAAATACACTTGAAATTTTCCCCAAACACCAAATATGTCTTATAAGGAATATTCTAGTGCTGGATCATATACAAAAAAAATCCAACACTTATTACAAGCCTCTGCAATTACGCTTCCTCCTATCAAGGTTTTTGACCCAAAAGGGAAGAAGCCTTTATGGTTAAATTCAAACCTTATGTGTGCCTTTCATCATACCCCTAGACTTGATACTGAGCATTTTAGAGCACTTTAGGCCATTATTCATGGACTCATTAAAGAGGGAAGACTTTCCCTTGGAAAAAGTCAGTCCCTTCCTTCCACATCTAGTCTCACATCTACTATTTTTCCTTCAGGGGATGATTCATCCAGTGATGGTCCTCATTTTTTCATCGATGCAGTTCAAGTAACCACTCGATCTGACCCACGTGAGCCCAAATCAGAATATGAACCAAAAATTAATACCTTCATCACCATCCCTCCTCCTAAGGATTTGACCACATCGTCAGAACCAAAGATTTTTATTTTAGTAGCTTTGAAGCCTGTCGAAGAAAGCATCATTAGATAGCTTCATCAAGCCCTAGCCAAGACGTTATTCTATGAGATCATCCAAATCTCACCAGATCATAGATAGGCTATTATAAAATCCTTAAATATATTTCAACATCTGATGACAAAGCTCAACCCTTCACATATTTTGTAAGAGCACTTACTGCTTCTATTGCTATATCATTCAATGAAACTAAAATTTCAGACATCCCACTAGAAGAACATGACCTTACCCTATTTATTATGGTTAGGATCAATGATAAATTCATTTTATGGTCCATGATTGACAGTGAGTAAATAATCAATATCATTCCACAGTTCTTCACGCTTTTAATGATGCCATTTCTCCCGCCTTGGGAACAATTGTCCTCCCTTTTTTGTGTCAGTGAGAAGCTCATCCATGAGATCTTATACATCATTGAGGGGGAATTTAAATATAATGTTCTAATTGGACAACCATTGATCTATGCCATGTGTTGCATCCCCTCTACACTTCATCATTCCCTCAAATATGAGCATGAGGGAAAGATCTTGACACTTCTTGGGGACGTTCCTTCCTTCCAAGGATGTAAGATGACTTATAGACCAAATGAATTTATTGTCCCTAAGGAAAAACTATTTGCACCATCCACCAGTTCCTTCATTCCCTCATCCAAACCCCTTAGCAAGGAAAATATGGATAACATAATGGAAAAACTTATGATGGGGGAGTATTGCCTTCTCATGCTCAATACCCTTCCAACTGCTCACTGTATTGGTAGACCCAATAAGGTGCCTGTGTACCAGCTGAATGTTGGGGATGTTGTTCATTTTGGTCCCACCACATCATGGCACCAATATTATTTATGGTGGTTTTGATACCTCCTCTTCCCACATTGATGAAATTCCACATGCTAGGATTTATACTGGTGGCTTTATTTTTCTCGATAGCCCATCTTTTACCTATAACCACCTCCATCATTGTGCTTGGAAGGTATTTAATTTAGGCCATTATGAGCATGTCCCACATAGCCTTATTCCTTATCAATGTCACAAACCTTACAAAATTTTTGGGTTATGCTACTGGGAGAAGTGCTTTGATTTATTACCACCATCTGAGATTCTTATGAACCTCTTTCACCTCCTTTGTCTTTTTTGACTTTTAAAGATGTGGACATATCTTCTCTACCTTTTCAAACCCTTAAAGATCTATACATTATTGAAGACAAGGACATACCTTCTTTACTTTCTCCATCCCCTCTGACTCTAGAGGACATGAACATGCCTTCTCCATATTTTTTGACTCTTTCGGATATGGAACTAGATGACACCATTTCCATTACTTTTGAACTTTTTTCATCTTTACCATAACTTTGGGATTGCTCACCTATAAGTGTGACAATCAGACTAGGTCCCTTCCTCTTTTCCATCCAAAGATGATAGAAAAAGATTCTTTTACTATTGGCCTCCTTCAATGTGTTGACAATGATGCCATCCTTTCCCACATGGGGAAGAATATTATTATCTTCAAAATACCTTACCATCTGAATCACCTACTCTTCTTAACAAAACCACCATTGATGTCAATATCAGAAGTCTGTAGGAGCCTCGCATTCTCAAAGTGGGCCAATATCTTAATCCACGTGAGCTATAATTTTTTAATACATTCCTCTCCCGTCATAGCCAAGCATTTGTATGGTCATATTAAGACATGCCTGGTCTTGACCCCTCTATCATCGCCCACAATATTTTCACACATCTCAATGCTAAATCAATGAAGCAGGAGCTTCACCGCATGCATCCACATGTCTCCTTATTAAAGAGGAGTTACAATGCCTTTTAAAGCTAATTTCATCATCCCTATTTATTATCCTCAATGATTTTCCAACATTGTCACCATTGCTAAAGCGGGAAAACTACGCATATGTACTAATTTTTGAGATCTTAATATCGCTTTCCCTAAAGATGACTTCCCTCTCCCAAACATTGATGAGCTCATGGATCTTACTGCAGGTCATGAGATGATTTATCTCATGGATTTTTTCTCTGGTTATAATCAAATCCTCAATGCATTAGAAGATCAACACAAGGCATATTTCATCACCCCTTGGGGGACCTTTTGTTATCGTGTCATTCCCTTCAGTTTAAATAATTTCTCTACTACGTATCAGTGAGCCATGACTTATATCTTTCATGACCTCATCCAAAAAAACCATAGAAGACTATGTTAATGATCTTTTAGGAAAATTTAAGCATTGATGTGACAATATTTCCATTCTCAAATTAATTTTTGAGTTCCTCATTCACTTTTGTCTTCATCTCAATCCAAATAAGTGTGTATTTGGATTTCTAACAAGAAAAATCCTTGTCTTTTTCCTCTTTATTAGGGGTATTGAAGTTGAACTTGTAAAAATTAGGAAAATTATCAAAATTCCTTATCCTTCTAATCTTAAGAAACTTCCCAGCCTTCAATATTTCAACTGTTTCATCTAAACAACTTTCTAATTGTTGTCAACCTTTTCATCACCTCCTTTGGAAGGACATAGAATTCAACTGGGATCATGATTTTCAAAAATCCTTTAATGACCTTAAACAATATCCCCTGTCTCCACCAGTGCTTACACCTCCACGTGAGGGAGAGCCATTTTATTTATACATATTTCCTCCAATCATGCTCTAGGAGCCATGATAGCACATCGCGATGACCAAGGTCATGAGTAGGTTGTTTATTACATCATTCACACTCTTCATGACTGTGATACCCACTACAATGAAGCCAAAAGGATTTGTTGACCCTTATTATTTTCTATATCTAAGCTTTGACATTATCTTCTCAATCATAAAACTTATGTCATTACTAGTTTTCATCTTCTCAAGACATTGCATTCTAAACCTTATCATAGTGATCGCATTACTTGATGGCTCATGCTAATGATAAAGTTTTACCTCTAGTTTATTTCTCAAAAAATCATTAAGGGACAAGCTATTAAAAACCAATTAGCAGAAGCTCCTCTTCCTAGAACACATTTACCTCATGAGAAATTTCTAGATGAATCCATTAATCAATTTCATCACAAATATCACACTCTTAAATTCACTCTCTTCTTTGATGGCTCAAAATGTCAGCAAGGGGGAGGCACTGGTTTCATTATCATTCCTCCTTAGTAAAATCTTATTCGCCTCGCATTTAAAGTCAATTTGGATTTACAAACAACATGGTGGAATAGGAGGCCCTCATCTTGGGTCTTGAAATTTTCATCTTTTTAGGTGTTCAAATTTTTGACATCTACAGGGATTCTGATCTTATAATCAATCAGGTCACAAGTGAGTATCAATGTAAAAATGATACCCTTTAAAAATTTCATGGCATTATTCATCTTCTCCTTGATGATTTTGATTCCTACACCATTGTTGGTGATAAAAAATTTCGAGGGATGAATTTATGGATTTCTTGCTAACGTCTCTAGGACTCTAGGTTCCTCTACTTGGGTAGTTTAGCTCCACTTATTATGCATGCATGAAATAAAATTTTTTGGTGGATTGAAGATTGGGGATCCAACATGTGCACTCCACTAACCCTACACCAAAATATTATGGATACCTTAAAGAGAAGAATTTACTAAGAGAGTGGGAAGGGAGTGAGAAAAAGAGAAGGGGATTAACGTTGTAGGTAGAAAATCAAATTCCTACAACTGTTAACTAAAAACTTCCAACACGCATACATTTAGAAGAAAATAATTTCACAAGTGGAAAAATGATGAGTTAAGATTGAGAACTCAAAGTTTCTAAAACCTCCTCATAAAAAAAGGCATGAAACTCCTTTCTTTATTGATGTTTTGATAAAATTGTGCATTGTTAGAAGTCAATAAAATAACTAGATGAAATAACTATCTCCTTTGTTTCTTCACAAGTAGTGATCTCTCATGAGTATACAAAATTAAAAACCCTTAAGAATGAGGATGTCATTACATTATATAGAACTAGAATGACTCTTAATATTACCCTTATGGTGACCTTTCATTTGTATTTTCCATTCATGAATTTTGAAATCCTTAGGAAGAACATTAAGTCCCCTTTTATAAAATAAGGGAAACATATTACATTTTAGAATATAGTCACTTTAATGAATAAGATGAACATCATGATTTCTCACACCGAAGAACTAAGAAAAAAGGGGGAGATAAGAGAAGAAAGAATGAAGAGGGATAAAAAGGAAGAAATTATCTAAAGCATGAGTAGGGATACCTATTCCTTCAATGAAGATATTGTATATGATGATCACAGCCTCTTCATAATGCACAGACACCCTAGACTGCAAAATGAGTGTTCAGAAACACTATTATGAGATTTCTAAATGTGAGTTTGGGATGAACACATACAATGCCCATGATGACCCTCCTTGAAACTTGGTTGATGAACTCCTTGACTCATTAAACTCACTTTGACCAACCCATTTTTAATCACCCAGCTCCATGACTGATGAAGATGGATTCACATGTTGTGCCTTGCGATGCCTTGTTTTTCTTATACATACCACTGCACTCAGGGTGATGCTTACAGGACCTATATGAAGTTTTCATTCCTCTGTTTTACCCCTGAAACCATCTCATTATATGAAGGAGAGTCTAAAAACCAGTAAGGTAAGTGAAAACAAACCCATCTGCAAATTTATACTCCTAAAATGAACGCTTTCTATTTTTAGAATATGAGACCATGCCCTACTATTTTAAGACATATCACATGTCTTGCTCCAATTTCACCTTTTGAACCTTCTGGCACATTTCATCTTCTTCCATCACCGAGGTATTGCTATTTTGAGCATATTTCTATTTTTAGCACGTTACTTTTTGGGACCTACCATTTTGGGAAAAAATTCATTTTCTACCTTACTTTCCATTTTACACCTTTTTTTATTGTCCTGAGTGATCAGACTTGCAATTTGGGGGGAATCATCATTTATAGGATGTGGGGAAGCATACAATATGATATTTTTAGTAAGTGGAAAAAATTGCATTGGTTTGTGATGAGAACATATTTTTTGGATTTGGCTCTTCAATACGAACTTGTGCTCCAATTTTCATTATGATTCACTCACCAGAAAGCTCAAAAATAAAAAACAAAAAAAATACGCCTGGTAAGAGCTTCGAACACAGAGCTACCATGGTAGCCATTAATGGATTCACCAATTTTTTTTGAATTTTTTCTTCCCCACCTCTGATTGATGAAAAATCGACTTCTCTGTGATGGGTTTTTTCTCTGGATGTTTCGTATAAATTTACAACTCTACCCATTTATCGAATCAACATTAAACTGGGGAAATGGGATCTAGGGCACAAAATTTGATTTTACTGCTATTAATTTTCTGATGAAACTTTTAACTTTCTATTTTTTCAGCATGGAGGAGTTTGGGAGAAGAGAATTTTTCCAAATTTTTATGAAGATTCGACCACCGGTTTGTGAGTTATGAGTGATTCGTAATTTTTCCACATGAAAGTTTCTGACAGTATATGATCATGGTTTTTTCTAAAAACTCTTGTTTCTTCTCATTTACGTAGCGAGGAATGATGGAAAGATGATGATAAATATTTTTTAGGTGTTGTGGAAGGTTTTTTAGTAGCAGCAATGGAGGATCAGAGGGAGAATTCAATGGTTCGAGAAAACATGTGCATGAGTGAAGGAAAAAACTAGTGGAGGCCCAAAAGTTAGAATTTTTGCATAACTTTCTTGTTTTGGAATGGGTCGCACTTTCTTGCACCTATTTCACAAAATATTTGGTGCACTTGGTGCAAAAAATTTCACCCTAACCCTATTGGACCACTTGGCAGAGTGGGATTGACAATTGAGGACGAGAGAGCAGGCTGAAATTTACACCTTAAGCACCTTTCGGGGGCACATGAGAGGGATGGGGAGTTTTGTGCACCAAGGATTTGGTGCACATGGGACACAAAAATTCTCCCTCACCTTTTCTTGACAAGTGGCGGTATGTAATTACATCAAGCGGGGCCTGGGAAATGAATACTGACCACTTAACTTACAAAATAGAGATGAAACTTGGTTGTGTGGAGGGTCTAGGGGTCCAAATGAGGTAGGGTTGTATGTGATTGTACATATTGTACAGAATATTTTTTTCACTTGGTTCAAAAAATTGTGCCACTCTCTCATTTGTTGGATTTCCAACCCAAAATTTGGCTAACTATTGAGCTTGTGCCTTGGAAAATGACTTGTCAAGATCATATCTAGATCTTCCGATGGTATGTTTTGACGAAATTATATATGATATTGACTGAAAATTTCCTTATAAATCTATTGGTGGTATTTTCAAATATTTATTCCATCACTTACAACTTGAAACTTAGGATTTTTTTTTTTGATGTAAGGTCATGCGTGAGGAAAATTGGATGGAGACATAGTGCACCAAGGTGTTGTGAGGAATCTGATTCCACCATCTCATAGAGAATTGAATTAAATTTATAATGATATCAGTTTCAAATCATAATTCCTTTTGAATTTCCCATAATTGTTTCCTAAAGCTCAGGGGTTGTTTTACACTGTACACTACCCAGGCCTCCAAGGCTCACTTTTGCTGAACTTGCTCCAAACTTGTGAAACCTTCCAAAATTGATTGTAACATGTTTCTAGATCTCTGATATGCCTCCATGATGGATTTGGTTTTTTCATTCTGCTTCAAAGGAAGTGTTCCAACTCTGTGAAGATCATAAAAATGGTCTTTCCTAAGCTTGCCAAAAAGCCCATTTTGATGAATCTCACTTGGGAAGCTCTTGAAATGAGTGGGTATCCCTAGATCACCTATGAACACACTGACACAATGCTTGAGACTGATTAAGATATAAGAGATAGGACTGACTTGAGGATTAGGGTGATAGGATGGAGGGCTTAGAATGACCATTGGGAAAAAAATTTAGGTAGGGTATGGTTGTCATGCTTGAAAATTGTGAATTTTCTTGTTGCACATTTGCATGAAACCAACCATCCAATTTGTTCCTCTATCAACCAATTGTTTCATTGATATGATGGTGTACCTTGTGGATCTTATTCCATGGACAACAGAGGATTCTAAGCTCCCTACCATCATTCATTGACATGATCAAATTTGCTATGAATTAGCCTAGGTTAACCTTATTGAATTTAATTCATCAGATCTTTGGTATTATCAAATATTCAATTATCTATCCAAATACATATTTCCTCCTAATTTGTCCAAACATGCTAAGAGGTCCTTTCTTCAGTGCGCTCACTACTATGTGATCCTTGGTGGAATTCTTTATAAAAATGGATTTTAAGATGGTCTTCTCTAATGTCTTAAATCCCATGAAGCCTCTCGGCCATCCAAGAAGTCCACGATGGTATTTGTGGTCAACACTTTAGTGGCTTAGCTATTGCTAAACGTGTTCTCTGTCTTGGCTACTACTAGCCTTCTCTCAATCATGATTGGTGTGAGTATGTTAAGAAATGTGAAAAATGTCAGTAACATTCCAATCTAATTTGTATTCCTAGTCAAACTTTGTAACCATATCAGGACCTTTTGCCCTTTTCATAATGGGGCCTCCATCTTATTATTCTTATTAATCCCCATTCTTCACAAAAACATCATTCTATCATCACTGCAAATAAGTATTTCACTAAATAGTGGAAGAAATCCAACTCATCTCAACTAAATATGTTCCAATAATTAATATTATTTATCAATACATTATCTGCCACTTTTGTGTTCCCTAAAAACTTGTTATGGACAATAGAAAGTCCTTTAAAAACAAATATCTCAGGAAAATTATAACGCAATCAACATCCAACTAGTTTATCTTCCCCATATTATCCCCAAGATAATTGCTAAGTTGAAGCTACCAATAAAACCATTCAGAACATTCTTTCCAAAACCATTGATCAAGCAGGCCGTAATTGACATCTCTAGCTTCCTTTTGCCCTTTGGGCCTATCGTACTAGCATTCATACCTCTACTAAGGCTACGCATTTTTATCTTATTTACGGTTATGAAGCCATCCTTCCTCTTGAAGTTCAAATTCCATCTTTGTGTATATCCCTTCATGACTTCATCTCTGATGAATACTACCACCAAACTTGTCTAGCACATCTCAAGATACTAGATGAGCATCACCTTCTCACTCTTGAACACCATTATGTTTATCAGGAGTTCATTAAATGTGCTTACAATAAGCACCTTAAGGAACATGAATTTAATTTCGGTGACCTCATTGTCAAATAAATCAGAATGTCACTACTCTAAAAAGGAGACAACGTGGAAAGTTTTCCCTTAACTGGATCATACCATACATTATTACACAAAAGTATGGGTCAGGAGCCTATCGTTTGGTCTCCCTTGATGGTAAACCAAAAGTGGAGCCACTTAACACACTACACTTCTGACCATTCTATTGTTAGCACATTTACTAATGTGCCCTTAGTCATGTCTTCAAATCATTCCTCCATCTCATCCCCTTCTATATCTCATCCTAATGATTTGGAACTATGTGGTCTTCCGTCACTTCCTAGACATGACCTTAAATATGGGCATCATGGATCTTCCGGTAGCATATTCCTTATGGATAGGTTCTCCTCTTTGGTGAGAACTCCACGATCATTATATCCATTACCCTCTTGTTAACCTATTGGAACCATGCAAATGGTTCATGGGTGTCTCTTATACATCATTATCCCCTCCTAAGTGGCCGACTTAGCTAGTCCCAACTATCCCCCATATAAAAACAAAATTCATGGATGCTTCAATCAAAAATCAAAATTATCGTAAACAAATTGATCCCTTGAAGGACAATTATTCATGCAAAAAAATCAAAATCAAATAAATAGACTGATCCCTCAAAGAATGACTATCATTTATTATTGTCATCTATATATTGTATAAATTAGACCATACCCTCAAAGGATGGCTTCTCCTTATGGAATTATAAGGCTTCTCATATTTATTAGCCTTCCATTTTATTATCATCCTAATAATACTTCCTGCATTGATCATCTTTCTCTTTCCCTTCCTAGAGTTGGGACATAGTGTAGGGAACACCACTTTTGGAGAACCCTCTTTCCTCTATACAAGTTACATCTCAAACCCCTTTTGCCATGTCAACATTATTTTATGAGGTCATCTCATCCATTGCTTCCTTCTAATCTTTGAAATTATTATTTTGGTCCTAGCTTTCTTAAAAACTAGAATACTAAAAAGGAAACTGTACACTGAATAATAGAATAATTCAATTTGAATTCATTCGATATATCATTGATATTGATAGAGTTTACATATATAGTGTTTGATATCCTATAATGGTGGAGTCAAAACTCACCTTCAATCCCTCATATCTCTCTCCATGAATCTCTCAAACATCCCTAAGATCACTCACACTACAAAATAGCTACGTGAATTGTTCTTACAACTCACTCAAATAATTAAACTATAACAACTATATTATTAATATGAATTCTATAAACTCATTATTAATAATATTAAAATTTATTTAATAATGCTACACAATAATTTTTTAACATTCACTCCCCTATTATTAACATTATTAATTCCCAATGTACACTCCCCTAATGTTGACAAGGTGGACAAAATAATCCCACTTCCTCTTGTAGCTTGCCTCCCATGCATGCTCATGATCTGGATGGTTTCGTAGGACATCCAACAACCTCAACAAGGATGGTTTTATAGGACAACCAACAACCTCAATAAAGGATTGTTTTACAAGATGAACTACAACCTAAAACAAAGGATGGTTTTACAGGACAACTAACAACCCAAATATTATGCTGCTACTTTTCCTTTATGCTTTCATCTTTCTACTATGTCTTTCCTTCAGGGAATCATGTAGGAACTACTTCTTACTGAATATAGACTGAATAGAGGGAATATTTAACATTGAGACCATGTTCCAGTTCCCTCCCTCAATGTGAACATTTCACTTATTCAAACAACTCTGAAATCATACTGCAAATCTGAAATAAAAGAAATCATGCATACACACATATTACCTCCAGAGCTTCGTGCAACCCTGTCATTAGTGACTGACGAGAGGTCACTGATTGACCTCCAGCCTCTATTTCTTCCATCTTCCATGTAGAATATACTTAGTTACATAGAAAATTATAAATAAATCTCAATATGAAATTCCCCTCCTCAATTTGAACTTGGTCGTCGCGTGTAAGCGAAAATGTGAGCATTTTTTTTTACAATTTTCCTAATAATCACATAAATGACACTTTTAGACTCACAAAATTGACAGACAAATAAATTGAATCTTATACAACAAGACGATACAAAAAAAATACAATACTTTACTTACATCACAAATTTTAACTAATTTTGACAACGACAAGAAAATCGATAATACATATAAATGATAAAAGAAAAAACTAAAAAACTAAAAAATTAAAACTATCTAATAATCACTTCAAACAAATCATTAAAAACTTTAGAATGCTTAAACAATAATATACAAATGATTAAACAAAACTAACTTCTTACAACTATGTAGTACTTTGAAAAAATAAATTTTAAAAAAACTTAAAATAAAAAGTCAACAAACTATAATGCTGTGATAATGCTAGTAATAAACAAATTACTTTGACACTATATATATATATATATATATATATATATATATATATATATATATATATATATATATATATATATATATATATATATATATATATATATTATATGAAAAGACACGTCTACACTAAAACATACTACATATTACACAAGACTAAACTTGAACCTTGAGAAAATCTAATTTTTCCAATCCTATCGAAACCTAATTTGGAGAATACACTGCAAATACGTGCCAATGAATTGCAGAATACTCGTCAAGGTATGCCAGGAATGAATATTGAGGACATAGGCATCTTTGGTAGTGACCAATACACAAACAAGACTTTAAATCACATGGTTGAATCCATGTCACATTAAATGAAGAGGTACATGCACAATCCAGTAAATGATATTGTAAAAACTTGTCACAGAACAAATTGAAAATATACTCCAGAATTGAATCTTATAGTAGGCCATAAGGGGGAAAACTCAACACAAACTCCTTGTCGTATTTTCCACATTTCTTCATATCCCAAATGTGGGTTCAGCCGAAATTTTGACAGTAGTTTTTCTAGAAACAATTCTACAACCCCATTAAAAATTAGAGAAACCTAGATCATAAAATAGAAAATACAACACATTTTTTTGAGAAGTTCTAACATATTTAAGAGATTTCAAAAGAATATACAACTTGAAGATGCACTACACAAATCTCATAGAATTATCAGTCCCGCTCTGATACCAAATATTATTTTGGTGTGATCTTTCTTTAAAACTATAATACTTAAAAGGAAACTATACATCGAATAATAGAATAATTCAATTTAAATTCATTCAGGATATCATTGATATTGATAGAGGTTACATATATAGTGTTTGATATCCTACAATGGTGGAGTCAACACTCATCTTCAATCCCTCATATCTCTCTCCATGAATATATCAAACTTATCTCCTAATATCTCTCAAACATCCCTAGGATCATTCACACTACAAAATAACTACGTGAATTGTTCTCACAACTCACTCAAATAATTAAACTATTAAAACTATATTATTAATATGAGTTCTATAAAATCAATATTAATAATATTACAATTTATTTAATAATGTTACATAATATTTTGGTAATAGAAATGACTAACTATTGTTGGTTATTTGCTATCATATGCTTTGGTCACATGCACCTCGCATTACCTAGATCCCCTTTTTTTATCTCTAATGCGGTTGGAGGCATACTTTCCCCACACATTCCTTCATATGATGTAGATTCTTTCATATCTATAGGTATTCATCATTAAGTTTCATCTCATCTAATCTCTCTCATTCTAAGTCCACCTTTGTGGCCACCTATATTCCTTCATTAAGGGAATTTTTCTTCTATATTTCATGTCCTTCACGTTTCATTCTAAGTTTACATTCATAGCCATATTGATTCTTTCCTCGAACAATTTAATTCAACAATTTATCTCAAAGTCCAATTTTGTGGCCGTGCTTTTGCCCACTTGGGGCATATTTAACTTTTCCTTTTTCCCTTTGTTTACCTTTAAGGCCATAACTTCCCCCTTTGGGGCACATTACTTCATCACTCAATTTTTCATTTTTCTTAATCATCCATTTTTCATGTCCCATTGGGCACCATATCATTCATCCTCATCCCTTGTGGATGCATACCTATTCACTCGATTCCTCATGTAGGAAGGATTTCATTTACCCTTTTGCATATAGTTGTGAATATTTTGATGACTTGCATATGATCCATTGGTCATCCCAGCCTGCAGTGATCTTCACCCAATCACTGGTCCATAGAATATTATTTTCCATCTCCATTAAGACCACAATTTTCCCCTACTGATGTGATATTGGATTCTTCACAATAGTTTTCATCATTATTGCGATCCTTTTTTCCTCAGGCATCTTGCCTTGGTAATAATCTTGACTTTCCCATGTTTTTTTCACCCACCCTCCATTTTTCATCTACCTTTTTCAAATACGTAATTGATATCCCTTGACATCATCTATCTTCTACTTGAGGGGGAGCTCATAATCCATTCTTTTTATCCTTATCCAACTCTCATCATTTTTGTCTCATGGCTTGCTAGCCTAAACCACTCAACTAAAAGGGGCAAAATGTAGACACCTAAATTCGGTATCTATACCCTCATCACCTATGTGCACATATTTTAATCTATTTATCCCCCTTAATTAATTAAATTACTATCACCTATAAGTCCTATTTAATCAACATCCATTAATTAATTAATCATTCCCTAACCAGCTTTCCATTTTAGAATACTTTTATTCTAAATCTACACCTATGATTTTCCATACACTTTTTCCAACCTATCTCCATTACCAACTCATCTACACCTCACCCCTAAACAACCCCTTTCCACCCAATGCTTTAAATCATTCATCCAACTCCAAAAAGATAAGAAATCGTGCTAAAAACAAGAAATTCCTCCCATTGAGGAAAATTTCCCTGTGATCAGTGGTGACCCAAACCAGTCATCGTCAATGTTATAAATCCAAGTGTTTTATTTCCATTCATCATTGAATGCATGTAAATTATAAGCTTTCCTCATATCTTATAGACAATCCTTCATGCCTGAATAGTTTAGAAGCCATTACAGATCTCTTAGACCTCCTTGCAATGTGCATGTGTCATTCGTGATCAGTCTTTTTGTGATATTTTCATCATTCTACATTGTTTTAATCTACTTTATCATATTATCTTCTATCTCTTGTACTTAAACTTTTGCATGTTCAGAACATTAATAGCAGAGCTCGTAAATTTTTCATCAACTTCTTTCTACAAATCTATAGTTACAGGTTACTCATCTAGCTTTCATTTTCTCTGACTTATCCATCTCTGTTACATTCATTTTTGACCTTAACAAGTCACCATCAACTCGGCTTTAGTAGCCCTTTCTTTCTATTCTAGATCCACCCTCATCACCTACATGTGCTTATCCTCTCTTATAGTTTGCTTAGCTTTCATCCAGTCTCTCTGTCACTACAAAATTAACTTGTTTACACCCTAGTCACCATCGATTAGGGTCTTGGTTTTAATCCCTATCTTTAATCCCTTTTTTTGTTGTTCTCCTAGTTTCTATTCCTTCATATTTCCTCTATAGGTTAACTCTAGCATCTTCAAACTTCTCCAGCTTCCAGATTGTATTCAAATCCTGCTAAGTCTACATTTTTTTCTTTTTTTCTTGATCTAGTCTCCCAAGTTGCCATCGAATTGCCCTTACATAGTCTAGGTCATCATCAACCCAAACCAGGTAACACTTATTTTATAGTTGTTTCAATCAAATCAAATTCAAATCCATTTTAATTAGTTCTAGATTCAGTATTCTTATTTTTTTTGCATGTTATCTATAGTACTTTCTTTATTTAATCCTTTCTAAAAAAAGGGGGTTGACATCCACCGAAGAAGTTAACACTTCTCAGGTTTGCTTTATTGGGAAATTCCCTCCCAAATCATCTAATCAAAATATTTTTTTATTCTTACTTGTAGATTTTATCTGATTATCAACAACAAAGATCCAATAGCTTTCATGCACCCGTATTATCATATATCCGAGATAACATAAACCCTCCAACATTTCTAAGTTGTGTAGCTTCTTTAGTAGCTAGTGCATTAACTTTATTATGAATGAGAAATTACATCAGAAAAAAACTGTCAGGAAAAATAGATGTTGCATTTTCTTTTTAATCTTCTTCCTACACCTTTGAAACCTCAACCATGCAAACCTCTTCAAAGCCATCCGTTGGAAGAGACCCTAAACCAAAAACATTTCTGATACCTTGAGAATCAAATAAGAGAAAGAGTGGTAAATCATTCTCTTAAAGTTTCACTATCTCTATTGTTTTCTTAGTAGATACCGTCTCTACCAAAGTAGTCTAACTTTCATTTTGATCTATTGCTTCAATGGATTTTGACATTTCTAATTCGTTCATCAGAATTAGCTTAGTGATGGGGATAGTTTCCTTAAAGGGGTATGGTCTTGTTGGTCCGAAAATCTGTCGCGTGGACAGATCTATGGATAGACGAGCCAACAGTGTGCAGGGCTTAGCCCCTCTTTGAGACAGCAAAGCGAAACTGGTTTATTGCTATTTCTACTAGCAGGAACCTATGCAAGTCTCACAGATTCTGCCTTCGGGGGTTGGGATCTCATCCCAGTAGAGTGTTCTAGGCTGCGAAAAGAA
The DNA here is from genome assembly GCA_019776745.2 of Taxus chinensis. NCBI lineage: Eukaryota > Viridiplantae > Streptophyta > Pinopsida > Cupressales > Taxaceae > Taxus > Taxus chinensis. The sequence continues at coordinate 105,227,446 of CM034147.1, read as the reverse complement.
AGGAATGAAAGAGGGAGAAGAGAAAGAACAGATCCGAAGGGAGAAAAGAAATGAATTCCAAAGCAGAAAGGTCAGAAGATTTATGTTTTTAGTTTGGTAGTAAACAGATCCAAACCTACTTGCATAAATAAACAAAGCAATACTGATAAACAAATGACAGAAAAGTAGATATGAATCCAATAGATTAAACACATACAGATCTAACGTAAGAAAGATCTAATGTATAACACAGCTATTGAGCACAAAGTCTGAATAATTATATTACTGTTCTCTTCTGTTACAAGAAAGCTCAAAGTCTTTCTCTCCTCACTTCTATTTCTATCTAAAAAATGTTCACCTCTGAATACAACAAGTATTCTCATATTTATAGAAGATGAGGGAGAGAGAAGGCAAAATGGAGCCAACCACTTATTTACAAAGATATTTACAAAATATCTAAAAGTCATGTTGACTTTGACAACTTTGATGGATGACATCATCACATGATGCAACATGGATGATGTCATCATTTGTGCCAACATATTTTAGACATTTCGAAAAGAAAGTCGGAGAATAGAGAGAAGAAGAAGAAGAAGAAGAAGAAGAAGCAGAAGAAGAAGCTACTCATCATCATCATCCTGCGGCCGAAAAGGGGTTACCTGTTTCTGATGCTGCTCAGGTGATGATATGTGGAACTGAGCGCGGTATTCCAAAAACTTGCTAATTATCAGCCCAAATTGATCCTGTGACGGATCCTTGTGCCGTTCACTGATTGCTTCGCAAGTCTCCCGCTCGTCTATGAGCTTTTCTGGGAGTTTGGAATAATCTTTCCCCGCCTCAATAAAGAACCTGATGAAGTCCCTACAGGCCAGTAGGTTGTTGATAGATTCAGTGTCGAATGTGACCTCTGGCCCTGTCCCTTGAGAAGCTATCTCCTTGAAAATCCGGATAGTGTCATCAGCTGATCTCAAGGTAAGGGAAGGAGTGAGCAACCCTGGAGTCATGGCGAGAACAACTTTCTCCATTTGATGCATTGCATCCAGGGCCTCTTCCTTTACCTTGTCTATCTTTTCCAGAACGAATTCTAGCTGATCTATTCGATAGTCCAGAGTGGACATAGTTTTGTTGAGGGCCCTTGGATGGCCGAATACTCCGAACTTGACCAGATCTTCGACTAAACAGTCGAACATTTGCTAGAAGGTCTCGTACTGGAGTCTAGCATGCTCTAAATCTTCTGATATCGGACTCGCTAATGCTTGGAGTTCCTTATTCACCTTTCCGATGTTTAGGTATAAACTGGTATACTCGGCGATTACTCTTTCACTATCCTTGAGGATTTGGCTCCTCCAAGCAGAAACGGCCATACCTTGCTCGCCGATCTTTGAATACTCATTGATCTTCTCCTGACTGAGCAGCTCAGGAGTCTCGGTGGCAGTTGTGGGAGGTGCACTTCCCATCTTCTGTAATGCTTGAAGCAGGTATTTGTTCTACTCTTTCAGTAGCCGTTTCTCCTCTTTCGTTTCCTGAAGCTTTTTACAGAGTGCATCAACTGTGGAAAGAGCTTCCCCCTGGAGACTTTCAGAGGATGTCCCCATTGTGAGTTGGGTCACGGTGAAATCTGTCAGAGACATATCTTCTTTCTATTTGAGGGGGTTGGGGTACGCTATTTCCATGACTCTCTCACCTGCAGCGCTCTTCGAGAAGCATGTAACCGGCTTCTGTTTCTTTGCCCCTTTGGCTGGAATTACCGAAAAGTCCATCAGAGTGATGGGGACTTTCCTCTTTTGTTGGTTCAGCTGCTGAGAGATCCAAGCTGGTCCTATAGAAGAAGGACCAGAGACAGAGGGGGAGGCAGCAACGGTAGAAGAGGGGAAAAACGTGGAGACACGCGGCGGCGGCATGGAAAGAATAGCCGAAGAAGTGTCCACGGGAGGAAGGGAAACCGCAACTGCAGAAGACATAGGAAGGGAAGGGAGCTCGGAGATGAGGGAAGAAATGGAAGAAGATAAATCAGCGAGGGAGGAGAAGGTAGATGAAGAGGCAGGGGAAAGGGTAAAAGAAGGGGCAGAGGACACGACCAAAGGGGTGGTCGTTTGAGTCACTCGAGGAGGGGAAGGAAGAGAAGAAGAAGGGATAGAAGGGACCTCTGAAGTTGTAGCGACTCCGACATCCTGGGTGGATGGGCGTATAGGACTATCCTCTGTCAATTCCTCATCAAGAGTTATGACTTGTTCAGGCTTTGAGGGAAGAGGACTTTCAGGGGCTTCTTCCTGAATGATGCTAGGTTCACCTTCTGCACCTTTGCCTTTCAGCTGCTTCTTGGACCTTGGAGGTGCATTGCCCAACGGGGAAGTTGTGAAATCTACCCCTAGGTAGATTAGTTCGTCCATGCGGCACCAATGCTTTGTTCTCCGCATAGTCTCCTTGACCCTCTCCTCAATTGTTTGAGGAGCCTTGTTCCTGTCAATGGCCGGGAAGGGCCAATTGTCCCCATCTGTGTCATTATACACCTTATCTACTTCATCTTCCGTAGTCTGGAAGCCTTCGGGGACAATGGGCACTCCATATTGGATGATTTCCGCCAATGCTAAGCGAGAGTGATCCTTTCTTCTGAGTTCCGCCTCATGGAGAACGTCAATGTAAATATCCTCAATTTGAGGGACATGGATCAGATCGAGCTTCACTTTTGGCAGACAGCTTCTTGGGTCGAAGGTAGGCCTGGCTGGGAAGTCATGCTTCAAGTTGAGTAGCTCCAGCTCTGCGAACATTTCCTTTGCCTTATGGTGGGTGGAGCATGTGTATCGGCCCACTTTGAGCGGGAAAGGAGTTCCAACCTTCTTTCTTTTGAGGCACTTCTCATGGTATGTGACCAGCTGCCTTGACAGTTCCAGTAGAATCAGCTTAGGCCTAGCATACCTTGGTAGCCTGGTTGGCTCTCCCAAAAAGTTGGCAGCCCTCAGATAGGTGAATGTGGGAAATTGGGTGAACAGGTCCCCCCATTTCTCTGTGACTGCCACTATGTTTTTGGTCGTCCGGCTATGAGTCATGTTTGGCCTCAGTAAGCAGATGACATGATAGAAGAATGCATCGTTAACTTTTGCGAAATGTTGGATGCTATTCTCCAGCCTCAGCTCTGGGTAGTAATCAAATATCTTGGCCTGAGGCCATACCCCACTTTGGTTCAGCCCCGGATAATCCCTTGCTGACGCTACAACGTAGACTACATAGGAGTTCATATGGAACACTCCTGTTGTGGTGAACTGTTGTAGCTGCTCAGAGATGGTGCCGCTTATTATTTCACTCCAGCAAAAGCGCTGATCAGGTAAATTTTTATTCATTGTGTCCAAGTACCGCAGCATCCACTTATGGAAATAGTGGGCATCTGAAAGCCTGAAGACTCTGCTCAGGAAGGTGATAGTATCGCTGAGCTCCTCTGAGAAATCACTTCGGTGGATAGTCTGTGGCCATCGGGGTCACCACCTTCTTGTTCTTTAGGTAGACCTCATTCGTCAACTGCATGCACTGGTCTTTGTTGTCTTCCTAGGCCTTGATGCATTCCTCGTTGGCTAACAGCCACGGAAGTTCCAGTGGTGAGGGATGCCGAGCATTATTTCAAAATGATGGGCAGTGAGGTTTATGACTACCTCGCCCTTGCTATTTTCGACACATCTTTTGTCTTTGTTGTAACATTGGGCAATCACCATCATGAATTCGTTGTTGACCAGCGCTGACGGGGATTCCTCTGGCGAAGTGCAGGGCACTGCCTATTAACTTGTCCATCCATGGACTTCTTGTAACTTTCTGAGTCCTAACCCAGAATTCCTCCATGTCAATGTGACCCAATTTTGAGTCTCTGACATCCATACTGCACTCAGCCTGTGATTCGGGCATCCTGACCCTCTGATATTTGTATTTCATCTCTTCTTCTGTCAGCTTAGACTTTCCTCTTAGTTTGGTGGGTTTCTTTCTTGACGTAGACATGTGTTCTTTCGAACTCAGCTGCTGATCTGCATGAAGAAGAAGTGATACCCAATCCAAAAAGATTGAATTAGTCATTTGATCTTCCATTGGAAAGCTAACAGAACAAAGAGTTAGAGATTTTAAGGCTCAGGGCGCAGGGCGCATGAAAAATGCAACTGGCAGGATAAATAGATAAGGCGCACAGAAAAGGAATGTTGCAGAGGTTATACTGGTGCCAAAGGCGCATGGCGCATGGATGAAGCAGGTTGCATTTTATAGCAGGGCGTATGGAAAGAGTATGTTACATGAAGGTATTCGGTGCGCCCTTTGGTGCATGGATGGATTATGTAACATTAACAAATCGTGTGCACCAAATGCTTATGGTGCGGTGCATGAAGGGTTTACACAACATCATGTTACTGCAATCAGAGGGTGCGACCGCGCCTTGATAGCTTTATACTTACGCGCAGAAGGCTTGTGTTGCATCAAAACTGGGTGCGCCCTTTGGCGCATGGAAACGGGATGTAACATGGATAAATGGTGCGCCAAAGGCTTTTAAGGAGGCACGGGATTTATATTTGTAGCATGCAAAAAAGGCGCACTTTGAGGGCGCATGAGTTCTAGATGCAACAGGACAAAAGGCTGCGCCATTGGTGTGGATTTCAATTATGCAACAAGGCGGATAGATGCGCCGAAAGGGCACAACTGTTTTAAGTGTGACAAGACGTGCCAGTGCACCATAGAACTAAACTCATTGCTCAATCATTTTCATTCTTTCTTCCATTTCAAAGGTTGCTTGGACATATAAGGTTTCAGAGAAAAGTTTATCAGACCAAGCCATTTTCAAAACAACACCCCTTTACCAGCAGATCTGGAAAGAGGGAGGGAAGGGAGGAGGAAAAGAAGAAAATGAGACGGGACAGCACAGGGGGGGGAAGCTAGTTCAATCCAATTCTTATTTAAACACCGGATAACAAACCAAAACACAGACCAAGAACACTCAAAGAACTGAAAGCACACACAACGAAGAAGAGGGAGAACCTCTCACCTTGGATATATAGCAAAAATTTGGAGAGCGGGTCCACAGGGCGACGAAAAAGACGGAGCAGAGGCTGACAAGTCCAGAGTGATCACGTGCTTTGCAAAAGAATGAAAATGACGTGGGCGCGCACATATATTTATAGAAAAACTGGTCATCAATGTGCCAAACACTTTTGAAATGGCACATGAAAGTTGTTGTCGACAGGAGAAAGCGTGCGCCCTTTGGCGCACCAAAACTTTGTGTTGTAGCGAGATTATGTGCGCCCTTTGGCACACCGAAAAGTGGCGCAACAAAAGCAATGTCAACAATAAGGCGCATGCGCCTTGGCGCACGCAAAATAGACTCAACATCCTTTGGCACACCGAAAGATGTGTTAACATGGAAAACCATGCGCTAAAGGCTTTTAAGGGGGCGCATCAAAAGCTAGTGTTACAAGGGAAATTTCATGCGCCCAGCCAAAAAAAGGCTCAAAAAGACTAAGTTCGAAAACTAGATTTCCCGGGAAGGGATTTTACAACGTTTCGAACGCGAAGGATCCCTAACGAGGGATCGAAACAAAATTTTCGGTATGGTTATCGGTAAAATTACCCTTGTCAATTTTACGGGATAACAGCTGGCTCTTTCTGGGGACTATCCCTGAGCGAGCTCGGGGGTAGAGAATCCCAGATCACTTGTGCCTATCCATTGGGTACGGAGTCAAAAACAAGGGGGACCGGAGGGAAGACAAAGGAAACACACAACCAACCGAAAGCAAACACACGATGAAAGCAAACACACAACTAAAAAATAAACTGTACAAAGAAGAGAGCAAGCTCTACTTCCTGAAGATCTTGAGATGTTTCCCGCTATAGGGAAGCGGGAGTTCAGCTCCATCTAGATATGAGAGATAGAAACTATTCTCTCCATTGAGTTGCTTGATTTTAAAGGGCCCTCTCCATAGGGAATCAAATTTTCCGTGCATGCCCTTTGGCTCTCTTCGCTTGTCCCATAAGAGGACGAGATCTCCCACTTGAAAATCTCTCTGCTTGGCCTTTTTATCAAAAAGCCTCTTTACTTGATTCTGATGTTCAGTGATCCTGTCGACCACTCTTACTCTCTTTTCTTCAAGTTCCGCAAGATACATGATTCTCTTTTCTAGAGAATTCTGGAAAGTTTCATCTTCGATCACTCGTGCCAAGCGTAGAGCAAGAAGTTCCGCAGAAATGGGAAGTTCGGCATCAGTGCCATATAACACTTGAAAAGGTGACATGCCGAGAGATCTCTTGGGAGTAATGCGGTCCACCCACAAAGCGTCGTACAAAGACTTGTGCCACATCCGCTGGTTCTCATCTACTAATTTCCATATGATGGTCACCAAGTTCTTATTACTGGATTCCGCCTGACCATTTCCCTGAGGGTAATAATCCGAGGCATGTGCTAAAGTTATCCCATATTCATAGCAAAAACTAATAACTTCCCGGGAGGAGAAGTTAGAAGCATTATCAGCAACGATTTTGTTTGGAACGCCGAACCTGACAATGATATTCTCTTTGATAAAACTGCAAACCACCTCAGAAGTGGCATGCTTGACTGGTATGGCTTCCACCCACTTAGTGAAGTAATCCGTTGCTGTAAGGACATAGCTATGTCTGGAACTCGATTGAGGATTGAGTGCGCCAATAAAATCAATTCCCCATTGCCTGAATGGTTCATTGATGATGACCGGCCTTAGGGGAAGGGCAGCCAACTTGGGCTTGCCGACGAATTGTTGACAGGGTTCACACTTTGCCACCCAGGTAGCCGCATCTTGAAAGAGCGTTGGCCAATAGTACCTGGCTCGAATGATCTTGTGTGTTGTCACGGAAGAAGAAAAATGGCCTCCACAGGCTGAATTGTGAAAACTTTCCAGCAGTTTTACTTGCTGGGGCTTGTCAACACATCGCAGGAAGACACCGTCTATCCCGCGCTTATATAAACCGTCATCCTCAGATGACATATTTAGCTGCCCTGAGCTTTATAGTGCGCTTCTCCTTTGCGGTTAGGTGCATTGGGCATTCGCCGTAGGTAAGGAAGAAAGTGATGTCGGAGTACCACTCATCACTAGTTGCAACAAATAAAACTAGAGGCAGAGAATCAGGTTCCTCTAGAGGACTTTGCTCTTTGTCGGTACAGTCCTCTTTTCCTTTAGGGTTTTCTGAATCTTTGTTTTCAGCCATTAGCTGACACAGGCCCTTGCCCCTTACCAGCTTGGTTGGTTTAATATCCAGGTCATATTCCTGGACCTTTGCGATCCAATTCCCTCTCAAACTTCCTAACTCCTGCTGAGTTAGAATTGATTTCACCGTCGTGTCAGGGACCAGCACCACCGTATGCGAGTTTAGAATGTAATACCTGAAATTCTTCACTGCTTTGACAACGGCAAAGGCATGCTTTTCCAATTGAGTCATCTTCAACTCGTGAGGCTTGAGGGGAGAACTCATGAATGCAATCGGGGATTCAATGTCTTCGGAATTCTTTTGCATTAAGATTGCAGACACAGTATGTTCAGATGCGTAGCTATACATGATGAAGTCCTTGGAGAAGTCGGGACATACCAGGACTGGTGCACGAGCAACAGAAGCTTTTATTTCTTCAAATGACCTTTTCCCTTCTTCACTCCATCTGAAAGTGGGTGATCCTTTCATCATGTTCAGTATGTGGCGAGTCTTTTTGGCAAAGTCAGGAACAAAACGCCTAAGAAAGTTCACCTTTCCGAAGAAAGAATGAACACCAGTCTTGCTTGTAGGTAGAGTAAGGCTCTGAATAGCCTTAACCCTTTCAATATCTATCTTCGTTCCTTCTTTGCTAACCACATGCCCTAGCAACTTCCCTTCCGTGACTCCAAAAACAGACTTTTTGGGATTTAGGGAAATTCCATGTTCTCGGCACCTGGCCAATACTTGCTCCAAGTGATCACAATGATCACTTCGTTGTTTAGAGAACACGGTTAAGTCATCTAGATAAACTACAATGACTTTTCCCATCATACCTTTAAATGCGAAGTCCATGGCCCGTTGAAAAGTAGCACCTGCATTAGTTAGGCCAAAAGGCATCCTGCTGTAGGCAAATGTACCCCAGGGAGTAGTGAATGCTGTTTTGAATTGATCTTCAGGCGAGACTTCAATCTGATTGTAGCCTGAAAAACCGTCAAGCATGGACAGCATCTCTGATCCAGTTACTGCTTGTAGAACTTGATCCATTATCGGAAGAGGGTAGTTATCTTTCAGCGAAGCTTGATTCAAGTTTTGGAAGTCTACGCATATGCGTATCTTACTGTTTTTCTTGCGCACTGGCACAATATTTGCTACCCAAGTACTGTGATGGATAGGGAAGATGATTCTCGCATCCACAATCTTCTGAATTTCTAGCTGGATGGTGCCCGAAATCTTAGGATTATAATGCCTTTGCTTCTGGCGAAAGGCTTTGACATCTTCTTTCAGCGGTATGTCATGCTGAACGTCCTTTGGCTTGAAGGACTTTAGATCGGCATAGGACCATGCCAACACATCTATATATTTCTTCAGCAACTTGACAAATTTCCGCTTCTCTTCAGGCGTGCAACATTTTCCAATGTTTACAAATTGCGGGTGTGCCTCAGAACCTATATTGACTGGTTCTGTCTCTGGGGATGAGTCAGGACCATCTCGCCTCTTCTTTTTCACAAAACGGTCATGCCTGTCAAACAGGCGCTCCAGAGAAACCAGGCCCTTCGGAATTTTATTTCCTTTGAGCTGACATATGCCGTCTTTCTCCTCTGATTCATGGTTTTGACCGTTGATTGATTCACGGCATGTAGAAGTGGATCCTTCAAAATACAACTCGTCAAAATTTTCTGATTTTTCTAGAAAGGCAATGAGGTGATTATCATCGTTGAATACCTGCCAATGCTGAGAGTTGTCTGGCACGCTCGGGCGGAAAACCACTTCAATGGTGTATTTGTTCGTTTTCAAACCCGGGTGTGGGAGCATGAGAGATGCTGAAACGGCCAATGAATCGGCCATGTCATTTTGAGCTCTTGGAATTGCCCCTATCGAAAAGGCATCAAATTCCTTCGATGCTGTCCCATACTGCGTTGCGGTAGTGCCTAAGCCTTTCATTTTTCACTTGGTAAATCCTTTTGACCTGATTTACAACTAGCTCAGCATCACCTTGTACCTTTAGATTTTTAATTCCCCTTTCCTTTGCAGCTTGCATACCGAGTAATAGAGATTCATACTCAGCAGTATTGTTAGTATTGAAAAACTGCAACTTGAAAGAAAGAGGAATTACCTCCTCTTCGGGAGATATTAGCACGATTCCGGTGCCACATCCACTAGTCACGCAACTACCATCAAACTACAAGATCCAGATCTCATTAAGATCCTTTTCTTGGACAAAAATGCCCTTTGTACCCGTCTCGGTAGATAAGAAGTAGTTCCCCATCCCTGATGATTCAAAAAGGATTTGGGCTTTGGGGTCCTCAGAGCTAGTAACCAAGTACTTCTTTTGTGATTCTGGTTCTAAAGTCTGCATCACACCTTTGACGGGTATTCTAGCTTTAGACCAGTCCATGTGAATTTCTCCACCAACTTCGCTGCAAAAGCTTCTTCCCAGCAGAATTCCATAGGCTGCTGGAATGTCAGCAACGAGGACTGTCATTTTTACTCTTTTATCTGGGAAAGCCGCAAACGCAAATTGCGCGTCTTTGATTTGGCCAACCAACGGAACTTGCTTGGTTTCCAATGAATAACATCTGCCGAAAGGTTTGGTAAGAGTGAGGCCCAAAGCATGGGTGACTTTCTCCGGCATGACATTATCGGAAGCTCCAGAATCAATTATGCAGTTGCTCAACTTATGGCCGTTGATTAGGAGAGAGAGATAGAAAGGTTCTATCTTACCTGATGCAGATGTTGAAGCAACATTTATGCGGGATTCAGGGGGAGTGGAAAGGATTCCTTTTGGGGAAACCTGCTTAGGTATAACAGCTTGACTCTGAATGTATTTGGTCAATCTCACAAGCTGTTCGGGATTTGACTGAAGGTACTCAGCTTCAGACATTTGGATCTTGGTCTTCTTAGCGTGATCTATAATATCAAACGCGGCCAAGGGTTGCGTTGGTGAGGGAATGAGTCCTTCACTTCGCGATGGTGGAACAGGGTTACTGATCTTGATAGGAATATGAGGGGGCTGATTTGGAGGAGAGATGGGTGGAAAAGACTTCTTTGCAAAAGACTTAACTAGGAATTGAGTAGGAAGAGGATTACCTCTTCTAGCAATGGTTGGAGGCATGTTTGACACGACCTTCTCCTTCTGCACATGGGCAGCAACTTCCGCTTCCTTTCCTTACGAGCGGGTAAAAACAGCGTAGGATTGTCCACTTGCATAGCCCTGAGTACTCTCTTCTTCATCAGATTCATCCTCATCAAATTCCATGTATCCAATAGTAGAGTTGCCAGTCGGCTCACCGACATCTTGATCATCTTCGCCTTGAGGCAAAGGTTCTTCATAGTACTACTCTTCCTCTTCAATTTCGGCCAAAGCATTGACTGGAGGAGCTTCAAGTGCCAACCGTGGAGCAGTTGCAGGTAGACACGGTCTTTGTGAAACATTGTTGGGAACGAAACTCCTTCGTGGAACGTCTCGGTATGAAGAACTAGGAGCCTGGGCCAACTGCTTTTTCAATGCGAGCAGATCATTCGCCATCTTTTGGAATGCCAGATCAGACGAAGTAGCAGGCGAGGGATCTAAAGATTTGGACTTTGATGATTCCTTTTTCAACTCGCCAGATATTATCAAATTGTCTTCTATCCGAATGGCAGCAGCCTGAGCGAGCAACAGGGTAGCTACTCACTCTTGAAGGAGCAAGAAGCTGACTTTTGAGCTCATGGCGTTCACGAAGAAACACTTCTGATTCTCCGGTGTTGGAAGCATGGCAGTAGGGACACGGTTGATTAATGCATTGAACCGGGCGACGAAATCGTGCATAGTCTCATTGGCTTCTTTCTTCAGGTGAGTGATCCGTGATAACAACGCAAATGCATCTTCTGAAGGCTTGTATCTGTCTTCAAAAGCTTCCCGCAAGGTTGCCCAACTGGTGATAGATGCGGCCGGAAAATGCTGAAACCATTCAGCTGCGGGCCCTTGTAGAGTTTCCAGAAAAAGGAGAACCGACACATCTTCGTGAGTCACGTCCAAAATACTGCATGACATAATGAAAGTAGATATGTGGGAATCCGTGCTTTGATTTCTGCTCCCGTCGAATTTAGGAAAATTCTTTCGGTTTCCGTGAGGGAGCGCGTGAACTGGATGTGGCAGTGCGAGAGGACCCATAGCATTTCCCCATGGTACCGCCATTTGAAAGGCTGGAAAAAGCACACGAGCTGGGAGGGTGGTTCCACTGAGCAGCAAGGCACTACAAAGGGATGTAGATGCTCCTTGTAAAAGACTTTTTCTTCGTGGAGGTGAGACACTCCTGGATGACCGGCTAGCCGAGCTTAGCGCTGAAAAATGTGCCGGTGTTACGCTGAAATTGTGCCTTTGAAGCAGATCGAAAGTAGGATCAACTTCTCCATGGGCTCTCCTGCTGCGCGTAAAAGGTTCACTTGCCAGCGTACCTTCCAGATCTGCAATGTTATGGCGCAGATTTAAACTTTATTTTTGGGTGTACTTGCTGATTTTCTGGTTTTTCTGTCAAAAACCAGCAGCATGCACTTTTCTAGATATTTAAAAACTATCCTCTTCGAAAAACCGATTGCGGTTAATGACAAATAGTAGCGAGGATAAGATGGCAGGGAAGAATAGCAGGCTGATTTTCAGATCTGATTTTTACTTTTTCAGAGGGTTTTAAACTTTTTTAGAAAACAGTCAAAAACTCAGATCTACGGAAAAATGCTAATTTTGATAAAAACTCAGTGAACTAAAGATCTGTAACTAGGCCCGATCTATGGATCTCAGAAGAAAATTTTAAATTTCGGGCACTTTTGCAAATTTTTGGATTTTCAACAAAAAGTTCAGATTTGCAAACTGGCAGCGATTTTATTATTTTTCTGATTTTATATTATACCACCACCATAGATCTGACAGATCTATCCGTTCCCCAGCGGAGTCACCAAAAACTGTTGGTCCAAAAATCTGTCGCGTGGACAGATCTATGGATAGACGAGCCAACAGTGTGCAGGGCTTAGCCCCTCTTTGAGACAGCAAAGCGAAACTGGTTTATTGCTATTTCTACTAGCAGGAACCTATGCAAGTCTCATAGATTCTGCCTTCGGGGGTTGGGATCTCATCCCAGTAGAGTGTTCCAGGCTGCGAAAAGAAAGGAATGAAAGAGGGAGAAGAGAAAGAACAGATCCGAAGGGAGAAAAGAAATGAATTCCAAAGCAGAAAGGTCAGAAGATTTATGTTTTTAGTTTGGTAGTAAACAGAGCCAAACCTACTTGCATAAATAAACAAAGCAATACTGATAAACAAATGACGGAAAAGTAGATATGAATCCAACAGATTAAACACATACAGATCTAACGTAAGAAAGATCTAATGTATAACACAGCTATTGAGCACAAAGTCTGAATAATTGTATTACTGTTCTCTTCTGTTACAAGAAAGCTCAAAGTCTTTCTCTCCTCACTTCTATTTCTATCTAAAAAATGTTCACCTCTGAATACAACAAGTATTCTCATATTTATAGAAGATGAGGGAGAGAGAAGGCAAAATGGAGCCAACCACTTATTTACAAAGATATTTACAAAATATCTAAAAGTCATGTTGACTTTGACAACTTTGATGGATGACATCATCACATGATGCAACATGGATGATGTCATCATTTGTGCCAACATATTTTAGACATTTCGAAAAGAAAGTCGGAGAATAGAGAGAAGAAGAAGAAGAAGAAGAAGAAGCAGAAGAAGAAGCTACTCATCATCATCATCCTGCGGCCGAAAAGGGGTTGCCTATTTCTGATGCTGCTCAGGTGATGATATGTGGAACTGAGCGCGGTATTCAAAAAACTTGCTAATCATCGGCCCAAATTGATCCTGTGACGGATCCTTGTGCCGTTCACTGATTACTTCGCAAGTCTCCCGCTCGTCTATGAGCTTTTCCGGGAGTTTGGAATAATCTTTCCCCGCCTCGATAAGGAACCCGATGAAGTCCCTACAGGCCAGTAGGTTGTTGATAGATTCAGTGTCGAATGTGACCTCTGGCCCTGTCCCTTGAGAAGCTATCTCCTTGAAAATCCGGATAGTGTCATCAGCTGATCTCAAGGTAAGGGAAGGAGTGAGCAACCCTGGAGTCATGGCGAGAACAACTTTCTCCATTTGATGCATTGCATCCAGGGCCTCTTCCTTTACCTTGTCTATCTTTTCCAGAACGAATTCTAGCTGATCTATCCGATAGTCCAGAGTGGACATAGTTTTGTTGAGGGCCCTTGGATGGCCGAATACTCCGAACTTGACCAGATCTTCGACTGAACAGTCGAACATTTGCTGGAAGGTCTCGTGCTGGAGTCTAGCATGCTCTAACTCTTCTGATATCGGACTCGCTAATGCTTGGAGTTCCTTATTCACCTTTCCGATGTTTAGGTATAAACTGGTATACTCGGCGATTACTCTTTCACTATCCTTGAGGATTTGGCTCCTCCAAGCAGAAACGGCCATACCTTGCTTGCCGATCTTTGAATACTCATTGATCTTCTCCTGACTGAGCAGCTCAGGAGTCTCGGCGGTAGTTGTGGGAGGTGCACTTCCCATCTTCTGTAAGGCTTGAAGCAGGTATTTGTTCTGCTCCTTCAGTAGCCTTTTCTCCTCTTTCGTTTCCTGAAGCTTTTTGCAGAGTGCATCAACTGCGGAAAGAGCTTCCCCCTGGAGACTTTCAGAGGATGTCCCCATTGTGACTTGGGTCACGGTGAAATCTGTCGGAGACAGATCTTCTTTCTCTTTGAGGGGGTTGGGGTACGCTATTTCCATGACTCTCTCACCTGCAGCGCTCTTCGAGAAGCATGTAACCGGCTTCTGTTTCTTTGCCCCTTTGGCTGGAATTACCGAAAAGTCCATCGGAGTGATGGGGACTTTCCTCTTTTGTTGGCTCAGCTGCTGAGAGATCCAAGCTGGTCCTATATAAGAAGGACCAGAGACAGAGGGGGAGGCAGCAACGGTAGAAGAGGGGAAAAACGTGGAGACACGCGGGGGCAGCATGGAAAGAATAGCCAAAGAAGTTTCCATGGGAGGAAGGGAAACCGCAACTGCAGAAGACATAGGAAGGGAAGGGAGCTCGGAGATGAGGGAAGAAATGGAAGAAGATAAATCAGCGAGGGAGGAGAAGATAGATGAAGAGGCAGGGGAAAGGGTAAAAGAAGGGGCAGAGGACACGACCAAAGGGGTGGTCGTTTGAGTCACTCGAGGAGGGGAAGGAAGAGAAGAAGAAGGGATAGAAGGGACCTCTAAAGTTGTAGCGACGCCGACATCCTGGGTGGATGGGCGTATAGGACTATCCTCTGTCAATTCCTCATCAAGAGTTATGACTTGTTCAGGCTCTGAGGGAAGAGGACTTTCAGGGGCTTCTTCCTGAATGATGCTAGGTTCACCTTCTGCACCTTTGCCTTTCAGCTGCTTCTTGGACCTTGGAGGTGCATTGCCCAACGGGGAAGTTGTGAAATCTACCCCTAGGTAGATTAGTCCGTTCATGCGGCACCAATGCTCTGTTCTCCGCATAGTCTCCTTGACCCTCTCCTCAATTGTTTGAGGAGCCTTGTTCCTGTCAATGGCCGGGAAGGGCCAATTATCCCCATCTGTGTCATTATACACCTTATCTACTTCATCTTCCGTAGTCTGGAAGCCTTCGGGGACAATGGCCACTCCGTATTGGATGATTTCCGCCAATGCTAAGCGAGAGTGATCCTTTCTTCTGAGTTCTGCCTCATGGAGAACGTCAATGTAAATATCCTCAATTTGAGGGACATGGATCGGATCGAGCTTCGCTTTTGGCAGGCAGCTTCTTCGGTTGAAGGTAGGCCTGGCTGGGAAGTCATGCTTCAAGTTGAGTAGCTCCAGCTTTGTGAACATTTCCTTCACCTTATGGTGGGTGGAGCATGTGTATCGGCCCACTTTGAGGGGGAAAGGAGTTCCACCCTTCTTTCTTTTGAGGCACTTCTCATGGTATGTGACCAGCTACCTTGATAGTTCCAGTAGAATCAGCTTAGGCCCAGCATACCTTGGTAGCCTGGTTGGCTCTCCCAAAAAGTTGGCAGCCCTCAGATAGGTGAACGTGGGAAATTGGGTGAACAGGGCCCCCCATTTCTCTGTGACTGCCACCATGTTTTTGGTCGTCCAGCTATGAGTCATGTTTGGCCTCAGTAGGCAGATGACATGATAGAAGAATGCATCGTTAACTTTTGCGAAATGTTGGATGCTATTCTCCAGCCTCAGCTCTGGGTAGTAATCAAATATCTTGGCCTGAGGCCATACCCCACTTCGGTTCAGCCCCGGATAATCCCTTGCCGACGCTACAGCGTAGACTACATAGGAGTTCATGTGGAACACTCCTGTTGTGGTGAACTGTTGTAGCTGCTCAGAGATGGTGCCGCTTATTATTTCACTCCAGCAAAACCGCTGATCAGATAAATTTTTATTCATTGTCTCCAAGTACCGCAGCATCCACTTATGGAAATAGTGGGCATCTGAAAGCCTGAAGACTCTGCTCAGGAAGGTGATAGTATCGCTGAGCTCCTCTGAGAAATCACTTCGGTGGATAGTCTGTGGCCACCGGGTCACCACCTTCTTGTTCTTTAGGTAGACCTCATTCATCAACTGAATGCACTGGTCTTCGTTGTCTTCCCAGGCCTTGATGCATTCTCGTTGGCTAACAGCCACGAAGTTCTGGTGATGAGGGATGCCGAGAATTATTTCAAAATGATGGGAAGTGAGGTTTATGACTACCTCACCCTTGCTATTTTTGACACATCTTGTGTCTTTGTTGTAACATTGGGCAATCACCATCATGAATTCGTTGTTGACAGCGCTGACGGGGATTCCTCCGGTGAAGTGCAGGGCACTGCCTATTAACTTTTCCATCCATGAACTCCTTGTAACTTTTTGAGTGCTAACCCAGAATTCCTCCATGTCAATGTGACCCAATTCTGAGTCTCTGACATCCATACTGCACTCAGCCTGTGATTCGGGCATCCTGACCTTCTGATATTTGTACTTCATCTCTTCTTCTGTCAGCTTAGCCTTTCCTCTTGGTTTGGTGGGTTTCTTGCTTGACGTAGACATGTGTTCTTTCGAACTCAGTTGCTGATCTGCATGAAGAATAAGTGAGACCCAATCCAAAAAGGTTGAATTAGTCATTTGATCTTCCATTGGAATGGTAGCAGAAGAAAGAGTTAGAGATTTTAAGGCTCAGGGCGCAGGGCGCATGAAAAATGCAACTGGCAAGCCAAATAGATAAGGCGCACAGAAAAGGAATGTTGCAGAGGTTAAACTGGCGCCAAAGGCGCATGGCGCATGGATGTAGCAGATTGCATTTTATGGCAGGGCGCATGGGAATTGTATGTTACATTGGTATTCGGTGCGCCCTTTGGCACATGGATGGATCGTGTAACATGGACTTTTCGTGCGCCAAAAGGGATATGGCGCGGCGCATGAAGGGTTTACACAACATCATGTTACTGCAATCGGGGGTGCGCCCGCGCCTTTATAGCTTTATACTTGCGCGCAGAAGGCTTGTGTTGCATCAAAACTGGGTGCGCCCTTTGGTGCATGGAAACGGGATGTAACATGGATAAATGGTGCGCCAAAGGCTTTTAAGGAGGCGTGGGATTTATACTTGTAGCATGCGAAAAAGGCACGCTTTGAGGACGCATGAGTTCTAGATGCAACAGGACAAAAGGCTACGCCATTGGTGTGGATTTCAATTATGCAACAAGGCGGATAGATGCGCCGAGGGGCGCAACTATCTTAAGTGCAACAAGATGTGCCAGTGCGCCATAGAACTAAACTCTTTGCTCAAACCTTTTCATTCTTTCCTCCATTTCAAAGGTTTCTTGGACATATAAGGTTTCAGAGAAAAGTTTATCAGACCAAGCCATTTTCAAAACAACACCCCTTTACCAGCAGATCTAGAAAGAGGGAGGGAAGGGAGGAGGAAAAGAAGAAAATGAGACGGGACAGCACAGGGGGGGAAGCTAGTTCAATCCAATTCTTATTTAAACACCGGATAACAAACCAAAACACAGACCAAGAACACTCAAAGAACCGAAAGCACACACAATGAAGAAGAGGGAGAACCTCTCACCTTGGATATATAGCAAAAATTTGGAGAGCGGGTCCACAGGGCGACGAAAAAGATGGAGCAGAGGCTGACAAGTCCAGAGTGATCACGTGCTTTGCAAAAGAATGAAAATGACGTGGGCGCGCACGTATATTTATAGAAAAACTGGTCATCAATGCGCCAACCACTTTTGAAATGGCGCATGAAAGTTGCTGTCGACAGGAGCAAGCGTGCACCCTTTGGCGCACAA
This sequence comes from Taxus chinensis, assembly GCA_019776745.2. Taxonomy (NCBI): domain Eukaryota; kingdom Viridiplantae; phylum Streptophyta; class Pinopsida; order Cupressales; family Taxaceae; genus Taxus; species Taxus chinensis. The sequence goes on along the minus strand of CM034147.1, from coordinate 105,209,951 downwards.
AAACTTTGTGTTGCAGTGAGATTATGTGCGCCCTTTAGCATACCGAAAAGTGGCGCAACAAAAGCAATGTCAACAATAAGGCGCATGCGCCTTGGCGCACGCAAAATAGACTCAACATCCTTCGGCGCACTGAAAGATGTGTTAACATGGAAAACCATGCGCCAAAGGCTTTTAAGGGGGCACATCAAAAGCTAGTGTTATAAGGATATTTCATGTGCCCAGCCAAAAAAAGGCTCAAAAGACTAATTTCAAAAACTAGATTTCCCGGGAAGGGATTTTACAACGTTGCGAACACGAAGGATCCCTAACAAGGGATCAAAACAAAATTTTCGGTATGGTTATCGGTAAAATTGCCCTTGTCAATTTTACGGGATAACAGGTCTATTTAATTGATTACCTAGGAGTTCAAACTCATAATGAATCCCAATTTTATTTTTAATGTTTTCTATGTGAATGTCAAATGGTTTCGGGTCACCTTGAGCCATGAAGACCCTCCCCAAATAAAGGAATATTACTTCCTGAAATAAAGTAGAAATAATAACCTTCATTCAATGAATCCAAGGTCTACCGAGGATCATATTATATTTGGTTTCCCTATCTATAGTGTGTACATAATTTGTTAGCAATGCAAAAAGAGTTAGAACTAACACCTAGTAGTCCTAAAAAGAAGCTAAATCAAAATCAATGCACCATCATGCTTAGAGCTTAAGAAAGACTAATCTACTAACATCCTTGCATTAGAACATGAAAACATATTCAAACTAACATGTTAATCCATTAATCTCTATTGCTATTAAATGTTATCTAAATTAAGTGAACCTATTTAGATCCTTTGCAACCAAATGTTTGATTTTATGTTTGAATCCCAAGATTTTCAAGAATGGAGTCTTTTCAATTCATGGCTACAAGACCATTTGACATATCCCCATATGACTTCAAAACTTGGATGGATGAATACAAGAAATGAAAGTAGCTAGATTCTCCAATGAAGAATGCCCCAAGATTACAGAATGGCTATAGATTAGGCTCTATACTCATTTAGGTGTGTAAAGGTGTAAATAGAAAGGTAGGAAGAGGGCTCCTTATATAGCCCAATGGATAGAAGAATATCTACATCCCTCTTCACATGGGATAAATGGAGAGGTTGGGTTGGTTGTGGATAAGGGAGGTTTAGAAAGGGTTAAGTCAACCTTAGGAGAGTTTAGTTTTTCCTTTAGTGACCCATGGGGTTTGAGGGGATTTATTAATTAACCAAAGTGATTAATTAATAGGTGTGTAAGCTTATAGAAGATTTTTAGAGGAATAATTATCATGCTTTAGATTTTGAGAGGGATTTAATCAAATAAGTGATGATTTATTGATTAAATAGAAGAGGAAGCTAATTAATTAATAATAATTAATTAGTCTAGATAGAAAGAGGAATTAATTAATGGAAGGTCATTAATTGGTATATAAAAAGGGTTAATTAACTAGCATAATGTAGCTAATTAATGGTGATATAAGAGGAAGTGTGCTATATTGAGATATGTCTTCAATTTACAGGAAAGACAATAATTAGCACAATTTAAGTATTTAAATTACTTAGGTTAAATTATAGGTTTCTACATTTTCCCCTCTTTGGGGTGGTGTAAGTGATGCCACTTCAAATATAGTAGACAAATAAATTTTGAAAACGTAAAAGGAAAATTAGTAGAAGTGAGAGATGCCCCCTCAAGTGTCGATGGTGTGATGAGAGAAGGTGATTGACGATTAAAAAAGGTGAGAGAAATGAAATAGAAGAATGGGCAAGAGTAAGATGCCTCAGGTGAATAAGAAGAATAGTGTTGATAGGAGAATGATGTAGAAGAGGAATGATAGATGGAAAGAAAAGAGAAAGCTTTCATCCAGTGTATTAAAACAACTTTATTTTCATCATATTGCCAAAGATCTATGTCATTGGTCCTTATTAAAAATATAAGGATATGAAAAAAGTAGGATGACATGAAAAGCCATACTACAAACAATTGTCCATTTTTGAAAAAATCAACTCCATGCAACATATAAAATGTAATGCAATACGAGAAAGTAAAAGATGCCTAACTCCTTATAACATACATAATGCAATGCAATACAAAAAAATAAACAAGCTAACCTAACAGAGAAACACAATGCAATGTTTTTTTTATCAAGCTATTATTCCAACCTATGCAAATTAATGACAAGGGTTAAAATATGGTGCCCCAAGCAAGGATACATGCAAGGGGAATAATGGAGGACACTTGGGTCCTATGAAAAGAAATCATGCACTATGAAACAATACTAAGTAACTCATTGTGCCTTAGAGTACAAACATAGTAAGCAAACCAACTTTGTTGATGGAGGTAGATCAAGATGATCCATGAGTTACACACAATCTTAGGTGATAACCAGAGAGTGATGTTTTGCAGGATGATTTATATTGTTTTTGATTTTTTAGAAACATATTTGAATGTTTTTTTATTTTGAAATTTTTCCAAAGCTATGTACAGGAAGACAATGAAGCACTGATTCCCCTAATGATAGATGGGATGTAAAAAGGAAAAATTCCACACATACAAGAAAGTGAAGATGTGATATGCCCCAACGATTAGGTGGGATTACTCAAAGACAAAATCTTCACAGATAGAAGTGGCATCAAGGCCAATACATAAAATAGGTTCAATCATAAGGCAGCAAGGATTCCCCCAATGTAAGTTGGCCAAGAAACACATGATAGAAAGGAAGTGGGTGATTGATTTATTAAAGGGGGACAAAGGTGTCCAAAAACATAGAAAAAAGGCCATCCTATACACATGGATGTTCTAAATGATTTATGAAGAATAGAGGATGCTATGAAAAGATTTAGAAGTTGGTTGATGAAAAAGTGATTATCCCAAGGTAAAAATCTTGAGATAAGACATGCTCCAAAGAAAGAGTTTAAAAAATGTCCAAAAAGTGACACTTGGTAACATATTAATCTTGTTTACTCATCGAGATCCCGTATGTGCATGTGGAAATGAATTACCTCTTGAAGGAAATATTTGATAGCTATTAAGTGAAGACACTAGCCAATGTGTAGGAATTATTTATTTTGAAAGGTGATTTTTGAATAGATTGTGGAAGGAGATCTGTACATTTCTCTGCTACTAGTTATATGTCTACAGCCATGACGGAGATGCATTTGATTCTAATCAAAAAAATTCTCTTTTGCCAGTCAGGCATCTATATCCTTGGTAGAGATGATTGGAAATACCCCAAGAGAGAGTTATATATAAATTTTCTTTTTCTTTTTGAGTGATTGATTTTATTTCTTTTGCTTTCTGAAAACTTATGTCACCTCTCTTGTTTAATAAGGGGTTAAGAACCACTGATGGCTTGATGGAAGGATGTAGAGGTGATTACAATGAAGACATTGGCTAGTGTCAACAAATACATCTAAAAGCTCTTCCTAACAAGTGTATTAGATGATAATAGTGATAGGAATCTCTCAGAGGTCATTCATTTTTTAATTTACCAAGGTTATGAAAGACCAAGGTCAAACGGATACCATAGAGATACATGTCACAAAATGGATGCGAATAGGCTAACCACAATAAGATCGAAGGGATGAAAATTGTGGATTAATTGTAGATGAATATGAAAGAAAGGAAAGAGAGAACATCCATGTGTACGTAATACCTGATTGCAATGTTTGATCTTTGTACCTTTGATTTTTTTTGTAATGTTTTAATGTTTTCTCATTTTTTTTGTTTTTGAACTGTTTAATGATTTTTTATTTTTGAACTATTTTATGATTTTTGTTATTTTTTGAAAGTTGGGACCAACAATGTCAATTTGCATGATAGGATCCAACAACAATGTGTGTGACTTCCTTGATAAGGGAGACTAAGCGCGTTTTTTTATCAAGAGTGATATTATCCCTGTTCTTGATGATCATGGTGAGTTCAAACTCAACAAATGACTGTGATTTGTTTTGAAACATGGATTTCATATGTGGGAGTTTGAGTTCCCTATCCATAGGTTTCAGTACTTTGTGCCATACTTGATCGGTACATTGGTGTGCATTCTGGAATCACATTTTATTTTGAATTTTATAATTTTTTGATTTTTTGGGAGCTTTGGAGCTCTTCAGAGTTTTTATCTTAGCTTGATAAAGAACATGTCTAGATTTATTATAAGCTAATACTTGACTTTTTTGATCCTGATAAGTGAGAAAATAATGTGGACAGTTAGAATTGATGAGAGGAATAAAACTGGGCTTGCCAAAATATTTGGTAGAAGAATAATGTGATGGAGAAAAAGGATGTGGTATAAGGATTGAATAATATGGGCTATCAGGATATGAGACATAGGTAGAAGATGAAGGGATACTATGATGTGGCCCAAGAATAGAAGAAGAAGGGATACTAGGATGTGACCCATAGATGTAAGATGATGGGCTACTAGGATGTGGCCCAAGAATAGAAGATGACAGACTACTTGGGGGTGATCCATACATAAGAGACAAGGGGCTAGTTGGACATGCCCCCAGAATAGAATATAATGGACTACATAAAAATGTCCCACAAATAGAAGAGGGAGGGCTACTAGAAGGTGACCCAAACCTAGATGAAGATGAAGGGCTACTTGGTGTTGACCTCATAAGAGATTGTGATTGAGGAATTATGATAGACAAAGAGTGATTGGGTGATGAGAAGATATGCCATGGATCAATACAGGACTAAGGAGTTTCATCACACAATGAATAATGTGAAGATGGAAGAATAAGAGGAGGATCAAGTTGCATGACTTGAGGCTCTTCCTCTATTTCTTGATCAAAGGAATCAACCTTTTCCTCACAATATGTGGACGCATTGAAGTCTAAAGAGAATCCTTGTTTGTGATATCCTAAAGGCATATATTCATGTGCCCCTATAAATTCCCTTATTGTTTCTTCATTCTAAAATATATCAATTGGTATGATTTATTGATCAACCACCAGGGGTTTATTGGAAGAAAGAGATTCAATTGGTGTGGAAGACTTAGAAGATGTTTAATGATGATTGATAGAAGAAGATGATGTGATGGACGAAGAAGATGTGGAGCTAGATATCTCAGGAGTAGAAGAAGGTGGTGTGGACCTACCTATATAATGGTATATCATCTGTAAACTAGTAGGATTAATTCCAAATTATTCACATTGCGACACATGGGTCAATTCAGAAATTTGACTACAAGGAATTTGAGTCACATGACTCTTAAAAGAAGGAAGAATTTGTAGGGGTGATTGATGAATGAGGTTTTACGAAGAAGGGAAGGACTGTGATTCAAGAATCATATTAGATGAATAATAACAAGGATCCTACAAAGAAAGAGAGGATTGTGATTCAAGAATTGCATTATATGTTTAATTAGATGGATTTGGAGTCACGTGTATCTTCAAAGGAAGAAGACATCGTTGAGGAGACTAATAAAAGTGATCCTGTGAAGAAAGGGAGGATCGCGACGTAGGAGTCGTATTAAATGTATGATGAAGAGGGTCATGCGAATATATGGAGGAACATGATGTAGGACTCACATTAGATGAATGATGAAGATCATTTTTGTGACAAATAACTTTAGAGGAGGATAACATTGTTTAGGTGATTAATAATAGAGGTCCTACAAAGAAGGGGAAGACCATGACTTAGGAGTCATATTAGATGAATCCAAATAGTATTTTGGATTCAAATAGTAGTTTGGATTTGAATCATCAGAATATTTAGAGGAAATATTTGGATTGGAATCCTTTAGAAGAAGAGGAAATGTTTGGATTAGAATTAAAATAAGAGTGGGGAGAACTTGAATAATAATTTGGACTAGAAGTGTCCAAACCATATTACCGACTATGAGATGAAGGTGAGGAACAAGTTACCTGGATGGTTTCTCTACAATGAAGAACCAAATGAGGTTTGGTCATTATGGGAATATTTTGATGTGAACACTAAAAATTTGATTCCTTGTTGTCGTATGTATAAGGGACCTTGCAATAATCAGTCATTTTTGGCATGCGTTGGGTTTCAAAGGCCTACACCTAGATTGTATGATCAAACTTCTTCAAAGTGAAGAAGGTTTCATGTTGATTTGGGTAACATAATGACAACCAACTAGACATTTCATAAAGATTGGGATGCTTGTGTTATTTTCGAAAAGAGAAGCTGAGGAAAACATACATCGTGACGACTTAAGATTGATAATCCAACAAGGGATGTAGGCATAAATGTCAAACGATTGATCAAAATTTTAGCAACATAAAGGATACAAAGGAAACATTTCCAATTTTCAATTGATGCAAAAGTTGCTTGAATGTTTTTGCCAAGGTTTGAAAGATGTGTTCAAAAATGATCATGAACTTAGGAAAAAACAAGAAGATCAAGAGGATCAAAGACCCAAAATATTGTCCTAGAAATGAATAAGTTGATGTGACAAATGAGACACAATCACACAAAGTTTGTTTTAAACCAATAAATCAAATGGAGTAATTCCTAAGTGTCCAATCAATTAATATTTTTACATGTAATATGACCAAAAAAATGTTACCACTTATGCCAAGTTAAAAAAAAAAATGAGACGTAAGTAATAACTGAAAGTTGATACGATTTGTAAACAAGTTATACTAAAAGCAAGTTAAGATCCAATCAAGACCTAAATCTCAAAAAATTAGAAGTTACAAACATGAACGATGTAATAATACCACTAAGATATGTTAACGAAAATTTACGGAAAAGTAAGGTATTAATATTGAAATAACATTATTACAATGCGCACAAAGCTAACAATAATACTTTCCAAAATCAAGGTAATGTTTGAAGGAAAACTAAGGAAAAATTATACCAAGGAATTGTTACAATTCATATAGCATAAGGTTACAATCTAGACACTTAGGTTGAGTTTGTAATGAAAAAGATGTAAGTATCAAAATTGTGGTGATATGATATAAGAAAGATAACACTTCAAAGGAGATTAAAGTGAAGAATCAATCCTAACTATGATGACGATCATGATTTGGGTATCAAGATCAAAAAGGCTACCAATGATATGAAAACATCTCCACACACTTTAGACATTTAACAACTCAGCCGTAAACATGGATGAGCACAAACGAACACAAAAGTGGTGAATAATATCAATTAGCAACACAATGGCAGTCAATCTTATTTTAATCAACAAAGTGTCAAAAAAAAAGTGAAGGAAATAGATTAATTGGGGTTGAAAAATGTTGGCCTCACTTTGGTAGAGTTTTGCCTCACCTTAGGGAAAGTGAAAAACTAAGCAAAAGTAACACTTCACATGTTTCCTGATGAACAATAGCTCTCAACTCAAATTGGCTTTGATGTGGTCTAAGTTAGCTCTTGGTCAAAGATAGCTTCCTATGTGGTTCACTCAACTAGGTGTTACAAGTCATCTAAGAGCGAGCTCAATTTACCCAAAAAGTCATACTGACTAATTTGGGAGTATCTCAGCTTTACTTTACCTCCTTCAAGCACAATGAGCAATAAATGTGTCCATCATATACTCTCACTGGGGTCGCAATATAGACGACTTGTGACGCTAAATCTCACAAATGGTAATACTAGTCAAGTAGTTTGTGCGGAGCACTTCCCATTTCGTCCACAAGGTTCCCTCTTACGTGGACTACTTTGGGGTTCCTAGGACCACCCCCATTATTATAGCTTAAGGCTTATGCCAAAGGGGTTATGTCCTAGTTTTAAGTGGATGAGATGTATCCTTATACAAACCTACAAATATACTGTGTTAATTGTGGTGTGTTTTTTTATCTTTTTTAATTGGATGTGGTTTTCTTAAACACCTTTTGGAAACCTGCACGGAAATTGTATTAGTAGTTTAATTTTGTTTCAATGCCACGTGTTTTTTAAAAGCATTTTTGCTACTGCACAATGGATTAGTAATTTTCCAAAAACACAAAAGATGATAAAAAATCATTTTTGAATATCAAGATCATCCTAAGATGCAAGAGAAGAGCATACGTGACGTAGAATCCAACTATGAAATAAAAAATGGAAAAAAAACTTAGTTCAAATGTAATATTTTTTCATTTTAACTAGATTTGACATTCACCCTTTTAAGAACAAGCATTAATTTAAATGAGATGTTTTCTAAAGAATAAAAAAGGTATAGAATCATTTCTGATTCCTAAGATCACATAAAAGGTGTGAGGGAAGAGCATACGCAATCCTAGCTTCCTAAACAAAAATACAAATTCATTAACTTTAATCAAGAAAAATTAGCATAAATTATATTCAAATATACTATGCAAAAATAGAAATTAGTCTCAAATAAACCCTGCAAGGTGTTAGAACATCAAAGACAAAATTTTGCAAAGCATTTAGACATGTTAGAAATGACTAGTTTTCTAAAAAATGAAAACCTTAAGTTTTTGGTAACTCAAAACCCCAAATTTATGTTTTCATTGTGTAGTTTGCTTCAATATCTTTCTAATGCAACAAAAACATAGTCATTTCAAGTTCAAGAGAAAACTTTATGGTCTCTAGAAGATTGCTAATGATGCATATGCTAGGATTTGTGTACCTACGCTAGGATTTGTGTTCCTGCACTAGGATCTGTGTGCTGGCACTAGGATTTATGTGTTTTCCATAGAATTTTTGTGCCTGCATTAGGATTTGTGTGCCTCTTCTAGGATTTGTGTGCCTACGGTAGGATTTATGTGCATGCGCTACCTTTAGGGTGTTTGTGCTACCCTATGTAAAAAAACACAATGAGAGTTATGCATACATGCATAGAATGATGTGTGCACTCCCTTTCCTGGGTGATGTAAAAAATACATCATTTTAACATAAACAACTTCAAAAAGGTCAAATTTTTGATATGTTAGCTCAAAATTGACAACAAACCATCAAAATTAAACCCCTAACCAAGACTCAACACATGCAAAGTTAGCAAAACAATAAGAAATTTGACATTAGTTCACACATGTGCATATCAAGGGTTAGCCAAATATTGAAATAACAACAAAAATTGAACTACAATTCTAATGGACTAAGGACCCATCCCACCGAGTGTGCCAAATGTGTACATGAATTTGTTAGCAATGCAAAAAGAGTTACAACTAACACCTAGTAGTCCTAAAACAAAGATAAATCAAAATCAATGCACCATCATGCTTAGAGATTAAGAAAGACTAATTTACTAACATACTTGCATTAGAACATGAAAAAATATTCAAACTAACATGTTAATCTGCTAATCTCTATCTCCATTGAATGCTATCCAAGTTAAGTGAACCTATTTAGATCCTTAGCAACCAATTTGATTTTATGTTCGAATCCCAATGTTTTCAAGAATGGATTCGTGTCAATCCATGGCTACAAGACCATTTGACATATCCCCATATGACTTCAAAACATGGATGGATGAATACAAGAAATGAAAGTAGCTAGCTTCTCCAATGAAGAAAGCTCCAAGATTACAAAATGGCTATAGCTTAGGCTCTATGCTCATTTAGGTGTGTAAAGATGTAGATAAAAAGGTAGGAGGAGGGCTCCTTATATAGCCCAATGGATATAAGAATCTCTACATTCCTCTTCATGTGGGATAAATGGAGAGGTTTGGTTAGTTTTGGATAAGGGAGGTTTAGAAAGGGTTAAGTCAACTTTAGGAGAGTTTATTTTGTCCTTTAGTGACCCATGCGGTTTGAGGGGCTTTATTAATTAACCAAAGTGATTAATTAATAGGTGTGCAACCTTATAGAAGCTTTTTAGAGAAATAATTAGCATGATTTAGATTATGAGAGGGATTTAATCAAATAAGTGATGATTTAATGATTAAAGAGAAGAGGAAGCTAATTAATTAATAATAATTAATTAGTCTAGATAGAAAGAGGAATTAATTAAGGGAAGTTCATTAATTGGTATATAAAAAGGGTTAATTAACTAGTGTAATGCAACTAATTAATGGTGATAGAAGAGGAAGTGTGCCATATTGACGATATGTCGTCAATTTGTAGGAAAGACAATAATTAGCGCAATTTAAGTATTTAAATTTCTCATGTTAAAGTATAGGTGTCTACATATATTATAAAACTCATTTATAATCATCTTAGGGCCAAGAGTGATAGGGAGAATGATAATACCAATGGATGTGGCCTTAAGGCTATCATAACCCCTTAGCATGTTTCTTGTGGGGGAATATTTCATTTCTCCATACCCCATTTTATGTAAGAAATAAAAAGGAACAATGTTAACAACATCATCGTCATCAATCATCACTCTTTTTACATAGTTGTTATATATCCATACTTGCAAATACAATGCAGGATCACTTCTTTGTGTTAATTTGGCATCTGTATACATATTATTAATGTCGAACACAAATCTAGTATTTCTCTCATGTTTTCATGGAGGATATAAATCAAAATATATATGATTAATTTTGGATTCTAGGGGAGGTGTGACATGCATGAGATGACCAATAACTAGAGCTCTATTGGTGAGAAAATTTGTCAGGCGGACAAATTGGTGGGTATCTGTTAATGCTCTAAGACTCTATGTCCCTCTACTTGAATGGTTCAGCTCCATTTATTATGTATGAATGAAAATGAAATATGTGGGTGGACTAGAGGCTGGAGATCCAACACGAACACTCCACTACATATGCAGAAAAATCCTAAAATTTCTTGCAAGGGAGGAATTTACAGAGTAGGTGGGAGAGGGAGTGGGAAAAACAAAGGGGGTATTAATATCTCAGGCAGGAAATTAAAATCTTGTAGACATTAATTAGAGTACTTCAACACATATATATTGAAAGAAAAAAAAAATCACTAGCATCAAGACAAGATAGAATTATGAACATAAAGTTTCAGTAATTCTCTCATCAAGAAAATAAAGAAATTATTTTCATCTTCATTGATATTTTAGTGAAGTTGTACATAGTAAGGGAATGGAATAAAATGAGAGAAAGATAATATAAGAAAAATTCTCTTTTTATTTACTTCAAGTAGTAATCTCTCCTTGAACATGCAAAATTTACAGCACTTAAGAATGAGGGTGTCATTATAATTTATAGACCTTTAGAAGACTTCACCTACCCCACATATGACTTTTAATTTGTCCCCTTACAACATGTGACTTTTTTATATTCCTAGGAATAAAATCAAGTCCCCTTTTATTAATTAAGGGTAACTTATTACATTATAAACTATAGTCACATTTAAATGAAAAATACAAAATAAGAAAAGGATAAATTGAAAAGTTCAACCCCCAATGAAGAAATAGAACATGGAGGAGGGGAGAAAGGGGGAGAGAAAAGAGAGAGAGATAGCGAGAGAGAGAAGGAGAGATAACTATTCTGATGAAGACCTTGCTACCAATGGACTCTTGGATAAATCTTCAAGGGAAATCTCAATGCCTTTGAACTGCTTACTGAACCTTGCCTCTACAGGTGAAACTTTATCAACCTAATGGATGTGAAAAAAAATTAGTGATTTTTCTAAGTTTTTACAAGAGAGTTGATGTTCTTGCATTCTGAGTATTGGGACTGCCGAACTTTTACGGTTTTTGAAATGAATATTCTTATTTTTTCCAGAGACTACAAAGTATCTTCATTGAATGAGAATGGATATCCGGCCTCCTTTTTTACTAGATATTTAAAAGGCTTGAACAAATCATCTATTGGAGTGTCTTCATTGACTACTGGAACTCCTACCTTTTGTATTTAACATTGGAATTCTTTTGCATCTTTTCAACATCTTCCTCATATGAATCAAGCTCTCCAATAGCACGGTTCATCATTTTTTATCGAGATACCAAATTTTGATCCTATATTTGAGACAAGTCATCTAATCTTGAAGATAATACACCTTTTATTATCACGAGGGATGATTTTACCTTTCCCGAATCAATGACTAGTGGATACACTTCATCCCAATTTTCCTTCTCTACTTCAATACCTTCTCGTGTTGTGATTATTTTCACGACCATGGAACCCATGTATTTGAAAAATATCAATATTTTTAGAAGAAACACCTTGCCTTTTTCCAAGATCGTGTTCACCCACTTGTCATTCGCTCTTCCCTACATGGTGAACCTTTGTTTTTTTTTCTGATAGAATAAGGGTTGAAGCTACTGATGGGAGTAAATTCTTTGGTTTGGAGAGAAGTGGAAGCATTTACGTCCAAGATTACATGCTCGTATGAATTAAGGGTCCTGATATGGTCTTTCACTTGGTCCAACTTCTCCTTGTACTCTTGATTTCTCACAAGGAGGTGAGTGGAAGACTCCTGAAACAAATGAACATCACCCTCATGTATCACTAGGCCCATGGGGATTATGCTCATCTCATAGTCATCTAGGGTCATTTCTTCCATTATAATGAGTGATTTTCCACTAATTAATTAATTTTCCCCTCTATTTTGGTCTATTAACGACACTTCGTTAATTAACTAGCTTCCTATCACATTCCAGATGCCAATTAACGACACTTCATTAGTTATAATCTCTTTGAATCAATTAATTAACTATTATTAGTTAATTAAGCCTTTTTAACATGTATTTAATCAATAAACCATTTTATTGGCTAAATCCCACTTTCAAATGCTTTTAATCTTATCAAATTCCTCTCAAATCACCTCCAAAAAGCCTAAAAAGATTATTCTAGCCTATTAATTAATCCTAATTGATTAATTAAAGCACACCCCAACTCCCATGAGTTGCTAACTCACTAGCTAAATCATCTAATCATGGTTAATTATACTAGAGTTACATTATCATTTGTCTCACTTTCATTTTGATTTATGTTTCTTTACAAGTAGAAAGCTATAAAAAGGACCAAGCTCCTACCTTCACATGTTACACCATACTTTGAATAGTATTATTCATATAAAACATATGATCTAGAGATTTACTCCCTTATTAGAATAACTTGGCATCCCTATTTACATCCATTCTATTCAAGCTTGAGTAGTAAGAGAAGATATAAACATGACCTTGTAGCCATTTTTGGTGAGATCTCTTCCTCATCTTTGAAGAAGCAACATAATTTGATTGTTTGATAGATCTAATTAGGTTCATATTTTAATTAGCAATTTATCAACATAGTAAGAATGCTTATAGATTAGATGACTAATTTCATGTAATTTTCATTATGCATTCTCATAAGCTCTTGATCTTGATGGTTCATATGATAGATTTTAGTTTAGATATTTAGAAGCTACTTGGTGTTAGTCTTTTTAGTTAGCTATTACAAAAGTTTAACATAGTTCACATTTGGCATGCCTAGATGGGACTTACTCTCATTAGTCCTTTGAATTCAATTTCAAGCTTTTTTAGATTAGTTTCAATTTATTTTTTATATACTAACCCTTTTTTGCATTTTTAGATAAATATGAAGTTTCTTAACTAGTTTAGTTATGATTGCTTTATTTTTATGCTCTTTGTATGATCAAAGGAGGTGAAAAATTGGTGTTGAGAAATTTTGGATATTTTTGACATTTTTTGTCAAAATTTCCCATGTTTTGATCATCTATAGGAAGGGACATGCTAGTGTTCAAAATGTTGCGCTGGTGTTCAAAAGGTCATGTTGGTGCTAGGTGTCTCTCTAATTTGTGTTGAAAGCTTATATCTATGTTTCTTTCTGTTAGAGGGTGTTGAAAGACGCTAGGTGTCTCTCTAGGTCCTCGAACTGCAACTGGTGGAATGCTGGTTAAAGGGATGGATGGTGTTCAAAGGGGCATGTTGGTGTTCAAAGGGGGCATTCAAAGGGAGTACATTGAAAGGGGCATACTAGTGTCAAACTATGTGCATAACAGATCTTTTAGAAGGCCATAAATTTTTCTCCTGGCCTCAAAACGAATCTATTTTTTTTGTGTTGGAAAGGTATTGAAGTGAACTACGCAATGGAAACATAAATTTAGGATTTTGAGTAACATAAAATTTATGGTTTCCTTTATTATTAAACTATTCGTTTTCTAGCATATTGCTAAATTTTTAATGAGATTCTTTTGATTCCATGCTTTACTTGAGTTAGGCCAAAAGTTTTTGTATGCTCTTCTCTTGCACCTTAGGGTGATCTTGAGAATTAAAAGTAGCTAATTATTTCAACTCATTTTTAACACTTAGATTAATTGGAAATTTCATTATGTCATTTTCGGCTTAAGGGAATGAACATTTATCAAATCTTTTTATGAAGGTTCATTAATTACAAATTTTCTTTTACTTTTTAATTTGATTATTTTTTTGCATGGTGATCTTGAGAATAAAAAAAACTTTGGTCTTATTTTCTAACATTTGGTTATGGAAACTTAATCAATTTTTTGGCTTAAAGGGAAAACAATTTAAGGGAAAAACTTTATCCTAAATTTCATTTGATTTGAAAATTTTACTTTACATTTATTTAGGGATAAATTGACTATGCTCTTATCTTACATCTTGATGATCTTGAGAATCAAAATGAGGAAGGCTAGATCACGAGTTTCTATTGGATACAAAATCATTGCGTAGGACCTAAAAATTTTCAAAGACTTGGGATCTAAACAAACTCTAACTACATTGTGTGTTGCAAGTTTCCAATGGTGTTCTAAACCTCATTTTTAATTTGAAAGATAAAAAACACACCACATTATTCAACACATTGTATTTACAAGTTTCAGTTAAGAGCTAAAGCTCGTTTACTTTAAACTAGGGGAAGTATCTTGGCATAAGCCATAAAAATCATTATGAGGATTACCCAAGGAACCCTAAAGTAGTTCACACCTTGAGATAAATGGTGAACAAAACAAGAAGTGCTATGATACCCAACTGAATAGTATGCCTTTGTGATATTAGCATCAAAATTATCTTCACGTTACCTAGTGAGATATAATTGAACACAATTTATTACTCATAGTATCGAAGGGGGTAGATTAAATATGGGATACTCCAAGATTTAGTTAGTGTGACTTTCTTGGAAAACCATCCTACACAGAGATAGTTTGTGACACCTAGAGAGTGAAACAATAGGAATCTTTTGTCTTAGAGCCAACTAGACTTTATCCATTTCATGTCTACAGAGCTTCACGAATATGACAAATTTTTTAGAGTCCATAACCTTGTTATTTTGAACAAGGGGAGAGTTTGATTAAAGTTGGAGCCTAGTGTTATTTCATCACAAAAATTTATATAGTGTTATTGTGTCTAAGTTTTTCACTTGTCTTAAGACAAGGTAAAACTCTGCCAAAGTTACACCAAGTATTTCTCATCACTACTTGGTCTACTCCTTTGTTTTATTTTTACACATTTTGGGACAAAAGAAAACATACATACATAGTGTTATTGATTGATTGTGTCCACCAATTTTACACCCACTTACATCCTTCCTTATTGTGACCTAGATGTAAGTGTTGAAAGTGTGTTGGTACGTCTTCTTATATCTTGATACCCATTAATCCTTATACTTACTCATGTCAATATTATCATTGTAGTTAGGTTGTCTCTTCATTGACTTCCTTTTTAGTTGTTACGCTACTTACTATCATATCAATACAGTTTTGATACTTACATTTTGTTTCCTTTGTGAAACTTTGATCTAAGTCTCTAAGTTGTATTGTTACATTTCTCGCATAAATAACAACTTCTTGCTATACTTATATTTGGTTTTGATCCTAACATTGTCCTTGAGTTTTGAAAAGCATCGTTACTTTTTTCACATTGTGGTAACATCATTTTGATACTAAAATATTAATTTTTCCATAAAGCTTGATTAACGTGTCCAAATAGTGTTGTTGTGTTGCTCGCATTTGTAGCCTCCATTTTCAAGACTTGGACTTGTTTGTGTTTAAAACTAGTTTTAGTATACCTTGTTAGGAGATCACATCAACACTTTCTTAGTATTTAGGTCTTGTTTATTTAAAACTTGACCTAAGTGGTGATATTGTGTTGTCACTATTTACACCAAAACTATACTTGAAAAATGTAGGGAGTAACTTTTCTTGTGGATTAGAGCATAGTCTTGATTGTTGAGTCCTAGATACTTGTTACTACAAAAACATTTTGTTAATTTTTAATTCTTTATTCATTGGTGTCCTTGGTGTATGTTTCCTTTGTACTTATTACCATAAGTTATTTGACATTCTTTGAGATGATTTGATGTCATTCCACTTCTTGGTTTTGTCCTAGGGTCCATTTTAAATCAACATTAGAGAAAAAAACTTATACATTATGCCTCCTATCACAAGGATGGGAATTAGAAATTAGGGTCCAATCCCTTTATTTTTGCCTAGGTTCATTGTAGTACTTGTACACATTGTTCAAACCTTAGCAAAAACATTTCTTACTAAGAAAATATTAAATTAAATTGAACATTGGAAAAGTTTCCTTTGTATCCTTTAAATGTGCTAAATTAGTTGATCGTTGTTGATCAAACTGACATATGCAAATTCCTTCACCATAAATAAGTTCAATCATGTTATCTAGTTTAGGATATCCTATTTAACAACGCCAACAATGATTGATTATCACACAGGTTCCCTATACATACGATAATAGGGAATCAAGGTTTTTCTGCATTCCCATAAAAAGATGCCTTCATCATGAAGATAATCCTCATTTAGGTTCTTCAGGCATTTTAGATCAACATGTTTAGTTTACCCTTTCTCCACATGGTTCCTTCATCTTATAGTAAGTGGGAATGATTATGAGGATTCCAATCAAAATTGCTCTTCTGATTCCCCTCGGTTTTCTGAAGATTCTAATTTGAACTATTCCTCTGATTCAACTCCTAAGTCGTGGTCCACCCTTTCTTCAAAGGATCATGATTTATCAATTCACCTCAATGACGTATTCTTCCTTTGAATATCCGTGCGAATCCAAGTTCCTCCAATCAAACATCTAATGCTAATTCATTGAGTCTTGTTCCCCCCTTCTTCGCAGGACCACCTTTATTAATCACCCCAAGGAATCATTCCTCCTTTAAATATTCGTAGTGATTCAAATTCCCTCTAGTCAATCATCCAATTCGACTCCTATGTTTCAATCTACTGACTTTATATGCAATCCTCTTTGTTTCGCGGCAATATGTTGTCTTCTAGGAAATCCAATACCAACCAATTTCATATATACATCTTCTTCCACTCACGAGACATCTAAATCTAAATCTACTTCAACTCTTGAATCATCATCTTCTAAATCTTCCACACTAGTTGGATCCCTTTCTTCTAATCAACCTACTATGGTCAAAGAAAAAAAACCCATACCGATTGATTTCTTTCAAAATGAAGAAGAGATCGAATAATTTATGGGGCCACATGATGACATTCACCTAGGGGATTACAAGCAAGGATTCTATTTATAATTTGATATGTTTGCGTATTGTATGGAAGAGTTTGATTCATTTTTTCATACAATAGAGGAAGATCCTAGGATCATCGAAATTGATCATTTTCTTATTCTTCCATCTTCTCATTTTTCATTACATGATGAAACACTTGGTTCTAGCATTGATCCATGGCCTATATTTTCATCACTCAATCAATATTTATCTATCATGATTCCTCAATCAAAATCTCACCTTAGGTCACCACCTAGTAGCCCATCGTATTATTCTATATGTGGGCCACCTCCAAGTGGCCCTTCATCATATATTTTTGGGTCATTTCCTATAGGTATTCCATCATCATCTATTTGTGGGTTACCTCCTGCCATCCCATTACCTTCTATTTTGGGGCCACATCCAAGTAGCCCTTCATCTTCTATCGGTGGGTCTTCTCTGGGTAGCCCTTTATCTTCTATTCTTAGGCCATGTTCTAGTAGTCCATCATCTTCTATATATGGGACACCTCTAGGTATTCCTTCATCTTCCATCTTAGGGCCACATCCTAGTATCCCTTTATCTTCAATCTATGGGACACCTACTGGTAGCCCATCCTCTTCAATTCTTAAACTGTATCCGTTTTTTCCATCATATTATCCTTCTATAAATGATTTTTTCAATCCCACCATCATTTCTCACATCAATTCTAAATTTCCTCTTTCTTCTCCCACTTTTTGGGATCAAACAAGTCACATATTAGCTTATAAGAAACCCAAACAATTTCTTTATCAAGATAAGATCAAAAATTCCAAGAGCTCCAAAGCTCCCAATAAATTAAATGATCTTAAATTTAAAAATCAAATGCAATTCAAGAATACACACCAACACACCCATCAAGTATGGCATAAATTTCATAAACCTCTGGATAGGGAACTCAAGCTCCCGAATATGAAATCCATGTTTCAAGATAAGTCACAGTCATTTATTGAGTATAAGCTCGCCACAATCATCAAGATAGGGGATAATATGACTCTTGATAAGAAAACATGCCTAGACCTCCTTATCAAGGAAATCATAAACATTGAATGTTGGATCTTCTCATACCAAGTGACATTGTTTGTCCCAATTTAAAAAATACAAACAATGAGAAAACATTAAAATAATATTAAAAAATCAAAGTTTCAAGATTAAACATTATAATCAAGTATTGTATAAACATGGATGTTCTTTCTTCCCTTTCTTGTCGTCCCTTTGCAAGTCATCCACTATTGTCATCCCTTCAATGATATTTTGGTTAGTCTAGTCGCACGCATTTTGTCAACAGTTATCTATATGGTATCTTTTTGACCTTGGTCTTTCATCACCTTGGTAAATTAAAGAATGACTAACCTCATAGAGATCTTATCACAATTGAAATATCTAATAAACTTGTTTCGAAGAACTTTTGGACGTATTTGTTAACACTAGCCAATGTCTTCATCACAATCACTTCCACATCCTTCCATCAAGCCATAAGTGATTATTAACCCCTTGTTAAAACTATCAAGAGAGCTGAAATAAATTTTCAAAAAGAAACAAAATCAATCAAAAACAAAAAAAACAAAAAGCATATCAATATATAACTCTCTCTTGGGGTATTTCTAATATCTCTACCAGGGCTATGGACTTTTGGCTAGCAGTAGAGAAATTTTGTGACTAGAATCAAATACATTTCCATTGGGTATATGGACACCTAGTTGGCAGTGGAGTAATGTATGGCTCTCCTTCCACCATCCATTAACAAATTCACTTTGAAAATAAATCATTCCTACACATTGGCTAGGGTGTCTTCACTGGTTGTCTATCAAATATTCCCTCCAAGAGGTAATAAATATCCATGTGCACACATTGGATCTCGATGAGAAAACATGATTGGTATGTTACCAAGTATCTTTTTTTGGACCTTGTTCATAATCTTGCTTTAGTCCATATCTTGTATCACATTTTGTACCTTTAGCTAATCACTTTCTCGTTGCTAGTCTTCTAGCTACATTTTCCATATCCTTACATGGAATTTACGCTATTCTTATGCTTCATTTAGAACATCCATGTGTATAAGATTTCCTTTTTACTATGTTTGAGGGGAACTTTGTCCCTTCTTTCAATAAACAATCTTCTACTTCTTTCTATCATGTGTTTCTTGGCCAACTTACACTGGGGGCATGTTTTCTCCTTCCGAGCATGTCATTAGTTTAAGTTCTTCATCATGTTGAACCTATCCATATTGGCCCTGATCCAACTTATGTGTGTGAATATTTTGCCTTTGTATATTCCCATCTAATGCCGGGGGAAACTTTGCATCTTCACCTTCTTGCACATACGTGTGGCATTATGCCCTTGTACATCCCATTTATCATTGACGGCATCCACGTTTCTTCAGTTTTCTATGCATAGCTTCACAAAACTTTCACAATACCCTAAATATTCATAAAATATCAAAAATCCAAAAAATTAGTAAAAAAATTAAAATCCAAAAATTGTAAAAATCCAAAAAATTGTAAAAATTCAAAAAAATTCAAAAATTGATAAACGACATGCACACAGCTAAAGCATGTATCAAATGCATTGTCCTCAAACATCAAATTTTGTCCTACAAAACATCTTTCTTAGGTTCTCACTTGTTCTCCCATAACGACTCGCAATTCATTTTGATCTACCTCCATCAACAAAACTGGTCTGCTTGCTATGTTTGTACTCCCTAGCAACAATGGGTTGTTTGGTACTATTTCATAGTGCATGAATGTTTTTTCATGGGACCCAAGTTTCCTCTGTTATTCCCCTCTCATGTATCCTTGCTTGGGGCACCATTTTTAACCATTTTTATCAAACATGAACATTCAAGAACTAAGGCTTGGTAACAAAAACATTGGTTTAACTGTCTTAAACGTTATTTGTTTGAGTATGTGTTTTTGTACTTATTTCCATGTTAGGTTATCTCATTTAATTTCTCATATTGCATTGCATTATGTATGTTGCATTATGTATATTTCATGGAGTTAAACATTTTTAGCAATGAACAAATGTTATTATTATTGATTTTCATGTTATTTTACACTTTGGTTGTATGCATACATTTTAATAAGGTCCGATGATGTTGATAATTTAAGGAAAGTGCTGAAATAAAGTTTGTTTATTGAACAAGTTGGATGCAAAAAACTATTTCCATTTTCATCTATCAATTCTCAAAACTGAGCAAATTTTATTCCATCATAGATGTCTTCTATCCATTTCCTTCATATTTTTTATTGTCAATTGACTTCTTCTATCACCCCATCGAAACTTGAGGGGGCATCCTTCATTTTTCCCACATTCATTGTGATTCAATCTTTCTTCAAATAGAAAGCTATAAAAAGGACCAAGCTCCTACCTTCACACCCTACACCATACTAGGAATAGTATTATCATATAAAACATATGACAATATCTTTATCAATTAATTTGGCATAGTTTCTTTGCATCAATTATACCATTGTTGAGTAGTAGAAGAAGATCCAAGCTTGGCTTTGTATCCATTCTTTGGTGAGATCTTCTCCCTCTCTTTAGAGAACAACATAATTTGATTACTCATAGATCTAATTAGGTTCATCTTAATTAGCAATCATTTAAATTATTAATAATTATTATACATTAGATGAGTAATTTTATGTAATTGCAATTATGCATTCTCATAAGTTATGATCTTGATGGTTCATTGATAAATTTGAGATTAGCTCTAGACTACTAGGTGTTAGTCTTTTTAGGTAGCTATTGTAAAATTTTAGCATGATCACAGTTACTTGTTACACTGTATGAGCTTCCATTGTAATCATATCTTATACCCAAGGAAATATTTCATTTTTTGTTCATCTCAAGATTTTGTAAGATGACAGCTTCTTGATCTAAATGGGAAGGAACATATTGTGCAGGTAGGGCCGGTGTAGCAGTGGAAGATGAGAAGCTTGGGGATTGCTGAGGGGATGAGAGGTGAACCAGGTCAATCTCTCCTTTCTCTAAATCAACTATAGGATCCTCCATATTTTTTCACCTTATTATGTAACCTTATGTAGTGAGAGGCTTCTTGTTTCACTGCTTTCACTTCCATCTTTCTCTCAAATAAACTGAGATGGGAGCTTTGTCTTTTTTTATTGTAAGAGGAATGATGAGATGCCTACCTCTGGAGGGTAGGGAAGTTGGAAAATGTGATGAGAGCATCCCTCTTTCTCCTGAACCATTATTTTTACCTTTTGATGACCACCTTTATGTGCTATTTGATATCTCCTGAGTCACGAATACTCAAAACAACTTGGGCGAGGGGAGAATATTTCATTTCTAGGTATTTTAGATCATACATTTTTGTTTCATCCTCTTGAATACTATCTTCATACCAATCACTCTTAAATGTTCTCATTTTCTTGATCATCATCCTTTTGTGATCACATTCTTAGAATTTAAAATCATCATCACAGTTCACCTAATAGTATTCAACTTGTAGGGCATGATACAATTCATGAAGGTGAAAAGTGTTTGGATCACTTCAGATGTCAAAATATGCCCTTGGAGTGTATGAGTGCATGTTTATGGGAGACAAGGTAGCTTCCATGTTTTTAGCTTCATGAGCACTTTTGTAAGATAAAATCCCTAGTGAGATAGGGAAAGCAATAAACTTCTTGTTTCTATTCCTCAGCTTACTATTGATATGAACCATTTTTTTACATGGCTTAATGAATATGTTCTTGTCACTTGGGTAGTGTGGAAATATCCATGGAGTAAGTTTAAAACCTGACACTCGTATTTATGAAAAGGTTAAAATTTGTATGAAATATGATCAATAACTTTTTATTAGTGAAGAGACATGTGGATACATCCTTAAATATGGGTTCCCTCTAACAATTTGATAACATACATTGTGAACGCATCATTCACTTTTGTAATGTGTTGATTGCTTTCTTTCAGGACTAGGTGTGAATATTTATCATACGTAGGATCCTTTGGGAAATATTTTGGGAAAGTTTCAGGCCCATAAATGGTCTTTTTTTTTCCAAGGCATAGACCAGGTATGAGGTCATGAAGAACTTCTTAGAAGCTAGCACCTAAACCAATTGATGATGTAAGTTCTCACTGATGATTTTACCACAGTCAATTATATTCTTTCCTTCAAGGATCATAAGAGTGAACAATGTCATCAAATCATGAAAATATCTTGTGTTTTCTTCTCCCATTACTCGACTTAGGAGAATGATTACATCAGAGAAGGCCTCATGGAATTCATTCTGAGAAAGATTCTTTAGCACATGGGAGGGATTCCTTCCTTACTTCAACCATGAGGTAAGAGTGGGGCATTGAAGTTATTATTCAGTATTATATCACTCTCCTCATGAAATCTCCTTGGTGATCACTACTATGTTTCTCCCAACGAGAATTTACATGCCTTGGCATATTGCTTTTGGGGTAAGCACTACTAGGATCGAGTTGTCATCAGCTCTTATAGTCTATTTGTTTGGTTCGTAGTGATGGGAGAATTATAAAACTAACTATGTAATTTTAAATGAAATGGGATGACCATCTGCTACATACAATCTGCTCATGAAGACATTTTCTTCCACAAGCTCTCTTGGTTCTCCCAAAATTCTTGTTTTGAGGTCCTCTAGGTCCATGTGGGTATAATTACTATCACCTACACTAGAGTAATCTAATGAAAGAGAAAAAATGGGCTCAATGTCGGAGAATTTGAACTTCATATTGATAAAAAACAACAATATGAGTCAAAATGGATATGATAACAACTTCTTGCACTCAAAATTGGTACTTTCCATTTTTAGCTGCTAGGATCCAAGAGTTGTTATTTTGGGAAAGGTTGTTTTTTGTCATAAAATAATTTTTTTGGAATCATCATCATGCTTGAGCACTCTTTAAAAACTTTTATTTCCATTTTCAATCACTTTATATTTTTAGAACATTGTTTTTTTCTTTTTTCTTTTTCAAGCTTTTTTGCTTTTTTGGCTTGAATCTCCTAGTTTTCCATTTCAGATGTTTTCTGAGTTTACTTCTCTAAAGGGTTTTTATATTTTGATAAATTTTATATTTATAGTAAGTACAAGTATGAATTACTTACTATTTTTAGAAACTAGTCTTACACACCTCATATCGATGAAAATTGACTTCTCTGGAGTAGGTTTTTCTTATGAGAGATAGGGAAGAAATCTAGGTTTTTATACCATTAAAATTAGGGGAAATTCTAGTTTTTCATTTTATTTCTTCTTGTACGTGCATGGGAGAGAGAGATATAGAGATATGGTGAAATTTTTAGCAAGATCTGATTACTCATTTGTGAGATGATTTTTTCATAGTTTTTGGCTATCGAGGCAATCTAGTGACAAAAGGGCGTGGTGTCTATAGAAAAAGAAAAATTTTGGTTATTTTTGAAGAAATTAACTTGTATGGATGATAGGGGAATGGAGAAATGGATAGGCACAATTATTTTTTAATGTTTTCTTTCCAACAGTAATTTCTCAAACGCACATGGAGAAATAACACGACAGTTAAATTTTTCACAAAACTTGGATTTTAAAGTTCTCTTGGGCTTAGGAAAAAAACTTATATCTCAAGGGGATGGGATATATGGTGCAATAAAATGTTTCTCACCCTCAGCTTGACAAGTGGTAGATGAGGATTGGCCGGTGGGGGAGGGAGAAAAAGCACTTAAAAAGCCCTCGGGGGGAAACTAGGTCATATGGAGGACTAGAGCAAGGGCTAGGCTTAGGTGAATTTTTTTGTCCTAACTCTCCCAAGGGGATGTGTCACAAGGAATAATAAAATATGCTTCATTCTGGTGATGAAATGTGTCACTTTCATATTTGCGGAGGTGGAGAGGAGAGGGGGCTGAAAAATGGCCTACAGAGCACTTCTGGGGGTCACATGAGGGATCAAGGGTTAGGTTAGGTATGGGGAACATTTTTGTGTCCCAACTTTCCCAAGGGGATGGGAAAAAAGGTGTAAAAAAATGTACCTAATTTTGGTGATGACAAGTGGCACACTAGGATTCAATAATAGGATGAGCTAAGGATTGTTGCAAAGGGTCTTATCAAGCTAGTTTTAGCTCCGCCAACGTCACATGATGGTCCAAGGGTCTATTTTACGATTGGGAAAATTTGTGTCCCAAATGGCCCAAGGATATGGGAAATTTGGTGTAATAAATTGCACCATTACCTAGTGATGACATGTGTCTACCCAAAAAATTGGTTGTCCCCAAGCATACCTTGGAGAGAAGCTTGACGACGGCATATCTGGAGTATCCGGAGGTCTTTTTAGTAACTTATTTATATTATTATGAATGGAAATATAATATTTTTAATAATGGGATGGCTCTCATGCTCTGATTATTCCTACAATCCCCTTAAAATATCATGTTTTCTCAGGACCGCAAGTTATGCATGTTGAAAATGTACTATGGGAATAAGTGTTTATGTCTTGTGAAGAATCTAAAACCACAATCATTTATATATATGAAATAAATTTCCAATGGTTTCCTTTTTGACCTTCAACTCATTACGAAGCTCCTAAAATCACTTCCTGAAGCTCAAGCATTGTTTGGAATTGTAATCTCCTTCACCTTCCAAGACCCACTTTTGCTGAACTTGTATCAGAACCTTTTAAAGATTTATAAAATTAATTTCAAAAGGTTCCTAGCTCCTTAATACCACTCATTGATGGATTTTTTCCTTTAACACTTCTCCGAGGGATGTGCACATGCCTTATAAATACTAAAAATATCCATTTTTAAGCCTCTTGAAAATTTTACTTTGATAGGTACCATATCAAAAACACTTGAATGAACTTATTTTCCTAAATCCCCGATGGAAAATGATGACACAACATCAAGGAATACTTGTAAGGGTAGGATAGGCCCCACATAGGGATGGGTTGAACTGGAGGAGGGTCCGAGAGGACTCACAATCAAAAAGTTTGGTACTAGGGTAAACTTGTACTGCTTTCAAGTTTGAATTTTTCCCTTAAAAAATCACGTGACAACAAGATTCTAGCAAAACAGATCGGCGTGTTAGAGAAGTATTCAACAAATCCAAGAAGGAGATGTGAGAAAATTTCTTGGTTCGATATGAGATCAAATTGTAAGCACCTACTGGCTTAGGAACTACTAGTGAATCACTCTATACTAAAGGATACATGAGGAGAGGTTGTGACGTGTACTCATGAGTATGGATAGTTGCATGGATTTTGGTTTATTTCTCTAACTCAAATAAGCCTACAATTTTATTCCATTTCCTTTGATTCAAGTTAGGATAAACTTGTGGATCAACAAACATATATGATTCTTGATCATGGGTTCCTATAAGAATACCTTTGTTCGAACGCTGGGGATTTTTTTTACTAAAGGTAAAAGGTTTTAGAAGGACCTTACCCAAAAGTACAACCAAAGGATCAGAAGCTAAGATAAACAAAGTATAAAAATGTGGATTTTTTATTTGTGGGGACCACACCCCAACCAAAAAAAAAGAAATAATAAAAATCTAAGGCAGGGTCCATTTGCCTACATAGAGCCCAACAAAAAACCAACAACAACAATAAAATAACTAAACAAAAACAACAAAATTTATGCACCAAGAACAAGGAATCGAAAACACTAATCAAACAAATTTGTTAAAAACTTTTAAAGAAAATTTGAGGGCCTGATGGAGCTTCAATGCAATACTAATAGTGGGGTCCCAGTTTGAAGCTTTAAAAATTTTGGTAATCTTTTCATTCTTTCATACAGAGGCCGGAATTTCATTGGAGTCACAAATTTGGAAAATGTGGACTTGCATGAGATCCATAATGGAATTATGCATGGCCATATATTTGTTGTGTTTATCTTCAAGGTCTTTGATCTTAGATTCTAGAGTGGAAATTTCCTCTTTGAGGTCGTGGGTAGGATCAAGAGGTTGTTCCTTAACATCAGAATTAAGTATATAGTCCACATTGTCCTCAAGGTTTTTTCATAGTCTCATCTTGTATGATAATTTTTTCTCGAAAATAGAGGATGTGTCTTGTTCCATAGCAGGAAGAATAGTAGGGGGTCTATCCTCCACACAAATGTATTTTTTAGAACCATGGGGATTATATTTCTTGATCTCAGGGAGTTTTGGGAAATGATCTCTATATATTCCAATGTTATCATTTTACAGAGAGATAGGTCCTGTATGGGTACATTAGGAAGATCCTATTGGGTTTTCTAAGAACATGTCAATAAAGAGTTATCCTTGATCTTTTAGAAGTACTTGTATAAAAATTTTATAGTCCTTACAATTTCAAGCATCATGACCAATCACTCTATGAAACTTACAATATAAGTTGGGATCATAATCTCTAGGTCTCTAGTTTTTATTCTGTTGCATTCCATAGTTTTGATTATTATTCTGGTACTGATTATTGTAATCAAATTTTGGAGGAATTTGGCTTTGATTTTGGTATTGACTTGGGCCTTGTTCTTAAACTTGTTGAGTGGGAGGATGACTAAAATAAATCTTGTTAATGGAAGGAGTGGGATTATTTTTCCTTTGGTTATTTACATTTCTATTTTTGTTTTTCTTATTGTTAGTGTTCACAATGTTTGGCTTCTTAGGTTAGTCAGTAATGCCATTTTTTATGACACCACAATTCCTATTGAGGACCTTGGGTCCTTGGTTGTTGTTTGAACCGTTATGAAAGTTTGAGTTATTTTGGGTGGAGGTGACCAACCTATCATTATGGCCATATGTCTTGCATCCACTATCAATTTCCACTTAGCCAATTCAAAGCACACCCTTTTAAAATTCCTCATAACTCCAAAGAGGAAACTTTTGGACTTCTTCCTTAGTCTCTCGATTAAGGGGTTGGAGGAATAAGTCACAAAGCTTCATTTGATCCATGTTTAGAGAGCTTGCAGAATAATAAAGGAATTTCCACCACCTCTAAATGAAGTGGAAAGTGGACTCATTTTTCTCTTTCTTAATGTGCAAGAATTCTCTTATCCATATCCTTAATATCTTGTTCATATCAAAATCCTTGATGAACTCCGATATGAGTTTCTTAAAAGAATGTATAAAGGATTTTGGAATTATATAATACCAATCAAGGGAAATCCCTTCAAGGGTCTTTGGGAATATCTTTGTAACAACTTCATCCCAAGGGATTAAATCTCTAATGGAGTAGTGTATGCCTTAATATGAGCATTGGGGTCTCTCTCTTCCTTAAACTTTGGAAGATCTAGAAATGGCCGTGGGAGCATGACACCTTATATTGTAAAGTCTAGAGGCTCTTTTAGATATTTAGAGTAAGGACCGGTGAAAGAGTACATATCCATATGAGGAGACTTGGAATACATGTGTACGTAAGGGGGGATAACACTAGGATATGGACTTGTGGTCATGAAACCAAGGATCATCTCATTTCTTGAAGTAGTGGTATTGGAGAATGCACTTCTGGCTGACCCTTGTGTAGGATATGCATAAGAAGGGTGAGGCACCATTTATAGTGTGCTTGATCCTATAAAGAGGTCAAAAGGGATAGGAACACCTAGGTAGGCATATGATGGTGGTTGTTGATAGGAATATTTGGAAGAGGTATAGATTTTCTTTTGAACATGAGGGTGCAGACACAAAATCATGCACTTACTACCATTTACTATACTGCAAAGTATGTTATTTTATATATAGATCTTGCGTAAGAAAACTATTCATTGGTGACCAATTCCATAGTCCATTCACTTATCTTCTTACTTTCTATTATTTTTATCTTTCACACATGTCACTCATACACCTAGTGTTGGGCAGATCATAGGGATCCTTGTCTGTCAGTCTTCACTCATTTTTTGTCACTTGTCTCTAGACACTAGTGCCCAAGATTAGACACTAGCGCTAGAAACTCCTATCCATCCTAGGTTCCCGTGTCTTCTTTATTTTTGATCTTATTTTTTGACATTTTAGGTTGGTATTTTCAGTTTTCCCTCTCATATCCCAAGGTAATATTCAGTATGTCATGTCATTAGTGTCAAAATTCAATCAAGAGATCCCTATATAATCACAACATATATGTACCATTATAGGGGTAGTCAATTCTTATCAAGGTCTATCTATATATATATCTCAAGGGACTACATTTGGTCACATTACTCTACATACACATTGCATAGGAAGGGGATTTCATTCTATTCCATCTACACATTTGCATTTTATCTAGCTACCACCTGATATCTTGGTTTCATTGGTGTGAGGGTGACCTAGGAGCACTATTACACACACAAGCACATAGAACTACATTAGGTCTTAGATGTAGTGAAGTGCTAAGTTGTAAGTTCACAATTGTGATAGGTGTGGATAGTTTGACCCCTCATTTTACATATTTCATTTTTAGGATTTGATGTCTTTTGAGTGTCTTGCATGAGGATATTTGTGTTCAAATTTATAGGTACCCTGGTAATCCAATTGTGACATAAAGGTGACTAAAGGTGAACAAGTATGAAGACTTAGTGACACTCTCAGAACTAGGTTTTGACCATTTCTGTAGACTCCAATACCCCCACAGAGGTCTAGGACTCCCCTATACTTACCCAAGTTCCTGTGTCTAGGCATAATGAACACCTCTTCATTTTTCTAAACCTGATAGTGACTGTTTGTGTTCATGTTCCACCACATTTTCCAGTTTAGGATCACTCCAACATAAGTGAAATTAAGACAAGAACCTTACCCCTCTCATTTCCTTTCACAGTTAAAATTAAATAAATTGTTTAATATTAATATTTCATTGTTTATAAGTTATAGCATATCTTTGCATTTATATTTTAATAAAATACACATATTTTATTGAATCATTTTGGTGAACTCATGGCTTAGAACTAATTTTTCTAGGATCCACTAAAACCCTAATGGCTAAGGATAGCTCTTCTCCTCCTAGGCTAGTCATACCTTATGTGAGTATGAATCCTATCTATGATGAGGCAACCATATCTGAACTTAGTACTATATGTAGACACCCCAATTTCACATCTATCCTAAATCAATTAATTCCCCTTCCTCATTTCCCACAAAAATACACTTCGAATTAATCAAATATAATTTGATTAATTATCCATTTCAAAATCTAAAAATAATCTAATCCTCACCACATGTCATTATTCTCCATGTTTTTCCACTATTGAATTAAAAATTCGAATTCAAATCCTCACCCACCATTCGTGGTCCCCACTCACCTAAAATCCTGCACTTATGAATTAAAAAATAATTAAAATCCTCACCCATTCTTCGTGGTCCCCACTCACCTAATCTTGCCCACATTTTCAAACCACTCACCTAATCTTGCCCACATTTTCAAACCACCCACTTAATCTTGCCCACATTTTCAAACCACTCACTTAATCTTGCCCACATTTTCAAACCATGATTACTTAAATTAATCTAAGTTAATCACTCCCTCTGGCTATAAATACAACCTTACCCCTCCCCTCTAAACACACGGAGAATAAGATTTCATGCCATATCTAAGTTCTTGCATCCTTTGAGCAAAGAACATCCTTTTGCCTCATCCTAATGCCAAAATAGCCTCATAATCCTTTTTCCCATCCAGTGCAAAGTAAGAGGATCGTTGTTGCAGGAAGGTATTGCTCCGTCTTGAAGAAAAGTACCTACATATCAAAAAATCAAGGCTCAATCCAAGTTTCCTAGCCCATTCTGAGGTTTGCTACGGAATGCGAAGGAGGAGGTATGATTATTGGTATTTTACTTCTTTGTTAGTAGTGTATTTTTCCTAGCTTACATTCTGGCATGCCCGGTTACTTTCGATCTGTTACCATTAATTTCTCAATTAGTGGTTTTATCTATTCTTTGTTTATTATTATTCATAATTGTTTCATTTTCTATTCCTTATGGTCTTCTTTGGTTAACCTTCACACTTTGGGTAGTGTTTTTGTTGTGTGGTGTCTTGTGGTGTATCTACAGGTTATAGCAACAATGAAACTTTGAAGCTCATCTTGTCTTTGATCTCCTCGGACTTGGTGTTTAGTTCCTATTTTTGATTTTTCTATTTACTCGTCATCTGTAGAAACACATGAACTATCCATTAGTTTATCATCTTACTATCATGGGACAACCAATCCGGAAAATGCATTTCTTTATTTACTTCTGCTAAAATAATTACTTTGTAGGAAGTTAATCATTTTTTTTCTTTTATTTTAATCAATAATTTTGTGATATAACTCTTTCTTTCTGTTTATTGTTCTTTTTTAATCTTGCTGTCAAAATTTTAGCTTCTCAAGTGAAGTATAGAAGTCAGAAAATTAAAAAAAACAGCTCCTATGACGTTTTTCTCACGTTTAAAATTTTCATTCAGAGCGTTCTCGTAGCCCATCTTCCGGAAGACACAACTTTTTCTCCCAAACTCGGAATGACTTTATTTATTTTTTAACGGAAAGGTATTGAAAAGATCTATGCAATGAAAAAATAATTTTTAGATTTAGACTTACAAAAAAAAATTGGTTTCATTTCTTCTAACACCTATCTTTTTAACAACAAAGCAACAAAATTATAATTTTATTTTTTATTTTTTCACGTAACAACCTCACACGTATGTTCTTTCCTCGCACTTCAAAAGTGATCTTACAAAATAAGAAACGTGAGGCCACTCGGGCTCTTCACAACAATTTTTTTTTTAATTTTTTTTTTTTTGCCTTACATTTCAATTTTCTACGACAACACTTCTAAGTAACGTTTTCACCCTCTTCTTTCATCATTTTTCTTTTTTGTGAAAATAATCATTATCGCTATTTCACAATCATGAATAATTGCAATAATTATAACATTTAAAAAAAACTATTCCAATTGTATCCGCGTATGCTCTTTTCTTGCGCCTTCGAGCGATCTGGAAAATAAAAAATGGTCACAATTCTTTAGTTTCTTGTTCTAACACTGCAGGATCCTCTAGCTTTGTTTTCTAACTGTCATTTTAATAATTACTTTCCTTTGTCATATTCTTAATATTTGTTTGGTCGTTGATTGTGTATGCTCTTTTCCTGCACCTTTGAGCGATCTGGCAAATCAAAAACAATCACGATCACTTTTCTAACATTTCATTTGTAGGATAACTACTAATTTGTTTTCTGTAGAACCGCGTTGCTGGAATATTGTCAAAAAAAAAAAAAAACAACAACAAAAATCCCACAAAAATAGCACCATTCAAAGACAATTGCTGAAACCAAAAAAAAAAAGTACGCTCAGGTACGTAATTATTTTCTATTAGTGATTTATTTCAAGTTGGAAAGAACCCTGCATTTAATTACTTTATCATATTGTTTTTACACGTAGACGAGGTGGATTTCATCACCACCAAAGCTACACCAGTGACGTGGACATGACTACCACGCACCAACAACATTTGCATCTGCATTGCACCTTGAGACCTAGTCTCATCACAGCGTTCGGTATTTACCTCGCCGCTGCTCTTCACTTACAGATAATGTTGTCATGCAGTGCATGCGAGTCACGCCTAAATAGCTGTAACAACGAAGCCTGAGCATCATCCCTGTAAATCTTCGGGGAGTTATAAGGACACCATACACATTCATCCCTCCATCACCTTCCACCTTTTCACAAAACCTATTTTGGACGTGGTGATTCACTCCGAAACAGGCAAGTAAGAATTGGTGAGTCTCCTCCAGTGCTTTAAGGGTTCCCTGTACCAATTCTGTCCCCATACAGAATTAGGTATATTAGGACTAGGGTATATCGGAGGACGCATCTTCTTGGAGTAATAAGAGCCTGCATCCACCATTTCATAACATACTTGTATGATTGCATGAAACAATGATCATTCTTGAAGAAGTTACCTCATAAGCCAAAACAATCGAATCCACATGATTACTTGCTGTTTGAAAACAAAATAGTTTAGCATTGTTTTTATCATAAAACTTGGCTAATATCAATGTGTTTATTGTAAAATTCAAATCCTAATTGTGTTCCACAACACCATTTCTCGACTGATTCAATACCAAGCAAAACATTCAAGCAATCCCACAATGAAGATCAAAATGTCACACTGATTTCATTAGCCTACTTCAGCCAACAACAACTCCACTATAGCTTGTTTTCAGCTATATCCAATAGATATTGAGTGACTTACGTTCATTCCTTATCTCATCACTTTTCAGAACATCCTTTATAGCTTGTTTCAAGCTATATCAAAATGACATTGGGTGACTTGTTTGAGTTCACTCATTATTTCATCAGCTGTCAAGTTTAGCAAAATCCCATCCGACACAAATCTCTTCAAATCTCATTTTGAGTTCGCAACTGTGTTGAGTCACTTGTTTGAGTTACTCTTCCTATCAAAAATCCAGAGCTTATTTACATCAAACCAATCAACATATTCATCATAGCTTGTTTGAGCTATATCTCACTTGTATTGAGTACCTTGTTTGAGTGTAATCCTTACATTTTCATCTGTTAAGCTTGTTTAATCCAAACCAATCAAGATATTCATCATAACTTGTTTGATTTATATCCCACTTGTATCCCGAGTAGATTTTTTTTAAGCTTTCTCTTTATAGCCTTACTTGTTAAAACTCGATTGAGCCAAAATAAAAATCACAATCAATAGGTTGATTTCTTCATCGCACCTTTCTTCATTCTCCATCTCTTTCAAACATGAAGAATTCACGAAAAACATCACACAATGAGCTATTAGAACAAATTAATAATATGACAACACAACTCTCTCATATGGCTACCCAAATCAGTGAGCGATCACCCAAAAATCCGATCATACAACCTCACAAAGAAATCAGTTCACGTAAAGTCCAACGTCAGTTTACCCCCCTTAGAGAAAGTCTCTCTAGTGTTTTTCATCAACTAAAAGAGGCTAAAGTGATAAGATATCCAATTACAAAACCCTTTGTCAAAGGGGAAGCTAAGCCATGTTGGTACAAACCTAACACATACTGTGACTTTCATCACATTGATGGTCATCACACAGATAAATGTGTGCAATTTAAGAATTACGTCCAAGACTTAATTGACGATGACGTCATCTCTGTAGAACTTGATGACAATGCTCTTGCAACCAACGACACAACCAATACCACAACTTTCCATGAAGAGCTAACAACTGTCGAAACTCCTATATATACTGAAATTCCACGAGATCATGATGACAACAGTCAAGACTCTCTAATTCCAAACCAATCCATATCTTCTTCAAATTTCCCTCCATTAGTTCAAACATACATTGAACCTGTTTTGGACAACAACATTCTTCCAACATCTACTAAGCACTTGAACTTATTTCAAGACTCTTTTTCAACCCAAACATACATTAAACCTATTTTGGACAACAACATTCTTCCAACATCTACTGAGCACTTGAACTTATTTCAATACCCTCTTTCAACAGAAACATACATTGAACCTGTTTTGGACAACAACATTCTTCCCACATCTACTGAGCACTTGAACTTATTTCGACACTCTCTTTCAGCCCACACATATATTAAACCTGTTTTGGATGACAACATTCTTCCAACATCTAACAAGACCTTGATCTCATTTCAAGAATCCCTTTCAAACCTTGATATTACTGTAGACACTACAGACGAGGTTCCATCAACAGGTACCATTAAGTTTTATTCTATTTTTCCAATATTGGCTCTTATTCCTAACATCTCTATCCCTTTTGTCAAAACACAACCACATCGAGTTTGGACACTTGCGATAATGCAACATGTTGTGTCCATCATGCTTTCAACTATCGATCTTGCAGGCATCTCATCACTAATTATTCTCACCTGTCAAGACTTCTACGTGCATCCATTCTACGAGGTACTTATACCCAGGAATATTTGTACACAACCTTTTCCATCTTCAATTGTGAATATATCCTCAAAACAATCAATTAATCGACAAATAGGAGCAAAAAACTAAATAACACAAACCATCATTGTCAACACACATGGAAGCTATTGGCTTAACCAAATCTGTCCCACTCTTTCGGCTTACTACACATCTTATCACACACCTACTAGAGCCACTCCCTTCTCCTTTTTTTATGGTTGGGAAGCTATTTTACATGTCAAGGTTGAATTTCCATCCTTCATAATATCCCTCAAAGATGTAATCAATCAAGATTATTATCAACACTCACGCCTTAGTGAACTCGAGCTTCTTGATGAAAAACAACTTAATGCCCTAGATCATCTTCCATTCTATCAAAATTGGCTATGGCGTAGCTACCATGAAAAATTCAAACCTAGAAAATTTAAGGTCAATGATCTCATTCTGAAAGAAAATCGAAAGAATACACCTAAAGAACGAGACAAACAAGAAAAATTTGAGCCCAACGAAATCATAGATAATTTTAGGTTTGGAGCTTATAAATTGGCTATTGACATAGGCCAAGTCCTTGAAAAACCCATGAATTCATTCCATTCAAATAAATTATATTCTTGAAAGCACTCTATATTCCAGGATACAACGTGTACATTGTTCCTTTTTTCTTTCTTATCTCTGAATAATTTAAATTTAATCATTTCCATTGGCAGACATTTTTATTATCAAAATCATATCTTCATATTTATCATCATGAGACAAGTGCTAATATAAATCCTATTAAGTTTGTGAGCGTCATACTTCTTCCATTTTCAATCGCTTTCCTTTATGGTCATACCTAGAAGCTTACTGATGGTAATATATTCCCTTCAAATACATTCTCTCTTTCATAACAAATCTCTAAACTTTGTTACCCAGTTCGTTTGGTCGTCCATCTCAGTCTTCGGTGTTGAACCCTCGCGTCCTACTAGTTGTGTGGGGCTGAGATTGGGGGTAGACGTTTCTTCCCAAATACAAAGTACTGCTGTAAAAAAAAACCATCAATTCAATAACTTATGAATAATTCATTGTCACATCTTTCATCCTTCATAGTCTTTGGTGTTGAGCCCACACTTCTTACTGGTAGTGTGAGACTGGGAATGGAGGAAGGTGCCCTTACTCGTCTATGTCTTGTCTTCGGTGATAAACCCTTGTCTCTTACAAGTGGCATGGGGTAAAGCGTAGAGGGTCATTCTCATACAAGCATAAAAACATTATAAAATATTCAAAAAAACAAAACAAAACAAAAAAAAAAGACAAAAATGAAATTCACTCACCTATATTTTTCCTTTGGTGATGAGCCCTTGCTTCTCACTAGTAGCTTGGGGCAAGGCATAGGGAGTCATTTCAAAAATACAAAATCTTATAGTGTTTACAAATTATAGAATCCCCAAACACGTAATTTAGATGCCTAAGTGAAGAGAGAACTATCCCTTAACCTCATATCTTATCAATCAGTAGGCCACATAACTGTCTAAGTCTAGCATGTGACTCATAAAGTGAAAGCCATTTTTAAAACCGGTTCAGTACCATTATGAAGAATGGAGTCACAATTTACCAAAGGGATTGTTGTTAGCATTTGTCTCTATATTCATTATCCACCTCCTGCATCCTTCTTGATTCTCGGTGATGAGCCCACACATCTTACTAGTTGTGTGGAGTCAAAAATGGAGCTGGAATTCTTTTCATCATATCATCACCACCATATCCTGCCAATGGAAAGAGAATTTGTGTTATTTTGAGCATAAGTTACCACACTAAACATGCTACATACGAATAATATCCTGGTTTATCACCTCTCAAAAATAAGTCTACACTCTGGGCCATAAATTGCCACTCACAGTGTAAAAAAATCTACCAACATTTGAAAATCGTCAAAAATCTAAAAACAGTGTAAAAATCTCAAAATCCAAAAACATTTGAAAATCGTCAAAAATCCAAAAAACAATGTAAAAATTCAAAAATCCAAAAACATTTGAAAATCGTCAAAAATCTACCAACATTTGAAAATCGTCAAAAATC
This sequence comes from Taxus chinensis, assembly GCA_019776745.2. Taxonomy (NCBI): domain Eukaryota; kingdom Viridiplantae; phylum Streptophyta; class Pinopsida; order Cupressales; family Taxaceae; genus Taxus; species Taxus chinensis. The sequence goes on along the minus strand of CM034147.1, from coordinate 105,173,757 downwards.
TAAAAACAGTGTAAAAATCTCAAAATCCAAAAACATTTGAAAATCGTCAAATTCCCAAGTATAAAAATCCCTCAAAAAAAAAAACATTCAAAAATCTCCAAAAAATCTAAAAAAAATTATAAAATTCAAAAACAAACATTAGAAAATCCAAAAATCCAAAAACAAAAACATTAGAAAATATCCAAAATACAAAAACATTTGCAAAATTTTCAAAAGACCAAAAACATCCACAAAATCGTAAACCTCAATAAGCAACCATTCATCCTTTCTTTATGGCGGGAAGCTATTTTAATGTCAAGGTGAATTTTCCATCACTCAGAAGATTCCTCACAGATGTAATACAATCAAGATTATACAGCAAACACTAACGACGTATGTGAACTCGAGCTTCTGATGAAAAACAACTTAATGCCCTAGATCATCTCAATTCTATCAAATTGGCTATGGCATAGGCTACCATGAAAATTCAAAACTTCAGAACATTTAAGTCATGATCTCATTCTGAAGAAAATCGAAGAAACACCTAAAGACCGAGACAAACAAGAAAAAAATTTGAGCCCAACGAAATCCATAGATAATTTTAGGTGGAGCTTAATAAATGGCTATGGACATAGGCAAGTCTTGAAAAACCCATGAATTATTCATCAATTCAATAAATATATTTTGAAGCACTCTAGATTCCAGGGATACAAGTGAGTACATGTTCCTTTTCTTTCGATCTCTGATAATTAAATTTAATGCATTACATGGCAGTAAACAATTTATTATCAAAATAATATATTACATATTTATCATCATGAACAAGTGCTAACATAAATCCATAAGTTGTGTGAGCGTCAAATTCTTCCATTTCAATCGCTTTCGTTATGGTCATACCTAGAAGCTTACTGATGGTAATATATTCCCTTCAAATACATTCTCTTTTTCATAACAAATCTCTAAACTTTGTTACCCAGTTCGTTTGGTCGTCCATCTCAGTCTTCGGTGTTGAACCCTCGCGTCCTACTAGTTGTGTGGGGCTGAGATTGGGGGTAGACGTTTCTTCCCAAATACAAAGTACTGCTGTAAAAAAAAACCATCAATTCAATAACTTATGAATAATTCATTGTCACATCTTTCATCCTTCATAGTCTTTGGTGTTGAGCCCACACTTCTTACTGGTAGTGTGAGACTGGGAATGGAGGAAGGTGCCCTTACTCGTCTATGTCTTGTCTTCGGTGATAAACCCTTGTCTCTTACAAGTGGCATGGGGTAAAGCGTAGAGGGTCATTCTCATACAAGCATAAAAACATTACAAAATATTCAAAAAAAAAACAAAACAAAAAAAAAAGACAAAAATGAAATTCACTCACCTATATTTTTCCTTTGGTGATGAGCCCTTGCTTCTCACTAGTAGCTTGGGGCAAGGCATAGGGAGTCATTTCAAAAATACAAAATCTTATAGTGTTTACAAATTATAGGAATCCCCACAACACGTAATTTAGATGCCTAAGTGAAGAGAGAACTTATCCCTTAACCTCATATCTTATCAATCAGTAGGCCACATAACTGTCTAAGTCTAGCATGTGACTCATAAAGTGAAGCCATTTTTAAAACCGGTTCAGTACCATTATGAAGAATGGAGTCACAATTTACCAAAGGGATTGTTGTTAGCATTTGTCTCTATATTCATTATCTACCTCCTGCATCCTTCTTGATTCTCAGTGATGAGCCCACACATCTTACTAGTTGTGTGGAGTCAAAAATGGAGCTGGAATTCTTTTCATCATATCATCACCACCATATCCTGCCAATGGAAAGAGAATTTGTGTTATTTTGAGCATTAAGTTACCACACTGAACATGCTACATTACGGAATTAATATCCTGGTTCTACACCTCTCAAAACTAAGTCTACACTCGGGCCATAAATTGCCACTCACAGTGTAAAAAAATCTACCAACATTTGAAAATCGTCAAAATCTAAAAACTGTGGTAAAATCTCAAAATCCAAAAACATTTGAAAATCGTCAAAAATCCAAAACAACAATGTAAAAATTCAAAAATCTAAAACATTGAAAATCGTCAAAAATCTAACAACATTTGAACATCGTCAAAAATCTAAAAACAGTGTAAAAATCTCAAAATCCAAAACATTTGAAAATCGTCAAATTCCCAAGTATAAAAATCCCTCAAAAAAAAAAACATTCAAAAATCTCCAAAAAATCTAAAAAATTATAAAATCAAAACAAACATTAGAAAATCCAAAAATCCCAAAACAAAAACATTAGAAAATATCAAACTACAAAAACATTTGCAAAATTTTCTCAAAGACCAAAAACATCCACAAAATCGTTAAAAACTCAATAAGCAACACAATTCATCCTTTGAAACTATTATCCCAAACAAATGGTCCAACCACCTCTATGACTACCAATTTCAAACCACTTCTCCTCGCGTGAATCCTCACTTGGGGAAAATCCGGCTCTCATTGTTCCTGTTTGAGGAGACTGACCCAATCCCTTGTACCCCTACTGGGGGCAAATATAATCACTTCATCACTATGGAACACGTTAGGGACATGTTTACTGGTTCTTGTGTTGCATTATTAGTAGAAAATTATTAATTGCTTTCTTGTATCTTGATATATTACAGGGGGCATCTTGATTTTATGTATCCTAGTGTTCTCTGTAATATTCTTATGTTATCTAATTACATGTCGTACTGGGGCATCATACTTTCTTGATGGCCTCTATCTATGCTCTCTTCCATGTGCATATCATACTGGGGCATCAAACCTTTTTGATGGCCCCTGTCTATGCTATCACGCATATTACATTCTACTCATCCTGATCTTTTATATCACGATGCATCCTGTTATGTGCTATATTAAAATTAAGATGTTTTTCGTCACGTGAGTATCTTCCTGCATGATCAACATCTTACTTTACACCCCATCCATTCACCCATACTAATGCATTCTCCATTTTGCGAATCCTACTTGATCACCATTGCAGTTTGCGAATCCTACTTGACGATCTTTTTCAAGTAGCATTCACTATCCAGCAGCTCCTTCTCCCCCACCATGATCACCATGTATTTGATCCATTCATTCTCACTTCTCATTTTTACTCCTCCGCCGCTTATACCCATATTACCCTTCTCACCATTCATGTCCCCTCTCACCCATTGGTATTCTTTCCTTTCACCCTTTTCTTCCCACTTGACAATCTTACTTAATAACCCCTTCTATATGGAATCCTCAGTGGAGGTTTACCCCTCTCCCCTAAGATCTTCCCGCTGTAGAAGCTCTTCACAACCTGCCCTCTCACAATAACCATCACCACCAAACACATCTTCCAACTCCACCTCTTCTTACTTCCCATTCCCGCATCATTACTCTCACCACGTGGGCATCCCCATTTAAGGATTACCCTCACACTCTCTGCCCTCACTGCATATATTCCTTCATCCATTCATGTTACACTCCTTTGTGTCCTTTCTTTCTTATTATCACCTCATCCATATCATTATACCACTTAGGCATACCTCACTCACTCTTTTCTCATCCTTCCCCAAATCCACCCTTATGCCTGGTCATCCTACTTACACACTCTCGTAATATGGAAAAATTCACTGAGGTTCCCCTTCAGTCCATTTTGTCATACCCTATTCCCACCAACTCTAACATCATCCCTTCTTCTTCCTCAGCTTGGTGATCTTACTTAACCGTTCCAGCCGCATGGCAATCTTACTTACATACTTCCAATTTAAGGTTGATCTACCCTGTGGCCCTTCCTCCATCCCATCATATTTCCCCTTCTATTTCTCCCACCTCTCATCACCAATCATCTTCTTCACCCTACATTCCACCCCTATCCCCAATATCATTTTGTCTTTCTCTTTACATATCATCCCTGTCGGTTGGGTGACCCTACAAACCTCTCCAACAGTTATGACGATCTTCCTTAGGAGATTCTCTCTTAAGCATGACATGTCATCTTACACTCGCCCATCACTCTCCAATCTCACCATCCATATTTCCTCTCATTCCCCATCATTACATCTTTTTCCCACCACTATCACCCTCCTCTGCCTTGGAAATCTACTTAACCACTCACCCGGGCATGGCAATCTCACTTAAGAGTCCCTCTTAAGGATGATCTATCTCCTGGCCTTTTCCCCACACTACACACCCTTCACCCTCATTTTTTTCTCGGCATTCCCCATATCACATCCTTTCACCTCCTTTTCGATTCTTGTAAAACCACTTCTCGCTTGACCATTTTGTCATCTCCAGTTTTTGCTCACATGGCAATCTTACTTAACCCACTTCTGTCACATGACAACCTTATGTCAGGGTCCTCCCTACACTTAACTTGTCATCATGAACTTCTCCCCCGCCCTCATTCTTCGTTCACTTTGTTGATTGCTCTTCCACCTGTTATATCCTATACAAAATTTTCCTACTAAGTTTATTAATTTCGAAAATATCCTCTAAACAGACAACTCATATCTTCCACCGACAATAAAATTCATTTTCCACAATTTCCCATTATGATAATCACCTTCATTACCGTTTCTTACATTATTTTCATGTATTCATCTTCATCCCACTCGTTAATCCTAAACACCAATCCTCTACTCGCTAAAATTATAGCTCCCACACTAATACATACCAATTTATTAACTCTTCCACTTACCTCTTATCAAAAAATCCCCACATTACTACCACACACCATTTCCCCTTATTATAAACCACTCCTATATAATTAATTCAGCATATCTTTCTCATGCGGATAATATTGTAAGAAAGGGTTTTACAGAAAAATTTAGCCATCCTCATTATAAAGAACTCATTCAATACCTTGGACCTTTAAAGAGTTTCTTAATTCATTAACTCTTAAGCCCCACACTCATTATAAAATGTTTCACTAATGTCACTTATTGGCGTACCCTTTCCAATCCTCATTAGTTTTCTCCTTTTCTTCATTTTTTCTCTCACCCTTCCACAAACTCATTGTCAAGGGATTTCCCTAACGTCCCCTCATTGGCATTGCCCCCTTCTATCCCCTATTCTTTTTCTCTCCTATTCTTTTCCCTCACTCCCACCCGTTTCTTGTCACTTCTTTACCCAATCTTCTCCATTCTACCTCTTTGCCTCTTCAATATCTTTGACTGTGCTTTCATAATACATCCTTTTCTCTATTTTCTCGTCATCCTAGTATACCTCATTTCATGCTATTCTCCACATTCTTTTCCAATCGATTGTCATTCCTCCCCTTCTTTCTTTCTTTGGAACATTCCTTATTACCATTCCCTTTACAACTTATATACCCTCCTTTCTGTATTCTCTTCCTTCTAACATTCATTTTCTTCTGTTATCCTCTTCTCTCTCCCGACCCAATCGTCTTAATTTTTCCTTCCCTTGTATCATTCTTCTTCCCCTTTTTCCATCATGTTTTCCTCCTTACTTCCCCCATTTATAACCTGGCTTTCAGCGTTGTCCTATATTTTTTATCATACCACCCTCCACATGCATCTCCATATGGCTGTTCCATATTCTTGGCCTTGGTCTTCCTCGCACTGACACGATTCCCTTCAATCTTCTCCTTGTATTCGTTCTATCTTCCTTTCCTCTCCCCCTAATTTTTCACGTTTCTTTTGACCACTTCTCCCTTTTCTCTACCAACCCCTAACCTTTTTCGTTCATTCTGTATTTGTTTCTCTCCTTTGTCTCCTCTTTTTCCACACTTTCCTCGCCCCTCATAGTTTCTTTTTTTTTCTCCGTTCTACTTCTTCTTTTTGTCCTCTTTCCATTTCCCTCCATTTCACCCCCTACTCCCACCCTCGTTTTCTCCTTCTTATTTATCCTTTCCCATTTCCTACTTTTCTTCACTCTCTCATTTATTTCACTTCCATGTATCCCTCTTTACTATCTCTGTTGCTTCCTTCATTTTACACATCTCTCTATTTCATCCCTTCACCCTCTACTCTATCATTTTCCTCTTTTTGCCTTGTTTGTCCTTCATCATTCCCTTCTTCCCCTCTCATCCCTCTCTCTTATTTCTACCTCTTTCATTCCTTTTTTTTTTCCCTCCCCTATCTCCCTTACTCTTCTCATAATCAACCCCCAATCCTATCCATTCCCTTTTCTCTTTCCCACACACCCTCACACCTAACATTCAAGGTCGATTGAATCCTTTCTCCATTTGTGTCATGCGGTCATTCTAGTCTCTTCCTCTCCATTATCATCCTATTCTCCGCCGAATCCATTTCCTTTCTTTTCGAGAGTTCTATCGTATATTTCATTCTCGTCAGTCCTCTCGAGGGGGCATCACCGCATCTATCCATAATCACATCTTCTCATGACATTTTTTTTCTTGGAGGATACTATAACATCTGTCACTCACCACTTTCCATTCTCCCCAACAAACATTCGCTCTACCTTTTAAAAAGTATATTGAATTCTTCCCCCATACCGTCTACTTTCTTTGAAAGGACACTACTTTCATAGTACCCTTCCAAAGAGGGTAAAATGTAGACACCCCAATTTCACATCTATCCTAAATCAATTAATTCCCCTTCCTCATTTCCCACAAAAATACACTTCGAATTAATCAAATATAATTTGATTAATTATCCATTTCAAAATCTAAAAATAATCTAATCCTCACCACATGCCATTATTCTCCATGTTTTTCCACTATTGAATTAGAAATTCAAATTCAAATCCTCACCCACCATTCGTGGTCCCCACTCACCTAAAATCCTCCACTTATGAATTAAAAAATAATTAAAATCCTCACCCATTCTTCGTGGTCCCCACTCACCTAATCTTGCCCACATTTTCAAACCACTCACCTAATCTTGCCCACATTTTCAAACCACCCACCTAATCTTGCCCACATTTTCAAACCACCCACTTAATCTTGCCCACATTTTCAAACCTTGCCCACATTTTCAAACCATGATTACTTAAATTAATCTAAGTTAATCACTCCCTCTGGCTATAAATACAACCTTACCCCTCCCCTCTAAACACATGGAGAATAAGCTTTCATGCCATATCTAAGTTCTTGCATCATTTGAGAAAAGAACATCCTTTTGCCTCATCCTAATGCCAAAATAGCCTCATAATCCTTTTTCCCATCCAGTGTAAAGTAAGAGGATCGTTGTTGCAAGAAGGTCTTGCTCTGTCTTGAAGAAAAGCACCTACATATCACAAAATCAGGGCTCAATCCAATTTTCCTATCCCATTCCGAGGTTTGCTACGGAACGCGAAGGAGGAGGTATGATTATTGGTATTTTACTTCCTTGTTAGTAGTGTATTTTTCCTAGCTTACACTATATATCGCAACATTGTTCTTCCAGATGATACTCAAAGGTAACTATTAGATAATTATTTCAATGTGCCTACTATCTTTGATCATTATACCATTATCATTTTTTTTGATGTGGCAAGCTTTTCTAGTTGTAGACATTGTTATTTAGTTAGCTGCACCCCACCTTATTCTATTTCTACTAAGACTTTATATGATGTTATTCTTATTTTTATGCTTAGTCTTGATGATAATGCTTTAGCAACACAATAAGATGAAAATACACATGTGCATAATATTGTTTCTCATACTAGTCTAGATGATTCTATCGTTCTATCTCATACTCCTTCCATTCTTGAAAATGTTTGTAATAATGCATCACATACTATTTCTCCTCCTCCTTCATTATATGTTGATGATATGCTTAATGAAATCCTTGCATCTGAATCTCTATTTGATATTGATAAAGCACATGATAGTCATGATTCTACCTCTTTTCATACTACTGAATTTGAATCCCCCACTTCGCTTTCATCTTCTTCTGAGATTTCCTCTAGTAACATGCATGATTCATATCCTTCTATTACATAATTTCCTAATAACACTTTTGATGTTATTCCTACTTCTTCAACACCTATATCTAGTGTTCCCTTAACATCAGTATCTTTTACTACTAATCTTTACATCCCTACAATTACTCATAATGCCAAGCTTCAACCACTCCATACACCACTAACATCTTCTAAAATTCCTTCACATTACATCTTATCACTCATGCATGATGTTGGCTAATTACAATCTCAGGTCCAATCTCTCAAGCTTGAAATCAAAGCCTATTATGCTTCTATCAATAACAATTCTTTACATGGCAACCCTATTGATGGTTTGTTGTATTCTCCAATCATTTAACTAACATATTATTTAGATATTGTCATTATAAAACCAGGGTTGTGTGTCCAAGGATTTATGCAATGAAGCCTTATGTAACTCAATTGTTTGGTGGTTCCTTTTCAGGGGTTTTGTTGTTATGTTTCTCTATGTCTCTCTTAATCTACAGAAATGTAATGCTAAACTACTGAAACAACATTATTATAATGAAATTCATTTAATAGAAATAATTTGTTGGAATTAAAATGCACACACCAAACCAATATAATAGAATTCAAATAGCACACACTCTGAATTGAAATTGTAGAATTGAAATGAAAGACATAGAATTGAAATTGCATGAAAGGAAATAACACACACTGTATAGAAATTGAAGTAAGGGAAATAAGTGATTGCATTCAAACTATAACTTATCAGAAACCACGAGCATGCATAAATGTAAAATCCTCTAACCACCTTGGTCGAGTGGGCCCTTAATCTTCCTTGAGATGGAGGTAATCTCAACACCATAGGACATTCAAAACAACATCTAATATATTGATTTAGAAAATTTCCATAACATAGTACATAACTAGAAAATAGATACTAACTGTTATAAATTGTATTGCATATTGCCAACATCAACTAGCAACTAAATTGTTCTTTAAGGATATGTCTATATAGACATAGTTGGTTACATATCATACCAAAAAAAAATTCACTGACTTCTTCCACTAACAACCCTACTAAATTTCATTAAATCCTACGGAACTACTAAAAACAAGATCCATGTTTATAGGTTGTCAATGTAAAAATTCTTCCATGACTGCACGATAGATCCAGACTCGGACTCCTTGATTACAATTCTGATCATTGGGAGTAAATTTCCACTATTATCTTACACATGTCACCACATTTCACTCACAAAGGTGATTAGTAGGAGGTTCTATGGTTAATAAGTTGCATGAAAAAAAAAGAGATATGCATTGAACTTACTAGGATATAACTATATAAAGAATCCCTATGCACTAATTAATCATGTTTAATGATAAATAAATAATCACATAGATGATATGAACAAGTAAAATAATGCACTCATCACCCATTCTAAAAAATATTCACAATTCAACATTCCCTGAGGATTTCATTATGCCTACATTTTAATCCTTTGATGGTACTGGAAATCCAAATTTACATCTTAAGCATTATCATCTAGTTATGGATTATTATTCTAATGATTGATTATTGCTAAAATCTTTTTGCCATAGTATTACTGATGACACTCTATAATGGTACACACATTTACCCTTTGGATCTATTACTACCTATTGTGAGATGGAAGATTTGATCTTTGTCGCTTCATCCTTAACAATGGCCCTAGAGTCATGCATGAACGTTTACCTAGATTACATCAAGGAAAAATGGAACCCATTATTGATTAAATTTTTCACTTCAATTCTTACATGCATCATTTGGTATTTCATCCCATTAAAAAGTTCATCTTTTATCGTGGCTTGATTCCTTATTTAAAACAAAGCTTGCAATATGACACATGTGAATCATTCACTCTCTTATTTTATAACGTTGTTGATCTAAAACAAGATCTCATTGCTACACATGTTATAGATACTCCTTCTATCATTGTTACTACTACATCCTCTAGTTCTTCTCCACTTCCATCTATTTATCTTGCTCTTAGGTCTCCATCTCCTCTACCTCACAAGAAATTTTAGTCTTCCCCATTGTGTCAAGATCCACCTCATACTTTTACATCTCCTTCATGAGAGCCTGTACACTTTTCTCATCACGATATACCTCATGATGTGTTGTGTTCCTTTCTTGAAAAGTGTTTTATTTTATTACCTTATAATTAGCATCATCTAACTCATCACTTGCAAATCCAGCGTGATCAACCCTATTGCAACTATTATCATATCAATGATTATTGTGCCCTTTATGAGATATTACAACAATTAGAAGATAAGGGTGCCATTTCCTTTGGATCTTACTCTCATGATTGATATCTATCTCGACTCCCATGCAAGGGTGTTATTACAAAATTTTCTTTGTCTCCTTCATCTAGTTCTAAGGTCATTATGCATCTACCATCGTAGGTTACTATTCATGCACGTTCTCCATCTCATCCATCCACCACTGCACCATCTCATCTACTACACCATGCTACTACTACACATTGGCTTCCTTCGCCATCAATATCTACACTCCCTAGTTCTTCATCCCCCATCATTGGCACCATCTCATCTGACATTCATTTTGGTTCACTTACAGCCCACATGATTCCACCACTACACATCCACTTGGTATTTAGTAGGTGATTTTATCACCTTACCCCCCGATGATGCACTCATGTTCTTATGGTTATTAGATGACCATTGAGGTATCTTTAACAATAAGAATCTCTCTCCAATTTTATGCTACACTCTTTATCAATCTCTTTATCTAGCACACACTATCATATCACTTCCTAATGACACTCGTTCTTTACAGCTCATTCTTGACTCTTGAGGGATCTTATATAAATGAACCTTATCATCTATACACTCGAGGGAATCTCTATTTTCCTCCCCCTCTTCATCATACTAACACACACTTAATTACACTATCTCATTCACATATTCTTTCACATTATTCATTTCTAATTCATCATTCATATAGTACACTTTTTCATCATTTATCTATTACACATCACAATCACACTACATACATCATCTGTAATCATATATATTATCTCATCATTAATCATCATCAAAAACTATGAATTTACAATAATATCAACAAAACAATCATAAAAATATCACACATCATACATATGTGTACCAAATCAACACATAAAATATCAATAACCATCAAGTACAATGAATATACCCCAATGGCCCATATATATATACATCAATCGTGAAAAATAATAGTTACAAAAAATTCAACGTGAGGGGAAACCCTCCATACATCACTACATCAATACATATCATATCTCTTCATGGATATCAATATCTACAACTATGGGAGATCTATAACTAGAAGCTTCATCGCTTAATCTACGTCGTTGATCATGGCCCCTACATCTATCTACCTACCTATGCACTAACGTCACCTCATTCAACTGTGTTGGTGCTCATTTTGATCTCACACCTTGACTTATAAAGTATCCACTAAAAAAAATCATCTTACTTATTGTGACTTTGTTTTATCCAATTTTTCAATTCAAGAAGAGTACCCATGAAATCAACTTCCCATATGACCAAATGAACATGTGCTAAGTAATTATTACAATATCATTTGTATAATAACTCTTTTAAATGGGTAGTTGACATATAGGGAAATCATGATCTTATTGATTCAATGTAAACATGTCTGGAACTCAAATGAATCAATCTTTAATGTATGTAAATCCATCAACGAAGATTTTCTATCTTCACTTTATGTTCTTCCCGTATACAAAATACAATTTTTTCCACACCACTTGATGATGTGGCACTATCTTAGAGGACTTCGTGATGTCAAAACGAACATGGTTGTTTGCAATTTTGTAAACATAAAAAATGTAAAAATGGTTTTGAGCCCCAACATGGGAATATTCTAGATAATTTTCTTGGGGCACTTATACAAAAATTCAGTTTTATAATACGTAACTTGCATGTAAAAATGTAAAGTTAAAAAAATATCCCGCCCCCTAAAAAAATGTGTCACTATGACATGACTTTGCGGTATCGGGCATCTTATCAATCATTTCACTTTGTAATTTTACACCTCAAGGAAAAAGGAAAATTGTGGTCAAACTCTCAGGGCCCAACACGGGACACTTTTTAACATGCCAAAGTAACTTAGTATTGGTCACATAGGTCATCATTACAGTTTTACATTCTTACCAATGCAAGAAAAAATACAAAAGGACTCTTGATCCCCGATTCTAATTGAAAGGGGACAAGTGGATGGTCATCATTAAAAGGAGAAAAAACACGTGGACGTAAATGATTAATTTTGAATGTGGTGCATTTATGTCTTCCACAATTAATGCTTCTCAATTGAAGCAATAAAGGTTAAAATATTGTTAAATAATTCTACATTTTTACTTATACATGACAAAAGGCATTCTCAAACCCTAGGAGCTACGAATTTGGACTACCATAAAAAAAGAAGTAAGTGTAAAAATTAGAGTTTGAAGGAGATCAAAGTAAGTAGCATGCTTGAGTGATTTATATTGAAGGAATTTGTAGCAACATGTAAGTTACTCTAATAATTATCTTGTTATTTGAGTTCTTCTTGGCATAGAAGGGTTTTTCAAGAGGTTCCTATAATTTTTGTTCTCATTCCTATGCCTAGTTATTTCCATAATCCCTATATTACCATAAATAAAGAACCACTAAGTTTTTCAACAAACAAAATGAGAATAATAGAGGTTAGAACACACGTTACTTCACATATCATAAGTAACTTGGACATGTTGTAACAAACACTAACCTAATGAATGTAGACTTAGCTGAATTCTTAAAAAGATAGCATGGCCCTAACAGAAGTGATTACATGACAACAATTGATGCCAAAAATATTGCTTTATCTTCCACTTTCCCAGCCTCTACGTATTTCCTAGAATTAGTATGGGTTTGTGCTGAAAAAGTATGACCTAGAGAAAATGGAGGTCTTGGATGGAAGTGGGGATAGGGTTCTCTCCTTAACACATGAGGCATTTCAATTAAAATTAGGGTTATCCTATGTTCAAAATCTAGTAGAAATTGATTAAAAAAAGGGCACTAAACCTCTAAAAAGCTAAGAAAAATGAATATTCCAAGATTATAAACACCCAATGGTTATTGAAAGATAAAGGATCCTCTTCTAGAATCCTAAATAATCTAGTTAGATCACACTTTGTGGTAGAATTTGAGGATCTTATTACTTTACTGAGTAGGATTACAGGCCTGAAAACATCTTATGGCTTCCAAGAATGGATGTCTAACTATATACAAATTATTCTAGATAACACTGAGAATTTTTTTTGGGAAACCTTCATAGCCACATGAATTCATGAATAACTCATATAAATGGCTATAAAAATTAGAGGAGATATCACTTTCAACTATGAATTCTATATAATGTCATATCTGGTTTACAATATTGCATGCCACAAAAATTTCCTTGGTAATATAAGGATGAAGAGATTCAAGACTCATAGGGTATATGATGTATACCCTCAATGAAATTTAGATACTTGGGAAGGGAACTAAAGAAAGACGAATGATTCCTTTTTACACCAATCATATGCCTCTTTAGGCCAAAATGGGAACAATACAGTATGTCTGAAGAGGCCAAAAGAGTAATAAATGAATATGGATGTTACTTCATCCAATTTAGGTTATTCACTTACATAAGGGTAAGTGGCTACGAATGATGCCCTTTCATGTTTCCCAAATACCTGGATTATAAGTGGGCACCTTTGGAACTCTCAAGGAAAATAGTAGAAGTGCAAAAGTTAATAATAGGCAAGCACAAGACAATCATCAAGTTTCTAATCAAAATAGGAAGATACACTTACCTAACTATTGCAGAAGCTAAACTTTTGGAGGATGAGATGGATAGACTGAAAATGGACAAGATTTGGCCCAGACCTAAATATGATATTAGATGGAATGTGAGTTCAATCCTATGGAGCTCATATGAACATGAGGGCCACTATGAAGATTACTGGATAGATTGCAGAAATGATGAAGAGGTCAGATTAAAATATTATTCTAGAATGAACCTTTGGGAAATCATTGACTACAAAATTACAGTTGTACTGCAAGGTTTAGATGATGAAAAACAAATAATGAGTCCATATTATCATGAGATGAAATTAGCATCACAACCATTTGCACCACTAAACTAGAGTGACACAGAGTCAACTAGTCTATAGAATAGAACAACACATGTGATGAGAAGAATTCTGACATGGCTAACAATGAAAGGATTGGATCTATCTCTACAAAATAATAATGTGTTAAAAGAATACAGGGATTCAAAAATCTTACAATAGGATATCCCTCCTTTGAGGAAGGGAGCTGAACAAATAGACCCACTGGAAGGGAAATCCCCTCAGCTTCCATCAAAGAGTCCAACCACTAGGATCATAGAGGAGTAGACTGTAGCCTCAAGAAGAACATGAACTCCCATGTCCATCCTAACCCAAAAAGCTACCCACCTTGACCATTTTACCCCCCTAAAAACACTTACACCTCCCTTCCTCTCCCATTTATTTCTCTCCCCATTCCTATTTTACCCACTTTCCCTCTCATTTCCAAATTTTTTTTTTTTTCACCCACCCAAAAATAAAAACTACAAAAATAATTTGTAAATCACCTAATCTATCTAACCAAATATAACTAGAGTTGGATGCTTATCTCAACATGCTACCATTGTTTTGGTGGCATGTCTGTCCACTACATCGGTGGCCCACCTGATCCTTCTCCAGCTTCTATCATCACTAAATCTCCACCCGCATCTCTAATCAATTGAATAAAATGTACTGATCTTGTGGACCCACCTCTCACTAACCAATCACTCACCATTCACACTGCCAACTCAATGCTCCATTCCATCTGGCCACTTTTTCCTCTTTTCTCTCTCTTTTGTTGTTTTCTCAATTCGTTAAATGACAAATGAATAAAAAAAGCATGGATTTTTTTTATAACAAACCTGACCTAACCGATGCTGGTTTTACCCTCACCAGCATCGGTCACATGCCCTACGTTATAGAAGTTGGTTTCACTCTACCGGTGTCGGTTACCAGTTACCGGCATCAGTCACACTATCTAGCACAAAACCCAACATTTTACCCTATTACCCTACCTATCCCTCCTTTTTTTCCACACCTACCCTTTACCCTGCCCATTTACCTCACCTAACCTTTACCATGACTACTTACTCCACCTTCCTGACCTTATCATTTACTACCTACCTTTGTCCTCCTTTGGGGACTCCTTATATTAGCCCTCCCTCGACCTTACCCATGCTTTGAACTAGATTTTTTTGGCCCTGGACCATTGCTAGTGACCTTTGACCTCATGTGTTTGCTATATCTTGCAACAATGTTACTTGTGTTGTTGACCTAATGACTTTACCTAGCCTATTTCCATGACCGTTTATCCTTACCCTACCTTTGGTGTACTGGAACATACCTAAGTGTTCCTGCACCTAACCTATGTTGTGTTTCTTGACCATATCCTATACCTTCGATACCAGAATCATTTTGATCTTGTTTGGATAAACCTATCGACCTTAGACAATGTAGAGTTTGACTGCTCTTCAACATGGTAGTGTGTTGCAGTTTATATGTGTGTGTGCGTTTGATTGTTACTACCTTTAACCCTGACCCATTACCTAGATTTCTCGAGTATACCTTTAACCATTTTTCCCCTGTTCCCCACCTTCCCTTTTATCACATTTACCTTTTATCAAACCACTCACTGATTCTACCTCCTACCTCTTCAATTCCTGGTTTGAGGGGGATCACCTTCACCCACACATAGGGCAACCACATCTTATTTTTGTTAGTGTCACTTACCATTACAAGATATACAACAAAAAGGGGAGTAATGTAGACACTAAAATTAGGTCACAATCTACTTTGGTCCCTCGATAAATAAACACTCTTCATCACATTAACCTAGCCATGGCCCCCTTCACTCCAATAATATTAATTAAATTAAATGAATTCACTATTATCACCATATTTATTATTTAAATATCTTAATTAGGGATAATTTCCACACACATCTCACCTAAACACCTCATCAAGCCAACTAACCCTAAGACCTATTCTTAGTAAGTTGCCATAACTAACTAAGACTTACCCAAACCCTAAAAATCAATGCCTACATTCCCTCTAACCACATTCCCACATGCTTACAAGAATATTCCAGTATAATCCTTGGGTGAGTGACACGAGATCCCAGAAAATCAAGGGGATCTACCTAGTTTAGTAAAACTAGGAAATCCCACCTTGACTAACATTGGTTACCCCTAACTGTCACCGGTTAAGTTGGAACCGCCATCGGTCACATTTTAATCCCCAAAAACAACCTTATTTTCGAGGTTGGAAAACATTGTTACATTCCTGAGAGATATCACATCTTTTGAGAATGAATTTCACTGAGAACACACATGCAAGGAAGGAGATCAAGCATTTTCTCTTGCACAACCATCTAGTACCCACCCCAGCAAGGATTTTCTCCAACCAAGAAAAAAGGAATACACATGTAGCCCATGCAAAAGCTTTCCTATAATTGGTGATCCTTTGTAGCCTTCAACCTCTTACTAGCACCTTCATTCCTCACTCGCAAGCGTCCAGAACAAGGCTCTAAGTAAGTAGAATGTTGTACTCCTTTGGTTTATTGGTTTCATCATTATATAGTCATCCTCTATTTCCTTAGCCACCCATTGATCTCCATTCATACTCACCCCTCCACATACTCAATCAAAAATTTGCACCAAATCCCACCCAATACACCTAATACCTCGTTCCGAAAAATCAGGTCCTTTGTGCAATCACAAGGGAAATCCTAAAACTCATTCTGTGGTATTCCTAGTTTTCTACAGTAACCGACACCGGTTACACCCAACCGCCATTGGTGACCCTTAACCGGCATCAGTCTCTGTATTTACTCAATATAGCCCATAACAGTGACCTATCCACCTATTCCCACATTACCTTTGTTCATCTGTGATCTTCCTGAGACCTCTGTTAGACCTACAGAGACCTAGAACCAGTTACTTGACCTTCGGATCTTAATTTAACTTTGCCTGTTAGATTAGATCTTTCTTATTGTATTTTGGATGAGATACCCAAATCATTTTAATTATAATAGGGTTTATTTTATTATCCACATTAAATTGTTTTAAACAGTGGACTAAAAGCTCGTCTAGGAAGTATCACACTTCCTAGATCTAGGACACACTAGGTAGTTCACTGCACATATTGTTAAACTCTTTTTGGTGGTCTTGCTTTTCATTACAGGTAGTTCCTCCTAGCCAAAAGGAAGCTCTCACGATCAGCTGTGGATTCAGAACTTATACGTATGCAACAACCAACCATCCAACATTTAAACATGTATTCCTCCTACACCCGTAACCCTATCTGTTTCATCAATATTTCAAAAAAATGTGTAAGAATCAGGTGAAACATTTTGGCACGCCTGGTGGGACCCATCCAAGGTTCTTTGCATTTTATTCATTCCTAGGAAAAAATTGTGTATTTTTTCCCTTCTGAAAATCATACACATTAATTTTCTTCCTTGGTAACCCTCTTTTTCTTTCTATTTGCTCTAAAATAAACCTTTCTTTTTGTGTACTTAAAAAGAATCATTTCTTATTGTTTTCTACATTTTAGTGAAAGAGACATCCCTCTTCCTATTCATCCATTTGTGTCATCAAACTTCATATTTTTATTTGGGCTTAAAATAAGTGCATCGCATTCTTGATTTATCACATTAGCTCACATTAATTGAGGGCAACCTATACATTGGAAATCATTCCCAGATGATGGTTGACAAATGAATCATAGAAAGCACATCTCTCTCTCTCTCTCTCTCTCTCTCTAAGTCTTACCACATTACACAAATTTAAAAAAAATACATATTCTTAAACAACATATTTCCTGGGAACACCTGTGAACGATCACACTGATTTGAGGATTGACAGGTACTCCCTAGCTCGCTACTCTGTCAGGTCATACTTCAGAGCAAAGCCTGCCCCCGCCATAAAATACCTGAAACCTCACCTTTTAGATCTCCTTATTTATAGGATTCCATCCTAACCAAAAAATTCTATTCTACAATTCATGGGTCAGTCCTTAAATAGCATAAGCTAAACAAACATAATAGAAAAGGTAGTCTTAGGATCACATTTTTCTTAGTGTTTCTGCTTGGCTTGCATTTTGAGGTGAGAGGTCATGTTCTTCATTCTTCTTGTTTATCCTTGCACGCTCCTCATCATAGTTGGTGTATTCCAGCTTCATCTGAGGGTGCCTAGACCATATTCTCATCATTCCGAGAATTATGGGTCTAATTCTACATCGTATTTTAATTCACAACCATTTTCCTTTTATCACTATTTCAATTTGGTCTAGCGACCATCATCGGTTACCCCTTGACCATCGTCGGTTATACCCAACCGGTGTTGGTTCACTGTCATTTTGGTTAACCTACCCAAAAGGACATTTAGTCACCTTCTTTAACTTTTTAGAGTCCTTGTCTCTATTACCATCCCCATTGACCTTGTAAAACTCATCAGGTTTGGCATACCTATTAGATTTGACCTTACACCTTGTTTTTGACTCATTGTCCATTTCCCACAGTGACCGGCTGTGGATACCTATGACCAGCGTCGATTTACCCTAATTGGAATCAGTTTACCGTAATTAGCATTGGTTAGCCTGTGTCATTTTCCAGTCAACATTTGGTACCTAGCCCACTTTTTACCACCTGTTTCACCTTTTCCTATTGTTTTTATGTGTCATTTATAGAGAAGCAGCCTAACCTAATTAGTACTGGTTCACATGGTGCTGACCCGAAGACAAACAAGTGCACTCGGCACTCGTATTCCACATAAGTTGTCAACCACTCCCACCTAGTCCTTCACCACCTTCCATTTTTTCACCCTCCATAGATCCTATCCAACCTATCACTATCGCTACCAGAGATGAGGAGTTCACATGACTCCTTGAACAAAACCCTTCCACCTTACAGTTTTATCTTTCCCACTCATATACCTGAGATGCCTCTGGTCAATTGATATATGGCATGCCTGTATCTATCCCCCCGACTCTCACTCCCACTTCTACATCAGCCCCAGTTGGCTCCGTGTTTCATGCATCTACCTTACCCCTAGTCATTTCACAGCTAGGTCCTATACCTGTTATGACTACCACATCTACTACCTCCATTACACCTACCACATCTACCATACCTTTGACAACCACCCAAAATGCAACCTCATCTACCCCTAATGTCTCACATATACCCATATCTACATTACCACCTCTGGTGTCGGTTATCCCTACCCCTTTTTAGAATGTGGTTCTTTCCTTTCCATAATAATTAGCCCCCATTACCACTAGGGTTACCATGACCCTTCCACCCCCGTATGCGTACTATCAATAGCCTCCCGTTTCATCTATTATTCACTCTAGGTACGTACCCCCTTTTTCACTTCCTTCTTCTCAATCAACCTATATGGAAGTGCCATATACTGGAGAGTCACCCCCATTATATGCCCAAAACCAACCCTCTCATGCTACAGGAGGCACCCAATCATCACAACTTACCAAAGACCTAATCAAATTGATGTTGGACAAGATGCAGACATTGGAGGCATCAATTTCCAACTCCTACAACACTCTCACTTATGATGAAATTTGCAACGATCCCATCCACCCATCCATTCCTATTCGTCCATACCCCATACATTGGGAGATGCCTAATTTCAACTACTTCAATAGAAAGGAAAACCTGTAACAAAATTTGTGGTTTTCCAAACATGGGTGCTACCTAATCACGCACGATGATGCTTTGCTCTTAAGGACCTTTCCCATGTCTCTGACTAGACCTGTGTTTGATTGGTATAGTGGGTTACCTAGACACTCTATATTTTCATTTAATCAAGTAGCCCAAGCCTTCTTGGATCATTTCTCCATCAATATTGTCAAGAAGGTTACCATGACCAACCTATACTCCACATGTCAGTATGAGGACAAATCTATCGCAGATTTTGTCGCTCATTACCGTAGCTTGATTAAACAACTCACCTTCCAACTACCACAAACAGAACTCATTGAGCTATTCACGCGGGATTGTGGCAGACATATCTCACTGACCTTGTAGGTCTAAACTTTCTAAACCTTTGATGAATCATTCACCATGGCACGAAATCTAGAGATTCGGGTCATCGAAGAAAATAAAATCTAATTACGCAATAAGAATTCAGCATTCAAGTCGAATGATACCTCTTCTTCTTCCAAACCATAGAATAATTATTCAAAGGCCAAGGGCACTACTAATGTAGTGGTACTCAAAGCCAGCCCAACTCATCCATCAAATCAAGTTACCCCCTCATCTAATCTCTCACCCATCCAGACTTTTCAATTCAAACAAGAACAATGGAAATACACCCCAATCGAGGAGCCTTACTCTTCTGTCTTAGAAAATATTATCAAATCTGAGGCCATCACCCTTCCACCCATAAAACAACACATTGGTTTTTACCCTGCTTGCCCCATGCCTGCATGGTATAAAGAACATGACTTCTATAACTATCATCAAGTAAAGGGTCATAGTGATGGTAATTGCATCACTTTCAAAAACATTGTCCAAGAAATGATTGAGAAAGGTGAGTTAACCATGGATAATCCTAATGCACCTGCCAACCAAAACCTACACATCTTCAAGAAACCATTTCCTAATCATGCCCCTTTGTTTGATTGAATCGGTGAGGCCTCAACTCATGATACCCATACCTGCGAGGTCCATGTTATTTTTAGTGATGCACCTATTGCTTCCCAGTTACCCCATATTCCATCCATAGAGGAGATTCTAGCCCAAAATCCTCCTTCCACATCAGAACCAACCACCCCTATTCCTTCACCCATAGAGGAACACCTTTCACCTCCTTCCTCACCTATAGAGGAGTCTTCTGCTAACATCGAGACCATTTCACCTTTGGCTTCTCCAATTAGAGAACAGATACCCACAGTACTTCTTTAGTTCACAGAGGATACTTATTTGCCTCCTCCACCCACAGAGGAGCTCCCATCATCTCCTCCACCTATAGAGGAGTGCCTATCATCTCTTCCACCTATCATAGACCCATTTGAGATACCTTTACATCTTGGTGAGCATTCTCCATTAGCTACCCAAGATCTTGCAGACCTACTTTCGGCTCTCTTACCCACGAAAGATGAAGCTAGCCAATTCCCCGTCTCTAAGACACATTTTACATGAATAGTCATTAATTCCTCATCAAATCCACCTACAGACATGTCGTTCTCACGTTTGGATGATTGCTTAAATTATGTGGATAGGGCCTTACTTTGGGGTGCCTTTTGCTTCCTATTTCAATGCAAATGAAGATGTCACTTGCTGATACCTCCACTATATACCCAAAAATATTTCAACCAATTGAAATGAACACAACCACCTCTATCACAACTTCTTCCATGACACCCATTATAGTTCAACATACACCCTTACCCATAACCCAAACTACATCTAAACTCAAACCCACACCTACAGCATCCACCTCGACTAAACCTATTACCACCTTATGGGTCACCCCAACCACTAGCCTTATTCATGCACCTATCAAACTGGATTTAGCTACATCTTCCAAATTCAACACCACACCTACTCCATCACCCAAACAAAAGAACCAAATCCATAAAACTCATACTTTGGCTATGTCAATCACACCTTCACCGGTCTCATCTATCTTAGGACCTCAACTTCCCAACAGGGTTAAGAAACTGTTGTGGAAAATCAGTAGCACCCACTGGATGTTGATCAGATTTCTAGTTTGATCATACTAGCATCCATTGTGATTACACAACATTGAATCCTTTCCCTAAGTGTGGGACTTACAAAATGAGAAAGGAATCTCCAGTTTAGAGGTTGGTTCCTTAATTCCTCTAGTCAGATTTATTACTTACAAGTTGCAGAGGTATATATTCCTAACCCTACCCTAAATTCCAAAGGAGACAGAGATAGAGAATGCAAAAAAGCTAAAACTAATGCTAATAGGTGATGCACCAAAGGAGTGGTGAGCATTTTTTACTTCTACAGATTGACACAGTCCATAATAATGCAACAAAGAACCTCATGCAAAAACTCATAATTGTAATGAAGGATCAGAAATTAACCAAACAACACAGGCAGAGGATGAAAACTAATCATAGAGGCTGTATTGTTATTTTAATCATCAAAATCACTTGCATTACAACACCTGAGAGGAAAAATAAAGTTACAGCTCTGAGAAAAGGTTTGATATTCCACCAAAATCACTTCTAAGGTGAGATAGGGGACCTGCAATACACAAAAAATGTTCCACCCTTTGAAAATGAGCCAAATTTGGCTTTTACAGTGCAAGGGACGAGCCCAGGAGAGAGAAACATGGGAAAACATGGGAGAGGTTCAATCATTGACCAAAATGCATTCAAAACAGCATGGGCATCCTTACAGACCCATTCCCTAACATTTTTAACCATGCTGGGAGAGAATGTGAGCCATTCTTCATTAAAAATGGTGGTTAAAACGTCATTTTTGCTCTTCACCACATGCCAGAGACATTTTTCAATTTTATCTCTATAAACTCCATAAAAATGCAAAATTGACCCTGGAATCTTGTAGAGAATTTTTCTAGATTTTTATTGATATAAAGAACGCGAAAAAACAAGCTCTGGATCGAAAGATATGGCCATTTGAAATTTTAGGGCAAAACAGGGCCAAATTGGGTTGGCGGGCAAAAAATTTGAATTTTTTCACCTTTTTGGTCATTTGGAAAATTTTCCAAAATTTCCCCAGGCTCCACCACTCTAGGTGCCATGTGGCAGCATCTCATTGGCTGCGGGCCTTTCAGGGGAAAATTTTCCCGAAAAACTCCACCAAGCCATAACTTCAAAAATACATGGAGTTAGGAGGAAAACTTTACCTTTGTGGAAAGTTGAGAAAGAAATCTATCCAATGGTGCCATTTCTAGAAGGTTTTGAGATCCTAAAAAGCAAAATATTATGTCTGAGGCACAAGAGAAGGAAAGATGAAAGGGAGTTAGCCACAAAATGAGCAGGGGGCACATTTTGGATAACAATTTTGGCGACTCAGAGGGGTCATATGCCTGCTAGATGAAGTTACCAGTTTCCTGAAGTAATCCATTGGGCATGGAGTCACCTGATTTTCTATCTAATACCCCAACTAAATAGAATGTTACAAGGAGGAACATGGAATATCACCTTATGGAGCAAGGCCTGCAAACACATTCCTAGGAATAACAAGCCTATGCCAAAGCACTTAGGGAAAGAAAAACTAATCTATAGCAAAACAATGTGCACAAGCACTTGGAGGAATGAAAACCTAAGCTAATATTTACAAGGTGGAGAATTTCCCTTTAGTAGTAATGCTTTAGATGGATCCCATTGACTGGAATCTGCAGTTCTTCGCCATCCAATGAAGACAATTGGAAGGCATTGTTGTCCTTACACTTTGTGACCATGTATGGGCCACTTCAAATGGCATCAAATTTTGAATGCCTTCCCAGTTTTTCTCTGTCTGCATCCCATTTTAACACTATATCTCCAACTTGGAAGGATCTATTCTTGGCCTTTCTATCAAAGGTCTTCTTTACCGAATCCTGATCCTTCCCCATTGCTTGGGATGCCTGATTCCTTATTTCTTGGAGCTCCATTAATTCTGCATATCTAACTTCCATGGGCTCAAACTCCAACAACTCCAACTATTTCATGAGTTCCAATGTTGGGAACTCAATTGATATGGGAAAAATTGCCTCTCTCCCATAAACAAGACTGAATGGAGAGTTACTTGTAGATCTTTTAGGATTTATCCTATTAGCCCATAAAGCTGATTTCAATTTAGTATGCCAAGACCTCTGATTTTCATCAAGAGTCCTCTTAATGATCCTCAACAAGTTCTTGTTTATAGATTCAGCCTGGCCATTATCCTGGGGGTAATAGTTTTATGAAGTAATTATGTAGATCTCGTTCTTGACAGCCCATTCAGTCACCTTGGACCCGATGAATTCCAATGCATTATCTGATATTATTGTACCAGGTACACCAAATCTGGTTGCTATTCCCTCATATAATTCTAGGATGCTAGATTCATTTGCTTCCTTGAGTGCTACTGCTTCAGTCCACTTAGTGAAGTAATCTGTGGCTGTTAAAATCCACTTGTGCCCTTGGCTCAAATTGGGATTAATAACTCCAATGAAGTCTAAACCCCATTGCATGAATGGCTGGTCAACTAAAATTGGATGCAATGGAAGGGCAGCTAGCCTCTCTTTACCTGTGAAAAATGCACAATTCTTGCACCTCTTGATCCATGCATAACAATCATTAAAAATATTGGGCCAATAATAACCAGCCCTCATGATCTTTAGAGCTGTCACTCTTGGTGCAAAATGACCACCAGCTGGTCCACAATGGAACTCTTCCAACACCCTATGAATCTAATTTTTACCAATGCATCTCAACAGTACTCCATTCACATCTCTTTTAAACAAAACACCATCAACAAGGGCATATGGGACAGCCTGCAATCTGAAGTGTCTTCTTTGGGTCTTGTTCATCTCTGGAGGACATAGGCCTATGCTTAGGAAGTGCATTATACTCTGGGTCTAGCAAGGGGTGGGGACACCATTATTTTCCTCTTGAGTGCTTCCTTGCTCATGGTTGTCTTGCAACGGAAAAATAGTCTCCTTCTCATTGCATGCTTCCTCTTGTTTGCTTAAAATCAGCTTCTCACACAATCCTTTTCCTCTGACCAACTTAGTGACCTTGATCTATATGTCATACTCCATGACACGAGTGATCCAACCTGCCCTTTTTTCATTCAATCATTTATTTAGGAGGAAGTCCTTAACTCCCACATGAGAAACCAACAATTGAACCTTGTTGTTTGAGACTAAATGCTTGAACTTCTTCAAGCTTCTGATAACTGTAAGAACATGCTTCTCAATGAAAGAATATCTCACCTCATAGTCCTCCAGACTTTAGTTGAAGAAAGCAATTTGTTGCTCATCATTGTCTTTATTCTACTGTACCAAAATTGCAGAAATAGTATCATCACCTCCAAACGCATAGAGGATGAAATCCTTGGAGAAATCTAGGTTGATGAGAGTTGGGGCTTGAGAGATGGCTTCTTTGATTGCTTCAAAACTTTCCTTTCCTTCTGTTGTCCATTTTAAAGCCATGCTTTTCTTTAACATTTTGGTGATAGGTCTGATAAGGGCTGCAAAATTTGGGACAAACCTCCGAACAAAATTTATTCTCCCCAAGAAACTTTGAAGGGCCTTCTTGTGGCTTGGCAATGGCAGTGCTCTTATGGCTTTAACTCTTTCTAGATCAATTACTAATCCTTATTTGGAGACAATGTGACCAAGGATTTTTCCTTCATGGGCTACAAAAACACACTTTTTAGGATTCAAGGATACTCCAAACCGTCTGCATCTTGTGAACACTTGTCTCAAATGAAAGAGATGGTCTGCTACATTTTTTGAAAAAATAATGATATCATCAAGATATATCAGCACTATGTTGTCAATCAAACCCTTGAACACCATGTCCATTTCCCTTTGGAAGGTAGCTCTAGCGTTGGATAGCCCAAATGGAATTTTCCTGTATGCATAAGTTCCCCATTTAGTTGTAAAGGCTGTCTTGAACTGATCTTCTTCCTTCACCATAATCTAATTATACCCTGAATAGCCATCAAGTAGTGAAAACCTCTCGGAGCTAGCAACAACTTGTAAAATCTACTCCATGGAAGGTAGTTGGTAATGATCCTTGAGAGATGCTCTATTCAAATCTCTGAAGTCAACACACAATCTGATTTCCCCACTCTTGTTTCTGACTGGAACCAAGTTGGCAACCCAAGTAGAATGCTTGATAGGGAATATGATTCTTGATTCTATCAACTTATTCAATTCTTTCCTCATGAGAGGATCCATGTGGGGGTTGACTGGCCTTTGCTTCTACCTAATGGGCTTAGTATTTAGATTCAATTCAATGGTGTGTTGAGCTAACTTGGGATTGAAACCTTTCAAATCTTCATAGGTCCAAGCAAACACATCAGGGAATTCTTGACAAAGTTGTATAAAATCATACCTTTCTTGCTCATTTGTCATCTCGCCAACTTGGAGTGATTTTCCTTCTCCTACCGAGATGGACACTAAATCTTCTTACTTCACTTGGATGTTTGCTTTCTCCTTCCTAAACTGATCATTAGGATTGAAAATGTAATCCAAAGTAATAAGCCCCTTTGGTAGTTTGTTGGTTCTCAGCTGCACCGCCTGGTCACCATACTTCTGCTCCAAATTTTCCTGATTTTTGGCTGAGAACTCAGCCTCTTCTTGCAAGAAATGGATGATTTGCTGATCATTTTCAAATACTCGCCAACTTACATTGTTGTCTGGAACTGAAGGCCTCACAATCACATGGATGTTTGGCTATACCTTGTCCTTTTGAATGCTCTCCACAACGTCAAAAGCTACCCTAACTGCTGCAAGCCTATCAGCAGCTTGGTTCTCTTTCCTAGGAATGGATTTGATGCCAAAACCCTCAAAATCTTCAATGAGGTCCCACACCCTGTTCTTGTAGCACTTGAGTAGATCATTCTTGATAGCATGCTACCCCTTGACTTGGTTGACAATCAACTCACTATCACCAAATACTTACAAGTTCTTTATTCCTCTCTTGATTGCCCAATGCAGTCCTTACACCAAGGCTTCATATTCAGTAGTGTTGTTAGAGCATACAAACTGAAATTTAAAAGCTGAATAATACTTAAATCCTTATGGTGAAACAAGCATAGCTCCCCCTCCTGCACCTTTTCTACTCCTTTATCCATCAAAAAATAGCTGCCATACCTCATTGTCATCTTTGTGGTCTGGCTTGGTGATGCTAGGAATAGGCTGATTTTCTTCATGTATGCAATAGAATCCTAACTCAGATTCTTCTATTTCATGAAAAGGATCAAACTCATGCACCTTGCTTTCCCATTCATCAAGATTCAAATCTGGGATGCTTCCTACCTTGGTGTCAGCTTCATCAGTGCTTGGATAATCTTCTTGATCAAATGCTAAACAATTGGTATTGATCTGACTTGGAGTGTAAGGCTCAATGTGAAAGTTTCCAACAAGTTCAGACCTGATTATGGCTTTGGTTCCATATATTGTTCTAAATAGCATGTGTGACCAATCAACAGACAAGTAACCTCCAATCTTAGCTGTGAAATCCCTTGACAAACATAGGGTAAAGAGTGGTGGAAGGTCTATTACTGAGACATCTTGCAAAACAACCACATTGGGACAAGCATGTAAAGTAATACTCAAGTTTTTAATCACTCCAATTGTTGTTACTACTGTCCTATCCAATTGTACTACCCCTTTGGATATGGTTTCATACTAAATTCCCAACTAATCAGCTATTTGCTTAGGCATTAGTAAACTACTTGCCCCGGAATCAATCATGCAATTGTGTACTAATTGGTTCCCAATGATCAATGAAACATAGAATGGAGGGGGCTTCAACATCTTACCTTGCTGTCCTCCATGATTCCCCTTAGGCTGGGCAGCATTTGTGAGCACCTTCTCTTGCATTTGGACTTTCTAATTTAAAGTTGACCATTCCTTCATGGCAACTTGTAGCAAATCTCTTTGGCCTGGGATAGATAGTGATTCCCACATTGATATGTTCACATTTTTCTTCTTCATCTGATCAATGATATTGAATGGGGATGAAGTATCCGTTTGTTGTCCCTTGGCCTGCACATTCATCCCTTGTATATGGGAAGCAACAACTAGCATATGAGTTGGCCTAGGAACTGTTTTAGGAAGTCCTTGTGTGCTTGGGATTGCATTTTTCTTGCCAATAGTTTTTGGAGTGACAGAAGGTCGTGAATTACTTGGGGCCAATGGCTGTTATTCACCCAAATTTCTCCTCTTTGACCTTGTGTTGGCTGTAACACTTTGAGAAAATTTCTGGTTCATGCCACAAAAATCTTCTGCCTGCCAGTTTACAAGTGTGGTATCATTTGGAGCTAATTACTGCTAGAATGTTTCTTGTTGCTGGTCATTTCTTTGACTACCTTCACCCTCCACACTAGTTGTTGTCACCATTAATGCTTGATTCAAGGCACCATTGAAGCACATGGACTGGTTATGAGGTTCATTGCATGGGAAAGACCAATCATACACTTGAGCCATATTGTTGTGTACTAGCACTAATGCTTTAGATGCAGATGTAGCATTGGGATTATAGGGTTGAAATGGTCTGTTGGCAAGAGGCCTTGCTTGATTTAGATTAGCAGCTGGATTGGGTGGTCTTTGGGGTTGATATGGCTGCCTGTTAGGCTGAGCTTGGGGATGGAAAGAAGGTCTAAAACCTTGAGCTTGCTGCCTTTTGAGTGTAACCAGCTCATTACCTAGATTTTGCAATTGCTTCATGACTTCTTGAAGTTCATTTGAGGCACTAGAAGATGAAGTGGAAGCTTCACTTGAATTATGATTTCTAGGAGTGGGAATAGAAGCTAAATTAGGCACTTGGCTAGTACTTGGGCTCTCTAAACTTGGAAATAATGGCATTAGAGGCCTAGAAGCTAGCTTGCCAGCTTGAATCAAATAATTTTCAGCTCTAATGGCAATGCTATAAGCAATGGGGATAGTTGTGCCTCCCATGGACTTAATTAACATAGAAATATTAGAATTTAAAGCTTTAAGGTAATAAAGAAAAGCACCTTCTACTATTGGCTTGACTACCACTAGAATTCTCTCCCAAGTCTTTTGAAATCTGAAATTAAAATCAGTCAGCTACTCATTGGGAGCTCTTTTGATAGTTGTCAGCTGTTCGAAAAGGGACAAGTTGTCTCCCTTTTCCCCAAACTGCTCATGGAGGGCTATACATAGCTGATTCCAATTTTGAATAGAACCTGAGGCAAGACTCCTAAACCATTACAAAGCTTTCCCTTTGAATGAAGATGCCAGCAGTTTGACAGCAACTTGCATCTCATTGATCTCATGGATTTCACAAATGTTAGCAATATCCTTAACATGATCACCAGGAGTGGTCTGATTTTCTCCAGTGAAGTATGGAATTTTCTTCAATGCTGCAACTAGGATTGGATTTTGTGCATTGAGAGAAAGTGGGCTACTACCAGTTAAATTGACATAGAGGTTGTTTTGTGCCATTCTGATTGGCCTTAGAACCCTTGTTGATTGAATGAAAGGCCTACCAAGTGGAGGAATTGAGAGAGTTATATTTGGTGGAGATGGAGACCTTTGGATTCTCCTCCCACTTTGCCTTATTCTTGGAGATAATTGTAGATATACAAATAGCACTTCTTCTTCTCCAGCTCTTGACCTTGTGGTGATTCTTCTCATGAGTTTTCAGGTCTGCACTGCTAAAACCAGCTGATTCTTCTTCCTTGGAGTCGCTAGATGTGTAAATTATAGCTCTTTTAAAGAAAGAAACTTGCAACAAATGCACATCAATTTTGTTGTAATGAAGATGAAGACTTCTAGGTCCCACCGAGCGTGCCAAAACTATTGTGGCAAATCAGCAACACCCCCTGGATGTTGATCAGATTTCTAGTTTGATCATACTAGCATCCAGTGTGATTGCACAACATTGAATCCTTTCCCCAAGTGTGGGAATTGCAAAATAAGAAAGGAATCTCCAGTTTAGAGGTTGGTTCCTCAATTCCTCTGGTCAGATTTATCACTTACAAGTTGTAGAGGTCTATATTCCTAACCCTACCCTAAATTCCAAAGGAGACAGAGATAGAGAATGCAAAAAAGCTAAAACTAATGCTAATAGGTGATGCACCAAAGGAGTGGTGAGCATTTTTTACTTCTACAGATTGACATAGTCCATAAAAATGCAACAAAGAACCTCATGCACAAACTGATAATTGTAATGAAGGATCAGAAATTAACCAAACAACACAGGCAGAGGATGAAAACTAATCACAGAGGCTGTATTGTTATTTTAATCATCAAAATCACTTGCATTACAACACCTGAGAGGCAAAATAAAGTTACAGCTCTTAGAAAAGGTCTAATATTCCACCAAAATCACTTTCAAGGTAAGAAAGGGGACCTGCAATACACAAAAATGTTCCACCCTTTGAAAATGAGCCAAATCTAGCTTTTACAGTTCAAGGGACGAGCCCAGGAGAGAGAAATGTGGGAAAACATGGGAGAGGTCCAATCATTGACCAAAATGCATTAAAAATAGCATGGGAATCCTTACAGACCCATTCCCTGACATTTTTAACCATGCTAGGAGAGAATGCGAGCCATTCTTCATTAAAAACGGTGGTTGAAACGTCATTTTTGCTCATCACCACGTGCCAAAGACATTTTTCAATTTTATCTCTCCAAACTCCATCAAAATGCAAAATTAACCTTGGAATCTTGTAGAGAATTTCACCAGATTTCCATTGATATAAAGAACATGAAAAACTAAGCTCTAGATCGAAAGATATGGCCATTTGAAGTTTTAGGGCAAAACAAGGCCAAATCGGGTTGGCAGGCAAAAAATTTGAATTTTTTCACCTTTTTATTCATTTGGAAAATTTTCCAAAATTTCCCCACGCTCCACCACTCTAGGTGCCACGTGGAGGCATCTCATTAGTTGCGGGCCTTTCAGGGGAAAATTTTCTCGAAAAACTCCGTCGAGCCATAACTTAAAAAATACATGGAGTTAGGAGGAAAAATTTACTTCTCTGGAAAGCTGAGAAAGAGCTCTATCCAATGGTGCCATTTCCAAAAGGTTTTGAGTGCCTAGAAAGAAAAATATTATGTCTGAGGCACAAGAGAAGGAAAGATGAAAGGGAGTTAGCCACAAAATGAGCAAGGGGCACATTTTGGATAACAGAAACTTCCACTCATCAATAAACCAAAAACACAACAACCCACTCCTTCCTTGAAAACCTCTAACCTACCCAAGCACCTGACACAACTTACATCTACACCTAAAGAATATTTACCATCCATACCCCCAATACTCTCCACAACTTCATCACTACCCACTACACTTTAGTCTTTGTCTCTCACAGCCCCTGCTCGACCCACATCATCTACCTTCATAGCACCTTCGTTATCCCTGTGGGTAACTTGCCCTCTTCCCTCATCTACTTTTCCCTCTAGATCTCATATAACCATATCACCTTTACCCAAAAAGGTGCAACACAAATTTTTTTTACAACCCTCCAATAAGGTAGTGAAAGTAACCATACACCCTCATTCCCATTCATCTACCATACCCCTACCCAAAAAAACACGACCAACACCCAAGACTACTCCAACACCCAAAACCATGGCTCAACCCACTCCCCCTCCTGCAAGGACCATTCCTCAACAATCAGCCATACCTACACCCAAACCCACTTTCACTTCCCATTATGATCCATTAGTGGGGTCCTATGCCAAAATATTAACCAACCTCCTTGAGACTTTTGTTATCACATCTTCCACTCAGAACTTACGACCCCCTCAAACCCAAGCCAAAAGGGTTTGATGACACTAAAATTTGTGCCTAACATCATGTGCCAGGGCACGATGTGGAGAACTGCAAGGCCTTAAAAACCATCCTTATCCAACTGTGTCCTCTGGAAGCCAGCTTTGACAATGATGACCTTCTTGATGAGGACACTGCTTCACTGACACCCATTTCCATAGTCCTTCCCTCACTACCAACTCAACAACCATGACCTCCTAGAACCACCTCCAAGATTTGAAATTAACATGGTTTGCATCAGATAACTTGCCACACCATCACCCAAATGTCGTTTCACCCAGCTCACCTCACAGGGTTTTTCTCCTCTATTAGGGATTTTCCCGTTATGTCGTTATACCACTCACCCTACACCTTCTTCATTTGCCAACTCCCCTTAGATCAATATGATCCACGTTACTACCCATGCTCAAAAGGATAAAGGTAAAGAAAAGGTGACTGACCCACCAACCAATCCTATACCCAACATACCATCTGCACCCATACCTAAAATCACTATCTGCGGGCCCACATACCCCATTTCTAATGGAGTCACACATCGCACCATGCTCAAACAATTACACTAGTATCCCCTCAAAATGTCCTTATATGACCTCATCCAAACCTCAAAATCCTATCGTCAAGCTCTCATAGAGGTTCTTCAATCTATTGAGGTTTTACCTAATGACCCTACACCCGTAGCCTCCAATATCACACCCCATCATATAGCCTCTCTCACCAAATTATGACCTTTATCCACACCACACCCTACTCACCAAGTAGCGTCCCTTACCTTCTCAGAGGAAGAGATCACACCACACCAAATGGATGACCTAGACCCATCCCTTTTCATCTCTATACACATAGATGATATACGTGTATGATGTTTAATGATTGATGGGGATGATAGTATTACTATCATTTCATCTGACACGTTCACTCAAATGCACATACATGATAACTACATGTATAAACATCATATCATGTTCCATTCATTCAATGATGCTATCACCTCCACATTAGGCACTGTCATCCTCCACATTTGCATGGGCCCCCACACTATCCTAGAATTATTTTACATCTTGGAGGGGGAATTTCAATATAACTTGTTGCTTAGCAGGCCCTGGATTTGTGTAATGGGTTACGTTCCTTACACTTTGCATCATTGTGTAAAGTTTGAACATGAAGGAAATACCTATACCATTCCAGCTGATCCATCACCTTTTAAAACATGCAACATGCTTTAATAACCTAATGATGTGCTTATACCCATTAAAACATCTACCTCCACAACTGCTACCACTTCACCTACACTTTTTCTTACCGGTACAGTCGCCACCTCCACCGCACATACCTCTTCCACTCCTACCACCGCCACAACCTCCATAGCTAATTCATTAGTCTCCCAATCTATTAGCTCCACCTCCACATCAACATCTGACACATCATCTATTCATGCTACCAACATACCAACCACCAATCCCTTGGAAGGTGTTTTTCAACGCCTCACTCTGAGGGAATACCACCTATATAGTGTCAACACATTCCTTACTCCATAAGAGTATGGAAGTCTTCACCAACACCCTTGTTATGATCATTGCATAGGAGAATGCCTCATTTATGGTCCTCCTCATCTTCATACCAGTCTCACCTATGGGGGACTTGATACTACCACGTACACACCCGAACCATCGTCACAAACCCACCCATTTTTTGCTGACTTCTAGTCTCTTACCAATTACCGTTTTTCCCACACCTTCCTACACTGATGTGCATGGAAGGGTTTTGGCTTTGAATTTTATGAGCAAGGCTGCCATACCGTTATTCCATGTATCACCTGTAAACATAACGACCGTAGTGGTATCAGTTTTCCTTAACCACATACTAAACAAGCCCATATTGAACTCATCAAGGACATCAGCCCTTCTCCACCCTCTTCACCCACTCCACCTTCATCACCACCTTTGCCAATGGAGTCGATGGATCCTAAATCTATCCATCCTAAAAAACATTCATAAACACCATTTCATTGGGGCCTTTGACTTATCAACGCAAGGGTGAGGCTCCTTCCTCTCTTCCCTTCCTATATCCTGAAATGATCGATGATGATACACCTTCAATTAACATCGTCTAATGTTAGGATGATGAATCCATACTCACATACCTTGGTGTAAAATATTCATATATTCATCGGTCGTTACCCTCTAAGATGTAAATCATGTTGAATGAATTGACTATCGAGATCAACATTCATACTCAGGATGACCCACACATCCTAAAGATTGGTCAATATTTAGATGTTGCTGAGCAGGAAGCCATCACTTCTTTTCTCAAAGATCATAACCACACTTTTTCTTGGTCTTATGCAGATATGCGCGGTATTGACCCCACCATAGTGGTCCACAATATCGTAACCATTCCCAATGCTAAACCCATCAAACAAAAGCTAAGGAAAATGCACCCTAGCATTGCCCTCCTCATCAGAGAAGAACTTTAGTGCCTTCTTTCTCTTTCCTTCATATTACCCATTGATTATCCTCGTTGGATTTCTAACATTTTCCTAGTCACTAAGGTGATAGGGGGACTCTGTATTTGTATAGATTTCTGTGACCTCAACCTAGCCTACCTAAAAGACAACTTCCCCTTACCTGGTATTGACCAACTGGTCGACCTTATCTCTGGTCACAAGATGTTGTCACTCATGGATGGATTCTCAGGTTATAACCAAATCTTGCTTACCCCATAGGATCAACATAAAACCGTATTCATCACCCCTTGGGGGACCTTCTAATATCGTGTCATGCCTTTTGGCCTTAAAAACATTGGTGTCACATATCAATGTCCTATGAATTACATCTTCCATGATATCATGCATCATGTATTGGAAGATTACGTGGACAATATCTTGGCCAAATCTAAATGCATCTCTGAACACCTTGTCATCCTCAAAACCATTTTTGACCATCTCATTATATATTGCGTTCTCCTTTAGCCTAAGAAGTGCATTTTCATGGCCCTCTTAGGAAAACTCCTGGGCTTTATCATTTCCATACATGGTATAGAACTTAACCCTACTAAATTCAAGGCCATTCTCAAAATTCCTCTACCCACTAACCTTAGACAACTTCGTAGCCTGCAAGGTAAGTTGTAGTCTATTTGCCGTTTCATTTCACAATTATCTGATCGGTGCCAACCATTTCATCATCTAATCAAGAAGGATGTTTCCTTTAAATGGGATGATGACTGCCAATTTTTTTTTGAGGCCCTAAAACAATACCTCCTCCAACCACCCATAATCATTCCATCTAAAGAAGATAAACCTTTCTACCTATACATCTCAGCTACTGATCACTCCCTAGGAGCCATGCTTGCACATCATGATGAACAACATAGGGAGAAGGTGGTTTATTACATAAGCCATACTCTTTTGGATTACAAAACCCAATACACCCTTCCCAAAAAACTTTGCTTAGCCTTAGTTTTCATTTCCACCAAACTATAACATTACCTACTTAACCACAAAACCTATGTTGTGACCAACATCGACCCCTTACACTTCATGTATGCCAAACCTTACCAAAATCAGCGTGCCGCACACTAGCTTATGCTT
Organism: Taxus chinensis; assembly: GCA_019776745.2. Taxonomy (NCBI): domain Eukaryota; kingdom Viridiplantae; phylum Streptophyta; class Pinopsida; order Cupressales; family Taxaceae; genus Taxus; species Taxus chinensis. Next base: position 105,138,720 of record CM034147.1, on the reverse strand, counting down.
TTAGCTGACCTTAACTTCAAATTCATTCATCAAAAGTCCATCAAGGGCCAAGCCATCACTGACCAATTGGCCAATGCACCTATTTTCGGGGATCAACCCTCTAATTTTGACTTTCGAGACTAGTCAATTGCTACCCTTTCCCTAGACGAACCCCCCTACCAAATGACACCCTTATTTGATGGTTCAAAGAGTCAACATGGGGTTGGGGCTTGTATTATCCTCATTCTACTTGATAGTGAGCCCATTCCTTTGTCTTTCAAACTCAATTTTGAATGCACAAATAATATCATTGAATACAAAGCACTCATATTAGGTATCCAAGCCGCCTAAGCCCTAGATGTCAAATCAATCAACATATTTGGTGATTCTCAATTGGGCATAAACCAAGTCAATGGTGTATACCAATGTCGTAACAAGATACTTCAAAAGTATAAACATCATTTAGGCATACTTTTGACCACCTTTGACTATTATGCCCTTCAAACCATCCCACGTTCAACCAACAAATTTACAGATGCCATGGCCTGCTTAGCTTCCCAAATGCTCGCTTCGCCCGCCGATTCTAAAATCTTTGTCACCATACAATGACTCCAATCACCTTCTTATCTACCTAACAATGTTTACTCTATTAAAACTACTACCCCCGACCCGAGTGACTTGTGGTAAAAACAATACTTCGACTATCTTTCTCTCTCCATCTTACCCTTTGATCTCACCCGTAATGGACAACGCACCTTCCTTAAAAAGGTCTCTCGTTATGTCATCATGGGGGGCCTCCTCTATAAGTGTAGCTTTGATGGTATTCTCTTACGATGCCTCACAAGTTCTAAAATTCCTTATACCATTAAAGAAGTTCATGATGGAATATGTAGAGGTCACTTCAGTGGCCTTGGTGTTGCTAAGTGTATCCTTCACCTAGGATATTACTATTCGACCCCTAACCTTGATTGTTCCAACTACGTCAAATGTTGTGTAAAATTACAACAACATTCCAACCTTCATCACACACCTAGTCACACCTTACAGGTCGCCCGTGACCTTTGACCCTTCTCTCAATGGGGTTTGGATCTTGTCGGAGAAATCAATCCCCATTCTTCCCAATGACATCAATGGATCATCACTGCTACCGAATACTATACAAATTGGGTTGAAGCCATACCAATCATCTCCATGAAAGTTGAGAAAATATGTGATTTCATCAATCATCACATCATTTTTTACTTTGGTGTTCCTCATCGCCTCATCACTGATAATGGAAAACAATTAAAAAACAAAACATTACAAAAACTTTGTGAAGCCTTCGGTATTCAACTCAGTTTCTCATCACCTTATTACCCACAAACCAATAGCCAATCCGTATCCTTTAACAAAACCTTAAACAAAATCCTCATGAAAGTGGTTAACAATACTGGGAAGAATTGGCATAAGCACATTCCTTTTTCCCTATGGGCATACCACATTAGTATTCACACTTCCACTGCCGTAACACCATTTTCTCTGGTCTATGGTATAGAGGATGTTCTACCTCTCAAAGTCCAGATTCCCTCACCCCACATTTCTCTCCATGACATGCTTGATGATGATGAATTTCATCAGGACCGTTTAGCATAGCTTGAGTTATTAGACGAACGTCATCTTAATGCTCTTGATCACCTTCAAGTTTACCAAAAATGTATCAAACATGCCTATGAAAATCGTGTCCATGAATGAACCTTCTAAGTTGGTGACCTTGTCTTGAAAGAAAATCAACATGTAACCAAAGTAGAAAAACGTAAACGGGGAAAATTTTCTCCTAATTGGCTTGGACCATACATCGTGACTCATACTTATGGATCAAGTGCTTATTGTTTATCTTCACTTGATGGTAAAACCAAACCTGAATCCCTTAACAGCTTACATATCCGACTATTCTATTAGTGAATTTTAGTCCTACCTCACCTTTTTCTTCTTTCTATGCTCGTCCCTTGAGCACTATCCTCTTCATACACCTCACCAATGATTAAACAAGAATCATGTGAGTACCCGTCACAGGTTATCTTATCTTGAATGTGTGTATGACGGCACTGCACATAACATGATTCTCATGGATACTTTTCATTTACCTTTAGACGAGATCCCATGGTCATTTCACCCTACTTTCTGAACAAGAATCCTATTCTTCACCTTGGTCTTGTCCATGAATTCAAAGCCCCACATGGGACCCTCAACTCCTTAAGTCAAAATTCTAACAAAAAGATGACTCCCTCAAAAGGACATATTCCTCTCCACAATCACTACTGTAAATAGACTGTTCCCTCGAAGGACAACTATGTAAAGTGTTTCAAAAAAAAGTGAGAGAATGTGAAGCTTCTTGCATCGATCAGCTTCATGAAGACCTCAAGGAGTTAAATTCATCATCCCATATAGACTTCCTACATTGATCAGTCTATCTCCAATACAAGTCAAAACAGATAACTTTTTAGTCATGGACTTGCCCATTGTGACCTCAGATCTCTCACCCATAGAGCATGCCACATTATACCATATAAAACATTAACCACCTTTCACCTTTATCACCATTTCCAATCCCATTTTATACCGCCTCAAGGGACCTCTTAGAAACCAAGACATTTGGTGATCATGTGACTACTTTTCACCTTAGAACAATCAATCATGCAATGTATTTAGGGTCTTATGTTCATCACCTCCTCCAAGGTATGATCTAATTGGTAGGATCCTAACCAATCAAGCGGCTTTATTGCCCCCTCTTATCTTTTGACCATCTTCATTTACGTTTTGATTACCTTATATAGGATTTGGTCCTCGACACTTACCTTTGGGGTATTCTTCTTCTTTTTCCACAATCGACATCACCTCCCACCCACACCTAACATACCTCAGCCCACAACATGCCTAAAACCTACTAACTCATTCTCATACGCCATCATATTCTTCCCTAGCTCATGGGAGAACTACATCAGCCTGAGGTCCCTTTTCACCAGGACTAAGTAAGCAGCACTCTGAGGGCATGGGAACCATAGAGGTTAGCTCGGCCACTTTCTACCCTAACCAATCCATCTTTCATCTTCCTAAAATGCATTTTACCCCACTTAGTTTCCTCTTTACATCAACAATTTAAAATCAAACCAAATAGACAACAAGTTACTTAACATTTTTATCATCATCACAACATACATTTCTTATGACTACTATTTCTCTACCATCATCATACATATATTATAAATCATCTTAACATAGTCCATATTATCATTCATTATACAAATTAATGAATCACAACCCCAACCACTTTAAAAATTAATCATGTCTAAACAAACCTGACTCAACCATTCCTAAACAAACCTGACTCCACCATGCCTAAACAAACTTGACTTGATCCATGCCTATGACCTAACTCAACCATGCCTAAAACATGACCTAACTCAATCCATGCCTAAACCAAACTTGACTTCATCATGCCTATCTCACCTAATTTTCATCCATATCAAAACAACAAATCAAAAGTCTCATCCAAACATCAACAAATCAAAAATCTCATGTATCTCAATACAACATACATGGCTATCCCATCATGTTCATCATCTCAAAATCATCAACACGTAGGCCGATAATCAATACAAAATGTCATCAGCACGCAGGTCGGTCTCATATATAATAAAATAATGAACCAATATAAAATCTCTTCGGCGAACAAGCTGATATATGCTCAAAATATACAACAAAAACTCTCATACATCCTCCCTATATTCAGCACGTAGGCTAGTATATATCAAAAAATGACTATAATACATCAAAAATCAAAAGCCACATATCAAGCATCTCGGCAGATATCCTTCATCTCTGTATCGCATGTACCCTCTACCTCCTCTGCCCCTGTCTGGAGAACTGCTAGCATCTCCCCACGCATCATAGGTGGTGGCTGAGTCCCTACTAGTGCCTCACCTAGAGCTGGTCTCTATGTGCTAGTATCCTCTCCCTAATCTAGCCTCAGATCTTGATGGCCCCCTATGCTCTCCACACTGTGAGTACAGGATCTAGTCCTCTCACTCGACACCTATTGTGCTCGGTAATCTCCATAAGATAGAAATTATATCTTGGCTGTCATCAGTTGGTCCTAATAGTATCTGGCCTCACCAAGGACATCCTGTAACCTAGAAATAGGAATGGTCTATGGTGGGCCCATAGACCTTGACCCCTGTACCTATCCTACGGGACCCTATCCCACTCCTTCCTGCGAAGTGAGACCTAGTCCCGGTGCCTGTGGTGGTGCCCTCTATGCCTATGCTTGTATATGGTCATGTAAGGCCCCAATGTGTGCCTGAGCTATGGCCAACTAACCATGCAACCCTGTCACCTATGCCTGTAAGGCCGCCACCTAACCATCATCTTCATCCCCACCACCAACCATCTAGGTCTACAGACTAGCCACCTATACATGCAGCTCTACTACATCTGCCTCTGAGCTCGATAGTTATTTCTGTACCATACCCAACTAGGTAATCAGAGTAGCCACCTTCCCCTGTAGGGAGTCTCTCTACATTGTGATGGTGGCTAGATCTGGTTGCCCCAGTCTTGGTGGTATGGCTTGTAAATGTGTTGCCTACCACTATCTGTACCTATCTGTGACCCCGACATCATCTATCCACCGGTCCACTTCTTGCTCCTCTTATCCTGTAGGCATTTTCAGCTATGGTAGAGGTAAAGGCCTCTCCATGTTGTCTCTCCAGTACTGTGGGAAGGGTGGAGGAATGTCCTATAATAGCCTGAACTGTTGCCTGATTCTATCTACTGAGATCATCTCGTGCTCCCCAACACGGTGACCTTGTATCCATCTCAATAGCTGGAGCTCAGCTAGCTCCTAATTCATATGCCTATATGAGGGGAATCCCACATACAACCTCCATATAATGTCTAATCTGTATAACCCCTTCAATAAATGCCAGAAATAGGCCACATCATGTGTGGACCTATCTGATCTTTGCTCTCCAATAGTAGGCACCCTTTGTATGTATCCCACCCACACCACTCTAGATGGAAATGCATCTACTTGGGGCATCCCTACTAGCCACACACAAACTATGTGCTCATAAGCCCATCACTGTAGTAAGAAGGTACAACATAGGCTGAACCTGCGTAGCCACCCATATTCCCATAACTCTCTATACAGCTGCACCAGGAATGTTGGCACCTAGTCAAAGTGGGTCTCATCTTTCATCATGTCATGGAGTACCCCCATCAATGATTAGGGAAAATGTCCACCCTTTGCATCTGACAGTGCAAAGCAGCACACTGCCTCCATCAAAAGAACCACTAGCCTCATCTCCTCAGGATGGGCTAGGTATATCTCTCCATAGTGAATGGTGGCACTATGGAATGTCATCTCGGCCATCCCCTCACCAAACACTATCAACATCAGCTCCTCCAAGGCCTTGGAGGAGATAGATTAGACCTGCATACCCAATATGGGTAGCCCTAGAATCCTCAACACATCCTCTAGGGTGACAGTGATCTCACCCACTAGTAGGTGGAATGTGTTGGTCATAGAATCTCATCTATAAATAAGTGTGACCATCAAACTAGGCTATCGAACTACATGCCAATAGTGTCAGACTCCACTCAAGCCCACCACCTCCACATGCTACAGTTCCTCAGGGGTCGCTGCGCCATGCACTATTATGAGTAGGGGCAGAACCCTGTCCCACATACATATCTAATATCCCCCTACATCCAATATGAATAACACATTAATCTAAATTTTTATACCCATACTTTCCCCCTATCATTTCCCAACACCCTATTTTACCCCTACCCATCTTGATCCCCCAACTTATGGCACTTGTGACCCCTTTCTTTCCATATCCTGACCGGTGCCAGTTATCTCTAATTGACCTCAGTTACCTCTTAACTAGCATCAATCACCTATTTAGTGACCGATAATAGTTCAACCATACTAAAGTTGGCCAAACTTGACCGACGCTGGTCACTGTTGCAGTGAAAACCCATGACCCCCAAACCCCCCTTTTCTCAAAAACTACCCAACTTGACCCTTTTACCCCCCTAAAAACACCTACACCTCCCTTCCACCTCATCCCCTCCCTTCCTCTCCCATTTATTTCTCTCCCCATTTATATTTTACCCACTTTCCCTCTCATTTCCAAATTTTTTTTTTTTCACCCACCCAAAAACAAAAACTACAACAACAATTTGTAAATCAACTAATCTATCTAACCAAATACAACTAGAGTTGGATGCTTACCTGATTTTGTTGCCATCGTCTCGGTGGCATGTCTGGTCACTACACTAGTGGCCCGCTCGATCCTTCTCCATCCTTTGTCATCACTAAATCTTCACCCGCGTCTCCAATCAATCAAATCAGACACACCGATCCTGTGGATCCACCTCTCACAAACCAATCACCTATTGTTCACACCGCCAAATCAATGTTCCATTCCATCTGGCCACTTTTTCCTCTTTTCTCTCTCTTTTTTTGTTTTCTCAATTCTTTAAATGACAAATGAATAGCAAAAAACACATTTTTTTTGTTTTTATAACAAACCTGACCTAACCGGCCCTGGTTTTACCCTCACCGGCATCTGTCGCGTGCCCTACCTTACCGTGGTCGATTACCCTATCTAGCAAAAAACTGAAAATTTTACCCTATTAACCTGCCTATCCCTCCTTTTTTTCCACACCTACCCTTTACCCTGACCATTCACCTCACCTAACCTTTACCATGACTACTTACTCCACCTTCTTGACCTTATCATTTACTACCTACCTTTGTCCTCCTTTTCGGACTCCTTATTTTACCCCTCCCTCGGCCTTACCTGTATCGTGAACTAGATTTTCTTGGCCTTGGACCATCGCTAGTGACCTTTGACCTCACGTGTTTGCTATACCTTGTGGCACTGTTACCTGTGTTGTTGATCTAATGACCTTACCTAGCCTATTGCCGTGACCATTTATCCTGACCTACCTTTGGTGTACCAGAACATACCTAAGCATTCCTGCACCTAACCTGCGTTGTTTTTCCTGACCATATCCTATACCTTTGATACCGGAATCATTTTGACCTTGTTTGGATAAACCTATAAACCTTAGACAATGTAGAGTTTGACTGTTGTTCAACCCGGTAGCATGCTGCAGTTTATACGTGTGCATGCATTTGACTGCTACTACCTTTGACCCTGACCCATTACCTAGATTTCCCAAGTAGACCTTTAATACTTTTTTCCCCTGTTCCCCACATTCCCTTTTATCACATTTACCTTTGATCAAACCACTCTCTGATTCTGCCTCCTACTTCTTCATTTCCTGGTTTGAGGGGGATCACCTTCAGCCACACATGGGGAAACCGGATCTTATTTTTGTTATTTTCACTTACCAATACAAGCTACACAACAAAAAGGGGCAAAATGTAGACACTAAAATTAGGTCACACTCCCCTTTGTTCCCTCGACAAATAAACACCCTTTATCACATTAACCTAGCCATGGCCCCCTTCACTCCACTAATATTAATTTAATTAATTAAATTAAATTAATTCATTATCCTCACCATAATTATTATTTAAATATCTTAATTAGGGATAATGTCCACATACATCTCACCTAGACAACTCATCAAGCCAACTCACCCTAAGACCTATTCTTAGTAAGTTACCATAACTAACTAAGATTTACCCAAACCCTAAAAATCAATGTCTACATTCCCTCTAACCACATTCCCGCAAGCTTACAAGAAGGTTCCGGTATAATCCATGGGTGATTGACATGAGATCCCAGAAAATCAAGGGCATCTACCTAGTTTAGTAAACCTAGGAAATCCCACCTTGACCAACACCGGTTACCCCTAACCGTTGTTGGTTAAGCTAGAACCTTCGTCAATCACCCTTTTATCCCAAAAAAAAACCTTATTTTTGAGATTGGAAAACATTGGTACATTCCTGAATGATATCACATATTCTGAGAATAAATTTTAGCGAGAACACGCATGCAAGGAAGGAGATCAAACATTTTCTCTTACACAACCATCCAGTACTCACCCCAGGAAGAATTTTCTCCAACCAAGCAAAAAGGAATGCACATGCATCCCATGCAGAAGATTTCCTATGATTTTTGATCCTCTACAGCCTTCAACCTCTTACCAGCACCTTCATTCTTCACTCACAGGCATCTAGAACCAGGTTCCAAGTAAGTAGAACATTGTACTCCTTTGGTTTGTTGGTTTCATCATTATATTTTCATCCTTTGTTTCCTTAGCCACCCATTGACCTCCATTCATACTCACCCCTCCACATACTACTTAAAACTTCACCAAATCCCACCTAATCCACCTAATACCTTGTTCTGGCCAGTTAGGTCCTTTATGCAATCACAAGGGAGACCCAAAACTCATTTTGTGGCATTCCTAGTTTTCCACAGGAACCGGCACCAGTTACACCCAACCGTCTTCGATCACCTTTAACCGGCATCGGTCTCTATATTCACCAATATAGCCTAGAATAGTGACCTATCCACCTACTCCCACATTACCTTTATTCATCTGTGATCTGCCTAAGACCTCTGTCAGACCTGTAGAGACCCAGAACTAGTTACTTGACCTTTGGATCTTATTTTAACCTAGCTTGTTAGATTAGATCTTTCTTATTGTATTTTGGATGAGATACCCAAATAATTTTAATTACAATAGGGTTTATTTTATTATCCACATTAAATTGTTTTAAACAGTGGACTGACAACCATCTAGGAAGTATCACGCTTGCCAGATCTTGCACACGCTAGGCAATTCACTGCACATATTTTTTAACTCTTTTTGGTGGTCTTGCTTTTCATTACAAGTAGTTACTCCTGTCCAAAAGGAAGATTTCACTATCAGCTGTGGATTTAGAAGTTATACGCATGCATCAACCAGCCAACCAGCATTCAAACAAGTATTCCTCCTACCCCCGTTACCCTATCTATTTCGTCAATATGTCAAAGAAACATCTAAGAATCAGGTGAAACACACATATTGAAGTGAGTAATCCCATCACATCATCCATAGTACAAGAAGCCTCTATTACAACATCAGGTTCTATAAATTTAGTGCCAAATCTAGCCATATAAAAGTAGACTAGTTATATTCCTATACACACTGAGTTCATGAGAAATTTAGGATAACATGAACAAGAAGGATTCAAAATAATCCAATCAGTGTCACAAAGGGAATGATAAGAAACAGTTGTAGTCACTACACCCTAGGAATTTATGAATACACTAATTGAAGTAATAAATGTGGGTGAAAGAGAAGAAACCCATGCACCAAGGTTCACTGATCTATTGCTTGGATTGGTAATAATAAAGGAAGAAAACATTTCTTCAATGGAAACCCAATTGCTAGAAATTCCAAAACCCCATGATAGTGATAAAAATATAGTAATCTAAGATGCTCAAGCTAGAATTGCAATGTAAATAGTTCAGGAAGAACAAGTTAATCAAGGTATTTTATGTGAAGCATCAGGAGAGATAATGGTTATCACAAGAAAGTAGCTTTAGGAGGAAACACATATCACAATAATGAAGAAACCATATGATGTTGCAAACCCAAAAAAGGAAGCATTGAAAGAGGTCATTGAGATAGTTGTAGTTTCAAAAGTGGTTGAGGGAGAGAAATAAAAACTAGTTGATGATAAGGCCTAACAATCAACCAGCACAATAATGGTAACTAAGGAGATAGAGGTTGAAAAATAGAAATAAAAATAACAAGGAACAAGGGTTCTTCATGTTGAGAAAAAGGAACTAATAGTAACAACTAAAGTTCCACATATGCAAATGATAATTTCAAAAATACCTCAAGCTTCTTCCACAGAAATGGTGGTGTACTCAAGTACACCACAACCTACCTCATAAGTACCAGAAGGGGGAAATGTCCCCACAAAATGGTGGTTAGGAACACTCCTACCAAGTAAAGATAAGGAAGTGGCTCAAGTAGAGACCATTGACATTATTAATTTTGTGTTCTCAAAACTCACAAGGGCTCCCAAAAGAGCTAATATATTGTCAACAAACCATGTTGATAAACAAGGATATAAAACATTAGAAGTTACAACCCCATAAGGAAACAATTTGAATACTGAAGTTCCAATGAGTGATTATCAAGCCACACATATTTAGTTGGGAAAGCTAACTAAATGAAATCTTAAGAAAGAGGCTACAATGTCTCTTGGAGGCCTAATCCAAAAGATTGACAAAGATAAGGAAACTAAGAAGCAATTAAGGGAAAAATTTGAATTATTGTCAACTTATTTAATAAAGTGGATACAACCCTCTGTGGAAGGATGAGAGATATTTATTGTGATAACACTAGAAGCCTTAGGTGCAGCTGATAGGTCAAAAGAGATAATTGATGTTGTAGCCAAATGGAAAGAAGAATTATCCAAGAAAGGGAGCAATATTATAGAATATTATGTGAAATGCTACAACTAATTGTTTGAACTATCAAGTGATGCAAAGGAACAATATGAAAAATGTGGGGACAAATTGCACTTTTGGGAAGTAATCTATACAAATCTTGGAGCAATAACTCAATTGGATGATTAATTGGTGGAGAAAAAAGGGATTGTCCCCTTGAAGAAAAGGGAATACAATATACTTATGGGAGATCCATCAGGCTAATGATGAAAACTCTGGATAATTTTAGTGAAAGAATCATCTTAGAAAAGGATAAAATATTAGAGTTTATTGATAATCTTGATAATAGGATTGGGGAAATAGTATCAATACAAGACCTGATCACTTATGGATATTTTGGTATAGACAACTTGATACAATCATTTGATTCATACATTAATGGAGAACCCGATAATGTTGCTCCAATTTTCAGCTATAACACCATCCAAAAATTTGTTAGCTTAGAGAAACAAATGGCCAAATTGTCAAAGAGGGTAAAAATAATAAAAGTACAATGCATGAGTTTGATGAAATGATAAAAGAACAGGTAATAATATTCATGTTCCATGTTAAACCTGATGAAGAATACATTTCCCAAATGTTCCATAAATATGATGCATGCAGAGAAAGGACAACTAAAGAATATGATGATGATGTCACTAAGCTTGAAGTTGGTGTCATTTTGCCTGATCAAATATAGGATTGTTCCCTAAACTTTCTTTTCTTCATTGAATTTCTTCTTAAATTTTGTACTTTCCAAATTTTATATTTCCTAAAGAAAAAAATGTTAATTTAAATGGACTAAATAGTGACTTAGCTAGATAAAAAACCATGCATGAAGCATATTGAAATGTTGTATGTTACTTGTATTTACAATGTTGTATATTACTTGTATTTACAATGTTGTACATTACTTATATTTGAAATGTTGTACATTACTTGTATTTACAATGTTATATATTACTTGTGTTTACAAAAATACAAAATGGGGTTTCTATAGGGGGCCCAATCCTTGAAATTCACTTAGTTTCTAGTCCACTTACACAAAAAGGAGGTTCTTGTAAAATAAATAAATTGTAAATTTATCGTTACAAATTCCTCCACAAATGTGGGAATCCAATTTAACATCTTCTCCTTCCTAGAATCAAAATCTTTGATCGATTATTCCCCATAAACATATTGGATATCCCCTACAAGGTCACAGGACATACCCATTTTCATGAGTTCTTCAATGTTTGCTTTGGGGCCTTCCAAGATCTTGATCAACTCCAATTTTATCCTATAAGAGGAGACCCATTCAAAAATACTAGACCCACCTTTCACGTAATCCTTAGTACCCTATTGGGTAGTAGTTTTTGAGGTTGAAGATGGCCCAGGAACATCAGATGGTGCCACAGGAGAAAATTTGAGTACATTGGGTTCATTTACAGAAATTGGTTCACTTACATATGTTGGATTGAGTACACCCCATCTATGTATCTTCAACAAAGTTAGTGACACTTCAAGGGCCCTCTAAAAAGGAGATTTCATTGATGCTCTTTTGAGACATGTGAGTATTTTCTCTATTGCCGCTATTTTGTGGGATATTGAAGACATGTCTTCTACAAGATTACCATCAGGAACCACATATGCATCAAATAGAATTTATTTATCTACCAGTTCCTCATTGAAAAATAACGGATATATGTTGATGATGTTATTGTTAATGGAAGGCCTACAACGGAGCTAAAAATTATTTAACAATTCTAGATTTTTGGGATTGTCCACACAGAACAGATGACGATACATAATCTAAAAAATAGAGAAGAAGGGAGTCATTTGGCTTGATTCAACAATTCACATAAAGGAGGCATCAAGTTTAAGAAAATACCAATGATTACCCATTTCCCAAAACAAATCCTCCAAAAAATGCATATGTAAAATCATTTAAGATGATGGTATAAGTTAAAGCATTACATTCAAAATGTTTATCAATAATTTACTTAGTTCATAAGGTATAACTTTTACAAAAGTGAAAAAACATATTAATGCAAAGAGTAACATCAGAGGGAAAGAAAAGGTGGTAAGATACCTGGGTCATTATGAAAAGATGGAAAAAATGGAATCATGCCTGGAAGTTCCAATCAACAGTTTTACCCATATGGAAATAGAGGAGTGGAACCAATCCCAAAGTATTAATAGAAAACTATATATCTTCAACCAGGAAAATTATATTCCCGCTTTAGTTGAAATTCCTTCATTGTAAGCAAGTGGTATATTGCTTGAATATTTGGGGGGGAATTTAAATCATAAGAATTCACCAAAATTTTAAAATTATGAGGGAATGTCCTCATACAAAAATGGGGGATTAGTTTTTATATTACTGAAAAGGGTCGAAGGATATACTTGTAATACTGTATGTTTCTTTTATGAAATGCATAAAGATTTTGGTTTCCAAAAATTTTGTGTCAAGGTGGTTTCAATGTATAGCCATTGACAAGCTTTGAGAGCATATTTTTTATGTTCTTGAGTTAAGAAATTTAAGATCTAAATGAAATATGTTGAATATGTTGGTCCCATTATTGAGTTTTCATAATGTTCCCTAATTTTTCATGTCCAAATTTTCTCACAAACATTTCATTGGTTGATTTGGTGGTCTGCATTTCTCCCTCCTATTCGAATGCTTTGAAAATTCCCATAATATTTTTTTTTTCCCCTAATTTGAAATAGAATCCATGTGTGCCCCTTTTCATGCCTTAGTTTTTTCAATTTTTCGGGCTGTGTAGTTTCTCCTTTGCCAAATCATGTAAAAACTCAAAATTGATCAAATACTATGTTTGTGTAAGTATTTCCCCAATCCCAGGCTTGAAAGCAATGTCAAAAATGGTTCAGTTGATTTAAAATTATAAAAATCCACCTTCCTTGTTGAAAATTTCAATTTCTAGGGCATCCGGTGAATTTTTAACGTTTTGACGATCTTATGGGCGTTTTCTACCCGTCAAATTCATCATCACAATATTAATGCAACGTGGCACGTGTTGATTGGCCAAAGGATTGGCGGGTGGCGGAGGTTCCTTAGGAATTTTGATTTCATTTGCAAAATTTTCAAAGTCAAATTTTTTCCCGAATGCCCGCAATGAATAGGAAGATGACACGTGGCAAAGTGGGCATGTGGATGGCGGAGGTAGTTGGAGAATTTTGATTTTTTTGGTTCAAAATGTCAAAGTAATTTTTTGACCTGAAGGCTTGCATCCAATGGCAGGTGGACACATGTCTAGGAGAAGCCAATATGAGGGGGTGGAGATTTTGATGAATTTGAAGTTTTTAACTTCAAAAATTTTAAAGTTACAATTTGAGCCGAAGTTCCGCTACCAGTAAGAAGTCGACACGTGTCCAAAAATACAAAAGGTGGAGGAAGGGGCCAAGGGAAAGTTTTATGATTTTTTACCTTTGTGTTTGCAAGGTGAAAAATGAAATATGGTTCGGTGACCAATGAGGAGCTAACATGTGGCACCTCCTAAGCAGTCAAAGGGAGAGCGTGGGCCCGGGGAGAATTTTGAAACTTTACATTTTTTGCAGGAAAAATTGGAAGCTTGGACCCGTAACAAATTGGAGAGTGCCACGTGGCGAGGAAGAGAGCGGGCATTCAGGCCTGCAGATAATTTTGAGTGAAATTTCCCTTTTTGAATAAGTGTCAAAATTCATAAAATCAACCCACGGGTGGACACATGGTGGGCCCAAGAGGTCGGCAGAGGAATTTTGTAAAATTTTCCAAATTTCAAAAAGGCCACAAATGCAAATTTTAAAGGCAGGGGCCCGATCCAACGGTATTTTGTCACGTATACTACCTTATCTAATGGTCCAAAAGGGTATATTCATGGATCTCAACTATCACGTGGAGGGCTGGCATTAAAAGTTGATCAAAATCAACGGCAACTATGCATACTCCCTTTTGGCCGCCATGGGAGCTCAAAGAAACTTGGATTCCTCATTTCTTCATCAAATTGCATCAAACCTTATATGATTTTACATTGTATCAGCCTTCTGAGTGCAATGCCACCATTTTCATGAGCTAATTTGATGATCTATGATGTTTTTGATGAAATTTTTTGCCCTAGCCTATGAAATAATGTAAAAATTCAAATTCAAAAGTTGTAGAGGTAAAATTGAAAAGGTAAAAGGTGAAAAATGATTGATAAAGCATGTTGGCATGCCTGAATGACAAAAATGTGACCCTGGAATGGATAAGGATCTGAATTTGTGTAATATTTTAAAAGTTTTATGCATCCCTGGCAACCTGCGAGCTATTTTTCAGTTTGATGTCATTTTCATGGAATCATGAATAGTTGTAAAAAAATTTGATCCCTTAAGCATATTCTTTGCTTAGGAAGGAAGAATCCATGATGGCATGAGGTATATCATGCATTTTGGGAGAATTTTTAAAGGGAGGAGAGAAAAAGATGTAGAATTTTCAAGCAAAAGACTGAAAGAAATCCATTTCTCTAGAGAAGACCACTTGAGCCATTTTCAATTCTATTTTGCATCATATTTTATCATGTTGAGTTGGTTTCAAGTTGTAAAGCCATCAATAAGCTCTGAGATTGTTCTCATGACATTCCCCTGCTGATATATTTGTTTTTTTTTGGATTATTTGGTGTTATCTCTTGGCAAAATTTGCATATGCTTGTGTTTTAGAATGATTTCAATTTGTGTTCCTTGCTCATGTTGCAATATTGTGTTTAGGATCTATTTGATCATATAGGGTCTCATTTCTTGTTGATGTTTTGATGGCATCTGTAATCTTATATCCAAAAGAGCCTTCATCTAATAGAAGATAAACAAATTTAAAATCATATTACTGTCCTTGAATCTTGAGATTATTTGTAAACCTTTGGGGGTACCTTAGGTCATGATCAAACAGGAATTTCTGGATACTTTGTTGATATATTTGATTCAAGCCTTTGTAGGAGGTTGTCAAAGATTTTTTGGAAGAGTGCACATCTGGGCCTCCATTTGTGCACATATCCTAGTCGAAGGATTATTTTAAACCTCTTAAAGCATTCTTGTTGTGTAAGTGTTGTATATTTCTTGCAAAGGTCCTCAAAAATTTTGGTAACCTCTGGTTGGTCTTGTCTAACATCTCCCAAAAAAAATTCATTCAAACTAACCCATACGACCCCTGCATTGCATTTTGTGTCGACAAAAGAATACAATCCATTCACAAAAATGCACAAAGTATATCAGGATTTTATCATATCTCTAGCAGTCTTATCCTTGTCTTGAAATCATTTCCATCATTTAGTAGTGACAAATCTTTTGAGTTTTAATAATGGATAATTGATCATGTTTTCCAAAGGACATCTCCATACAATGTGTAACGCATAAGGATATCTCCACCTCCTTCATCAAACAAAGGCTGCAATATAGGTTCTCTTACCTTGGTTGAAAGGCACAACCTAGAATAGTGAAGATTAGATCAAAATCCTTTTGAGGTGCTACCCACTCCTTCAAATCTTGAGTACTAACAAGTCAGATAGATGTGCTCCCTAGATACAAATGACATACAACTCATTTATCTACCTCTGAGTGTCTTGTGCAAATCCATGATGTTGCTTGAGTTGTGAAGGAGATTAAGTTTGGGTACCAACACCAGAGTGGTGTTTTTACCAGGGAATTCTTGGAATTTCTTGGTGTTTTTGAGATGTATTTAGGTATTTAATTTGCTACATTGTCAGGCTATCATCCTATGTTTCAAATCTACAAGTCCTAAAGCAAAGGTTTCAAGCTTAGCCTACCCCTTTTCATTTCCCAGCAGTTTAGACACTTTGGTTGCATAGTGATTGATTGATCTAATAAGAAGAAGGTTTGATTTATAAGGCTCTATAAAGTTTTTCAGTGATAAGATACATTTGACAGATTATTTTATTCCATTCTTGCACAATTGAGGTTAAATTCCTTAGTGATGATTCCATGATGATTTGATTTTAGAAATAGCAGTGTCTTGAGCTTTCTGCCATTTATTTTTGTGTTTTCGATCTCTAAAAAACTGGAGGGAAGAAGATCTCTCTTCCTTAAATACTCTACTAAGAAATTGTTCTCAAACTTGAGAAATTCAGATTTGGAAGGGAGAAGAGTTTGGAAAGTGGTTAAAGGTCAGAAATCAGGAAAAGATACAGTCATTGGTGAGAGAGATCAGCCTTTGGTAGAAGACTATAACTCTTCTTCAGGTGATTTTGATTTAGGAAATCCTCTCATAAACTTGTTTTCCTCAGCTGATGAAGGTCCTTTTGTTGTACCTGGTAAGTTACTTCTCCAATTTGCACCTCTGTGTTTTAATTCAAGTAAAACTTCCTAGAAAATCAGCACTTAGAAGATACCAGTCTTGTGAATCACATTCTTGAGCCCCAATGGTATTGTACTCTCACCAACTTGTTTCACCTCCAAGATCACCCCCACCAAACAATATGGCTCAGCTTAGACCTCCATTTGTTGTTAACACCTTTGGCCCTATAAATTTTAGAGGAATGGATGGTTACCCAAATGCAGTCCCACAAGATGTCTGAAATAGGCTGCCAAAATTCCAAGGTAACAATGCCATCACTGGTGATCAGTATCTCAAAATTTTTGATAATATGATGGAATATTTTGAGATAGATTTTGAGGATGTGTATATTAAGTTGTTTATTCGTACACTTAAAGAATATGCTAGGGATTGGTACAAGGCTCTACCTGATAACTCTATTGATTCATGAACTGAAATGAAAAATGCATTTAGGTTGCATCTGGAGACAGGACTGATCCTAGATTTCTTTTATTTGAGTTTGAGAATATCAAGAAGAATCCTAATGAATTAGTACATGACTTCAACACAAGGTTTAACAAAAAATTTGAGAAGGCTTCCTACTGGTTTAAGGCCTTGTGATGAATCTTGTTGTAATCAAATATACAAATGCAATTGATAAAAAGGCATCCTACAACCTACAGAGACAAGAACCCAACCAATATAAGACAGGCTTTCACCATGGAACTTCAAATTGAGAACAATATCAAGGTTTTTGGGGAACCTCTTAAGAGAGATGGTGTAAAATTGATAAACCCTGAAAAACCTCCAGCTAACAAAGGTGTTGATTTAGAAGAGGTTTGTGAAGACTTTGGCAGAGGGATATGTCAAAGAAAAACTCATACAATTTGGCAAGAGCTGAGAAGGGAATTGGGAAGACTTCACAAGGTCAACCTAGGCAGCAGGCACAAGATAGATTTGGAAATCACCATAGGAATGAGTAGAGGTTCGATGGCAAGGGTAAAGGCCCTGTTGGATCTGTAAATAGACAACCCCAAACACATGAAAATAGATTGGTTATTGATCCTCTAACTACCAGGGTTGTTGTTGTTGATGAAGTGACTGACATGGATTAGTGTGATAGATTTTTTCTTCCCCATCCTCCATGTGAGGTGGACCAACAAGTTGATGAGGCTGAAAATAAGGATGGAACTAATGATGATATTTACATTATGGGATGTTCTTCAAGTCTCATAAGGAGGAGCAACATCAACTAGATGTGATAAGCGCTAAGAATGTTGCTACAACCTTTTGGGATTGCATAAAGAGGGTACTATTTATTTCTCTCCCCCTCATGCTTTTGAAGTTGATGTAGTGCAATATTTTGAATTTCCTAACAATGAATTTGAATATCTAAGAGAACTTTGATGATTAAGAAGTATGATGGAGGTATCCCTTCGGAGGAAGATAGACAATTGTTGATGAATGTCGTTATAGCTCAATAAAAGGACTATAACAATAGAAGAAAAGTTATTAATGGATTTTGGCCTGAAGCCAAAACTATAACACCCTTACTCACAGGCATTCCAAAGGATGCTTCTAGGAAAGAGACACTCTGCTAAAAATTTTGTTGTCCCAAATAAAAATTACCATCCTTCTCATCCCCAGGCTACTAAGAATCCTTCTCCATCTGATGAACCTTCTTGTTTCCCTTATAATGTTGTCTCACCAAATAATGTTCCATATGATATTGCCTAGGTATTGAGCCAGATTAAATTGAGTGTTCCAATTATTGAGTTGCTTAGAATTCCTAATCATAAAAAGAGAGCATTTGAGTACTTGGGATTGAAAGAAGAGAAGATTACCCTAGGCAGAAATGTAAATGTCGTTGAGACTCCTCTTCAAGTCATTATTGGCCTTAAAACACCACCAGCATTGGAGGATCTTGGAGAGGCTCCTGAGGTGTATTTAGGAATAACCTTGGTTAATTCCCAATTGAATGTTGATCCATTCTTTACAACCTTACTCATAAAAGATAGGATACTTCACAATTATATGTTTGTTTCTGATGCATCATGTAATGTCATTCCCCTAGAAGTCATGAATGAGTTGGATATAAAGGTGAAAGCTACCTTTGGGAAGTGTACTACCATGGATTCAAGGGAAGTTCTGGTTGTTGGTTGTGTGAAGGGTTTGGTAGTGCAACTTGCAGCCTATCCGGGTAAGTACTTAAAACTTGATGTTGAAATTGTTGACTACCCCATCAAGTGGGGTATGATTTTGTCAAGGAAATGGGCTACAAGTGTTGGTGGTAGTGTTCAAATGTACATGTCCTTTTCCACCATTCTCATTGAGGGAATCCTTATCAAACTCTATGGTGAGAAGAAAATGTTGCACTTGATTGAAGATCACAACAATGCTTCTTATGAAGTGTTATTTGTTGATGTAGATGCTAGCAATTTCATTGGCTTTGCTTATGGAAAAGAACATAGGATGGAAAAATCAAAGTGCCTTGATATGGTAGGTTCTCCTTGTACCTTGCTATTTTATGGAGCTTGCTCCAAATTCGGAAATGGTGCTGGTATAGTTTTGTTTTCTCCTAGTTTGGAAGAGTTTCCTTTTTCCTTCAAACTTAATTTTGAATGCACTAACAATATTACTGAGTATGAGGCATTGTTGTTGGGGTTAAGGATTTCATGGAAGTATGGAGTGAAGGATATTGTTGCCAAGGGGGATTCAGAGCTAGTTGTCAAGAAAGTAAGGAAGTTATATGCCACAAAAAATCAGCGTATGAAACAATATAAGCATGTTGTTTGGGAATTGATTGAAATGTTTGATTCCTTTAACATTGTTTACCATGATATAATTCTTAATGCTGCTGCATATAAGTTGGTTGTACTTGGCTCTAGATTTTACAATTGTACTATTTCACCTTTTTGTGAATATAACATTGAAGTGCTAACAAGGACAGCTGTCCCAGATAATGTGAAACATTGGCAATTTTTTGATGATGATGCACAAGTGTTGAGGTTATTACAATGCCAAGGTGAGTTTTATAGTTAGAAAATTGATTGGGATCTAATGGTATGCATGAATGAAGGGAGAGAAACTTTTTTTGACAAGGATATTATACAATTAAAAACAAATACCATTCCTAGAGGTCTTGTGGCACTTGAGGCAAATTTTAACAATGTTGATTGCATCATAAATAGAAAGATGTCTACTTAAAGGGATGTGGAAGAGAACAACTTGGGAACCAAGGATAAACAAAGGAATATTTGGTTAGGTAGCAATCTCAGCAAAGAGGAAAAGCAATCCTATGCCCAACTCTTAAAGAAATATCAAGACTTCCTTTCTTGGCCTTATTCAGAGCTAAAGGCATATAGAGAAGATTTGTTCCAACATGAGATTCCTCTTAAGGCCAAGAGTAAGCCATTTAGATAGAGAAAAATGCCTATTAATCCACTTCTTTCCATGAAAATACAGGAAGAGTTGAAGAAATTGAGATATGGCGGTATCATTAATCCCACTAGGTATTCATCTTGGGTTGTAAACCTTGTGTTAGTTAGAAAGAAGAATGGAGACATCAGAATTTGTGTGGATTTTAGTAATCTAAATAAAGCATCCATGAAGGAAAACTATCCCTTACCAAACATGGAAAATATGTTGCAGCTTATGACAGGATCAAAATTGCTCTCCACTTTGGATGGTTTCTCCGGATGCAATCAAGTAGTTGTTAAAGAATCAGAAAGACTTAAGACAACATTCACTACTCCTTGGAGGAAATATGTTTTGTTAGGATGCCATTTGGATTGATGAATCCTAGAGCCACTTTTCAAAGGGAAATGGATGTTGATTTTGTTGGTTACATCAATGAGTTCATTGCAGTTTACCAAGATGATGTGACTATGTTTTCAAGGTAGCGAGGTAAACATTTGCAACATTTGGAGAAGATGTTGATCAGATGTAGGGAGTATGGCATTTCTCTTAATCCAAATAAGTTTCATTTTGGCATGTAAAAGTCCAAGTTTCTGGGGCATATTGTATCAAAGGATGGTGTTACGATAGACCTTGAGAGAGTGGAAGTAATCAGCAAAGTACGTATCCCAAGAACCAAGAAAGGTATCCAATCTTTCTTCGGTCAAATCAATTTTATTAGAAGGTTTGTTTCTAATTTTGTTGAGCTGACTCTCCCAATTGCAAGCATGTTAAAAATGGATCAAGTTATCAGGTGGGAGGAGGCTTTCATTTAATCTTTTGAAGGAATAAAGGATGCACTCAAGCATGCACCTGTTTTGGCAGCTCCAAACTATAAGAGGCCTTTCCAAATCTTTTTTTTTCCCTCTGAATTTACTATTGCTTCAGTTTTGTTACAAAAGAATGAGAATGGAGCTAAGAGGCATATTCCCTTATTTAGCAAGGCTTTAGAAGCATCCGATTTGAAGTATATAATCATGGAAAAACAAGTGTTTGCCTTGGTGAAAGCAACAAAGATTTTCAGGCCTTATATATTGAGTTCAAAAGTTGTTGCCTATGTCCCCCACACCATAGTTAAAGACATCTTATCAAACATGGAGATATCAAGCAAGAGATGTAGATGGGTCAAAAAATTACAAGAATATGATATGGATATCCAAACAACAAAGCTAGTAAGAGGTTTTGGTCTTGCCAAGCTCATGGCTAAGAGCAATTTTTAAAATGTAGAAGTGAATCAGCTAGAGGAAGAAAGGGTAGATCTTCTTGACAGATCGATGAGTTCTAAATGGTACAAGAATGTGATCTTCTACCTCAGACACCTATGTTTTCCTAGTCATTTAAGTAAAAATCATAAAAGAGCCCTCAAGCTGGCTTCTCAAAAATATATCATAACGGACCTTGGGCTGGCTTGGAAGAACCCTGAAGGTGTCCTCTTGAAATGCATAATTGAAGATGAAGCTCCCAAGTTCATTGTTGATTTCCATGGGGGTTTTTGTGGAGGAAATTTTGCTAGGAGAGTGACATCACATAAGATTTTAAGAGCTGGTTATTGGTGGCCTACTCTTTTTAAAGATGTAACCCAACTGATTAGAAAGTGTGATAGTTGCCAACGTTTCTCTAGAAGACTAAAAGCTTCAGGCTCCCTTCCTTTGCAGCCTGTATCAATTGAAGCCCCTTTCAAACAATGGGGAATGGAATTCATTGGTGAGATTTCAGATCCTTCTAGTGCTGGTCATAAATGGATTCTTGTAACAACTAATTATTTTATAAAGTGGGTTGAAGAAATTCCATCTAGAAAGGAAACACACCAAGTGGTAATGGATTTCTTGTTGAATCATATCATATGTAGATTTGGAGTTCCAGTTAAGATTATATCTGATAATTCCATGTGTTTTAGAGCCAAACATTTGATGACAATGTGCAATGAATATGGAATCAATCTAACTTATTCTTCAAACTACAATCCACAAGGGAACTGACAAGATGAGTCAAGTAACAAGAATTTTCTCAAGATCATTAGAAGGACCTTGGAAATCAATAAGAAGAAGTGGGGAGAATAATTAAAGTTTGCAGTTTGGGCTAATATAATAACTCCTAAAAGAGCAACTGGTAAAATCCCGTTTGAATTGGTGTATGGAACTCAGACTTTGCTGCCCTTACACCTGCAATTATCCATTTTTTAGTTTTCCCAATAGTTGGAAGATCAAGAGCATGGCCCATATGAATCAAGGATCAATCAGATCATTGAGTTAGATGAAGAGAGAAGAGTTTCCTATCAAAGGCATGATAGATTTAGAGAGAAATTGAAGAGATTGTTTGAGAAGAAGGTTTCAATGTTGGAGATCTAGTTTTGCTATGGGATAGTAGGCATGAAGACAAGGGAAAGCATGGCAAGTTTGATGCATTATGGATGGGCCCTTATGCCATTGACATTAGAATTGGTGAGCACACCTTATTTCTCAAGGATCTAGATGGGGATTTGTTGGAGCTGCCTGTTAATGGTAGACATTTAAAATATTTCTTGGATTAAATCCCCAAGTAAGGTATGCAAAAGTTGTATATTTTTATAGTCTTTGTTCTTGCTTTGTTTCTTCTTGTTGGTTAGTGTGTGGTTTTCCCTTTTGTCCTTGGAAACCATTTGTGGGTGGTTCTCTCAGTCCATTTTTGCTGGTAAGTATGGTTTTTTTGGCTGTCTTTGTGTTTTGACTCCTTTGCCCAATGGTTTTTGGCACTTATTCTATGTTTTTTCCTTATGGAACTCACTGGGAGTGCCCATCCCTAGGCCAGAGCCAATGTTGGTCCCATTATTGAGTTTTCATAATGTGCCCTAATTTTTCATGTCCAATTTGCTCACAAACATTTCATTGGTCGATTTCATTGTCTGCATTTCTCCCTCCTATTCGAATGATTCGAAAATTCTCATAATGTTATTGTTTTTCCCTAATTTGAAATAGAATGCATGTGTGCCCCTTTTCATGCCTTACTTTTTTCAATTTTTCAGGCTGTGTTGTTTCTCCTTCGCCAAATCATGTAAAAACTCAAAATTGATCGAATCCCATTTTTGTGCAAGTGTTTCCCCAACCCCAAGTTTGAAAGCAATGTCAAAAATGGTTTAGTTGATTTAAAATTATAAAAATCCACCTTCCTTGTTGAAAATTTTGATTTCTAGGGCATTCGGTGAATTTTTTACGTTTTGACAGTCATACGGGCGTATTCTACCCATCAAATTCATCATCACAATATTACTGCATCATGGCATGTGCTGATTGGCCAAAGGATTGGCGAGTGGTAGAGGTTCCTTAGGAATTTTGCTTTCATTTTTTTAAAATTCTCAAAGTCAATTTTTTTCCTAAGGCCCGCAATGAATATGAAGAGGGCACGTGGAAAAGTGGTCATGCAGATGGCGGAGGTAGTTGGAGAATTTTTATGTTTTTGGCTCAAAATGTCAAAGAAAATTTTTGACCCGAAGGCCCACATCCAATGGCAAGTGGAAACATGTCCAGGAGAAGCCAATATGAGGGGGTAGATATTTTGATGAATTTCAAGTTTTTAACTTCAAAAATTTTTAAGTTGCAATTTGAGTCGAAGTTCTGCTACTAGTAAGAAGTCAACACATGTCTAGAAATACAAAAGGTGGAGGAAGGGGCTGAGGGAAATTTTTATGATTTTTTGCCTTTGTGTTTGCAAGGTGAAAAATGAAAGATGGTCCTGCGACCAATGAGGACCCAAAATGTGGCACCTCCTAAGCAGTCAAAGCGAGAGCGCGGGCTCGGGGAGAATTTTGAAACTTTGCATTTTTGGTGGGTAGAATTGGAAGCTTGGAGAGCGCCATGTGGCAAGGAAGAGAGTGGGTGTTCGGGCTCACGGAGAATTTTGAGAAAAAAATCCCTTTTTTGAAAAAGTGTCAAAATTCATAAAATAGGCCCACGGTTTTTAGTGGGGCCCACAAGTGGACACGTGGCAAGCCTAGGAGGCCAACGGAGGAATTTTACAAATTTTTCCATATTTCAAAAAGGTCACAAATGTAAATTTTAATGGTAGGGGCCTGATCCAATGGTATTTTAACACGTATACTGCCTTATCTAATGGTCAAAAAGGGTATATTCTGGGATCTCAGTTGTCACGTGGAGGGCTGGCATTAAAAGTTGATCAAAATCGACAGCAATTGTACATTCTCCCTTTTGGCCGCCATGGGAGCACCAAGAAACTTGGATTCATCATTTCTTCATCAAATTGCATCAAACCTTATATGATTTTACATCATCTTGGCCTTCTGAGTACAATGGCACCATTTTTATGAGCTAATTTGATGATCCATGATGTTTTTGATGAAAATTTTTGCCCTAGCCCTTGAAAAAACGTAAAAAGTAAAAATCGAAAGTTGCAGAGATAAAATTGAAAAGGTAAAAGGTGAAAAATGATTGATAAAGCATGTTAACATGCTTGAATGACAAAAACATGACCCTGGGATGGATAAGGATCTAAATTTGTGTAATATTTTTAAAAATTTATGCATCCCTGGCAACCTGCGAATTGTTTTCTAGTTTGATGTCATTTTCATGGAATCATGAACAGTTGTTGTAAAAAAATTTGATCCCTTAAGCATATTATTTTCTTACGAAGGAAGAATCCATGATGTCATGAGTTATATCATGTATTATTTTATTGACACACAAGCATACAAGCATTTCATTGTGTGTCAACAAAAGAATACAATCCATTCATAAAAATGCACAAAGTATATCAGTATTTTATCATGTCTCTAGTAGCCTTAGCCTTGTCTTGGAAGAATTTTCATCATTTAGTAGTGAAAACTCTTTTGAGTTTGAATAATGGATAATTGATCATGTTTTCCCAAGGTCGTCTCCATATAATGTGCAAAGCATAAGGATATCTCCACCTCCTTCATCAAACAAAGGCTGCAATATAGGTTCTCTTACATTGGTTGAAAGACACAACCTAGAATAGTGAGGATTAGATCAAAATCCTTTTGAGGTGCTACCAAATCCTTCACATATTGAGTGCTAACAAGTTAGATAGATGTGTTACTCATCTATAAGTGACATACAACTCATTTATCTGCCACTGAGTGTCTTGTGCAAATCCATGATGTTGCTTGAGTTGTGAAGGAGATTAATTTTGGGTACCAACAGAATATTTGATTGATGAGTTATATTTTCTTATGCAATCTTGTGTTGATTGCTTCTATCTATCATACAATAGATCATTCCTTAATGGTTATGTTCTGGTAATTAGTTCAATATTTTGTTGTGAGCATTTACTCTGTAATATTGGACAAAAATCTAAAATCCTTATTATAGCCATTTTTTGTAGTGATTTTTGTTAGCCTTTGAGTATATCTTGGGCATACGAGAGTATAAGTATTAAATAATTTATTATAATGCTTGCATGAGCCTTTTTGTTCATTATTTTAGATATTGAATGGGAAATTTAAATCTATTGAGTATTAAAGAATGAAAATATTCCTATGGAGAAACTATGACTACTTATTCAAGTTTTATGTACTTTTCAGAATAGAAAGATGCTCTAAGTAAGTGTTAAATGATTTTTTACAAGGAATTTTTATCCTATAATCCCCCCTTTTAAAATTTAAACTCCTCTAATTGATACTATCATCCTAACTTTCATTAATTTGTTGTTTTCTTCTTTATCTTTAAATATCATTAAGATTTCCCCTTAGTTGTAATTCTACTATTTAGAGAATGTAAGAACAACTAAATTCTACTATCTATAGTAACCTGTGTCTAACAAGGTAATCATAAATGAAATAGTTTGTGAAAACTCGTGAGAGTGAGTGTTGTTTCTGTTGGCTAGATTTTCTGCATAGCACAAAACCTAGGCAGTCATGAGATAAATCTCCCTCATTTTACCGGTGAAGATGCAGTGCTAGATTTATTAATTAAAGTATGCTAATATCTAAATGGGGTTTTACTTTAACTACTCAATTCATGAACCATAACTGAATAGTTATGTAGCAAGTAAGCATCTGTTTAAGAAAGGAAATATTTATAGAGGAAGGGAAAAGGAATTATATCAACACAGAGAAGAAATGAAGAAGATGTGCATCCCAATCAATAGATAGCAGAGTTGGTTGTACACACATAGAAGAAACCACTAGATATAAACACAGAATTATAAAACAAAGGCAACTCTAGATCCAGATCTAAAATAACACAAAGTTTATTAAGAGATCTAAGATTAAAAGAAAGAAACACAGTACACCATGACACAAAGTTCTCTGAAAACCTTCTCCTTTGTATTCCTTTGCTCCAAATGGCTTTCTGGGGTTCAACACAAAGTTTAGAACATAATATTACTGCTTACAAATTCTGATCTTTAACCCGAAGGTTCTTCCTCTACTTATAGAATTTAGAGGGGAAATTACAAGTAGGAAGATTTGAGTGAACTGGAACATGTGGAATTCGGAAAAGAAACAACTGGAAATCTCCCTCCTTGAATTCCTCTTTGCATGACATGTATGATTTGTAACTAAAAATAGAACCTTCTATTTTGCATGTCCGCCACCTATCTCCAAGTAGTTGACTTCTTCAAGTAATGGATTTTAAACCAATCACTTAAGTTGTATAATTTAATTGATCGCTCAATTACTTTGTCGGAGGAAAGAAGAAGGAAGAGGAAAGCTACAGTCTTGTCCTTTTTCATGTCTGCATACAGCTGATTCAAGATGGAATTGGAAACAACTAGATCTGGAAACAACAAGATGGATCTAGAAGCGACTAGAGTTGGAAACAAATAGATTTTTCCTTCGCCTTGTCTTCTCTTTTATCCTTGAAGCTTTTGCAGTTCTTCTCCAGTATATGCATCAATACAATGTTTATCGTAGATAACTCAACATCCTTATTTTTAATTGCATATGAGCAATTAAAAATTCTGGAAAGCACTCCAGATGAATGAAAATTCAATGAAGGCTTCAACTGGAAGATGAGAGCATTTACACAAGATCTTGGAAGGAAGTTTCCATGCAATAACTTCTTCACGGGCTACATTCGAAAAAAGAGGATGAAGCCTTTTGCTGGAAGATTTTACAACTATGAGATTTGGATATGGATCTGCATATATATTTGCATTTACATTTGGATATGGGTCTACACCTACATAACAAACTCTGGAAATTGGTCTGTGGATGGAAGAGTTGCAACTCGAATAATTCCACTTCTTTTAATCTGCACGCATGAGTGAATTCTTTCCTACTCTAGATCTGTCTATCAATTCAGTAAGAGGTTCTGAGCCTAGATCTGTGTCTCCAATATCTACAAATTTAGAAGTGATGCATGAATTCGTTGTTCTTTCTTTTTCATATTTTTTTGCCATAGCTTTGTATATCTTTGTCTGAACAATTCTTTTTTTTCTTATTTGACTGGAATTCTTCAAAACTTATGCAGATTTGGATAATCCTTCAGACTCAGAGGAAATATTCAATGTATTGGACATTGATATAAATTCTTTTTCTTTATAAAAGCACCTATATCTAACTTCTGTAATTAATTCAGACAAAGATGGCAACCGGAGCATGCACAGTGAATTTTAATCACAAAAATCTACATAATTAAAGCCTGCTGCCCCAAAATTTGACATTTTATTTACATGCAAAGCAAGCATGAATTTTATCAACATCACCTGAGCACCTGTATCACTTCTACAAACAATTTTGCAAACACAAATCAGCCTTCTTCAAGGCATGCGCCAAAACTAGAAGCTTTTAACATCAAATCCACCTTCCTCTGAGAAAAATCCTTCTCCAAATGGGGTGCACGTTTACTTTGGGTTGTACTTCTTTACCTATGAATCAATTAATTCATCCTTATGGCAGCCCACGCTTATATAACCCTCATAGTTCTATAATTAATAATTTCCCTTCCTATTCCTGACAATTAATTAATTAAAAATCATGCTCTTCTCTTTAACTAGTGTGCTAAAATTATAAGATTAAGGATAGCCATCCATTAAACTAAATTAAATTAATTTAATCATCCACTCTTCACTTCACTTAAGCTTCACAATGTGCTTTGACCACAACCACTGAAAATAGAATTTAATTTAATCAATTAATACTTTAAAAAGTATTATTTCTCTCCCAAATGGGGCTGCATTAAATAAATTAAATTTATTTAATTTTGGAATTCTATTTTTAAATTCTTTTTGTCCACTTCCCTTTGTTGACTTTTCCACAAGCCTGGGCACCAAAATTTGGTGAATAAATATTAACAAATATTTATTTAATGCATTATTATTCACCCAAGGTGGGTCACACTTTTTGGAATAAGGAATTTCTATTTTTAAAAGTCACATGACAATGGGATTATTTACCCTACAAGGCATCCCTGAAAATCCCATGATTCACTTAAGTCGTTTGAATTTTATAATGGGATTATTTACCCTAGATGGCAAGAAATAAAATCTCATGATTTCACTTAAGTCACTTTTCTTTTATTTCACCATGGAAATTTTTACCCTGCAAGGCAAGCAATAAATTCCCACCTGACTGTTGCCTCTAATTTTCCCACTACAACTTAAGTGACTTTTCTATCATGGGAAAAAGTACCCTACAAGGAAGGCAATAAAATCCCACCTGCCTGCTACTTCTATTTTTCCCATGATCCATTTAAATCCTTTGATTTCCAAAAATGTGCCCAACCCCATAGGAGCTTTTTAGTGCATGACTTCACCTTTTCCTAGTGAGCCAGACCTCCGATGGTGACTTCCTTCTGGAAAAATGTGCGTATGCGATCTCCAAATACTCCAGGCCAAGAATCAGGCTAATACGGAAAAGGAATTGATCTAGAGAAATTTCACAGAAAATGAAACGAGAAAACACACAAACACGAAAAATTGTCAAAAGTCAAAAATAAAGCCGAAAACTTATTTTTAGTTAAAACCCTTCTGGTATATAGGAATAATGATATGTTCGATCACAACAGGGATAAAATGGAGTACAAATTGCCTCAAATGGGACTCAAAATAATTAAATACAAATTTCCCGCAGACAAATCCCGATGACAGAATATAACAATTTTGGGCATCTGGGTATTTGGTGAAAATGACTAATATGTCTCTATGGGAATATCTTGACACAATACAAGAAATTTCGTGCAATAAAAACACAAAATGACCCATTATTTTAAAAATACACATTTTTTTCGGATATGGTAGTCACAAATTTTAGGATGAAATCTAGGGACACCAGTGGGCTCCGTCTGTGGACATCTTTTTCTCTATCAGAATGACAAGGGAAAAGATGAGATCCCAACATCTTTGGTTTCGTGTCTTGTCTTTTGGGCACGGGGTCAGGAAAACAAACAAAACACAAACACAAAAAAAAAACAAGGAAAAACAAAGTCTTATTTATATACATACAGTTTTTACCCTACTTTCTTATGTCCAAAACAGCTTCAGATGCTGCCCATTGAAAGGCAGTGGTAACTCAATTCCATCCCGGTAGGCAAGGAGGAAAGAGTCCATTCCTGCAGCTCTTTTGATCACAAAGGGCCCTTCCTAGAGTGAATCAAATTTGTCATGTATGCCCTTTGGTTCATATCTCTTGTCCCACTAGAGTACCCAATCTCCAATCTTGAACTTCCTTTCTTTGGCCTTCTTGTCAAATAATTTGGGCAAGTCCTTATCAACTTCATCTAGTGGTGGCTCATCCTTTCTTATTTCTGTGGTGGGTAATTCTGCATCAAATTCTCTCGTTCCCAGATTTAATTGCTTCATTTTTGTGGAAGAACTATCACCATATTCTTTGCTCTTCTTTAGGTACCGATCACGGAATTTTATTACCTTTTGGTTGGACTATTCCACTGCTGTCATCATAACCTAGATCAAATTTTCTTGTGACTATTTGTTGTGGTGGTGATTTACTCTCTTCAACACTTAGACATACAGATGTTTGTTCAGGGACTTTGGGGAAGTAGACCATCTCCACTTTATAGTTTCCTTGTCTGAATATGGACGGTGGCCTATCCAGATTCAATAATATAGTTGTGACTGCCAAAGAGTCTACCTTAGAATTTTGATTCATTGGAATGAAGTCAATAGAGAAGGCTACAAAATCCAGTGTGGCAGAATGTACTTTATCTTTGTAATGCTCCAGCTTATCTCTTCTGACTTGACTTTGCCCTTGAACTTGCTTTACTAGAAGTTCAGTAGCTCCTTGGGCTTTGAGGAGTTTTAATCCTTTATTTTTAGCTTGCTCCATTCCTAATAGCAAGGCTTCAAACTCCACCGTATTATTAGTGTTCTCAAACATCTGTTTGTGGGAGTATGGAAATACCTCATGATCTGGAGATATTAGTAGAGTGCCAGCTCCTGATCCAAAAGAACATCATGTGCCTTTAAACTCCAGAGTCCAAACATTTTCTTCTTCTTTTTCTAGCTATGGCTCTGGTTGAAGTTCTAGCTCTGGAATGTCTTTATCCATTTCTAAGAAATAGACACCATGGTCAGATCCCTGAAAAAGAATATGAGATCTAGGATCCTCAGATTTTGTAACCATGTACCTGGACTTCTTTTTTGGCTCCAGCTTATGGTTAATCCCTTTGATAGGAATATTTGCACAAGACCAATCCATCTTTACTTCTCCTCCTAGCTCTTTGCAGAAGTTTCTAATCAGCAACATCCCATAGGAGATAGGAATATCTGCAACTAGAATTGTCATCTTTAATCTGTTGTCAGGAAAAGCTGCCAGAACAGCTTGTGCATCTTTGATTTTTCCGATTAAAGGGACTTGTCTCTCTATGGAGTAGCACCTTTTTATAGTTTTTCTCAAGGTAAGCCCAAGAGCATCTACAACTTTAGCTGGCATGACATTTTCAGAAGCATCTGAATCTAAAATGCAGTTTCTTAACTTGAAACCATTAAGCAATAAGGAGACATATAAAGGTTCTACTCTTTCAGAAGATGGTGAGGATTTAAAAACTGTAGTGTTGTTTTGTGGAGGAGTATCTTTGGGCTTAGGAAAAAGGCCTTTTGATGTATTGGATTTTCCTGGTGATTGTACATATTTGACTAGCCTATTTAACTGCTCAGGAAAGACTCTCAAGTATTCAGTTTCTGACATTTAAACTTTGGTTTTCTTAACATGATCAATAATGTCAAAAGAAGAAATAGATTCAGATACCTGAGATACTTTTTGTGGTTGAGATGAAGAACTCGCATGCTTACTTCTAGGAGCTAAGGAAGAAGGCAAAGGGATGCCCCTTCTTTGTTCTTCAGCCAATGCCTGAGCTTGGTGAGTTTGTGAT
The DNA here is from genome assembly GCA_019776745.2 of Taxus chinensis. Taxonomy (NCBI): domain Eukaryota; kingdom Viridiplantae; phylum Streptophyta; class Pinopsida; order Cupressales; family Taxaceae; genus Taxus; species Taxus chinensis. Next base: position 105,107,275 of record CM034147.1, on the reverse strand, counting down.
CTTGTAAGTACTACATATGTATGACCATTATCATATTCATGAAGTTGTGCTAATCATCAGGCACCAAGTGTGTTCTTCAAAGTAGACTAATGTATAGGAAAAGTGGTATATCAAATATAGGTGGCTATAAGAATCATCATAGATTGAGAAACTATTTCTAAGCCTCGTCCCATTAGAAAGTAGTATATCTTCATTTAATAATCCACGTGAAAGGTTGTTGGAGCATTTTCAATTGCAAATATCTTGGGATTTTACCAAGTGGAGTGACTACAATTGTTGTTGAGAATTCTAATCAAGTGCAGTAATATGTTAACAATGAGCCATTGGACCTTTTTGGGATAAAACTCAATATGCAACATCTACGAGATTGATCCAATGTTTGCAGTAGTGAATGGATAGTAGTCCGTACAAGATGAACTTTACCAACTCTAGAAGTAATTGCTCTTTATCTAATTCAATCCATGACGTAGATGAATGACTTCAATTTTCCATGAAAACAATGTTCTGGGCTACTAACATGTCAACAGGAAATGAATCTGTAACTTGTTAAACAGCATACAAAAGGAAGACAAAAACATTGATGAAAGAATTCAAGAACATAATAATAATCATAGAGAAACCCAGATAAGCAGAAGCTAAAATTTTGTCATAGTGACATAATTGGACACTACCCTTGCACTATATAATTAAAAATTTGCTACATCATGGCTTCCATCTTCTACTGAGCCTGAGCATGAGAAATAAAAATATCCCCAAATCTTCAGTATAATACTTAGCACCTTTTAAAGAATGCATCTCGCACTCTTTAGAACTCTCAGTACATCACTAAGTGTTAGGAACTAAATGTGTAAGCATGAAACCAAGACTCCAGCCAATTTCATGTATCAGTATTGCAATGAAGAATCTAGTTCCATAACACCTCTTACATGTCCTTTACTGATAATTGAACTCCAAAGGATACCTGAAAAACCGTACCCTTTGATGAGAAACTACTTTAGAAGATTCTAATAATTCACATCTCCATTACATTTCAAGAATTTTATTTTTTTAAATGACAAACCACTTCCTGTCCACATATTAGGTAGTTCATAGAACTAGGAGGAGTCAAAATTACAAGAACACCATGATGGTTGTGTAACCCATGGACACTAGGTACAATCTGCATTTAATTTTCCATTAACAATTGTGCAACCATCACTCTGTCTCCTTAGGGCTAGTATTATCACTAAAAAATATCCTTAATCTTATGAAGGCCATAATTTTTACATACATGAAGATCAAATAAAAAAAAATAGGTGTGTAATCTCCTTCCTAGAGTGAGATACAAGATAGGTGGCTATCAAAACATATAGGTTAGGATTTCTATGCTACAATACATGTCTTTTGTCAAGTTTTTACTATTTGTATTTCATCAATTTGGAATGATCTTGATCTAATTCCTTGTATCATCACGAAAAAGGTAATGATAACCAAATCATAACAAGCCAAGAACACATTTTTATGGATCAAACACTCATGATCAATCAAGATGATAATCAATTTTCCAGATTAACTTTACATAAGATACCTGTTGCAAACAAATGGAGTCAGCCAAATATCATTGTTGGCTAGATTTTCTGCATAGCATCAAAACCTAGGTAGTCATGAGATAAATCTCCTTCATTTAACTGGTGAGGCTCCCGTGTCATATTTTTCAATAAAAATGTGTTATTATCTATCAATGGGGTTTTACTTTAACCACTTAGTTCATGAACCATAACTAAGACAGTTTCTGCAGCAAGTAAGCAGCTGTTTAAGAAAGGAAGTATTTTATAGAAGAAGGAAGTAAAGGAATTATATCAACACAGATAAGAAATGGGAAAGATGTGCATCCCAATTAGTAGGTAGCAGAGCTTGATTGCATTCATATAGAAGAAACCTTAATAGATATGAACACACATAATTATAAAACAAAGGCAAGCTCTAGATCTAGATCTAAAATAACACAAAGTTTATCAAGAGATCTAAGATTCAAAGCAAGAAACACAGTACACCATGACACAAAGTTCTTCGAAGACCTGCTCCTTTGTATTCCTTTGCTTCAAGTTGCTCTCAAGGGTTCAGCACAAAGTCTAGAACACATGATTGTTGCTTACAAATTCTAATCGATAATTAACCCAAAGGTTCTTCCTCTACTTATAGAATGTAGAGGGGGCAATTACAAGTTGGAAGCTTTGAGTTAAACTGGCACATGTGGAAGTCGGAAAAGAAACAACTGGCAATCTCGCCTCCTGGAATTCCTCTTTGCGTGACATGTATGATTTGCAACTGAAAATAGAACCTTCTAATTTTGCACGTCTACCACCTATCTCCAAGTAGTTGACTTCTTCAAGTAATGGCTTGTAAACCAATCACTTAAGTTGTATAATTTAATCGATCACTTAATTAATTTTTCAGAGGAAAGCTGCAGTCTTGTCCTTTTTCATGTCTGCATGCCGCTAATTCAAGCTGGAATTGGAAACAACTAGATCTGGAAACAACAAGTTGGATCTAGAAGTGACTGGAATTAGAAACAGTTAGATTTTGCCTTCACCTTGTCTTCTCTTTTATCCTTGAATCTTTTGCAGTTCTTCTCTAGTACATGCATCAATGCAATGTTTACTGTAGATAACTCATCATCCTTATTTTTAATTATATATGACCAATTGGAAATTTTGCAAAGCACTCCAGATGAATGAAAATTAGAATGAAAGCTGGAATTGGAAGATGGGAGCACATGCACAGGATCTTGGAAGGAATTTTCCATGCACTGACTTCTTCACGGGCTGCATTCGAAACAAGAGGATGAAGCCTTTGTGCTGGAAGCTTTTACAACTATGATATCTAGTATCTGGATCTACATATGGATTTGCATCTGCATCTGCATCTGGATATGGATCTGCACTTGCATAACAAACTTTGGCAACTATGGCTATGGATGGAAAAGATGCAACTTGAATAATTCCACTGCTTTTAATCTGCAACGCATGAGTGAAGTCTTCTCCTGCTCTGGATCTGTCTATCAATTCAGCAAGAGGTTTCTGAGCCTAGATTCGTGACTCCAATATTTGCAAATTTATAAGTGATGCATGACTCCGTTGTGCTTTCTTTTTCATCTTTCTTCACCATAGCTTTGTCTATCTTCATCTGAATAATTCTTTTTCTTCTTACTTGGCTGAATTTCTTCAATAACTGGTGCAGATCTGGACAATTCTTTAGATTCAGAGGATATATGCAATGTATTGGACATTGATAAAAAATCATTTCCCTTTGTAAAATCACCTCTATATGAATTCCTGCAATTTATTCAGACAAAAATGGCCACCGAGAGCATGCACATAGTGAATTTTAATTGTAAAAATCTGCACTAATTCAAGCCTGCTGCCCCCAAAAAATGACGTGTTTAATTTGCATGCATAAGTAAGAGCATGAATCCTTTACCAACAACACCTGAGCTCCTGTAACACTTCTACAAACAATTATGCAAACAAAAATCAGCCTTCTTCAAAGCATGCACCAAAACTAGAAGCTTTTAGCATCAAATCTACCTTCCTGAGCAAAATCCTTCTCCAAATGGGGCGCACTTTTCCTCTAGGCTGCACTTCTTTACTTGTGAATTAATTAATTCATCCTTATGGCAGCCCATGCTTATATAACCCTCATAATTCTATAATTACTAATTTTCCTTCCTATTCCTAACAATTAATTAATTAAAAATCATGCTCTTCTCTTTAACTGGTGTGCTAAAATTGCAAGATTACGGATAGCCATCCATTAATTAAATTAAATTAAATTAATCATCCACTCTTAACTTCACTTAAGCTTCACAGTGTGCTTTGACCATAGCCACTGAAAATAGAATTTCATTTAATCATTTAATACTTTAAAAAGTATTATTTCTCTCCCAAATGGGGCTGCATTAAATAAATTAAATTTATTTAATTTTGGAATTCTATTTTTAAATTCCTTTTGTCCACTTCCCTTTGTTGACTATTCCACAAGCCTGGGCACCAAAATTGGGTGAATAAATATTAGCAAATATTTATTTAATGCATTATTATTCACCCAAGGTGGGTCACACTTTTTGGAATAAGTAATTTCTATTTTTAAAAGTCACATGACAATGGGATTAATTACCCTGCAAGGCAGCCCTGAAAATCCCATAATTCACTTAAGTCGTTTGACTTTTATAATGAGATTATTTACCCTACATGGTAGGCAATAAAATCCCATGATTTCACTTAAGTCACTTTTCTTTTATTTCACCATGGGAATTTTTACCCTGCAAGGCAGGCAATAAATTCCCACTTGCATGCTGCCTCTAATTTTCCCACTGCAACTTAAGTGACATTTCCATCATGGGAAAAAGTACCCTGCAAGGCAGGAAATAAAATCCCACATGCCTACTACTTTTATTTTTCCCATGATCCATTTAAATCCTTTGTTTTCCAAAATTGCCCCAACCCTGCAGGGGCTTTTTAGTGCACGACTTCACCTTTTCCCAGTGAACCAGACCTCCGATGGTGACTTCCTTCTAGAAAAATGTTCGAATGTGATCTACGAATACTCCAGGCCAACAATCAGGCTAACCCGTTAAAGGAATTGATCTAAAGAAATTTCACAGAAAATGAAACGAGAAAACACAGAAACACGAGAAATTACCGAAAGTCAAAAATATATCCCAAAACTTATTTTTAGTTAAAACCCTTCTAGTATATAGGAATAATGATATGTTTGATCACAACAGGGTTAAAACAGAGTGCAAATTGCCTCAAACGGGACTCAAATTAATTAAATAAAAATTTCTCGTAGACAAATCACAACGACAAAATATAACAATTTTAGGCATTTGGGTATTTGGCAAAAATGGCTAATATGACTCTTTGGGAATATCTTGATGCAATACAAGAACTTTCTAGCAATAAAAACACAAAAGGACCCATTATTTTAAAAATATGATTTTTTTTATAGGGTAGTCACAAATTTTAGAATGAAATCTGGGGACACTAGTGTCCATGGCCATGTTTACCCCAAATTTATCCATCACTTCAAATAAATCAAGGGAAAAATATCTTATCTCCCCCTCTGCATTCAAGTTACACCTCGGGTCCTCTCACCCTGGTTCAAGGTAGGACCAAAAGTAGTAGGAAAAGGTCATATCCTTTATATATGCCCCTTAATCACTCCAAGGCTTGATCCCAAGGAAATTGCTAGACCCCTTCCTGACTATAATATGACACATCACCTAGTCTACCACCATTCCAAATAATTCCCCCCCTTTTTCCACTTAAAGAGAATTAATGTCAATCCACCTAGGGGTTAAGATTTTAGGACTAATAGATTGCTCCACAAAATGACCTTGTAGCTCCATGAACTTTGGGAATACATAATACTCTAAGGGACCTCTACCTACAGCCTCTATAGCTCGATATGTCTCCTCTCATGCTTCATATCAATTTCTCAACTACATTGTACATGTCGTCACCGCTATCACCACTGGATTAAATAAGTGTGCATGCTCACCCATGATAATATCCACATGCTCTAGCATACCTTCACCTATAAATACATCAGTGGTCACATTCCACGTAAATGTGTCGATGGATGTGTCCACAATTAGTGACCAATACGCATCACCTACACCCATAGATCAACACATTAGACAATAATGAAAATTAAGCAACCAAATAGCAAATCACAAATATCACTATACAAGTACTCATGTTTCTGTATCATCATCGCTACACTATCAGTGGTATGTCATTTCCCCTCTACTCCTCCTCCCATTGGAACTCCTGCCACATCCACTAACACTAGAAATAAAAATACCCACTGATGTGATACCCACCATGCACGGTAGGCCTACATAAACCCCACGTCATCCACATCTATCAATTTTATTGTCATATCTTCCTCGTCTAGCCCAAGAGGTACTAGTTACACTCTTGTGGGCCCTAATCTATCTCTAGTCCTCTTTAGTGCCCTAATGGACCTCACCCATACATATGGCTTTGGGGGCACATCCTAAACTATACCAAATTGTTGTGATATGCGCTCCACCTAAAATAACTTGACCAACATTGGAAATCAATCATTTATCCACATAGTCCACCGTATAAATCCCAACTCTACTGTGTCCTCTAACCATCCTCCGTAGTCTCGGTATGGCCTTCATATAATGGCTTATAGCCCTATGTGATCTAACATCACTCTATAGGTATATGTATCCACCTTCTTGCCATGAAATCCTACCCATCTCCTAACAAATATTTTTTCCTCACCCACTCTCCACATGGTCCACTAACTGGCATCAAAATTGTGATATGCTCATAAGCCCATACATGTAACAATGTGGTAGCTCCAATACCACCCCCATGCTCCTCCTACGTAAATATATACAAATATATGTACAAATGGGCTAATACACATCGTGCTTAGGAATATCTCGTGCTCTCATCCTCTATAAGGAGGAAAAATTCACGCATCTTATACAAGATGCCTACACGACCACCCTCGACTGTAATCAATGAAGAAATCACAATGAAAATAAACTTATGGAATTGTGAAACCCCTAATTTTATAATAGCATCTAGACTGATGTGGACCTTATTATGAACTCAGGTCCCTGTAAAGTACCACCTAGTGGCCCTTATCTGTCTCTGAGCATCATTTATAGCCATCACCTGGACCATGTCCCTTATAATAGGACAATGCAATATGCGATACACTTCCTCCAGTGTCATGAATTGTTAGAAGCACAATGGACTATGGGGGGTGAATCCGTCCTTATAAAACTTTGAATTCATATTTTTAACTTGCATATACAAATACTCATAAACATTCAACCATCCACTAATGTGTGTATATATCAAATAATCACATGTGTAAGAACCATAAACAAGATCATCAACACAAGACACAAGATATAAGTGGAAAACCATCGAGGAAAATAAAACCCACAAAAACACAATATTATATTGATATTTTTCAAAATTTAGTGAGGCACCAACCCCCAAAAGGAGCACCAACCCCTAATTTATTAGAACACCAACCCTACAAAGAGAAACAACCCCTAATTTTGTAAAGAACCAACTCCAAAAGGAGTATGTAACCCCCCAAGATGATAAAGCACCTAATCACCCACCTTATGATGATCTTATATCTGATATTTTTCTACCAAAACTGATGGAGATCTCTAATTCAGCTCTCCCTTCTTCAATCAAACCCTAGGTGACCAATCTTCACAAAACAAGATCTTAAACCACTTATAAAATATTCAAACCCTTTCACACATGATCTCTAATTTTTATCAACCTTTAACACAATTTTTTCATCCTAAAATCTTGTTCCAACACCTACAAACAACTCTCACTTTGCACACACTCAACTAGCTTGCAAAAGCACCAAAAACTATGTTTTTATAAGCTCCTCATGATTTCAAATTCAAACACAATATTTTCCCCTCCTTTGGATCTACCCATACATAAATTAAACATAAAAAAATTGAATTAAAATAGTCACAATTGACCTAAGTATGTTTCCCTAACTAAAACCCTCATTACATGTGCCAAAAATGCCTCAAAACCCCATGGGCACAAAGATAAAAATTCTATTACATCAAATAAATACATATTCATTATCCATAACCATTTACATATGATTAAAATATAATTTTACATTCATACATGGTCATAAATGTTATGAGCCAATCAAATTATTTTCATTTAATGGGCCCAATTCACTTCATAAATCTCAAAACATTTGTTTCCTACACCCTTCAACACCCTGGAAACTTCATTAGGACACCAAATTACTTAAACATGAGAAAACCATGTAATGTAACAAATTTATGGAAATGGAAGAACATTTAAAACGCTTATAATCAAGTTATAATCCTTGTATCAGCCTCATGCTCAAACCACAGGTACTTTTGTCTTCACGAGATCAACCTACCAAAACAGTTGTTTATAAAGATTAGCTCATAAAAACATTTCTAAAAACATTAAAGACATAAAAATTTATTCAATTGATTACAAATTTATCCATATTCACATTATAGGTGATAAAAATCATGACCTAATCCGTCGTATGCTTCAAACGGCTCCAAACTTGCACCAAAACACATCTTTTTCTTGCACTGTCAAAAATATTCTTGTCCAAATAATGACCTGTAAAAAATTACAAATCATGTCATAATTATTAAATAATTATATCACTATACATATATTTGAATACTCTTTCCAACATTTTGAATCACTTCAAAATTCAACCTATAACTCAAGATATAGTCATTTTACTGAACCCTACTTTTCAAGGTCTCAAAACTGCCCTTTGACCAGTCAACCTGAATGTACCTAAAATGACCATGTACTTGAATTAACATGTCCTTAAATTTCCATATAAATCAATATTATCTGACATAAATTATGCACCATCAATTTAACATGTTACTCCTTTTGACATCCTTGTCCCAAAACCTTCTTCTTAGAAAATGACATGTTTTAATGGGGACCACTCATCACCATGACTTCAACCATACATTTATGTAAATATAAGAGAGTAATTTACATCATCCAATCATAAATTTTGATTAATAAATAAAATTGTTGTCACTATACCTCTTATTTTGTAGACTGCTCCTAGCTAGGGTTTAACTAGTGTTTTAGACCACTTTACCTTCTTAACATTTGTTCATAAAAACCTGACAATAAATAGGCTTGAATATTTGTTTGAAACCTTCTTTACTCACCATAGAAAAATCCTTGAAATACAAAATTTCCCATGAAAATCACACAATTCACAACAAGCATTAGAAGTTCAAATTCGAGCTGGATGTTCACTTGTTCTTGAACCTATCTCACATAACCTGTCATATCTTGCAAAATTCAAATCCTAGCAACCTAAAATTTTTATTAAACCACCATGAAACATCACACTAACATATCTAATCATCATAATTTAAATATCATGCCTCAATCTCTCTAGCCATTAATACATACCTTTGTTTACATGTATGTTCCGCACTGTAAAAGCTAGGGTCAACTGAAATAATGTAATAGATCATCATGAAACATCTGCAAATTACCCAAACATACTTGATATGCCATGATATACCTAAATACAATATTCCATGAGCTCATATGACTTTAAAAAAAACTCTCACACCTCCAAGTTATATATTTTATTATTAATTACATCAAAAAGGTGTATATTTTGACTATATAAAAAAATTGGGCTCCTACCCATATAATCAACTTGATATGATCAAATAAGTCAAGCTATTTTAATTAACTTAGTGAGCTATTTTTTAAAACCATATAAACCTAATGCCATATATTATTCCAACTTATATTCAAACTAATTGAATGCCAAAAACCACATATTACCACTGCCAAGATTGTCACAGACTACGACCGAGCTGCTTTAATACCAACTGAGCCACTAATAATACCCGCATGGGGAAAACAAAACACAAAGAGTGGTGTTACCTAATTCACACCATCATCACCATATGTGAAGCCTTATTAAGCCTTCCCCACCACTATGATGTCCCAAATGTGGGACTAAAACCCATATAAGGAGAAAGGGGGGTGGGCACGGAAGTAAAGGGGATTGCGAGAGGCCAAATGGCGGAACAATAGAGGACAACACAAAGGGAAAAAAAATGTACCACTTGGTATGCATAGAGGAGGGGTTTTTGTGGAAGGGCCGCTCCAATAGTTAGCCTTAGATTTTAGGTTTTAAATATAAGTTTTTAATATATATATATATATATGTATGTATGTATGTATGTATGTATGTATGTATGTTAGGTTTAATTTTATAGGTTTATATATAAGGTTGTTTATATATAGTTTGTTTTATATTAGTATATAGTTGTATAACAACTATATATAGTGTTATAGGTATGAATACTATACAAATGTATAGATTTAGATACAAATAAAATTCCAAATGAATTATTCAAAGAATAAACTAGGATTTCATTTTTCAAAAAAAATTGTAAAAGAACAATATTACCAAGAGACCATATCTTTCACACGACCAATGAAAAAATTCAAATGTCCTATTTTCCCGAATCTTGTCTCATGTGTACTTTACTTTTCACTTGGAAATTTTACTTTCTTTCTTTAATTCCTACATACATTATGAACTATACAGAATATTTCAAATATTTAATAGTTCTTACCTTGGTTTTGTAGGTTGAATAATTCGAATGAATTTTCACTTCGTTGTGGAGACTCTAATTAACTTCCATCTGTGCAACTAATATTCGAAGAGGGGGGGAAGGGGTTATATAATATTTCACCCTAACTACCTTACTTCCCAATAGTTTCACCTTTTCATTTAATAAGTTAGGTGGTTAGATTAAATTTAATTATCTTTCTCTGGTACCATGATTCATTTTTCTCAACTCCCTAAGTTTCTTTGGGCAGAAGCCATGAACACTATTATTCATATCTTGAATAGAGTTTCCACTAAAGCCTTGGTAAATTCAAATCCTTTAGAAAAGTGGTCAAACCAAAAACATAGTGTTTCTCATTTGAGAATTTTTTGGCAGCCCTACTTCTCTCTTTATTCCAAATTCAAAACGGAAGAAGCATGATCATACTTATTTTCCATGCATCTTTGTAGGATATGGTTTAAAAACTAAAGGTCTTAGGATTTTTGATCCCTCTAAAAGAGAAGTTCTAGAAAGTAGGAATGTTAAAATATTAGAAAACCCTTATTTTTCTTCTTTTTCATCTTCTGCTTCTTATGAAAATGAAAATAATGAATTTAAAAATTGTGAAAATGATGTATATAAAAAATAAACTAGTATAAAACCTATAGTTAATAATGATATTGTCCCTAGTACTTATGTAACTAAAAGACCTAGATGGGTTGAGTCTATTATCCAAGACTCTAACTTAGGTAAACTTCAGAAAATGACAAGGAGTTATCATATATAGATATATCATGCCTTGATGATCTTTTATGAACTTGAACCCCAAACCTTTGAAGAATCCTCTTTTGAAGAAAGATGTAAAGATGTTATGAAATGTAAGTACACTAAATTAATAAAAAATAAAACATGGGAATTAGTCCTTCCTCCTGAAAATGAAGTATAGTTGGATCCAAATGGCTATACAAAATAAAATATAAAGTAGTTTTGATGGTGAATCATAGCACCCCTGAATGTCTGCAACTCAATGGGTTGATACTCTCAGTGCAATCGCATAACATGGAGCTTTTCCCAAGTGTGGGACCTTGCGAGAATGAAAATCTCTCTGGATGAAGGCCGGTTCATATTCCTCTATTCAGATGCACACATAAAATTGCAGAGGATTTACTCAAAAACCTAATCTAACTTGCCAAGGAGATAGGGTAAGAAGATGCATAAAAATAAACCTAAACTAACAAAGGTGATGCACCGAGGAATGAAGAACACCTGTCTTGCCAATAAACACAAACCATAAAAATGCAATGCAAGATCATGCACAGATAACCAAATTTGTAGTGAACAATCAAGAGGATGCAAAATGAACACTGAGAGGGTTGAGAATCATCCACAGACATGCATTACTTGCTCCAAATATTGATACAATACACTACAAAATGCCAATAGGAAAAGTTGAATTACAGTTTTGAATGGGAGGTTTTAATTCCACAAATTCACTTGCCAAAGAGAAGAAGGGAGGGGCAAAACAAGAATTTCCAACCTTTAGAAAGAATCCCCTCCTTATAATTTATAGGAAGAATGAGAGAGGGGAGAGAGAGGAATTCCAAATCTACCCTAACCACCTCAAGGTTGTATTTAATTCACCTCATTATGGCCATAGGTGAGAACCCTGGCAGACCCAAAATATGACGAACTGTATTTTACATTTTTGAAGAACTTGTTCTCACCCAATTAAAGATATCCACCATAGTTGGATAGAGGACCTTGTAATATTTCCAAAAATTCCAACCTTGTGTGAATCTGAGCTCCCTGTGAAAAGTTATGGCCATCTGAATATTTCCCGTGTCAGGGTCTTCTTCCTATCGGGTTCAGGGTTCTCCTCTGCATTTGCATCAGGTTTGGAGGATGCCTCGACATGTGTTTGATGCTTTTTTTTTTCCAAAACCCAATTCCACCGCTATTGCCAAGATTTCCTTTGTTTCGGGTTCAAAAATTGGACTTGCATATGCATCAGGTTTGGAAGGTGGCTCGACATGTTTTCGCCCCATGCTTTCCTGACCCCAAAACATGATTTTCCTGGGTAGTGTTTCGGGTTTGCGGAACTCCCAAGCATCGGGACATGCCTTGTGATTTTTCATGCTTCATGTATCATGTTTCCCAAAACCCAAAACCTGATTTCCTTTGTGTCAGGTTTTTGGACCTCTCCGACATATTTTCCGTTGTGTCGGGTTTTTCTACCTCTCTGACATATTTCCTTTGTGTTAGGTTTTTGGACCTCTCCAACATATTTCCTTTGTGTTGGGTTTATATTTACCCAGGGGAGTAGATATATACAACAATTTGGTGACTCAACGTGATTACCTTCCTGCTAGGTAGAAGATTAGTGGCTTTTTAGTGATCCATTGGGCATGGAGTCATAAGTAATAACCTGAAACCAACCTGATATCTTATCCCAAGCCTGATACCACAACTCCTTCTCCGAGAGCACGCTGAACTGTAGAAATCCAACCTAGGAGCAAAAAAACCTGTGCCAAAGCACTTAGGGAAACTGAAACCTAACTACAACAAGACAATGTGCATACGCACTTAGAGGAATTGAAATCTAGGCTAATATTTACAAGGGTAAACCTTTTCTTTTTAGTAGCAATGTTTAAGATAGATTCCGTTAACCAGAATCAGGAGTTCTTCTCTGTCCAATGTAGAAAATTGGAAGGCATTGCTATTCTTACATTCTGTGACCATGTAGGGACCACTCCAAATGGCATCAAACTTGGAATGCCTTCCTCATTTTTTCTGATCGGCATCCCATTTCAGAACTAGGTCCCCTTCCTGGAAGGTCCTTGCACTTTCTTTCTTATCAAACCATCTTTTTACTAAGGCTTGATCTTTCTTAATTGTTTGAACTGCATGTTCTATAATTTCCTCCAATTCCATCAACTCTGCATACCTGGCCTCCATTGGTTCAAACTCAGCCAACTCCAATTGCTTCATGAACTCCAATACAGGTAGTTCTAATGATATAGGCAATATTGCCTCTTTCCCATAGACCAACTTGTAAGGGGAATTACCTATAGACCTCTTTGGTGTTATTCTATTAGCCCATAATGCTGATTTTATCTTGGTATGCCATGTTCTTTGATTCTCATCCAGATTCCTTCTGATGATTCTTAGCACAAAAAAATTTGTGGACTCTACCTATCCATTACCCTATGGGTAATAGTTGGAAGAGGTGCTCAAGTAGATTCCATTCTTGACAGCCCATTCTGTAATCTTGGAACCTATGAATGCCAATTCATTTTCTGATATAATAGTGGCTAGCACACTGAACCTGGTCACTATTCCTTCATAAAATTCTAGTATATTAGACTCATTTGCTTCTTTGAGCGCTACCACTTCGGTCCACTTTGTGAAATAGTCTGTTTCCATGAGAATCCACTTGTGTCCTTGGCTTGAGTTTGGATTGACGACCCCGATGAAATCCAATACCCATTGCATAAATGGTTGGTCAACCAAAATTGGGTGCAATTTAAGTGCTGCTAGTCTTTCTTTGCCTGTGAAGAGCACACATTTCTTACACTTTCTTATCCATGTATAACAGTCATTGAACACTATGGACCAATAATACCCTGCCTTCATTATCTTGAGAGCTGTTACCTGTGGGGAAAAATGTACTCCAGAATCTCCATTGTGAAAATCTCATAACACCCTATCAATTTGATCTATCCCAATGCACCTCAATAAAACTCCATTGATGTCTTTCTTGAACAAAACACCATCAACAATCACATATGGAATATCTTGTAATCTAAAGTATCTCCTCTTTGTTTTGCTCATTTCTGGAGGGCATAGGCCTGTTTGTAGGAAGTGTATCATATTCTGAGTCCAATAAGGAGTGGTCACATCATCATTTTCATGTTCTTGACCATCATGTAGTACCAAGACAATCTGTTTTTCATCACTTGCTTAAACTTGTTGACTCAAGGCTAGTTGTTCACATAGTCCCTTTCCACATACTAGTTTGGTGACCTCGATCTCGATGTCATATTCCATGACACAAGTGATCCATCCTGCATGCTTCTCATTTAGATCCTTGGTTAGAAGAAGGTCCTTGACTCCCGCATGAGAGACCAATAATTGGATCTTGTTGTTTGAGACTAGGTGCTTGAATTTCTTTAAGCTCCTGATCACTGCAAGGACATGCTTTTCAATGAAAGAGTACCTAGTTTCATATTCCTCCAAGCCTTGACTGAAGAAAGCAACTGGTTGTTTTGATCCCTCTTTTTTTTGTTGTATTAGGATTGCAAAAATTGTGTCCCCACCACCAAATTCATATAACATGAAATCCTTGGAGAATTCTGGATTGATGAGAGTCGAAGCTTGAGATATAGCCTCTTTAATTTCCTCAAAACTTTCCTTTCCTTCATATGTCCACTTAAATTCCATGCTCTTATTTAACATCAGTGTTATTGGCTTTACGAGAGCTGCAAAGTTTGGAACAAACCTGCGGACAAAATTGATCCTTCCTAAGAAGCTTTGAAGAGCCTTCTTGTGACTTGGCAATGGCAATGCTCTAATTGCTTCAACTCTCTCTGGGTCAATTGTCAACCCCTCCTTTAAAACAATATGGCCTAGAATTTTTCCTTTGTGAGCCAAGAATATGTATTTTTTAGGATTCAATGATATCCCAAATATCCTATATCTCTGAAATACCTGTCTCAGATGAAAAAGGTGATCCACTACGTTTTTGAAGAACACAGTGATGTCCTCAAGATATATCAGAACTATTTTATTGATCAACCCCTTGAATGTCATATCCATTGCCGTTTGGAAAGTGGCTCTAGCATTTGATAGCCCAAATGGCATCTTCTTGTAGGCATAGGTGCCCCATTTGGTGGTGAAAGTTGTCTTAAACTGGTCATCTTATTTCACCATTATCTGATTATACCCTGAGTAGCCATATAGGAGAGAGAATCTCTCTGAACCGGATACCACTTGCAATATTTGTTCCATTGAAGGAAGTGGGTAATGGTATTTGAGAGATGCCCTATTGAGGTCTTAGAAGTCCACGTACAGCCTAATCTCTTCATTCTTCTTCCTAACTAGTACTAGGTTTGCAACCCAACTTGAGTGCTTGATCAGGAATATAAAGCTTGCCTCTATTAGCTTGTTTAGCTCTTTCTTCATTAGAGGCTTGATGTGAGGGTTGACTGTTCTTTGTTTCTACCTGATGGGCTTAGCATCTAGATATAGTTCTATTGTATGTTGTGCCAACTTTAGGTTGAATCCTCGTAGGTCCTCATAGCTCTAAGTGAAGACATATATAAGTTCTTGGAAAAGTTGTATGAAATCTGATTTCTTCTGTTTAGTGGCCACTTCACCAATTTGAAGTGCTTTGCCTTCCCCAACTGGAATTGGCTCTGAATCTTCTCCTTTGACCTGTATGTTATCCTTTTCTTTACAGAACTGGTTGTTAGGATTGAATATGGATTCCAATGTTACTAAACCCTTGGGAAGTTTGTTTATCTGTAGCTGCACTACTTCATCCCTGTACTGTTGCTCTAGTTTGTCCTGATTCCTAGTCAAGAATTCAACCTCTTCTTTAAAGAAATTAACGATCTGTTGATTGTTCTCAAACACCTGCTAGCTCATGTTATTATCTAGCATTGCTAGCCTCACAATCACATCGATATGTGGCTATGTTTTTTCCCTTTTGATGTTTTCAACCACATCAAACGTTGCTCCAACTGCTGCGAGCCTATCCACAACTTCATTTTTCTTCCTAGGTATGGACACAATGTTGAAAGCTTCGAAATCCTTAATGAGGTCCCATACCTTGTTCTTGTAGCTCTTCAGTAGGTCGTTCTTTGTAGCATGTTTTCCCCTGACTTGGTTAACAATTAGCTCACTATCTCCAAACACCTGCAAGTTCTTTATGCTCTTTTTCTTGGCCCAATGAAGTCCATGAATCAATGCCTCGTATTCAGCCGTGTTGTTTGAACAAGAAAACTATAAACGAAAAGATGAAAAATATTTGATGTCTTGTGGTGAAATCAACATTGCACCACCTCCAGCACCTTGTCTGCTTCTCAAACCATCGAAAAATAGTTTCCAAACTTTGTTTTCATCCTTTTGTTCAGGTTGAATGATGTCAGGAATGGGTGAATTTTCTTCGTGTACACAATACACGCCCAATTCAGATTCTTCAATTTCCTTGTATGGGTCAAATTCATGACTCTTGTTTGCCCATTCATCCAAAGTCAAATTAGGAATTCCCTCAACCTTAGTACCTTTTTCTAGATCATTTGAACACTCCTCCTAATCAAAAGTTGAGCAATTTGCATTGATAGGACTTGGTACATGAGGCTCAATATGGAAATTAGCAATTGGTTCTGACCTGATTGTTGCTTTGGCCCCATACCTTGTCCTGAAAATCATGTGTGACCAATCTGCAGATAAATATCCACCAATTTTTACAGTGAAGTCTCTTGATAGACACAACACAAAGAGTGGCGGAAGGTCAATCATAGACACATCCTGCAGAACTGTGACATTAGGACAAGAATACAGTGTTAGGATTAACCCCTTGATGACCCCAACTATTCCTACTGCCATTCCATCTAGCTGCACTACTCCTTTCAGCACTAGCTCATACTTCAGACCCAGTTGATCCGCTATTTGCTTCAGTATCACTAAACTAATTGTCCCTGAATCTATCACACAGTTGTGTACCAAGTGGTTTCCAACAACCAATGACACATAGAATGGTGGAGTCTTCAAATTCTTGCTTGTCTGGCCCCCATCATGTTGCACTGCATTAGTGAGAACTTTCTCATGTCCCCGGTTTGATACATTTGAGGCAGACCAATTAGCCATTGCAGCTTGCAATAAATCTCATTACCCTGGGATCGCAAGTGATTCCCACATGGAAATGTTCACATGTGTCTTCTTCATTTGATCGATGATGTTAAAAGGGGATGAATTGTCCTTTTGTTGTCCCTTACTTGGCACAACCTTTTCTAGAGCTTGAATAGGTGCATGTGTTGCTACAAAAGGTACCTTAGGCTGATTTTGCACATTTGGAGTTGCGTTTGGTCTACTGACCCCTTGTTGTGTAGGAGTGGGCTGAGAAATAGTTGGATTAGATAGTTTTCGCTCTTCTATTCTTCTCTTCTTTGACCATGTGTTGGTAGCCACGCCTTGAAAAGGTTGTTGGTTAACTCCACAGAAGTCTTCCGTTTGCCAATTGGCTAATGTGGTTTCTGTTGGAGGTCCTTGTTGCATTTCTTGTTGCTGATTCTCTTCTTGGCATGGTTCATGAGGCACACCAATGGTTTACACCATCAATGCCTAATTTAGTGCACCATTAAAACATGTTGACTAATTGCAAGAGTAACACCATTCGTATTCCTATGCCATGTTATTTTGTGTTGGGACCAAGGCTCTTAAGGATGTCATTGTATTTGGATCATATGGTCGAAATGGCCTGGCAACTTGACGTTTTCCATGGTTTTGGTTTTGATTTACAGCCTGAGGTGGTGGTCTATTTTGTTGGTATAGGGGCCTAGCCTAGTACTGTGCTTGAGGTTGATATGGTCTAGAACTTTGAGCTTGTTGTCTTTTGATAGTCACCAGCTCATTTCCAAGGTTCTGCAATTATTTCATAACCTCTTGTAATTCCTTTGAAGTATTTGAAGAAGTTGATGCCTCATTATTGCTTTGATTTCTAGGAGTTGGAGGGATTCAGTTCTAGTGCTTGACTGGTTGTAGGATTTCCCATATCTGGATAGAGACGCATTGGTGGCCTTGGTGCAAGCTTGCCAGCTTGGATCAAACAGTTCTCTGCTTTGATAGCTGTGTCGTAGGCCCCTGGTAGCGTTGTTCCTCCCATTGATTGGATCATCATGGCTATGTCTAAATTTATAGCCTTTAAGATAAAGGAATGCACCTTCGGCAGTTGGTCTAACAGCTATTGGAATCCTGTCCCATGTCCGTTGGAATCTGAAGTTTAAATCTGTCATTTGTTCATTAGGAGCCCTTTTGATTGTTGTCAGTTGTTCCAATAAAGACAAATTATCTGCCCTCTCCCTGAATTGGTTACAAAGAGCTAAACAAAGTTGGTTTCAATTCGTAATAGACCCTACTGCTAGGCTCCTAAACCATTGTAAGGCCTTACCTTTGAAAGATGAAGCCAATAACTTGACTGCAACATCCATTTCATTTATTTTGTGGATTGCACATGCATTAGCAATATCTTGGATGTGATCAATAGGAGTAGTATGATTTTCTCCTGTGAAATAGGGGATATTCTTTAGTGCTGCAACTGGAACTTGATTCTAAGCATTTAGGGAAATTGGACTACTTCCCGTGAAATTGACAAAGGGATTCGGTGGTAAATGTGCTATTATGATTGGACTAAGAACCCTGGTTAATGCGATAAAAGGTCTACTAAGTGGAGGTGTAGACAAAGTCCTGTTAGGTGGAGATGGTGATCTTTGTGGTCTTCTTCCTCTCCTCCCTCTACCTGGTGATAGTTGCAAGTGGAAAAATAGCCCCTCTTCTCGAGTATCAGACCTGGTTCAAATTCTTCTCATGTTCCTGGGCAACTTGTGCTGCTACACGACTGAATTCTATCCCTTCGAAGTTGTTAGATGTGTTAGAGAATGAGCCTTAAAAGGCTATATTTTCCAAGTTACACACCAAACTTGACAATATTGAAAATAGCATTTAAAACTTCGAAGGACCCAGAGGATACAATATTCAATTCAGAATTCGGGTCTTGTTGTGTAGTTACTAATCCCCAAAAGGTACAGGTGGAAACTTAGGTCATGCAATGAAACTTACAAAACCTGAATTTCCATGTGTCAGAACTTGGGACATGCTTAACACCTGGGAAATCCCGAAACACTAAAAACCATGAAATTTTGAAAGTCAAAATCTCAAAAATCTAAGGATACCCTTTTGAAGATTTTTCCTCGATCTACCAACTAGTAAAAATTTGACTTGTCTTGAGCAAGTTAAGCCCTTGAAAATTGATTTCAGAGTTCATCCTGGAAGGTGAAAAATCCAAAAATTGTAAAGTTTTCAATTTCTATGTCCAAATTTCTTAAAAATTCCTTCAAATCTTATGGAATGACCTCTTGGTCACACTAGGCATGCCAAAACTATTGATGGCGAATCACAACACCCCTAAATGTTTGTAACTCAATGGGTTGAGACTCTCAGTGCGATCGCATAACATGGAGCTTTTCCCAAGTGTGGGACCTTGCAAAAATAGAAAAGCTCTCTGGATGAAGGCCGGTTCCTATTCCTCTATTCAGACGCACACATAAAATTGCAGAGGGTTTACTCAAAAACCTAATCTAACTTGCCAAGGATATAGGGTAAGAAGATGCATAAAAACAAACCTAAACTAACAAAGGTGATGCATCGAGGAATGAAGAACACCTGTCTTGCCAATAAACACAAACCTTAAAAATGCAATGCAAGATCATGCACAAATAACAAAAATTTTAGTGAAAGATCAGGAGGATGAAAAATAAACACTGAGAGGGTTGAGAATCATCCATAGACATGCATTACTTACTCCAAAGATTGATACAATACACTACAAAATGCGAAGAGGCAAAGTTGCATTACAGTTTTGAATGGGAGGTTTTAATTCCACAAATTCACCTACCAAAGAGAAGAAGGGAGGGGCAAAACAATAATGTCCAACCTTTAGAAAGAAACCCCTCCTTACAATTTATAGGAAGAATGAGAGAGGGGAGAGAGAGGAATTCCAAATCTACCCCAACCACCTCAAGGTTGTATTTAATTTACCTCATTATGGCAGTAGGTGAGAACCCTGGCAAAACCAAAATATGGTGAACTATATTTTACATCTTTAAAGAACTTTTTCTCACCCAATTAAATATATCCACTTGTATTTGGATAGAGGACCTTGTAATCTTTTTGAAAATTCCAACCTTGTGTGAATCCGAGCTCCCTATGAAAATTTATGGCCATCTGAATATTTCCCACGTCAGGGTCTTCTTCCTGTCGGGTTCGGGATTCTCCTCTACATTTGCATCAGGTTTGGAGGATGCCTCGACATGTGTTTGATGCTTGCATTTTTGTGAAACCTGCTTCTGCTTCTATTGCCAAGATTTCCTTTGTTTCGGGTTCGGAAATTGGACTTGCATATGCATCAGGTTTGGAAGGTGGCTTGACATGTTTTCGCCCCATGCTTTCCCGACCCCAAAACATGATTTTCCTGGGTAGTGTTTCGGGTTTGTGGAACTCCCAAGCATCGGGACATGCCTTATGATTTTTCATGCTTCATGTCTCATGTTTCCTGAAACCTGAAACCTGATTTTCTTTGTGTCAGGTTTTTGGACCTCTCCGACATATTTTCCTTTGTGTCGAGTTTTTTTACCTCTCCGACATATTTCCTTTGTGTCAGGTTTTTGGACCTCTCTGACATATTTCCTTTGTGTCGGGTTTATATTTACGCATGGGGTTAGATATATACAATAAGTAGATTGTAGTATAGATAAATTCAAAGCGTGTCTTATAGCTTGAGGGTTTACTCAAAAACCTGGTATCAACTACGTAGAAAATTTTGCATCAGTTGCAAAAATGATCATAGTAAGGATTTTGATTGCCATAGTTGCTCAGTATGGTTGGGAAATCCATCAAATGGATGTATAAAATGCTTTTTTGAATGGTGATTTACAAAAGGAAGTTTATATGACCCAAATAAAAGGCTTTGAAGAACCAGGAAAAGAAAAATATGTTTGTAGATTTAAAAAACTTTGTATAGTTTAAAACAAGATCTTAGAGCTTGGTATTCTAAAATCAATAGTTTTTTAATGAAATTGGTTTTTCTAATTGTGCATCTGATAATGATTTATTTGTTAAAATTGAAGAATATATTATTATTCTCATTTTATTGTATGTTGATGATTTACTAATCACCAGTAATTCTAAAACTTTAATTATGAAAATTAAAGAGAAATTAATGCAATATTTTGAGATGAAATATTTAGGTTTATTAAATCAATTTTAACCATAGCTATATTTCAATATAAAAAATCTATTGTAGTATCTCAATCACCATATGCAACTAATCTACTTAAAAGATTTAATATTCTTGATTGTAAACTAGTTTATATTCCTATAGAAGTAGGATATAAACTTGATCCTAAACCTACATAGGAAAAATATAATCCTACTATATATAGGAAACTTGTAGGTAGTTTGATTTATCTTAATATTACTATACTTGGAATTTCTTATGTAGTAGGGATTTCTTCAAGGTTTATGCAGGAACCTTATCAGGATCATTAGAAGTTAACAAAAAGAATTTTGTGTTATGTAAAGGGCACTATTAATTATGGTTTACATTATGTTTCATCTGACAATGTATATTTACATGGATATTGTGATTCTAACCATGTTGATGATGTGATAGATTGTAAATATAAAATTGGATATATATTCAAGTTTGGTGCAAGTGCCATTACTTGGAGTAGTAAAAAGAAGCCAATAGTTTCTATTTCTTCTACTAAGGCAGAATACATAAGTGTAATGGAAGAAACAAAAGAAGCTATGTGGCTGAAAAGACTGTTGAAATAAATACACATGGAAGTTAAAGGAAGTACTTCTGTTCTATGTGATAGCTAGAGTTGTATTTCTCTTACAAAGAATCTAGTTCAACATCAAAGAATGAAACATATCGAGATACATATGCACTTTATTTGTGAGAAGGTTCTCAACGATGATATAAATCTCTAATACTACCCAAAGGAAGATCAGGTTGTAGACTTATTCATGAATCCATTGTGTGTTGTGAAGTTCTACAAGTTTCATGCAATGCTCGGCCTTTTAGAGTTTCCATTAAGGGGGAGTGTGCATGTAGTGTCACCTCCTCATGGTTGGCCGGTTGATTGAATCCTCTTCCTATATATTTCTACTTTGATTAAAAGCAGTGTAAAAAGATCTTATATGATCTAAAGTAAACTAATAGAGTTTACATGTAAACCGATAGAGTTTACGAGAGAAAATATAGTCCAGTTTGTGCATCTATTTGTAAAGGATGTCCTTATGTTATAAAAGTCTCCTAAATATGTGGTATAAGAATATTTCCATGAGAAATAGTGAGATGTAGTCTCAAAAATTATGCTTAGCCTAAATCATATGTCAGATTTATGGATTCCAAATCATTTTGTACCAAATGGTAAGTTAAGCATGATGAAGGTGTTATCAATCCTTCAATAGTACATGTGCTAGCCTAAAAACTTTAGAGTTTATGGATTTGTAAATCATGTTGTACAAACAGGTAATGTTGGCATATGGATCCCCACTTAATATTAAGGGGGAGTGTTAGAACTATAATATTAAGTGCATCATAATATTTAGTTTATAATTAAATAATCTAGAATAGTTATATTCTTATTATTTAAATATAAAATTTATATTAGGTTAGATTACTTATTTAGTAACTAATTACTATTAAATTGGGTGTGCCTTGTCACTTAATAGACATGACCCTTCGACTTATTTATATATGACTATGAGTTAAATTTTAAAAGTAATTTGAAATATTATCTCGTTCTGGTACCATGTCAAGGCCGAGATATTAAATGCCATATCATTAAATATTATTCAAACATTATAATAAATGAAATAACTTAAACAAATAAATGACTGAACACATTGACACATGATTTAACGTGGAAAACCCATAAATGGGTAAAAAACCATGAAGAATAATCCACTAGTATGAGAAACATTTATTTTACATCCTAGTAACTCCTCCCTCCTTCTACCCCATGTTTTACCTATGATAAATAAATATTCACGAGATAATATTTCAAATTAATTTTCAAAAATGACCCATAGTCATATATAAATAACCCAAAGGGTTATGTATTTTAAGTGATGAGGCACACCCGATTTAATAATAATTAGTTACTATATAACTAATCTAACCTAATATAAAGTTTATATTTAAATAACAATAATATAAGTATTCTATATTATTAAACTATAAACTAAATATTATGATTCACTTAATATTATATTTCTAACACCAATGAGCACCTGTAACATAGTTAACCAACTATATATGCACCATGCCACTACTATGAGTACCTAAGCACCCTCAAAGTCTATTATCCATCATTTTAACATGCTTCCCAAGGACCTAATAACCTCATAGTGTCATGATACATCACCTAGGCACCTGAATGGGCTTGCAAGAGCAAGCACAAATCATCGAATCTCATTGTACTAGCACAAACACATATGAACCATCATGTTAGTATCATGTACATCATCATAAGACCATAATACAACATCCACTTTTTCATTAATGTGGTTTTGCATCAATCACAACACCTATTAGGACCACATGCCAATAATCTCCCCCTTTGTCATTAATAGAAATCACCCTAAATTTCTCCTCCTTTTTACATTAATGATAAATCCATACATGTATCATCATATTATTCACCTTCCACATCTTCATTGCATCAAGTTTTGGTTAGAAACATCAACCAAAGATCTCAATATAGCTCAAAACCTTGGAATTTACGTCAAAAACTGATTTTTCCTTCATTTCCAGCATGCAACCACCATGCTCTACCTAGGCCAAGCATCTAAAACATCTAAATATCATCTACAAATCATGATCTTACCTTATTTGGAGCCAATACATCATATTTCATCCTCTAGACATGCAAAAAGTTGTCAATTTTCTCCTCAACCCTATTTTTCCCTTCATGGAAACATTGTAGCTGACTGTAATCTAAGCCATACAAATTGAAATCATGCCAAAAATGCAAAACTTCACCATATCAAAGTTGCATACCTCCATTTTGTTTAATTTCCACATTTTCTAGGCCTAAGACAATCTCTACCATGCTCATTCTTACTCTTCATATCATACTTAGGATTAAAATCCCTGAAGTAGCTTCTCAGTAGTTTTAAGATCAACTTTGATGCTCTCTTAATCTTCTATAAACTCATGGCACAACAAACTAGCACTCCCCCTAGACTCAAGAGCACTATATCTAGTAGATACACTCAAATTCATGCATCTTAAATTGGTTACTAGGCTAGAAATCATCTTAAGCAACTTTTACCAATCCCAAAACCTATATTTCAGTCTCTTACAGTCATATTAGACTAAAATAATTCATTTAAGAGACAACATCATGTGACCAAAGGAATAGACTCTCATACCATACCTCATTTTCCTTGGAAATACCATTATCACCTTCTAGAATGATTAATCAAGCTCCCTTATCATAAAGGCTTTAATTATACTTGAGAAAAATCTTACACCTATAGGAAAAAAAAATTCATGTCATTGTAGCATTGTGTTAAACATATCTTTTAATTTTTCACCTACAATTGGCTTGATCATGATTGATTTCAAGTCAAGAAGCCATTTTTCACATCTTCGTGGTTTGTTAGACCTTAAGACAATACTGAAACACATCATAAATGTTGAAATAAATGATCATTTTTCCCTTCACTGCCACCATAACCTATAGGTGAACATTTTTTACACTGATATCCATAGGGAAACTTCCATAGACCCACTATCTCTAAGATCATATTCTATCTCTCTTCCTAAGCATAGTGAAGCCTTTGCTACTTCATATAATTCAATCTACATGCTATGATCACCACAAGAATAATGTAAAACTATACCCATACCTGTAGATTTGCTTACTCTGCCTTTGAGATGCTAGAAAAGTGAAGATAGAAATTTTTCTTAATGTACAACTAAGAATTAAAGCACCTTGCTTCACTCATGAACTCATACTATCCTTATGTAAATACAATGTTAAAGAGGTCTCATTCATATAAAAAATTGTTGCAAGTTAGTCTTCATGCCTGAGATAGAGGATTACTCTAACTTCCATACCTGTAGCATGCCTATACTATCTCAAATCATAAATGAGATATATACTAGGATCCTTTACACTGTGATGAACCATCTTAGAAACTTAAAAACCATATTCCACATAGTGAATACTCCTTTCTCTAAGGGTCTACATATGAATAGGTTTACACCACTACACTAGAAGCCATGGGTTCTTCCTTCACCTTGTAAACAAGAGCTTAAACACATTTTACTAACCTTTATTGCATTAAAAATCAAATCAAACTATGTATGAAGGCACATTCAAGAAGAAACCATAAAAATTACAGACACCATTTTTACCTTATACCTTTCCCCATAAACCTTGTACCATGTCTTTGAACATAGTATACTTATTTTTCAATATACACACCTTATAATTAGGTCACTTGACACAACAACTACCAAATCTATAATCTGTCACACATTCCAAGGATTAAGGACAATCTTAGGGCCTAGAACCACTAAATTCCTTTAGTATATCTTGTCTATAAGATATGTAAAAATAATTAGCTCCATATTACATCATTTGGGGCCCCAAAAACAATTTTCCACTAATACAATCAATGTCACTGTGAGAAAGCACAATCAAAGGTAGGGATCCTTAAAAACTCACCAATTTTTGCTTTTATAACCTCAAACATGACTCATTTATACTAAAAATGACCCCTTAAATATCTGAGAAGCATATTCATTCAAGAACATACCTATAACCTCCCTTCTTTCACTTAGTCCAACCCTGATTTGGAGATACCTAGGTCACAGTTCACCTTTTGAACCATTATACTGATCAAGTTATCACTTGATCACACCATTTTCCTTTTTAGAGTTTCTAGAAAACTCTTAGAGTGATATGACACATGTAGGATCCATGAAACATACATTAAAAACCTTCATAGGTTGAGAATCGCACACAAACACCTTTAGACTGACAACTCATATGAATTGAGATGTAAGATAACCATTTTCAATACATTAGACACATTTATAGCTTCAATCTCATAGATGGCCATGATACACACTTGTCAAGACCCTTTATAACTTGTGATAATGTAAAAATTCATCAACAATCAACTCATACATACCCAAAAACTTCACACATACCACATACACCATCTTTACTACATACATTTTTCATACTTACATTATGGAACATACCCCATAGGTTCATAAAGACTATCTCACTCTTCTAGACATATCAATAAGACTTATGAGCACAAATTTCATACTCAGATAGACCACACACTAGGAAGATAAACATAGACTTTAAGGACTTCTTACATACACTACTAAGAGACTCAAGACTGATATCAAAAATTTTACACAAGATCCATAATTTTGTACTAATAAGACTATAAACAATGGCCTAAAATGACATACATATACCACTTGGAGGAGGCACACATTGACTCAGATAGTTCCCCCTCTCCTGAATTCTTCATATGCATGTTTATACCTTCAAGTCGCATAGTGAAGGTATATATGAACAATCGAGACCTAAAAGAAGGTCTTGAAGAGGTCCCAAGCCTTATTGGGAACTTGCAGAACACCATATTTTTTTCTGATATGAACTTTTTAATACAGTCCTCGTTTCACTGATATATGCACTTAAAGACACATTGTGGTCTCCTCTAGGTTCCCAATTCCTTCTAGGACCATTTTCATACACTCTAGGTCTTTGAACACCATAGGTTTGCACTCTAGGACCTTAATAACTTCTTATTTGACTTGATTAGGCTTGAAAACATAATTTATCTACTTGTTCAACCTTGTGACAATTATAACATACCATCATGTTTCTCTTCTTTAGCTCATATGAATGCCTAGATGATTCATTCATATAATCACTAGAAACATTCCATGTCTTGTTACACTTGAAACATACAACCTTCTTAGCATGGTCATCTCCAATGTCTCTCCATGGTTGATTGTATCTAGGATATCTTCTACACTCCTTATCCTTATGAACAAATGCATTACATGTATTAAAAAAACCATTGAAGGATCATTCATACCTTGAGGCATTAGGTTACCTAATTTTCTTTATTTTCTCCATGTCTTTGACTTAAAGATCCTTCTTTCCTTCCTTGGTGTTTAATTATCCTACTTATTTACATGAAATCACGATTATTTCTTCAACCTTAATGCTATTGAACTCATATTTGAAGCCTAAACTAGTCTTTTCACTTACAGTGTTCTAAATGTTTAAGAGATCATCAAGAGCTCTGTTACTTTCTTCAAACTTTTGATAGGTCTTCATTTTCTTTATAGCATCTATAAGTTCCTTCTTGAGATATTTCACCTCCTCTTCTTTATATTGAATACTAAGGGTCATTTATTTCATTTAAAACTCTATCCGTCTTACTGATTCTTCAAGTTTTTCAGAACTTGCCCAATGTTTTCCCTTAATCTTTTGTATTTTTGCTTCATATTATTTGACCTAAGATGTTAACTTCTTGTTATTCTTCTCATCATGTTCAATTTAATATTACACACATTCTGACTCAATCCTTAAACCATCATCTTCTCCTTTTTCTTCTTTGCAATAATCAGGTGAAATATCACCCCAAATAGTAGAGCAACCACTAGAGGATCTCACGGATTCTTTTTTCATGAAGAGAACTTCACCAACATCATTGTGATCACATTCAATCTCTCACTCAATTTTATCTACTTCACTATCATATTCCTCTTTCTTAGTGTAGATTTTCTTCCTGTTCTTCTTCATAAATTCATTCCTCTTGAACCCTTTCTTCTTATTATCAAATTTCTGATTTTTCTTCTTATCATCACTATCATGTTCATCAATTTTTTCTTATCATGTATATAAGGACACTTGGAAGAAAAATTACCAACTTTACCACATGAAAAATATTTAAAAGGGATTTTACCTTCGTACTTACTAGTCCTAAGTGTCATTCACCTAGAAACCATGGAAAATAGCTCCTCGTCATCAAGTTGCAAGTTAGTATCTTCATATTTTTCCTTTTTTTCCTCAGTGATCTTCTCCATCTTGAAGTTTATCTCCTTCTTAGTAGGTTTATAATCCAATACCCTCATCTCATAGGTTGTTAAAGTACCATGTTCTTCATCCATATTCATCTTAGTTACATCATTTTCTTCCTCTATAACAGATAATTTTGAATCAAAATTTAGAGTTAAGGACCTTAACACTTTTTGAACAACTACTTCCTCTTTTAGATATTCTCCTAATCCTTTGATACTATTAACAATCTTGTCAAATATAAGAATATAAGATGTAATAGACTCATCATCACTTGTCTTAAGAGATTCAAACTGATTTTTAAATTTTTAAAGCTTAGTAATCCTTACCTTTGATTCACCTTCTTAAAGTCCTTGGATTTTCCCCCATGATTTCTTTACACATTTTCAATGCATCACTATTCCCATTTTTTATTCTCTAAGGCCACTTGTTATGGCATTGAATTATTTTGAATTATTGGTGTAGGCCTTCTTTTCATCATCACTACATGAAGGATTGGTAGGAGGAGTATAGCCATTCTCAATGGTATTCCAAACATCAAAGCCTTGATCTATGATATAAGACTTCATTCTCAAGCTCCAGAAACTATATTTCACTCCATAAAACATTGGTTCCTTTCCAATCATTGTGTTGTTTTCCATATTGTGCTTCAAGGATCTCCTTTCAAGCTATAAAAATTTTGTAAAAGGAACCACTCTGATACCAATTGTTTTAATCACAATGGACTAAGAGGGGGGGTGAATCAGTCCTTATAAAACTTTAAATTCAGATTTTGAACTTGTATATACAAATACTCATAAACATTCAACCATCCATTAATATGTGCATACATCAAACAATCATATGTGCAAGAACCATATGCAAGATCATCAACACAAGACACAATATATAAGTGGGAAACCCTCAAGGTGAATAAAATCCATTGAAACATAATATTATATTGATATGTTTCAAAATGTATTTAGGAACTAAACCCGCAAGGAGCGCCAACCCCTAATTTTGTGAAGCACCAACTCCACAAGGAGGCTAAAACCCCCCAAGATGATCAAGCACCCACTCAACAACATTATGATGATTTTATCTCTAATATTTTTCTACCACAACTGATGAAGACATATAATTTAGATCTCCCTTCTGTAATTAAACCCTAGGTGATCAATATTCAAAAAATAAGCTCTTCAACCACTTCTAAAATATTAAAACCCTTACACACATTCTCTATGATTTTTCTCAACCTACAACACAATTTTTTCAGCCTCAAATAATTCTCAGACACCTGTAAACAGCTCTCACCTAGGTTGCTCACCTTGCACATGCTCAACTAGCTTGCAAAAGCACCCAAAACTATGATTTTATAATCTCCTCATGATTTAAAATTCAAACACAATATATTTCCCTCCTTTGTATCAAACCATATATAAATTAAACATTCCAAATTTTATTATAATAGTCACAAGTGACCCAAGTAGGTCATCCTAACTAAAACCATCATTACATGTGCCAAAAATTACTCAAAACCCAATGAGCATAAAGATAAAAATTCCCTTACATAAAATAAATACATATTCATGTCCCATAACCCTTTAAATATGATTAAAATATAATTTTACATTCATACATAGTTGTACATTTGATCAACTAATCAAAATATTTCATTTAATGGGCCCAATTCACTTTACAAATCCCAAAATAGTTGTTTCCTACACCCTTCAACACCCTGAAAAATCCATTAGGCCACAACATCACTTCAACATAAGAAAACCATGTCAATTAACCACTTTATGGAAATTAAACAACCTTTAGAACACTTATAATCAAGTTATAATACTTTAATCAACCTCATGCTCAAACCACAACTACTTGTGTATTCACCAGATCAACTTGCCAAAAATGATGTTTCTAAAGGTTAGCTCATAAAAACATTAAAGACATCGAAATGGATTAATTTGATTCCAATTTAATCCATCTTCACATTCTAGGTGATATAAATTATGACCCAATCCACATCATGCTTCAAAAATCTCCAAACTTGTACCAAAACACAACTTGTTCTTCTACTAGCAAAAATATTCTTGTCCAATTAATGGCCTTTAAACCATTCCAAATAAACTAATAATTATTGTATCACTAGACATCTCTCTAAATCCTATTTCCAAAACATTTTGAATTACTTCAAAATTCAATTTGTAGCTCAAGATATAGTCATTTTACTGAACCCTTCTTTTTAAGGCCTCAAAACCACCCTTTGACCAGTCAACCTGAATGGACCTCAAATGACCATGTACCTATAAGAACGTGTCCTGAAATTTCTCTATCATCAATATTAGCTCACATAAATTATGCACCATAAATTAAGCATGCTACTTCTTTTGACATCCTTATCCCAAAACCTTCTTCTTCAGAAACTGACATGTTTTAGTGGGGACCACTCATCACCATGACCTCAACCATAAATTTATGGAAATATAAGATAGTCCTTTACATCATCCAATCATCAATTTTCATGAATAAATAAAATTTGGGTCACTATACCTCTTCTTTTGCAGACTAATCCTAGCTAGGGTTTAACTAGGGTTTTAGACCACGTTACCTTCTTAACATTCTTTAATAAAAACTTGATGATAAAATTACCTAATTATTTTCATGAAACCTTCTAGAATCACCATAGAAACATACTTTACATGCCTTTATTTATTTAGCAAATCCATTCACTGCAAATTCTTCTACCGGTTTAACTCGTATTACAGGCCTATACTCTACAACACTCCACCCCACACTAAAACATATGCGTGGTCCTCTGCACATGCACAACCTTCAAAAAGTAATGTGGTTACCAACACCTAAGGTGCAAAACAAATGACGAGAAAGGGAAACACAGAAAATGAAATTACATAAAGGGAAACCTAAACTATCTAGCGACATGACCTTATTTACAAACACCAAGAAGACTTACTTATAGTAGGGCTTTAGCCTACTCCCATTGAAGTCACATGGTAATATTTTCCCATCCAGTGCTTGTAACTGGAAAGCACCTACATCAAGAATGTATTGTTGTAGCAAATCAGCAGCACCCCTGGATGCAAATCAAGGTTCTAAGTGGATGTTTAGAGCATCCAGTGTGATTGCACAACATTGAAACCTCTCTCCAAGTCTGGGACTTGTAAAAATGAGAGAGGAATCTCCACATTAAAGGCTGGTTCCTCAAACTCATCTAATTAGATCTATTATTTACACAACTGCAGAGGTTCAGATCCTAATTTTATCCTAGATTGCAAGGAGACAGGGATAAGAAATGCAAAAAATTGAAACTAAACTAATAAGGGTGATACACCAAAGGAGTGGTGAACATTTTTGCTCATGAAAATAGACACAAATCAGAAATTGCAACATAAAACATCATGCATAGGTTGATAAGCTGTAATCAAAGGTTTGAAATGAAACAAACAACACATACAACGGACTGAAAGCATTCACAAATCCTGTATTGTGATTTTCAACATCAAAATCCTTGCATTCCAACACCAAAGAGGTAGAAAACTGTTATAATCCCTAAAAAGTTCTGATCCTTGCAAAAAATCACTTGCTAAAGGTGAAAACAGAAGCTTGCTGTGAAAAAAAAGTGTTCCCCCTTTGAAAAATGAGCCAAATTCTGCTTTTACAGTGCATGGGTCGAGCCCAGGAGAGAGAAATTGTGAAAAAACATGGGAGCCATTCCTCATTAACCAACATGCATTAAAAACAGCATGGAGGTCCTTACAAACCCATGCCTTAACATTTTTGACCATGCTGGAGAAGAATGCGACCCATTTTGCATTAAAATTGGTTGTTGAAATGCCAGTTCTGTCCATGGGCGCATACCAGAAGTGTTTTTTGATTTTATCTCTCCAAAATGAACCAAAATTAAAAATTGACCACGGAATCATGTAGATAATTTTATCAAATTTCCATTTATATAAAGAACGTGAAAATATGAGCTCTAGATCAAAAGTTATGGCCGTTTGAAGATTTAGGGCAAAAACAGGCCCAAAACAGACCGGCGAGAAAAAATTTCGAATTTTACCTCTTTTTTGCATTTGGAAAATTTTTCCGAAAATCCCCACGCTCCACCACTCCAGTTTCCACATGACATGTTCTCATTGGTTGCGGGCCTACTAGGGGAAAATTTCCCACCAAAACTCCGCCGAGCCATAACTTGAAAAATATGAGGAGTTAGGAGGAAAACTTTACCTTTCTGGAAAACTGATTGAGAGTTCTATCCAATGGTGCCACTTCCAGAAAGATTTGACAGCTTGAAAATAAAAAATGGAGAATGAGGCACAAGAGAGGCAAGAACACAAGGATTTAGCCACAAAAATGAGCAGGGGCACATTTTGGATAACAATTTTGGTGACTCGGAGGGGTCATCTGCCTGCTAGATGAAAATACCAGTTGCCTGAAGCAGTCCATTGGGCATGGAGTCATCAAATTTTATGTTTGGAACCCCAACTGACTTAGAATGTTATAAGGAGGAAGATGGAATATCACCTGATGGAAGCAAGGACTGCAAAACATCTCCAGGGACAACAAGCTGTGCCAAAGCACTTAGGGAAAGCAAAACTAACCTACAGCAAAACAATGTGCACAAGCACTTGAAGGAATGGAAACCTAAGCTAATATTTACAAGGTGGAGAGTTTCCCTTTAGAAGCAATGCTTTAGATAGATTCCATTGACTGGAATCTGTAGTTCTTCACCATCCAATGAAGCCAATTGGAAAGCATTGTTGTTCTTGCACTTCGTGACCATGTATGGGCCACTCATAATGGCATCAAATTTTGAATGCCTTCCCGGTTTTGCTCTATCTGCATCCCAGTTTAACACTAGATCTCCAACCTGGAAAGATCTACTCTTGGCCTTCCTGTCAAAGGTCTTCTTGATCAAAGCTTGATCCTTCTCCATTGCTTGGGATGCCTGATCCTTGATCTCTTGAAGCTCCATCAACTCTGCATATCTCACCTCCATGGGCTCAAACTCCAACAGCTCCAACTGTTTCATTAGTTCCAATGTTGGCAACTCAAGTGACATGGGCAAGATTGCTTCTCTTCCATAGACAAGCCTGAATGGAGAGTTACTTGTGGATCTCTTGGGAGTTATCCTATCAGCCCATAAGGCTGATTTTAGTTTGGTATGCCAAGACCTCTGATTCTCATCAAGAGTTCTCCTAATGATCCTCAACAAGTTCTTGTTTGTAGACTCAGCCTGGCCATTACCTTGAGGGTAATAGTTTGATGAATTACTTAGGTAGATCCTGTTCTTGACAGCCCACTCAGTCACCTTGGATCCAATGAATGCCAATGCATTATCTGAGATTATTGTAGTAGGTATGCCAAATCTGGTTACTATGCCCTCATAGAAGTCTAAGATGCTAGACTCATTTGCCTCTTTGAGTGCTACTGCTTCAGTCCACTTGGTGAAGTAGTCTATGGCTATCAAAATCCATTTGCACCCTTAGCTTGAATTGGGATTAATGACTCCAATGAAGTCCAAACCCCATTACATGAATGGCTGGTCAACTGAGATTGGATGCAATGGAAGGGCAGCAAGTCTCTCTCTTCCTATGAAGAATGCACAATTCTTACACCTCTTGATCCATGCAAAGCAATCACTAAAAATATTGGGCCAATAATAACCAGCCTTCATAATTTTTAGAGCTGTCACTCTTGGTGCAAAATGACCACCAGCTGGTCCACCATGGAACTCTTCCAACACCCTATGAATCTGATTTGTGCTAATGCATCTCAGCAGCACTCCATTCACATCTTTCTTGAACAAAACACCGTCTACTATGGCATATGGGACAGCCTACAATCTGAAGTGTCTTCTTTGGGTTTTGTTCATCTCTGGAGGGCATAGGCCTATGCTTAGGAAGTGCATTATACCTTGTGTCCAACAAGGAGTGGGGATAGCATTATCCTCTTCTTGAGTGCTACCTTTCACATGGCTGTCTTGAACTGTCAAAACAGCCTCTTCTTTATTGCATACTCCTTTTTTCTTTCCTAGAATCAGTTGCTCACACAATCCTTTTCCTCTTACCAGCTTGGTGACCTTGATCTCAATGTCATACTCCATGACACGAGTGATCCAACCTACCCTTTTCTCATTCAAATCCTTTTTGATGAGGAAGTATTTAACCCCAGCATGAGAGACCAGCAACTGGACCTTGTTGTTTGAGACTAAATGCTTGAATTTCTTCAAGCTTCTGATTACTGCAAGTACATGCTTCTCAATAAAATAATACCTCACCTCATAGTCATCTAGGCTCTGGCTGAAGAAAGCAATTGGCTACTCATCGTTGTCCTTGTTCTGCTATACCAAAATGGTAGAAATAGTATTATTACCTCCAAATGCATAGAGGATGAAATCCTTGGAGAAGTCCGGGTTGATGAGAGTTGGTGCTTGAGAGATGGCTTCTTTGATTGCTTCAAAACTCTCCTTGCCTTCTGCTATCCACTTGAAAGCCATGATTTTCTTTAACATTTTGGTGATAGGTTTGACAAGCGCTATAAAATCTGGGACAAACCTCCGAACAAAGTTTATCCTCCCCAAGAAACTCTAAAGGGCTTTCTTATGGCTTGGCAATGGTAGTGCTCTTATGGCTTCAACCCTCTCTGGATCAATTGCTAATCCTTCTTTGGAGATAATATGGCCAAGGAGCTTTCCTTCGTGTGCAAGAAAGATACACTTCTTAGGATTCAAAGACACTCCAAATCTCCTACACCTTGTGAATACTTGTCTCAAATGAGAGAGGTGGTCTGCTACATTTTTGGAAAAAATAGTGATATCATCAAGGTATATTAGCACCATGTTCTTAATCAAACTATTGAACGCCATGTCCATTGCTCTTTGGAAGGTAGCACCAGTGTTGGACAGCCCAAATGGCATTTTCCTGTATGCATAAGTTCCCCATTTGGTTGTGAAGGTTGTCTTGAACTGGTCTTCTTCCTTCACCATAATCTGATTGTAGCCTGAGTAGCCATCAAGTAGTGAAAACCTCTCAGAGCCAGCCACAACTTGCAATATTTTCTCCATGGAAGGGAGTGGGTAATGGTCCTTGAGAGATGCTCTATTCAAGTCTCTGAAGTCAACACACAATCTGATCTCTCCACTCTTCTTTCTGACTGGAACAAAGTTGGAAACCCAACTAGAATGCCTGATTGGGAATATGATCCTTGACTCAATCAGCTTGTTCAATTCTTTCCTCATGAGAGGCTCCATGTGTGGATTGACTGGTCTTTGTTTTTGCTTGACATGCTTAGTATTTGGATCCAATTCAATGGTATGCTGAGCTAAGTTTGGATTGAAACCTTTCAAGTCTTCATAGCTCCAAGAAAACACATCAGGGAACTCTTGACACAGCTGCATGAACTCATACTTTTATTTTTCAGTTGTCATCTTTCCAATTTGCAATGGTTTTTTCTCTTCCACCAAGATGGATACTGAATCCTCTCTCTTGACTTGAATGTTTTCTTTCTCCTTCCTAAACTGATCATTGGGATTAAAAATGGACTCCAAAGTGATAAGTCCCTTGGGCATCTTGTTAGTTCTCAGCTTTACCACTTGGTCACCATACTGCTGTTCCAATTTTTCTTGATTCTTAATTGAGAGCTCAGCTTCTTCTTGCAAGAAATGGATTATTTTCTGGTCATTTTCAAACACTTGCCAACTAACATTGTTATCCGGAACTGAAGGCCTCACACTCATGTGGATGTTTGGCTGTACCTTGTCTTGTTGAATGCTTTCCACAATGTCAAAGGCTGCCCCTACTGCTGCAAGCCTGTCAGCAGCTTGGTTCTCTTTCCTAGGAATAGATTTGATGCCAAAACCTTCAAAATCTTCCATGAGGTCCCACACCCTATTCTTGTAGCACTTAAGTAGATCATTCTTGGCAGCATGCTGTCCCTTGACCTGATTTACAATCAATTCACTGTCACCAAAGACTTGCAAGTTCTTTATTCCTCTCTTTATTGCCCAATGCATCCCTTGCACCAAGGCTTCATATTCAGCAGTATTATTGGAGCATGCAAACTTAAATATAAAAGCTGAATAGTACTTTACTCCTTAAGGTGAAACAAGCATGGCTCCACCTCCTGCACCTTGTCTACTCCTTGATCTAACAAAAAAATATGCCATACCTCATTGTCATCCTTATGGTTTTGCTTGGTGATGCTAGGAATGGGATGATATTCTTCATGTATGAAATAGACCCCTAGCTCAGATTCTTCTACTTCTTGATAAGGATCAAAATCATGTACCTTGTTTTCCCATTCATCAAGAGTTAGATCTGGGATGCTTCTAACCTTGGTGTCAGCTTCATCAGTGCTTGGGTGATCTTCTTGATCAAATGCTAAACAATTGGCATTGATCTGACTTGGAGTGTAGGGCTCAATGTGGAAGTTTACAATAGGTTCAGACCTGATTGTAGCTTTGGTTCCATATGTCATTCTGAATAGCATGTGTGACCAATCAGCAGACAAATATCCTCCAATATTGGCTGTGAAGTCCCTTGATAAGCATAGGGCAAAGAGTGGTGGAAGGTCTATCACTGATACATCTAGTAAAACAACAACATTTGGACATGCATGCAAGGTAAGACTCAAGTTTCTAATCACTCCAACTGTTGTTACTGCTGTCCCATCTAGCTGCACTACCCCTTTGGATATGGTTTCATACTAGAGCCCTAGCTGATCAGCTATTTGTTTAGGCATCACTGAGCTACTTGCCCCGGAATCTATCATGCAATTGTGCACTAACTGATTTCTAATGATTAATGAAACATAGAAAGGAGGGGGCTTCAACATTTTACCTTGCTGTCCTCCATGATTCCCCTCAGGCTGGGCCACATTTGTGAGCACTTTCTCTTACATCTGAACTTGTTGATTTGAAGTTGGCCAGTCCTTCATGGCAGCTTGTAGCAAATCTCTTTGGCCTGGGATAGATAGGGATTCCCACATTGATATATTTACATTTGTCTTCTTCATCTGATCAATGATACTGAATGGTGATGAAGGATATCTTTGTTGTCCCTTGGTTGGCACATTCACTCCTTGCATGCGGGCAGCAACAATTGATATTTGAGTTGGTCTAGGAGCTATTCTTGGCTGCCCTTGTGCATTTGAAATTGGATTTTGTTTGCCAACCATTTGTGGAGCCATAGAAGGTTGGAGATTGGCTGGAGCTAATGGTTGTTCTTCACCCAAATTCCTTCTTTTTGACCTTGTGTTGGCTACAACACCTTGAGAAACTACTTGATTCATGCCACAAAAATCTTCTGCTTGCCAGTTTACCAACGTGGTGTCATTTGGGGCTGATTGCTGTTGGAATGTTTCTTGTTGTTGGTTGTTTCCTTGACTGCCCTCAACCTCCACACCAGTAGTTGTCACCATTAATGCTTGATTCAAAGCACCATTGAAGCACATGGATTGGTTGTGAGGTTCATTGCATAGAAAACACCAATCATACTCCTGAGCAACGTTGTTTTGTGTTGGCACCAATGCCTTAGAGGCAAATATAGCATTAGGATTATAGGGCTGAAATGGTCTATTGGCAGGAGGCCTTGTTTGATTTATATTTGCAGCTGGATTAGGAGGTCTTTGTGGTTGGTATGGCTTCCTGTTAGGCTGAGCTTGGGGCTGATAAGAAGGTCTAAAACCTTGGGCTTATTGCCTCTTGACAGTAACCAGCTCATTGCCTAGGTTTTGCAATTGCTTCATGACTTCTTGAAGCTCATTTGGGGCACTTGGAGATGAAGTAGAAGCTTCATTTGAACTCTGATTTCTAGGAGTGGGAGAAGGAGCTAAATTAGGTGCTTGATTAGTGTTTGGGCTCTCTAAACTTGGAAACAATGGCATGGGAGGTCTAGGGGCTAGTTTTCTATCTTGGATCAAACAATTTTCAGCCCTAATGGAAATGCTATAATCCATAGGGATAGTTATGCCTCCCATGGACTGAATCAACATAGAAATATCAGAATTGAGAGTTTTGAGGTAGTAGAGAAAAGCACCTTCTATTGTTGGCCTGACTACCACTGGAATTCTCTCCCAAGTCTTTTGAAATATGAAGTTGAAATCAGTCAGCTGCTCATTGGGAGCTCTCTTGATGGTTGTCAGCTGCTCCAAAAGAGACAAGTTGTCTCCCTTCTCTCCAAATTGCTCATGAAGTGCTATACATAGCTGGTTCCAATTCTAAATAGAACCTGAGGCAAGGCTTCTAAACCATTGCAATGATTTCCCCTTGAATGAAGATTCCAACAATTTGACAGCCACTTGCATCTCATTAATTTCATGAATTACACAAAGGTTGGCAATGTCTTTAACATGATCACCTGGAGTAGTCTGATTCTCTCCAGTGAAGTATGGAATGTTCTTCAAGGCTGCAATTGGAATTAGATGTTGTGCATTGAGGGCAAGTGGGCTGCTGCCTGTGAAATTGACATAGGGGTTGTTTTGTGCCATTCTAATTGGTCTTAAAACCCTTGTTGACTGAATGAAAGGCCTACCAGGTGGAGGAGTTGAGAGAGTTCTGTTTGGTGGAGATGGAGACCTTTGAATCCTTCTCCCACTTTGCCTTACTCTTGGAGGTAACTGCAAATATTCAAACAGTGCCTCTTCTTCTCCAGCTCTTGACCTTGTAGTGATTCTTCTCATGAGTTTTCAGGTCTGCACTGCTAAAACCAGCTGATTCTTCTTCCTTGGAGTCACCAAATGTGCAATTTATAGCTCTTTTAAGCAAGAAAATTGCAGCAGATGCACATCAACTTTGCTGCAATGAAAATGAGACCTCTAAGGTCCCACCCGGCGTGCCAAAACTGTTGTTGCAAATCAGCAGCACCCCCGGATGCAAATCAAGGTTTCTAAATTGATGTTTTAGGCATCCAGTGTGATTGCACAACATTGAAACCTCTCTCCAAGTGTGGGACTTGTAAAAATGAGAGAGGAATCTCCAAATTAGAGGCTGGTTCCTCAAACTCCTATGATTAGATCTATTATTTGCACAACTGCAGAGGTTCAAATCCTAATTTTATCCGAGATTGCAAGGAGACAGGGATAAGAGATGCAAAAATTGAAACTAAACTAATAAGGGTGATACACCAAAGGAGTAGTGAACATTTTTTTTTCATGCAAATTGACACAAATCAGAAATTGTAACATAAAACATCATGCACAGGTTGATAAGCTGTAATCAAAGGTCTGAAATGAAGCAAACAACACATGCAAAGGACTGAAAGCATTCACAGAGCTTGCATTGTGATTTTCAACATCAAAATCCTTGCATTCCAACACCAAAGAGGTAGAAAACTATTACAATCCCTAAAAAGGTCTGATCCTTGCAAAAAATCACTTGCTGAAGGTGAAAACAGAAGCTTGCTGTGAAAAAAAAGTGTTCCCCCTTTGAAAAATGAGCCAAATCTGGCTTTTACAGTGCATGGGTTGAGCCCAGGAGAGAGAAAATGTGAAAAAACATGGGAGCCATTCCTCATTGACCAAAATGCATTAAAAATAGCATGGAGGTCCTTACAAACCCATGCCTTGACATTTTTGACCATGCTGGAGAAGAATGCGACCCATTTTGCATTAAAATTGGTTGTTGAAATGTCAGTTCTGTCCATGGGCGCATACCTGAAGCATTTTTTGATTTTATCTCTCTAAAATGAACCAAAATTCAAAATTGACCATGGAATCATGTAGATAATTTTACCAGATTTCCATTGATATAAAGAACATGAAAATCTGAGCTCTGGATCGAAAGTTATGGCCATTTGAAGATTTAGGGCAAAAACCGGCCCAAAACGGATCGGCGGGGAAATTTTTTGAATTTTACCTCTTTTTTGCATTTGGAAAATTTTTCTGAAAATCCCCATGCTCCGCCACTCCAGTTGCCACGTGGCACATTCTCATTGGCTGCGG
Source organism: Taxus chinensis (assembly GCA_019776745.2). Lineage (NCBI taxonomy): Eukaryota > Viridiplantae > Streptophyta > Pinopsida > Cupressales > Taxaceae > Taxus > Taxus chinensis. The sequence continues at coordinate 105,067,237 of CM034147.1, read as the reverse complement.
GCCTGCTAGGGGAAAATTTCCCACCAAAACTCCGCCGAGCCATAACTTGAAAAATATGAGGAGTTAGGAGGAAAACTTTACCTTTCTGGAAAGTTGAGAGAGAGTTCTATCCAATGGTGTCACTTCCAAAAAGATTTGAGTGCCTAAAAATCAAAAAATGGAGACTGAGGCACAAGAGAGGCAAGAACACAAGGAGTTAGCCACAAAAATGAGCAGGGGCACATTTTGGATAACATGTATGATATGAGGTAAGGTCCTAACCAATGGAATTTCAACTTCCCAGGATGGTGTAAATACTTGGAATCATACAATAACACCAACTTCCCAACCTCAAAATTCTTGTTCTTGATATGATGATCATGCCATGCTTTTTTTCTGAATTGTTTTGTATTTTGACTCCACCCAGCAAGTGATCACCTTTCATCCAATTGCATTAATTTATCATTTCTTTCTTCTAGCACTTGATCATCGGCTAAACCTCCTGTGCACGCTATACACAACAAAGGTATCATGAATTCAACTGGTAAAGCAACCTCTGCATCGAACATCGATTGAAATAGTGTGGCCTTGTTCAACCTTTTATAGGTTGTTTTGTATGCTCATAGGACATCTAATCCCTCATCATCCCAATCCTGTCTTTCGAAGTCATAGATCTTAGTTAACGCATGACTTAGTATTTTGTTAAATTCCTCAACAGTCCCATTTTTTTGAGGGTGATATGGGGTAGTCTTATGATGGGCCGCCATAAATTCTTCTAATAGGATCCTAACTATTTCATTAAGGAAGTGTGTACCCCTATCACTTCTTAAAATTAAAGGGAAACCATATCTGCTGATATATTTTCCCATAAGAATCTAGCAGCTATCGCCGCGGTGTAATCCTTTGTAGGTGTTTCCTTTTCCCACCGTGTTAAATAATCAATGCAAGTTATGATATACCATGAACTAGTCCTTCGCGCTACTGGTGAGATTGGTCATACAAAGTCGATAGCCCATTTCTCAAATGGTTCCGTAATGGCTATTGGTCATAAGGGCATTTCATCCCTCTTTTTTAGGTTTTTGAAGGCACTAGCAATGGTCACAGACCTTGCAAAACTTAATACAATCTTGGTAAATGGATTCCCACCAAATCCATATAAGTAAAATCTTCCACATGGTTGCATTTCCCACATAGTGTCATCGTGTGATCCCACTGTATGCTTCTTCCATAATTGCAATGCGCTCGTATTCTAACATGCATCGGCGTAGAACCTCATCATGAACTAATTTTTTCTAATAAACATGTAGGGTGTGGTGCGTATAGCCAACTACATTCTCTCGAAAACCCTCATCCCTTCTAGACCCACACCTATATTTAAGAACACTGCGATATCTTCTAATTCTAAGGTCATCTCAATGCTTTGTGCATCCTCTCCCAAATCAATCCTTGACAAGTGATCAAGCCCTAATTTATTATTTCCTAGATTTTCCACCACTGTAAATTCAAATTCCTAAAATAGGAGGACTCAACGACATATGCGCCCTTACAAAATAGGTTTATTGTCTAATTATTTTAATGCCATGTGATCTGTGTAGAATATGAAGGGTGTTGCCAGCAGATACTGCTTGAACTTATGTAGTGTGTAGATCATTTACAATGCTTCACACTCATTAGTTGTATAATTCTTCTCAGCTGGTGTCAATTTCCTTCCTGTAAATCTCAAGGAATGATCAACAATTCCTTCGCCAGGTTGTGATAGTACTATCCCCATTATTGTCCCTGAGAAATCCATATACACATGGAAAGGCTTATCCCAAGAAGGGACATGTAATATGGGCATCATTATGATCCTTTCCTTTAAAGTTTCAAATTCCTTCTATTGCACCTCTCCCCAATGAAATGAACTGTTATGTTTCAATAATTCTTCTAAGGGCATGGCAATTTTGGTATACCCCTTAATAAACTTCTTATAATATCTCATGTGTCCAAGGAATCTGTGCACGACACTTTGGCTAGTAGGATCCCCCAAACCCACAATGATTGCAACTTTGGTGGGATCTACTAGTAAGCCTTCTTTGCATATGATATTCCCTAATAAGGTTCCAAATGGGGTAGCAAAGACACACTTCTTGATGTTGAGGGATATACTCAACTATCGACACCTTTCAAACATTAGCCTCAAGTTATCACAATGGTCCTTGACGAGACCATATAAAGTCCAATCATCCAAATAGACCTGAAGAAATTTGTGGATGAAGTCCTAGAAGGCTTGCACTATAATGCACAAGAACACAACAGACACATTCTTCAACCCAAAAGGCATGATCGTGTAGGAAAAACTTCCCCATTTAGTGACAAAAGTTCTCTTTCTCTGGTCTTCCTTTGCAATCCATACCTGGTGGTACCCTGATAACCCATCTATGAAGTAGTAGGCTTCATGCATGGCCATTCCCTCTAAGATTTATTTAGTAAATGGGGTAGGCAAAGGATCAATGACACATACTACATTTAGGTCCATGTAGTCAACACAGATCCTGATCCTCCCATCCTTCTTAATGTTGATGACCATTGGGCTTATCCATTCCAACTCTTCAACTACCTCAATGAATCCTGACACTATTATTTTTTCCATCTCTTCCTTAACCCGTATGCAAAAATTTGGATTCATCTGATAAGGTCTCTCCTGAATCAGGTGCGCACCTTCTTTTTACTTGATCTTCATTTCTCCCAAGGAATGGTGGATGCCTTTAAGCTCATGGTACCTGCGAGGAAACAAATATTGGAATTCATGCAATAGATCAATGATCTTTGAAACATCCTTTTCCAACCAATAGTCATCGATGATAGCCTCCTTAGGTTTTTCCTCTGTCCCAATGTTAACCTTCTTTGTCTTCAAATTCTCATGGTCTCTCATCAACATTATTAATGACCTCACATGTACCCTCTAAATGATCAACATCCAACATATCCATCTCTTCCCCATATATGACATAGACCAATTTTCCTTTTTCCTTTTCCATACATGCGCACTCAAAATGTACTTCCTCTGATTCTTCCTCATAGAGGATCGTCTCCACATCAGGATTTTCTAGTAATTCCAGCATCCTATCCTCATCCATGGCATTATCTCCCACTATAAGGTGCTTGATTGTTTACAATGCCTTATCCACTAATGGTTTGGTGCTTCTATACTCAAATGCTTGAATGAGGCCAGCCACTAACTCTTACCAATTACCTATTTGATGATGCATATCCGAATGAATGTACCATGTGCACACATAACCTTGCAAGGTGGAATACAACTTGTGCACCCACTATTCACTGATAACAAATATGAAAAAGAGAAAATGGAACATTGAGACCATATTCCCCCCCTCAATGTGAACATTTCACTTATTCAAGCCATAACAGGAGCACTAAAAAAAATCATGCTGCACACAACTGAAATCAACTGCAACTAAGAAAAGAAAGCAAACTCACACACACACTATCACCATAGATTTTTATGGCCCCATCATTGGTGACTAATGAGAGGTCATTGAATGACCTCCATCCTCCTGTGCCTCCATCCTCTAATAGACAATGTTGCTTACTCAGTAAATTGGACGTTGAAGCTCAATAGTTTGCACATTGTGATTTATTATTTTCTCCCACAATGTGAAAAAATTTATTTTGAAAGACGTCAGGTAACACCGAAAATGCATCCGTGAGACAGCTGCACCAATGTAAGTCAATATATCACACATGTAAAAACTTTTAGTGTTGAGTGGAATACGTGTAATGTGGGAGACATGTGACAAAGAAATATGGCCTGAGGTGATTCTGAAAAAAATATCTACTACATGTAGAGATATCCGAGGAATGATTCCCAATCCAAAAAATTTGTATGTGGTCCCAAATTGATCTAACAAAACTGATCAGATGCCCATGTTGAATAGATTGAGAAATATCGTAGTAGAGAATATTTGATACAATACACTTTGATGAAATAAAAGACTACCAAACATAATGCAATTATGTAGATGCAAATTTTCTCAAAGTTGTGCATACAATGCACAACACATGAATGCGTGTAAATACATACGCAAGTCTCTATATTTGAATCTTAAAACCACATGCAAAGAAAATTTGTGGGATCCTGTTTTTATCCATGGAGATCAAAGCATATTCATCAATTAAATGCGTTGAGTTTTTGTGGAGCATAACCCATCCATGTACATTGAATAAACACCATCTAGAATAATCTCCATTGCAATTCTTGAATTGACCATGTAATACAAGACCTGTTCGTTTTCAACTTGATTTGTTTAGCACTCTTCATTGGATAATTGTGGCATATATGTCTCAGGAATTGAATGGAAAAACCGTAATCTCCTATCATTATTTAGCAATTTCGAATCACCCAATGATAGATCGTTATTCAATATAAAATTGTATTACATTAATCGAGTACTACTAATAATGCATGTGGAGGGGTGAATTAGACAAAGAGATGCATGTGCAATTGGGTCTAGACATTTGAATGCAAACCAAAGAAAAAAAATTATCTCCCATTATTCATATGGCTTTAGAAACTCCAAATTTGTGTCCAGATTGCCATGTGGAGATCGACATCAGAGCAAGGAGATTGGATGCAGACGTAGCTTAACAAGAGTGAGGATAATTACATCTTGCTTACTTGTTGTATCAAAAATAATAACAAAACAAATCCACATATGTAAAATGTCGATCACGATCCACCTGAAAACTTACATCACAATCTGAAAAATAATTAGCCTGACACTTAAGGATATACAGTAAGTTCTTTACAAAATATTATTTTCATGAGAAGGGGAAATCATGAACAACAATTGTTCTGCTCTATAAAAAATCTCAAGAATCCATGACGTGCACAAAAATCACTCTGATACCAAATATTGGAACAAAAATATTGTCACACAGGAAATAATATTATGATATTGTATTCGACCTCATTACAATCAATACTAAGGCTAATAAATAGCCATGGAAATAGAAAACTGACCTCCTACAAACTAGGAAGTCACATAACCAAACAACTCGTTAATATCATTACAGGTATAACAAAATTATATTTTTGAAACAATATAACAAACCTATATTATAATGTGAAGCACTAATCAAGATATTCCTAACACAACAAAGGTGGTAATGCTTCTCCGCTTCCCATCTAGGCTTCCTCACATGCTTGGATATGAAATGAAGTGGTTTCTTTCCCATGGTAGTCTAGTAGCCGTGGGTGTATTGCTTCTTGAAAACCTTACAGAGAGCACAATTCTTACCTCGCGCCACTCCTAGAGGTTCTCCTGATGTGTAGCCCACCAACACACTACAGTTCCAAGTAGGTTATAGCTGAGAATTATTCTTCTTTCATTCTCATTTCTCCACTGAGCTTCTATTTCTTGCAAGAAAATCTTAGGAAATTCTCCTCCCAAGTATCTAGGAAACTTCTTTCCTCCCAGGTGCTTGACTGAGCGTACCTTTATCACCCTTGCTTCTGATTATTTTAATTGTTTCCCAACCAACTCATAGGTCCTATGCACCCAATTCTCACATGCCATGCTAGTGGTATCACTCATAGACTGAGTGTCTTCGAACTAGATGACCCCCTCCATGGGGTGAATTACCTTAGGATCTATGATGGAGACCACATAGATTCTATCAAGGACTTCTTCTCCCAATGGCTTTATGTAGGGCACTGACTTCCCATCCGTCAAAGGGATGACCACCCATTCTTATCTTTTTCAAAACTGATATATCCTTTGTTAAACCTTATGTCAGCATTATTCTTGTAACACCATGGCTTCCCAAGAAAAACTAGAAAGTTATCATCCTTGGCAAGCACCAAGACTTCAAAGTATCCAGTGAACTTTTCCCCTTGAATGGTGATAACTTGATCCTTCATGACTCCAATGGGTATTGCCTTATTCTTGTTTTCCATATACAAAAAATTTGAAGATGGCTACAACACGGACATTCCCATCTAATTCCAGGCATTAAGGTAAGAACATTCACCTCTACTCCCATGTCGATGAGGATATTTCTCAGAAACCATCCATCAACAATTACATTCAGAGTAATCTCTATGTCATAGTCAAGGTTGTGTGGAGAAAGGTTTACATGAAAAACCTGTCTCTTGCACTCTGTTCTGGCACGTGGTACCTTCTCCCTTAGCCATTCTCCCAGTAAGTGAATAATATTCTCTTACCTCAAAATTTTACATACTTATTTGACCTCATCCATGTCACTCCTTGGAACCTGGTTATCCTTCCGCTGCCCTACCTACCTCGATTTCTCCTTAAGACACTATATCTCCCCTTGTAAACTCTGAATCATGTCCATAGTCTCCTGGTATACTTTTCTCTGATGGGAAAGGTCCGGGTACTTTCCATGTAGCACCTCCTCTTTGGAAACTATTGTCCTTGGTCTTGATATCTCCTTAGTACATGTGACCTCTGCATGCACTGTCAGTAGTAAAGGTTCTAGTTCTAAATCATGTGCCACTCTTGGCATCCATTGTGAATTGGACTTTTTGATGCTCACCATAGCATAACCCTTATCTTTTTAGTACTGCTAGTTCATATGCTTATAAATTTCCAGGCACTCTTTGTACTTGTGCTTCTTCCCACACCACAAGCATTGTATTAGATCAGGACAATCACATTTATAATGCTATGTAGATCCACAATTATAACATGTTCCCCAGGGGAACTCACTTCTCCCTCCACTGTGGTTACCATAACCATGAACTCCTCTAAAAAAACCTCTTCCACGTGCCCCTCCATCTACACACCCTTCATAACGTCGGTCATCATCTTTAGAACTAGGAACAAGGCTAGTCTGGCACACACCCATATCAATAGCATCATGGATCAGATCAATCATTCTCCAATCCTTGGTGTCATGGGTTGTATATCTACATATATTGTAGTAGCAAGAAACATTCTTGAGGATTGCACATTTGAGTAGAGGGCATCTACTTGCATCATGATCACCATGGTAGATCTCACAATCTACCACCATTACGTGCACTGACTTACTAGGGAAAATATCCTTTACATGACCCTCCACTTCGTATTTTGTATACCAAAGCCCACTATGAACCTCATGTGATGAGTTTTTAGAGAGCTTCTCCAATTTTTTTGCCATTGCAGCAATTTGGGCCTCCAAAAATGGACTAACCCCAACATCCACAATCCCAACAGCTTCAAGGCATAAGGCATCCTCTAAAGCCTCACGTGGGTCAATTAACATTTTATGTGACAATTCCATCCTAAATGGAGTGATCAACCCTCCAACAACCATCTAAGCATGTTGTGAGGGGTGGATGTCATGTGACAATTTAGACAGGAGATTTGTAAACCATGCATCATACTCCTGGATACTCTCTGTCATTCCCTGTTGGATCTCTTTCAAGGCACTGATGCTCTTCTACTTGAACTTTGGAATATAAAACTCTATGAGGAAATTATTTTTAAATGTTGTATAATCCACCACAATTTGATGGGGTTCATACTTCCTATACCAGTTATGTGTGTGCCCTTGCAATGTAGTTGCAAACTAGCTTGCCTTCTGCTCTAGGCTAGTGATCCCTTTCACACACCATAGTAACTCGCACTTGTGCACATGCTCTACAACATCTTTTATAATGACCCACAAAAATCACACACGCTAACAACACAGTAAAAATACAAGATATCTTTTTTTTTTACTTTCTTGACACGTAGCATGACACAATATGTCACCACTAAGGTTATAACTAACTCTGCGAACAACTTGATGCAAGGATGACCACAAAGGTAGCACAGAAACGTTCACACCCATCAAGGAAAATTTATGGTCAACATTGGAATCCAACCACATAACACACTTATAGTTAGGGCATACAACGATGAAATTCTTGAAGGCTATTTATTTTAATAAAACATCCTTTAACTCTTGACTTATGTTTTTAGGGAGACTCAAAATATGATTCACACAATTCATCTTATAAAACTAAGTTTATTTCTTATACACTGCAGAGTAGTTCGCTTAAAGTCTTCTCCTTTATGACAATTATTTGTTTAATTTATTTATTTAATAAATTTGGTAATTTAATTCCACAAGGCCATCTATCCACACTTACGCTACTAAAACTCACTCATACCCTTATTACAACATGGATTTGTGTTCAACATACATAAGAGAAAATTTCAAAGCACCTTGTAAAAATTTAAAGGGAGGAGGTCAAGTTGAATTCATCTTTAAAACATCATTAGTTATTACCAAGATTTAATCAGAGCTTGAGGATTTATCCATAATTATTAAAGATTTTACTTAGGCTTCACTGAAAGAGTTTTACAAAAGAAGCTATTTACCTTCCAAATGGATGAGAGATAAATTTCATGATTTCTAAATTTTTTTCTCCTACTTATTAAACCTTATTATCTTCCAGAAACTAACCATTGATTTCCCTGAAGCTCGTTTAAGAATTCACCATATAAGGATAATGTTCGCTAGCCTAGCTAGGGTTAGTAAGTTATAAAATTTTACTTTACAAGGATAGTTTCACCTTTGATTACTTAAGGAATTACTTGTTCTCAAGTAGGTCACCTCTACATTAATTTGTTTGAATATAAATTTTTAGTTTAACTTCTATAAGGGTTAACCAACCCATTTTATTTTACTTATAACACATTGTTACTAAGTCTTAGAAAGATTTAACTTAACAATTTATTCTCAAGATCAAAGTTTTACAATACTCATATCAATGTAAAGATTGAATATTATTTCTCACAAAGATAAGTTACTAGTTTAACTACAAAAGGACAAGACAACTTCATCACACAATTTCTGAACAATCCAAGGCAAGAGGTCTTCTAAACTCCTTTACAAGCACTATTACAAAATTTACAACACATTGGACATTTTTACAAGGAACTTCACAAAGTAAACTGATGAAACCTTTACAACCCTTTCCTTTTATCTACTTGCATTAGCCATCTGCAAAAAGTTTTCCACAAGAGTCAGTTCACAAGAACTGAGCAAGATAAGGCTACACAAAGTCACCATGACTATTATTTGACAATACCATGAAAGGAAAACACAATAGTACAAGAATTGGGTCAATTCTCTAACCAAAACAACACCTCAAGTTATAATAAAGTCTCTACCATGCCAATCAAATAAGAAATACCATGTAATTTAGTTATGAACAAAAGAAATGAAAGTAAAACAATCGTATGAGAAGGGTCCTTGGCCCTATAAGAATAAAAATTAAACAATCTAACAGAAATGGAATCCCCATCATATAATTAACTAATCATAATATTGAAATTTGATTTTTAGACCAGCCATCTAAATTATCAAAAATATACCAAAAGCATAGGCTATGAAATTCGATTCCTAAAACAAGAAGATTTGATCAGCCCAACAAAGAGGAAACATGGGGTTTAAAGATTAACATGAAAAAGCCAAGTATAATAGAATTTTTCAATCCTGTGATCACATAGAGTATATGAATAAAATTAAATACACAGACACCACACAACACAAGTTTTGAAGTGAAGGAAAAGTATTCTAGTCTTGACCATTAACTCCCAAAGATTCTCCAATAATTCAAGAAGGGTTAATACCTATATGGGCTAGAACAACATGTGAGAGAAGAAGGGAGTTCCGCGAAACAAGAGTATACAAAAAAGTCATCTAAATTTTATATCACTAAGGATTTACAAACCTTCACAATAATTCTAAAGTTAGGTTAATTTTAAAAGAAATTACCTTTTTCCCTAAACAACAATATTTTAAGGTAACCCTTGATAACAAAATCAAATTTTCAGACACAGGTACAAACATAAATCACTAAGTGTCATTATCAAGCAACACCTTCCGCTATAAATCCATAAGACTATTGATTTCAAGACTAGTTTTCCCGATGGTTAATAGCGTTCAAGACAATTTCCAACACAAAACATTATGGTATTTACATGCATACAAACTGACCATTCCTAATTAATAGCATAACATTATAAAGGAAAAATAGAAAATGCCATCAATAATCTTCCCAAGAGGGAATTAGTCTAAACAATTATAGTATTAGCGGGGTACTAGATTTGTATAATTAAACCCTCGAACTTAGCTGATCTGAAAACTAGTTATAGTTCAAGTTGATAAGGATGGTCAAGGTACTTCCAAAGGAAGGATTTAAAATCCCATGAACAATACTGATGAAAGAAAGGAGTCTAAACATGCGAGTTCTGAAACATGTTGCACACAAACCTATTCATTCTAAAAGTTTTAATACTGAATCCCAACCCAGCTAGCCCAACCATTGATAACTCCAATCCTACAACATTTCTTTCCCGATGTCAAAAAGGTTATCAATGGAATTTGAAGGAGAGTTAACAACTTATGACTAAATACCAAGAAAATCAAACTTCGAGTGATATGAAGCAGCTTCATAGTTATCGCAATCTTACTTTAATGACAACGAATTACTAACTATAACAACATAATAAACTTGAAACTCAAACGTGGAGAAGAATATATATATAACGAAGGTCGATCATTCGAGCAAGAAAAAAAAACATAACACCTGAAGGAGAAAACACGCAAACCTACTCTCCACTAACACACTGATAATGACAAGAGCTAAAAAAAAGAATAAACAAGTAGAAAAGAGAGATATCCCGACAAGGCATCCAAAGCACAAACCAATTCAAGAAAAAGTTGATTTGATTTCACAATAAATTACAAAAATAGCAATAGTAGCAAAGTGTAGAAATATCTTTCCTTCTCCTCCAACTTTGACGAGGCATCCAAACACCCCAAGGTCCAGCAAGAGCAACCCTCTAGTTGAATCTTTGTCTGCAACATGCAAGGTGCCAAAATTCCACTCTATCCTGAACTCCATTGTCCTCCAACTTCCTGGGCACCCAAAACATAACTAAAGACTACCATGATGGCATAGGTAAGGATTCACAGCCAGGGCAGGAGCAACAAAACAACAAGTTGTAAAAGTCAGGAGTATAGCCAGGTTCCATAAGCTTCTCACAGTCAGATCAAGCACCGAAAACCTACAGCTAGGGTATGGAATCCTCAAAACAAAGATCAACAATACCTTGAAAGAACACGTGGTCTTTAGGATGCTAAAAAAGAGGTTTGTGCATAAAACGAACTGACCTAAGACCCAGATTCCACCATAAATGACAAGCCAAAATAGTTATAAACCTTATCATTTCACCCTTCAATTGTAGTGCCCTGGTCCACAAGAAAAATGTGGGAGAGTGAACTACCTGAAAAATTTTCCAGAAAGAAATATGGTCTTGAAACGACATAACTACAGACTATGCACTTCGAGGCTAGCAAAAAGAAATGACCCAGATAATCTATGAGTGACCAACAACTTCTCCACAAGATTCACATAGCTAAATTCAAGAGTATTTACACACCAAACCACACAAGGCTCCACACCAGAAATATCCACGCAGCCAGTAGGGAAAAAGGCATCCAAAATGCTCTGCACACTCAACAATAATCCATGTAGCAAAAGGGAATGTTGTAATAAACCCACAAATGTGAGCTTCTATGAAGGTGCGTGACCCATAAGACATTAAGCACGTAGATTAAAAAACATGGCGAGTAAACCATTACAAATCAAAGAAGTCCAAAAGCATGTAATACATGATGAGATCTCAACCACACTTCCCCAGATCCTCCAAAAATGTAAAAGAAAAAAAAACATTAGGCTAAACCAAAAATAAGGAAGTAGATGGTCTGAAACTCCAACAAAATTGACCAAAAATACTAAAAAAAACATTACAGAACTTTCAAGGAAGAGAAATGTCAGCTAAAATTCATAAAGGCAACACACCCATGTAAAATCCAACATGTTTTCCCATTATAGGAAGATACAGAAATGACAGGCCATTAATTCCCTCCACCACCTCATGTGGCCATCTTCAAAACTGATATGCAATCCTTCAAAATGTACACCAAGTTGGTTCATTAATAATCAATAGAGAGTGGCAGGCTGGTGGTTGAATAAATCAAATTCACCACCAAATTGATAATTATCTAACTTGGCATGCATGGACTAGTTTTCTGACAAGGGGAAAATAAGAAATTATGGTTGAAGGCATTTACCCAAACATTTATAAAGCACACAAGGGTGCCTATCTGGCCAAGGATAAAAACTTTGAACCTTAAACAAGAAAACTACATCCTTGATGATGGCACCATCCATGAACAAGATTCCCTTGTGTGAATCGAGGCTTGATCTGTGAAGTGACCAATCCAAAACAATAAAATCACTAATCAATAATTAACAACAAAGTTGATAACAAATCGATGATCAGATAATGAATTTATCATCGATTGATACATAAAATAATAATAATAATATTATTATTATTACTATTATTATTACCACTTATTAATACTTATTAATCGTATTAACAAGAACCAACTTACGAGCTTGATAAATTGAGCACACAGTTTTCTTTTAATAGGAGGAAAACGTAATAGACAAGGTGGGGCTAACTATAGAAAACATCAACATGAAACGAGAAGACACGATGAAGTGGGAGAATTCTAATTGTTCTCTGTGACAGGGTGAAGCCAACAAAATATCAATAGGAGCACAACAACGTTAAATGCTTAGCAACATGGTCATCTAAGAAGAAAAAGAAGAATGATGAATGGGGCATTACATCTTCAATACCCCTATAGTTTGATAAGTGCAAAGGAATCTCAAAAAAAACTTTAGGGTGGTTGGGGTCCTTGTCCTCCCTATGTAAAGTCTTGGTTTCCTCTAGTGTTTCCTCTATTTTTCCCTCCATGAGATCCACTGGTTCCACTAGGTCCTGTTCCTCTTGACCAACCAGATCCAACAAATCCATCGGGTCATATTCCTCTTGACCAACCATATCCATCAGATCCACCAAGTCCTTAAGTGGTCACATCAAAGGTTCCCAACGTTCCACTGAACTGCACACCAATGGTTTGTGATAATGTTCCACTACTAATAGTGTACCCCGCGCCACTCCCAGATGCGAGACCAAAGGCTTGTGTATCCACACTTTTCTTGAAATTTCCTCCAAACATTGGAATGGTATGTGCAGCCATAGAAGTCCCAAATGAGAAATTATATCTCTTGGGCGTAGATCAGTCACTTCCATCGATATAAACTGGGTTAACAATACTCTTCCCTTGATCTAAAAAACCAAGCACCAGGGATTGGTCACCAAGTGGGTTCAGATGCGTGTTAATGGCTCTTCTTTCTCCACATGATGAACTCTCATCAGAATTTGAAGGGGCTTCTCTTATGCACTTACCAAGATGGGGTAACATAGACTGCTCAAGCTCCATGTCTTCCACGTGAACTTCAACACCCTCTCACAACATTTTCCTCCATAGATCCATCACACTTTATACCTCGTGTTGTCTATTCATCTCCCTTTCATGAGCTTCATTATACTTGAGTCGTCTCTCCTCCCTTTCCTTTTCAGCCACAACATCCTCCATCTTTCCTCCATCCTAGCTTCTTTTCCTAGTGCTCAGAGAGCTTAGCCGGCCATGGGGAATGCTTCTAAACTCAAATTAATGACCAAAATCTTCATAGCCAGAGGAACAACTCACAAAAATGATCCTATAGGATCCCTCAAAAACTAAAACTCAATGATCTCTAGAGAAGAATACATCGAAATGGCATATTCCAAAGTATAAATAGTCAGCAACCTCTTCCACCAATGATCAATAACACATGTTCACATCAGATCTACATCTTGTAGCCTCTGATAGTCATCTTGTGTGCACACACGTGATCTATAGAACTATATTGATTTGGATACACATGCTGAGATCCATTCATATAGCTCTAGTGGGAAGTAGCAAAATAATTTATCCTACAACTCATTGTGTGGGTTCTCTTCTACCCATCCACGCGTACTACACTCAGGCCCAGTGTTGAATATTTGAGCAAACTCATCCTCTGTGCTTTTGAACCATGTTTCAACTCTTTCTAGAGTCAGGTGTTCTGTCATTACACATCACAAAGAAAAAAAAATTCTGATATTTCTCACATTAACTTTGAAAAGAGGTCCCAGCAACAGAACCAAGATGTAGTCATTTTTAAGCCCTTCTCAAAGAACAAGGAAATCCCATGCACACTGGCCTATCACCTAGTGGGCACTGGGTGCTCACCCAAGGCAAAAGTGGGCACCGAGTCAATCCTTTATGTGATTTGTGTGAGGATTCGTTACTTGCAACAAAACCTTAAGTTAAAATATTGGAAAGGAACCATAAATTCATCTTAGATCTTAGAACGCATTCTAGACTAATGTCTTCATTTGTATAAGGAAATCATTATAGACCATAGATCTGAATCATAATAGAAAATAATTTCATAGGGGTTTACACCCACTCATATGAAATATACATATAACCATGTAGTAGAACTTGAACCACACATATATTCATATTAAGCATGTTGATAACCATATTACAATAACTCAAGTAATCACAAATTCATATGATAATGCAGATCAATATCATGCATCAAAACTGGACTTAGGCCCTTCATAGTAACAAGAAAATGTTCAAACCCATCCCCTTAATACAACATATTCCTACAAATCCTCTAAACTCAACCTATGGAGCTCTCACAGTATCCCTACATGGCTTCTCCTCTTTCTACTTCTCCTCTTTTTCTCAGGTGAGTGCTTGTATTTATAGCCTTCTTCAACATCTTCAAGCCTTCGTGGGAGTTATAGATCCATTTTGAAGTGTCCAAGGTAGGCCTCCATGGGAGCATGCTCCTTTAGGCTTGAGCTCTCCACTCTTTGCAATGATGGCCTTCTAGAATCTTCCATCGCAAGGTATATTCCTTCCATGGGTACCAAGCTGTTAGGCTAGCACCTTATCCATTCTACATGTGCAGTCGAGACAAAATTTTCATCTGATGCCCCTAAAATATTGGCCAAGTACAAGAAGGCATGTGTGTGTAAGGCCTATTTGAAGACAGGTGCGCAAGGAGAAAGTGTGCAAGGTAGACCAAAGGTTTTTGGATTTAGCCATATTTGGCATATCAGACAGAACACAAGAAAAACATGACCTAACTATGCATATGAAATAGATAAGGTGCTAGCCCTGAAGCTTGGTGCCCATAGAAGGAATATACCTTGCGATGGAAGATTCTAGAAGGCCATCATTGCAAAGAGTGGAGAGCTTGAGCCTGAAGAAGCACACTCCCATGGAGGACCACCTTGGAAACTTGACAACGGATCTAAAACTCGCACGAAGGCTTGAAGATGTTGAAAACGGATATAAATACAAGCATCTACTAGAGAAAAAGAGGAGAAGCAGAAAGAAATGAAGCCATGCATGAGTACTCTGAGAGCTCCATAGGTTGGGTTTAGAGGATCTGGAGGAATACGTTGTACTAAGGGGATAGGTTTGAACATTTTTATTTGTACTATGAAGGGCCTAAGTCTAGTTCTGATGCATGATATTAATCTGCATTATCATATGAATTTGTGATTGCGTGAGTTATTGTAATATGGTTATAAACATGCTTAATATGAATATATGTGTGGTTCCAGTTCTACGACATGGTTATTTGTATAGTTCACATAAGTGGGTGTAAACCCATGTGCATTTATTTTCTGTTATGACTTAGATCTATGATTTATAATGATTTCCTTATATGAATGAATACATTGTTCTAGAAGCCGTTCTAAGCTCTAAGATGAATGTATGGTTCCTTTCCAATTTGTTCACTTAAGTTTCTATTGCAAGTAATGCATTCTAACACAACTCACATAAAGGAGGGACTCGGTGCCCATGCGTGCCTCATGTGAGCACCCAATGTGTGTTGGGTGATAGGGCAGCACACATGGGATTTCCTTGTTCTTTGAGAAGGGATTAAAAATGACTACATCTTGGTTCTGTTGCCAGGGCCTCTTTTCAAAGTTATTTTGAGAAATGGCATACTTTTTTGTCTTTGTGATGTGTAATGATAGAACGCCTAACTTTAGAAAGTATTGAAACATGGTTCAAAAGCATGGAGGAAGAGTTTGTTCAAAGATTCAACACTAGGCCTGAGTTTAGTATGCATGGATGGGTAGAAGAGAACCTATATAATGAGTTGTATGAGACATTATTTTGTTACTTCCTAGTAGAGCTATATGAATGGCTCTCAGCATATGCATCCAGATCAAGCTAGTTTTGTAGATCGCATGTGTGGACCCAAGATGGCTATCAGAGCCTACAAGATGTAGATCTAACATAGACATGTGCTATTGATCACTACTGGAAGAGGGTACTAACTAGTTATAATTTAGAATACGCCATTTCAACGTATTATTTCCAAGAGATCACTGAGTTTGAGTTTCTAAGGGATCCTAGAGGATCATTTTTTTGTGTTATTCCTCTAGCTATGAAGATCTTGGTCATTACTTTGAGTTTAGAAGCATTCCCCATGTCCGGCTAATCTCTTTGAGTACTGGGAAAGGAAGCTAGGGTGGAGGAAGATGTTTGACATTGTGGCTGAAAAGGAAAGGGAGGAGATATGACTCAAGTATAATAAAGCTTATGAAATGGAGATGACTAGAAAATGTGAGGTAGCAAGTGTGATGGATCTATGGAGGAAGACATTATGAGAGGGTGTTAAAGTTCATGAAAAGGATGTGGATCCTGAGTAGTCTGTGCTACCCCATCTTGGAAAATGTGTAAGAGAATCCCCTTTAACTTCTGATGAGAGTTCGTCACATGGAGAAAGAATATCTATCAGCGTGCATCTGAACCCACCTGGCAACTGATCCCTGGTGCTTGGTTTTTCAGATCAAGGGAAGATTATTGCTAACCCAGTGTGTATTAGTGGAAGTGACTGATCTGTGCCTAGGAGATATAATTTATCATTTGGGACTTCAATGGATGTACATACCATTCCATTGTTTGGAGGAATTTTTTGGCAAAGTACAGATACACAAGCCTTTGTTCTTGCATCTGGGAGTGGCACAACGTACACTATTGGTAGTGGGACATTATCACAAACCATTAGCATGCAGTTCAGTGGAACATTGGGAACCTTTGGCATGACCACTTTAGGACCTAGTGGATCTGGTGGCTCAGGAGAAATAGGACCTGGTGGATTTGGTTGGTTAGGAGGAATAGGTCTTAGTGGACCTAGTGGATTTGGTGGAGGGAAAAATAGAGGAAATCGAGGCTTTACGTAGGGATGACAATGAGCCCAACCACCCAAAATTTTTTATCAAGATGCCTTTGCACTTATCAGAATATAGGGGTATTGAAGATGTTGTAGAGCATGTGCACAAGTGTGAGTTACTATGGCGTGTGAAAGGGATCACTAGCCTAGAGTAGAAGACAAGCTAGTTTGTAACTAAATTACAAGGGTGTGTGCATAACTGGTATAGGAAGTACGAGCTCCTTCAAACAGTGGTGGATTATATAGTATTGAAAAATGATTTCCTCATAGAGTTTCATATTCCAGATTTTGAGTTGAATACCATCAGTGCCTTGAAAGAGATCCAACAGGGAATGACATAGAGTGTGTGGGAGTATGATGCATGGTTTAAAACTCTCCTGTCCAAACTATCATATGACATCCATCCCCAACAACATGCTCAATTGTTTTTTGGAGGGTTGATCACTCCATTTAGGAGGGCATTGTCACATAAAATGTTCACTGACCCGCGCGAGGCTTTAGAGGCTGCATTACGCACTAAAGTTGTTGGGAGTGTGGATACTGAGGTTAGTCCATTTTTAGAAGCCCAAATCAACGCAATGACCAAGAAATTAGAGAAAATCTCTTCAAACTCAGCACATGAGGTCCGTAGTGGGATTTTGTGTATAGACTATGAAGTGGAGGTTCATGAAAAGGATAGTTTGCCTCAGAATTTGATGCACATTATGGCAGTAGACTATGAGATCTTCCATGAGGATCATGATGTAAGTAGATGCCCTCTACTCTAACGTGTAATACACAAGAATGTTTCTTGCTACTGTAATATATACACCTCTATAACCCATGACACAAGGACTACAAACTGATTGATCTGATCCATAATGCTATTGATCTGGGTGTGTGCAAGACTAGCCTTGTTGGTAGTTCTAAAGATGATGACCGACATTATGAAGGGCACACAGATGGAAGGGTTCTTGGAAGATGTTTTCATGAAGGAGTTCGTGGTCACGGCAACTGCAATGGAGGGAGACATGAGTTCCCATGAAGAACATGTTATAATTGTGGATCTACAAATAATTACAAATGTGAGTGTCCAGATCTACAATAATGCTCATGGTGTGGGAAGAAGCACAAGTACAAATATTTTTTGGAACTCTATGAGCATATGAACCAATAGTGCCTAAAAGATAAGGGCACTGCTATGGTGAGTGTAAAAAATACTGATTCATAATATATTCCAAGAGTGGTGCATGAGTTAGAAATAAAACTTGTACTTGTGACAATGCGTGCAGAGGGCACACATGCCAGGGAGATGCCAAAACCAAGGACACTAATTTACAAAGAGGAAGTACTACATGGAATGTACCCAAACCCTACCCATTAGAAATAAGTATACTAGGAGACTATGGACATGATTCAGAGTTCACAAGGGGAGATACAGTATCTCAAGGAGAAATCAAGGCAGGTAGGTCAACGGAAGGATAACGAGGTTCCAAGGAGTGACCTGGATGAGGTCAAAGAATTATGTAAAATGTTGAGGCAAGAGAATATTATTTCCTTGCTAGGAGAATGGTTGAGGTAGAAGGTACCATGTACCAGAGTAGAGCATAAGAGATAGGTTTTACATGTAAACCTTTCTCCACACAGCCTTGACTATGACAAAGAGATTACTTTGAATGTGTTTTTTGATGTATGGATTATGAGAAATATCCTCATCGGAATGGGATCAGAGGTGAATTTTCTTATCTTATATTTTTGGCATCAGATGGGAAGGCTAGCATCGTAGCCATCTTCAAATGTGTTGTATATGGCAAACAAGACTAAGATAATGCCCATTGGAGTTCTGAAGGATGCAGTTATCACCATTCAAGGGGCCAAGTTCACTGGAGACTTCAAAGTCTTGGTACTCACTAAGGTAGAAAAATTTCATGTATTGCTTGGGCACCCATGGTGTTACAACAATAATGCTGACATAAGGTTTAACAAAGGATATATCAGTTTCAAAAACAAGGAAGAATGGGTGGTCATCCCTTTGATGGATGGGAATTCGGCACCCTACAAAGATTCGTTAGGAGAATAAGTCCTTGTTATAATCTATGTGTACTCTATCAGAGATCCTGAGATAATTTACCCCACTGAGGGGGTCATCCAGTTCAAAGACACTCAGTCCGTGAGTGATACCACTAGCATAGCATGTGACAATTGGGTGCACAGCACCTATGAGTTAATTGTGTGATAATTAAAAGAACTGATAACAAGGGTGATAAAGGCATGCTCAGTCAAGTGCTTAGGAGGAAATAAGTTTCCTAGATACTCGGGAGGAGAATTTCCTAATATTTTTCTATCGGAAATGGAAGCTCAGTGGAGAAATGAGGATGAAAGAAGAAGAATTCTCAGCTATAACCTACTTGGGACTGTAGCGTGTCGGTGGGATACACATCTGGAGAACCTCCTAGAGTGGCACAAGGTAAGAATCACACTCTCTGTAAGGTTTTAAAGAAGCAATGAGCCCACGGCTATACAATACTACCATGGTGAATAAACCACTTTGTTTCATATCCAAGCATGTGAGGAACCCTGGATGGGAAGTGTAGAAACATTACCACCTTCATTGTGGGTACACAATTTTTATTCCACCTTACAATCCTATGCGCATGGATGGTACATTCATTCGGAGATGCATCGTCAAAGAGGTAATTAGAAAGAGTTGGTGGCTAACCTCATTCAAGCATTTGAGTAGAAAAGCACCAAACCATTAGTGGATAAGGCATTACAAACAATCAAGCACCTTACAGTGGAAGATAGTGCCATGGCTGAGGATACGCTACTGGAATTACTAGAGAATCCCAATGTGGAGATGCGCCTCTATAAGAAAGAATCAGAGGAAGTACATTTTGAGCACGTGTTTATGGAAAAGGAAAAAGGAAAATTGGTGTATGTCATAGATGGGGAAGAGATGAAGATGTTGGATGTTGATCATTCATAGGGTACACATGAGGTCATTGATAGCATTGATGAGCAAGCACATGCCTACCATGAGCCTTTGAGGACAAATAAGGTTAACATTGGGACAAAGAATGAACCTAAGGAGGCTATCATTGATGACTATGGTCAGAAAAGGAAGTTTTGAAGATCATTGATTTGTTGCGTGAATTCCAATATTTATTCCCTCGCGGGTACCATGAACTCAAAGGTGTCCACCATTCCTTGGGAGAAATGAAGATCAAGTTAAAAGAAGGTGCACACCTGATTTGGAAGAGACCTTAGCGGATGAATCCAAATTTTCACGTATGGGTTAAGGAAGAGATAGAAAAAATGATAGCGTCAAGTATCATTGAGGTGGTTGAAGAGTCATAATGGATAACCCCAATGGTCATCAAAATCAAGAAGGATGGGAGGATCATGATCTATGTTGACTATAGGGACCTGAATTCAATATGTGTCATTGATCCTTTCCCTACTCTGTTTACTAAAGAAATCTTAGGGGGACTGTCTGGCTATGAAGCCTACTCCTTCATTGATGGGTTCTCAGGGTACCACTAGGTATGGATTGCAAAGGAAGACTAGAGAAAGATAACTTTTTCCACTGAATGGGGAAGTTTTTCCTACATAGTCATGCCTTTTGAGCTAAAGAATGTTCTTGATGTGTTCTCACGCATTATAGTGCAAGCCTTCCAAGACTTCATCCATAAATTTATTTAGGTCTATTTGGATGATTAGATTGTATATGGTTGTTAAGGACCATTGTGATAACTTGAGGCCAATGTTTGAAGGTTTCGACAATTGAGGATATCCCTCAACATCAAGAAGTGTGTCTTTTCTACCCCATTTGGAACCTTATTCGGGAATATCATATGCAAAGAAGTCTTACTAGTAGATCTCGCCAAAGTTGTAGTCATTATGGGTTAGGGGGAGCCTACTAGCCAAATTTTCGTGCATGGATTCCTTGGAAACATGGGATATTACAGGAATTTCATTAAGGGGTATGCTAAAATTTCTGTGCCATTAGAAGAATTGTTGAAACATAAAAGTGCCTTTCATTGGGGAGAGGTGTAGCAGAAGGCATTTGAAACTTTAAAGGAAAGGATCGTAACAACATCCCTATTATGTTTCCCTTCTTGGGATAAGCCTTTCCATGTAGACGTGGCTACCTCAGGGACAACAATGGGAGAAGTACTAGCATGACCTAGTGACAGAATTGTCAATCATCCCTTGAGATTTGTAAGCACGAAATTGACACTAGAAGAGTAGAATTACACAAATACTAAGCAAGAAGTATTGTCAATGATCTACGTGTTGCATAAGTTTAGGAAATATCTACTAGCAACACCCTTCATATTCTACATAGATCATAGGGCATTAAAATACTTAGTCAAAAAAACTGTTCTGCAAGGGCGCATATTTTTTTGGGTCCTCCTATTTCAGGAATTTTAATTTACAGTGGTGGTAAAGCTAGGAAAGAATAACTTAGGGCCTAACCACTTATCAAGGATTGATCCAGGAGAGGATGCACAAAACATTAAGGAAACCATGTCAGATGCATAACTATTTATATTATGGAGCATGTCCTTAGACATGGAATATATCGTATTGTTCTTAAAGACAGGTGTGGCACCTAAAGGGATGAGGGCTATGGAGATAAATAATTTTTCTATACACATCACACCCTACATTCTTATTAGTGTAGATCTATACAAATTAGGCAATGATGAGGTTATGCGTTGATGCATGCTAGAGCACGAGCGCATTGTAATTATGGAAGAAGCACATGGTGGGATCATAGTTGGACACTATGCATGAAATGTAACCATGTGGAAGATTCTGCTCACAGGGATTTGGTGGGAATCCGTTTACCAAGATTGTATTGAGTTTTACAAGAACTGTGACCATTGTCAGCACCTTGGAAAACTTGGAAAGAGGGTTGAAATTCCCTTATGACCAATAGCCAGCATGAAACCATTTGAGAAATGAACTATCGACATTATAGGACCAATCTCACCAGTGGTGCGAAGGACTGGTTCGCAATATATCATCAATTGCACTGATTATTTAACATGGTGGGTAAAGGAAACACCTACAAAGGATTACAACACCGGGACAACTACTGGATTCTTGTGGGAAAATATAATCAGCAAATATGGATGCCCTTTAAGTTTAACAAGTGATAGGGGTACACCTTTCCTCAATGAAAAAATTAGGATCTTGTTGGCAAAATTTATGGTGGCCCATCATAATACTACCCCATATCACCCTCAAGCAAATGGGATTACTGAGACATTTAACAAAATACTAAGTCATATATTAACTAAGATCTGTGATGTCAAAAGATAGGATTTGGATGATAAGGTATTGGTCATCCTTTGGACATATAAAACAACCTATAAAAGGTTGAACAAGGCCACACCATTTTAATTGGTGTTCGGTGCGGAGGCTATTTTACTAGTTGAATTCATGTTACCTTCACTGTGTATAACATGCATAGGAGGTTTAGTTGATGACCAAGTGCTGGAAGAAATAATTGATAAATTAATGTAGTTAGACAAAAAGAAATCACTTTCTAGGTGGAGTCAAAATACAAAAAAATCAAGACAAAAATCATGTCATGATTGTCATATCAAGAACAAGAAGTTTGAGGTTGGGAAGTTGGTGTTATTGTATGATTCCAAATATTTGCGCCATCCTGGGAAGTTGAAAGTCCATTGGTTGGGACCTTACTTCATATTGGATGGGAAAATATTACTAGGTAACTTTAATGGGAGTAGGCTAAAGCCCTACTATAAATAAGTCTTCTTGGTGTTTGTAAATAAGGTTGTGTTGTCAGATAGTTTAGGTTTCCCTTTATGGAATTTCTTTTTCTATGTTTCCCTTTCTCATCATTTGTTTTGTTATTTTTTTTACACCTTGGGCACTAGTAACCACATTAATTTTTGAAGGTTGTGCATGCACAGAGGACTGTGTATATTTTCTAGTGTGGGGTGGAGTGATGTGGAGTATAGGCCTATAATACGAGTTGAATTGGCAGAAGAATTTTTGGTCAATAGCCTGGTTAAAGAACTAAAGGTATGTAAGAGTAATAGACATGTAAATAAGAGATGTACGTAAATGGTTGGTGTCAAGAAATCCTTGAAGAAACCACATATAGAAAAAAGGAAGAGCACAAGAATAACATAGGTAGGTGAGGGAAAAAATAGGGAAAAGGATAGAAGAAGTGCCTTTAGTGCTAGGAACATGCGCGGAAGAGGCTTCAGTCGGGTTAGATTTTTGGACACCAGAAGGTTGTAAAGGGATTGTGCATAAGATATAGTGCATGGAACAAAGCTCTCAAGACTGGCTTAGTGGAAAAAATTTCATTTAAGGTTAAATTATGGTGGTAGTGAGAGAGCATTTAATGTTGGGAAAAGAGAAAAACTATAAATAAAAGGTTGAGCACTTCATTATTTTCATTGCGTTTACAAAGAAAATAAAGTTCTCGTGAACTAGGGCATCCAAAGCAATATCTTTTCATCAAAGGAATTATTTGAGAGATATGAAATGCATAGCTATGGTAAATTTGTAAACTAGTAGGAAAAGAGTACATGAGCATGCAGAAGTTAAGTAAGCAAGCACCGTCTTGTGGAAGGGTTTTTCCAGCTAGGGTTTGGAAACTAGGGCACAAAATTAGGATTTTTCTATAAAGATCGAGCTTGGGGATGGATAGATGGTAGAGAAGAGCAAGGAAAGGATTCTTGAAATGATAACCTAACTAGAATAATGGCACCAAAGAAAGAAACCATCTCACCAAAGAAGCAGAAGGGAAAGGGTAAGGGGAAGCAAACAGTTGTCATTGCAAGCATAAATGAAGAATGGTACATAGAAATATAGTACCCAAACGGGGTGTTGTAGGGAAAATAATGGGAATCATACCTAAGAAATATGAATGTGTGTGACTATAATCACCACACTAGCACAATAGAGAAGGAGATGGCTTTGGAGTTGGTTCACCCAACCAACAAGACAATGTCAGAATGCATGCCCATTTACAACAATAAGGTAAAGGTAAATTTTGAGAAGGTGGGGTTGTTACAACTTTATGAACTACCATACTTTGGAAAACCTAAGCACCTCTATAAAATGGATAATGGCACATGTTCATGAAGAATAATTTTATTTTTTGGGGCACAAGATGCACATAACCCCTAACTAATTTCCAAGTTCACATGCCTTATATGCAAAGTTGACATCATTGATGATGACCTAAGAAAAAAGGAGGACATCATGGAAATAGTTACTGCATTTTACTATAATAAACAATTGCAATAATTTGACATCATTGAGATCAAAGACCCTGTGATGAGGATGGATGCACACGTGGTAACAAATATCAATGATCAAGAGAGATGGACTCAAGTATACAAGGCATGGCTGAACGTGTGCCATAAAATATCTGAGGGGACCATCTACAAATTTTCTACTTTCATCGCGGATGAAATCATTAGCAGCACACAAGAAGGTGAGAAGATACTATTTGGAAATGTCCTCCTCACAATTGTTTTCTTAGAAATTGGAGTGCTTGATGGGCTAGAAAGGTTTGTTTGGGAGTATCTAGAAGAGGATCCCTTACCTGTAAAGTGGTTCACAAAATATACTTGTGAAACAATGATAGCCACTCACAAGGCGTGTTTAGAGAAATGGTCCAAGCGCATGAGGGATGTGTTTAGGGTGGAAGGAGGATTCCAAAGTAGCTACCTGTACTCATTAAATGAGAATCAGAATTTTCCATATATCAACACTTCTGCATTGGAAAATTTAGGTTGATAGATGAAAACATGGGCCCCTGGTGCAAGCTTCCCTTCTCCTTAACCACACAATATTTCCAAGCAAGGGTGAATAGGTTTAAAGAGGCCAAAATACTAAGGTTCAATCTTAGTGAAGTAGATCAAGACCATAGAGAGCTCTGTAAAAATTTGGTCTACCCTAAGAAGCATGCATACATGGAGAGATATGTCTCTCACGAGATACATATGATGAAACCAGTGACTTTTCCAATCACTAGAAGGGCTACAACAAGAATATATCTTTACATCAAGAAAAAAATTGAGAAGGGCACATACTTGGAAGATGATGTATCCATCCCTAAGGACCCCATAGGTAGAAAGAATCCCATGCCAAAGAAGAGGGAAAGAGAAGAGGTACAGAAAGCACCAAGTGTTCAGGTTATGCAAGCGGTAAGCCCACCAGAGACAAGCATTATGCCCAATACTTACACACGGAGAAAGAATTCCTTGGTGGAGGAAAAGACTCTAGAGGAAGAAGCATCAGAGCACAAAGAACCCTTCACCCATGAGAAGTCACCAGAGGAGGAGAAGGAAGTAGAATCTCCTACCAGGAAGAAGTAGAAGGTGACAAATAAAAATGACTCAGAGGACACAGAGAACTTGGAGGCCTATAAAGGTGAGATAGACGATGATGACGAAGATGAACTAGGAGGTGAGGACCATCCTATCTATGAGGTTCATGACTCAGAGGAGGAAGGAGAGGAAGAAGAAAATGAATACATATTTTCCATAAGGGAGGATAAAAAGGAAGAAGAAGATACTCATGATAGAGGAATAAGTGAGGAAGTTATAAAAGAACAAAGGACCCCAAGCCTCACTAAGGAATATATAAATGAGGCCATGGAGAAAGAAGTAGCTAAGATCATTGAAGACCTAGTAGAGTAGTAGATGGAGCACAGCGTAGACCTAGTGAAGAAGTAAAAAGAGGAGGAAAGCATAGAAAAGGAATATGGAAACATGGGAGGGGATCCCAGTTTCTTTGTGAGCTTTCCTAAGGTCACGTGCATAGGGAGAAGAAGCACAGAGACTTCACAGGTTCAGAGTATGGCCTATATTAATGATCCAAACAAGGTGTTACACGTGCATTTTCAAAGCACCATGCCAACAGAGAAACTCTTGGCTATGGAATCATTTGATAAGGAAGGTGTATACCCTTGGACAAGGAAAATGATTTCTTGGGAATTTGAGCCAAAATCGACAAACCAGAATTTGAAGTAAGATGAGGGGAAATATTGAAGGTACCATAGTCAAAGGGTGACAACCCCTTGGTAATGCTCAGTGGCTATCAGATGAAAAAATATGTAATATGCTAAACAAAGTTTTGGTGGAGTAGAATCCAGACTCTTTAGGAGAAATGACAGAGTGAAATTCCTAGAAGAAGAGCTAGAGAAGAAGGAAGAGGAGCTAGAGAAGAGAACAAAGGAATTAAAACATGAGGAACTGGTCAGTGCTTAGCTAAGGTGTGAATTTAAAGATGAGAAAGAAAGGGTATGTGAAGTATATAAGAAAGTAGAGATGATCACATATGCCATTTTCTTGAAGCATCTAGATATAACGCCACCTGCCCAGAAGTATGGATCCACCCTGGAATGCCTAAAGGACTTGACCCACATCCTCATAATGGAAAGACAACCACTAGCCTTGGAGTCTTCAAAGGATACATCGGCGTGTAAATAAAATGAGGACAAGATGAAGTTTGTGGCCATTGTGGCCTAGTATAAGAAATTCCTCGCGGATGTGAAAGTTGTCACCCATGTCACGGAGGCTGCCTATGACAACTGCACTGATAGAGATAGAGTGGCAAGTATTTTGGTCACCACATGTGAAGTGGAGCTCAAGGAATTCAAGGAGAAAAACAAGGGGAATAGATTGGAACGTGAAAAAATCCTATCCTAGGTTGAGAAAATGTCAGAGGATATTGAGACCTTGTGGGGCTCAGTTAAGAACTGGATGAAGGAGTTGTATCCCCAGATCACTCATAGGATGGACGTGCTCAAGGATTTGGGAAAAACATTGGAGGGGATCATTGAAACAATGAATACCCAAGGAGAAGGGATAAGCTTTGAAGAGTTGAGTGCCCTGGTTAGTGACATTTGTCACTAGGCATAGAGCGAGGTCGATACTTGAAATAAGTTGGAGGCCGACTTAAGGAAATATTTACCTCTCCTCTTGTAGAAATAATCATAGTCCATCATTCTTTCTTTCTTCCCCAAGATTATTCATTCCTTTATTATTTCTCCAATCCATTCAAGAATGGTCATTCTTTATTCTTTGAGAAAATGTTCCCATGAATAGAGAACAAGCATAGTGTGGGGTAATGTTGGGATCCTAAAATATTGGGCAAGTACAAGAAGACGCATGGGTGCGCAAGGCTTATTTAAAGACAGGCACGCAAGGAGAAAGTGTGTAAGGTAGAGTAAAGGTTTTGGGACTTATCAAAATTTGGCATATCAGATAGAACATGAAAAAATCATGACTCGATTGCGTATGCAGAATGGATAAGGTGTCATCCTGGCAGCTTGGTGCCCACAGAAGGAATATACCTTACGATGGAATATTCTAGAAGGCCATCATTGCAAATAGTGGAGATATCAAACTTGAAGAAGCATGCTAACATGGAGGACCACCTTGGAAACTTTGCAACAGATCTACAACTATCGTGAAGGCTTGAAGATGCTGAAAAAGGCTATAAATACAATCACTTGCTAGAGAAAAAGAGGAGAAGCATAAAGTGGTGAAATCATGCAAGAATACTGTGAGAGCTCCATAGGTTGGGTTTAGAGGATCTGTAGGAATACGTTGTACTAAGGGGATGGGTTTGAACATTTTTCTTTGTACTATGAAGGGTCTAAGTCCAGTTATGATGCATGATATTGATCTGCATTATCATATGAATGTGTGATTGCCTAAGTTATTGTAATATGGTTATCAACATGCTTAATATGAATATATGTGTAGTTTCAGTTCTACTACATGGTTATATGTATATTTCATATGAGTGGGTGTAAACCCATGTGCATTTATTTTCTGTTATGATTTCGATCTATATTTTATAATGCTTTCCTTATATGAATGAATACATTGTTCTAGAAGTCGTTCTGAGCTCTAAGATGAATGTATGGTTCCTTTCCAATCTATTCACTTAAGTTTCTATCGCAAGTAACGCATTCTCACAAAACTCACACAAAGGAGGGACTTGATAACTGCGCGTGCCTCGGGTAAGTGCCTAACACCCACTGGGTGATAGGCTGGTGTGCATGGGATTTCCTTGTTTTTTGAGAAGGGCTTAAAAATGACTACAATATCATTCCTCAATCTCTCTAGCCATTAAGACTTACCTTTACCTACATGTTTGTTCCTCACTATAGAAGCTAGGGTCAACTGAAATAATGCAATAACTCATCATCAAACCTCTGAAAATTACCCAAATGTACTTGATATTCCATGAGATACCTAAATTCAAGCTTTAATGAGCTCATATGACTCTAAACCAAATTTTCACACCCCTAATTTGTCATACCTACTCCCAACGAGAACCTTTAACATAGTGAACTCGTTATATCTACATCACGCTACTATTGTGAGCTCCCAAACACCATTGAAGCCTACTATTAATCATGTCAACATGCTTCCCAAGGACCCAAGAATCTCATACTATCATGCTACATCACTTAGGCACCTGAATGGGCTTACACGAGCAAGCACACGTCACTTAATCTCACTGTACCATCACAAACAAATCTAAGCCATCATGTTAGCATCATTATAAGAACAAAATCCAACATCCTCTTTTTCATTAAGGTGGTTTTTCATCAATGGAAACACCAATTAGAACCACATGCCAACACATTCATCTTTCCCGTAGGAAACCAAAACGTGCACATATCTACACACCACCTCTCACAAAAATTTGAGATCATAGTAATGTTATGGGGCACATCCCCCATCATCGATATGTACCATAGGCCAGAATGGTGTAGAACATCCCACTCATCATCTGAAAAACCTAATCCCAATAACTTACTCAAATGACGCCCACCATGAAACTCCCACGAATGAATATCCCTCTGTAGAGCATAAAACAATAGCAAACACAACATTAAAACATCATACATATGCAAATACACCTACATATAACATCAACAAGCATTGATTTTCACATTTACAATAGTGTGGGATCAACCAGAGGCTTTTGGG
Organism: Taxus chinensis; assembly: GCA_019776745.2. Classification (NCBI taxonomy): domain Eukaryota; kingdom Viridiplantae; phylum Streptophyta; class Pinopsida; order Cupressales; family Taxaceae; genus Taxus; species Taxus chinensis. The sequence continues at coordinate 105,038,047 of CM034147.1, read as the reverse complement.
TTGTCACCTCCCAGGAACGTGATTGCGGCAGCTAGGAGTAGGTCACTAGCTCCCATTCTTAGGTGCTAATATCTTGAAGGTCATTAGTGCCTTTATCACTCTTGTCTAGGTATAAAATGCTGAGAAACTCAAAAACAAAAAATTTGCAAAAAATCATAAAAAATGACTAATATCAACACATTTTTTGAAAAAAATCACACTTACTATCTCATTTGTCGTACATGATGCCATAGTTGTTGCCACCATCTCAAATCAACCCAATCGTGGTGCTCTCACTTGAGGCATATTCACACACCTAGAGCTCAAAATCACACTCACACAATATCAAATGACTTTCCTATTAACTTTTTCACATTACTACTTATAGTAATATTCCATTACTTATTGTGTTATAGTCATCATTTACACCTATCCTCTAAACTAATACACATTACATTATTTTAATGATATCTTATGCATCCTTACTCTAATACATGTCACGTTTACATTGTTCTCTTCATAATTCCACCTATTATCATATCGTACACATTTCATAAACATTATATTTGTCTCCACATTGTTTCAACTTGATATACACACACTTTTGTGATATTCATCATACATTCACTATTTCCTCATTACACAATTACTTTCATCTCAGCGTTCATTCTCATCATCACTCTCCCTTTTTCCTAGAGGGGGGCATACAATTGGGGTCATCCTAAAATTCCCATTACACCATTACGTGATCATCCTAAATCTCAAATTCCTCATTTTCAAAATTTCCTCATACATTGCATGACATTTCACACCACTTTCTGGTGATTCCCCTTAATGACCTGATCTGGGGGCAACAAGCATAAAATATCTCCATGAGTAACCAATCAATCAATCACATACATTCAAATATTGACAACAGAAACTCTCTACTTTTCTAAATCACATCAATCAATCAACACAACACAACATATTTATCCCCCAGAAGACCTAATTTGGTAGTTTTTTCACCACTTTCCTAGATGACCTAACATAGAAAATTATTCTACATTTTATGACTACTTCCAGATGACCTAACATGGAAGCCATCACATACACATTGTGGCCACACCCCTAGGTGTATTGGTGACTCATACACCTAGTATTGGTCAGGTCATAGGGATCCATGTATGTCATTCTTCACTCATTTTTCATCACTTGTATTTGGACACTAGCATCCAGGATTGGAAACTAACATTAGGATCTCATGTCCGTCATAGGAACCCATGTTATCTTTATGTTTGATATTATTTTTGACATTTGAGGTCAGTATTTTTGGTTTTCCCTCTCATATCATGAGGCACTGGTTGGCATGTCAGTTCATTAATGTTGGACTCCAAGTAAGAGATCCCTATATAAGCAAAACCTACATACCATTATAGGGGTGGGAAATTCTTATCAATGTCTATCTGTTTACATATCTTAAGGGACTAAATTTGGGTGCATTACTCTACATACACACTGTATAAGAAGGGGAGTTCATTCTTTTCCATCCACACATTTGTATTTTATATAACTAGTACCTGCTAGCTTGGTGTCATTGGTGTGAAGGTGACCTAGGAGCACTATTTCAAACACAAGCACATAAAACTACATTTGGTATGAGATTTCGTGTAGCGCTCAGTCATAATTTCACCATTTTGACAGTTGAGCATAATATGACCACTCATTTTATATCTTCTTTTTTAGGATTTGATGTCTCTTTTAGGGTGTTGTAAGAGGATATTTGTGTGCATATTTATAGGTACCCCAGAAATATAAGTGCAACATAAAGGTGAGAAAAGGTGAACAATCTCAAAGCCCTAGTGACACTATCGAAATTGGGTTTCAACCATTTATGCATACTCCAACACCCCCACAGATGTCTAGGGCACCCGTGGGTGCCCATATCCTTGCCCAAGTGCCCATGTCCAAGAATCGTGAGAACCTCTACATTTTTCTAAACCTCATATTGATGGTTTATACTCATGTTCCATCACATTTTCCAATTCAGGCTCACTTTGGGATTAAAAAAGTTAAGATAATTACCTTACATATCTCATTTCGTTTCATAGTTAAAATTAAATAAATTGTTTAATATTTATATTTCATTGTTTATCAATTATAACATATATTTGTATTCATATTTTAATGAAATATACATATTTTATTGAATCAGAGTGGAAGCATTGTTTCTCCCGACAAATTTTTTAGGCTATGAAGCTTGATCAATTTCTAATTCCTTGATTTTACCCACCAATCTTGAGATCACATTGCCAAGCAAAGGTTGTGAGCTTTTTTTCAGCGTGTTGTATATTGTTGGATTGCAAAGGTATATGATACCCTACTATAAATTGATCATTTGTAGACCACCCATTTTAGGAATGATTTTGGGTGGAAACATTGTAACGAAGAATATTATCTATATATCCATTCATCATGTCTAAGGATTATTCTAGAGTATTAAGATGGTCACCACTTTTGGTAATATGTAATAGAATCTAATCATTCCATGGAAAATAGGAATAAAGGGAATTTGACTACATACTAATTTCAGGTCTAGACAAGACATGTGGATAAAAACCATGCTCTCTTGCAAATTTCATGTTATTGGAGTTTGAGAGCTCTAGTTGTGCATTATAGTTAGGTTGATCTATCTCCTCAATCCTAACTAATGAATTAGTGTTAAATCCTTAAGGAGGAGGTGTGTGAGGGGATAGTAAGTTTTGTGAGTAGTTGTCATCCCACCTATATAATGAGGGTGAGTGTTACATATTCACTTGACTATAGTAGGCTTCAAGACCTAAAATAGGTTTTTCATACTCATGACCCGACATATTCAGGGGGTGTATAAACACATGCAAAATAATGGGAGAGGAAATATTTGGATGAAAAAATAAATAAAAAGAAGAGGATATGATAAGGAACCAGTCCTTCACGTTGAGTTTAATAATTTTGTACATGTGATTTCAGACGTACACGATCTCCGGAGGTTGTGTCAAGACATCTAGAATGTGATAGATGGAATGGTAATGTGGTAGATGGATGGAGTATAGTTGAGATAGGTGGTAATGACAACAATAAGGCAAGGTAAGTGAATGTTCTCAACTTGAAAAATGGGAATTTGTTCATTGAGGGAAATGAATGCTTATCTAACTTGTTTGGTGGAGATGCTACAATCAAGGATGATCCCAATGCATAAGTTAGTGTCAATAGCTATAGAACCAAACAATACTCTACTTGATTATGGAACATAAGGAAAATTCCCTTCGTCATCTGTGAATTCCTCTTTGAAGAGGGTCATAAAGATATGTCAAAAGAAGGGATAAGGAAAAATCAATGGTTTTGGGGTTTAAGTTGGTCTACCTGATCATCCCAATAATCCTTGGCAATATTTGCTTCCTCTTTTAAGGCAATGAGTTGGTCGATGATTATAGGAGGCACGAGTGTGGCTCTGAAAACTAATTTCCGCAAGCCTTGTTCTAATTTTGTTTGGTTTCACTCAATATTTGGTTGTCTAATGATTGGTTCAAAGAATCAAATGCATTGTTGTGGTGGACCCGAAATGTTCATGTGGGAACTAAATTAGGAGAAAATGAAACAAAAAAGTAGGCTGAAATCCAAAGGGACATATAGCTAAGATCTTGTAGCCTAGGCCACTAAGGAAGTAACAGTTTTGTTCTTTCCAATAGAAAATAATTTAATTCCTACTTTTAAATCAAAGGAAGTAAATAACATTTAATTATATAAAATAAAGTTTATTTCCTCTTTACGAGCATCTTATTAAATCACAATAAAGCAACAAACTATCTATCTATTTATGTGTTTTTCAATGAAGCTTTAAAGATAAATGAAATTAATCCATTTTAACTTCTAATTTATATTTTTTTAATCTTTTCTAGAAATTAATTAAAACAAAGTTGTAGACATAGGGGAAAACTAATTAAAATAAAATAAATCTACATCTACACTAAAATGAAACAAATAGGGAATAGAAAAATGTAGTTATTCCTCTATTACATGATGTGAGGCTAATATATTTTAAAAAGAGACTTTTTCTAATTTTTATTCGTGGATATCTAACTTCTTCTAATTTCTTCACCTCATAATCACGAGAAGAAATAAGGCTTCTCAAAATAAATTTCCTCTTTCCTTGATACTTCCCCAATGAAACAAATGAAATGCACAAAAAAATTATTAATGAATAATTAAAATAACAAGTATAGACAAAATATTCCCCAAACTTCTTTCCCTTGCAGATCTACAACGATAAGTAGGGAAGAAGATTTCAATGGAAGTGTTTTCGTACACACACAAATCTAGAAATGAAGAAATAAAAATGTATGGGTATTCTAAAAATAATAAATAAAGAAGTTATTTCCTAAAACCTTCCTCTAAATTATTTTCCAAGAAAATCCATAGGGATAATTCGAGAAGAAGATATCAACAAAAATCTTCTTACGATATATAAATTCTACTCCTTAAGACAAATGTATCTAACGAAAATATTCTAAAAGATGAAATCATTGAAAGAATTATAAATGCACCCCAACATGGAAATGTAGAAATATGAAAATTTCCAAGTTTGGTGATGATTTCTTTGGTCTCCTCAGCTTCCTTTTCAGAGATGATAGTCCAATTGATCCAGAGACCAAGGCTAGTTAGTTGTAGAGGAAATTACCAAGATGATGGACCAGACTAGTTGTAGGTTAGATGATCACAAATACAAGTAAGAAACAAAAAAGTAATGAACTAAGTTGTTTTTGTACTTATCATCAATATTTTAGTAGACTAACGATGTAATTCAAGTTGATAATCTCTAACCCATCACATGGGTAAAAACTTGGCTTTTGTAGAAAAATGGCAGGGAAGAAGTCTAGCACATTTGGCAATCAAGAAGTACCAAATCATCCTAAGAAGGGGAAGTCAACATTATAATAATAGTAAATAGGGAAGAGGAGTTCCATACATATCTAAAAAGATAGGAATCAGGTGAAATGGTCAAGAAATGGGTGAGAAAGACACTCAAAAATTGGAAACATGTGTACAAAACAAATAGTTCAAATTCTTAGATTAAAGTGCACGAAACTACCAATCTGTGTAGATAGAAAGTTACGCAACTACTGTGGTGGTTGCATAACCAATGATCTAGGTATATTTGTGGTTACATAACCTTTGCAGCTGTTATGTGACTTAAGAAGAAAACTCTAAGGAAAAGGGGTGAATTTTTTTTGCAAAAAGTAAGAAAATCTAAAGAGCTAGGAAATAATGAAGGGAAATTCATATAAGCATTTTGAAGGTAAGTATAAGGTATCTGGACCTCATCATTTGTTCTAGAAAAGAGGAAATCATCATCAGATACTTTTACCTTACCATTGATGTGGAACCTATGCAATTTTGGGTGCATACAGTTACTTATTAAAAATGATGGTTTTACAAACAATGGTAGCGCTAATAATAACAATAAAAACAACAACATGGGAAATAAAAGAGGCCCTAATTATTTTTCCTCTATTATCATGTTCAATGTCAACCACCCCCCTCCTTAACATACTCAAACCTAATGCCTAAATTGATACCAAAGTCCTAGCCAAGGGGCAATGAATTATGATTATAACAACTAGTTTCAAAACTATAATTGAGGTTATAATCAACAATAGAAGTCAAATCAAAGACCAAGAGGTTATGATCCTAATATGTATTATGGTTTTCACCATGTATTTTTTCATGATGTGTGGAATTTCAAGGATTGTAACAATTTCATTCAAAGGCTTCCCAAAAATCAAAGGCAACTCTTTATGGATATGTTCCTAGAGAATCCTGAAGGAGCCTCATAACCTAGTTGTACAAGACCCATTTCCCATCATAATTCACACCTAGGTATTTATCAAGATCCATTCCCTAACTATCTTTAAGATGTTAAATTTTTTCCTTAAATCATAAATAATGGTATTCCTATTGGGAACAATGATCAAGAAACCTCAATTTCTAGCAATTCTCGAGTTGCCCCTAACCTTGGCTCAAACAAAAATACAAAGATCTTGGGGTTAGTTAAGTTAGAGGTTGAACCAGAAATTAACACAACTCAGACAAGAGAGTACGCTTCACAACATCTTCCCACTCATTCCCTCTTACATGATGAAAATCCTATAGTCTGAAACCTACATGACCTTATGATTTGATTTCAAATTTGAACAAGACCTTTTCTCACATTTCGTTCATAGATTTGTTAAAGAATTCCCTTGTGCATCGTTCTACGTTGCTGGATGCATTGGGTCTTGGTCACCTAATTCATGTTATGCCTCCACCTAGGGCTCAAATCAATCATATTGAATTCAACATACATCCTCTAGGACAACATGAGAGAGACACTAGGTTTGTCTTTGATATAAACAATATGTCATCTGACGCTGAAATATCCCAAAGAGCAGATCTTGTTTTATACTTGCTAGTCTAGGTGTATATCAATTGAATCAAGAGAGATATGATTGATGGTGGCACTACTGTAAATGTAGCTCCCTTATCTTTCTTGCAGAAGTTGGGATATGACGAGACTAATTTCTCCTCTATTAGAAACACATTGTGGGGGTATGATAGTATTAGGGCTACCTCAATCAGAACTATAGTTTTTCCTATCTCCCTCAGACTGAAAACCATTTTAACTGAGTTTTATATCATTTAAAAGGAAACAAACTATAATATAATTCTTGGTAGGCCTTGGATTCATAGAATGAATGCTATTCCTTCCACTTTTTTCTAAGAAGTTAGATTCCTTTATTTGGGAAACATCTTTGTCACTCAAGGGGATCGTAAGATTTTTGATATACTTTTGGATAACCTCAAGAAGAAACCAGGAGTCCGTTATGAATATGAACTCCTTATAAACAAGTTAAAAAATCCACTTCCCTTGAAGTAATTGGTCGCGACCACCCAAAATGTTCCGAAAGTTGAGGTCGATCACTAAAAGCATTCGAAGTGGCGAAGACAGATAAGGGTAAATCCATATATGTGGAAACCATGTCCACCAAAACTAAAATGGATATTGTAAATATTTTAAAGAGTGATTCGATTATCCTCCTCCCCTTTGAATTGTAAGGAGTCGGTAATTTCCTCTGTTTAGCCCCTCTTCCTACTGATGGTGTTGGTTTGGATATACATACGATAGAAGTATCAAGAGAGGAAGACAATTTTGAGAGCATTTTGATGCTCATAGAAGCCTTCTTTAGGGATTCTCCCTTTTCTAACCTTGGTATAGAAACAAATGCGTTATAAAACAAGCTTGTTCTATCCAAAATACATGACCCTATAGCAAAAATTGTGTTGAATACAATCATTACTCTCTATTTAGAGGATGAAGTTAAACAACATTACCACATTCATTTAGGTATAATGAGTTAAGAGCATGAAAAACATGTTTACAAGTGTCATATTCAAATAGCAAATCTAGCGTTAATATAAGATATTCAGATGGATAAAATTGTGGGAAAGGGTTTTAATTTTAAACCTAGAATGTTAGGCCCTTGTCAGGAAAACAAGAATTTCAAACATCCTTCTTATCATTTGTGTACCTTGAAATGTGAGGAGTTTGATGAAACCATCGATCTCACATCACCTGAGACATTTATGTATAGTCATTGCATTTCCACGTTGTCCTTCATTGAATTCATACTATATGTTCACTTACATTATCGTGTTGTCTAAGTTGTAAAATGGAAACTTATTGTTCAAGTAATTATTTGACTTTAAAACATTGGAAAATATCTTAACCATACCTACTTCACCATTCTTTCCATACATTCAAGATTGTATAATATTTATCATTGATTTCATACAAGAGACAAATTTTGTCATTGATTTATAAGGGCTTACATACTCAGTCTTTTCCACGGTTTCTTCTGATTTGGGTGCTTCTTGCCCATGGTTTTCACCAGAAGCTTCTTGATGATAAATCTTTCCCTAAAAATATCTCTCTGTAAAAAAAAACATTCTAAACATTTCACCTGATACCCTTGTTCACCTATTTCAACCTTCAGTGTTGAGCCCTCACATCCTACTAGTTGTGTGGGATTGAGATTAGGGGCAAGTGTTTTTTCCCAAAAAGCACAACTCAAAGTAAAAAAAGATAAATAAACAATGAACACAAAATTATTTTATCATAAATAACTACAATTCTTATCCCTACCAACCTTCGGTGATGAGCCCATGCTTCTTATTGGTAGCATGAGATAAGGAAAGGAGGGAAATGCCCTTACTCACCTATGTCTTGTCTACGGTGATGAGTCCATGCTTCTTACCAGTGGCATGGGGTAAGATGTAGGGGGGTCGCAATAATAAATCATAACTTACAAATAAACAAACAAAGAAAGGTGCTTCTAAAATTCCCAAGAAAATGACTTAGATGTATATGTAAAGAGAGACAAATATTCTTTAAAACCAGATTTTATCAATCAACAGGGCATCTATGAATCTAAGTCTAGTCAAAACTTGTACGGAAAATTCATTTTGAATTTTTTAAGTTAACTTTGGTTTGGGTTGTAGGTTTTTAGTAAAGCCTTGTCAAAGTTCTTGCTTCTTGGTCATTCTCATTCACATTATGTAAAACATACATCTCTTATTCTTTTTGTCTCTTAGTGATGAGCCCTCACATCTTACTAGTTGTGTGGAGTTAAGAATGAAGTGAGATTATTTTGTCATCATACCATATTCAACATATTTTCCAATGAAACAAAAATTATAAAATTTATTGGAAAAGAAAAGTATTTAGATTAAAATTCATTACCATACTCATAATCATATGCATATCATTTTGTTTATCACATTGTGTCATTATCATAATCTATAACATACATTTAAAAACATTAAAAAAATAAAAAATTCTAAATCATCTAAAAGCACATAGATGAGACGAACCATAATGAAATCAACTCTTACAAAATAATACTGAACCAAAAATATGTCAATATGTATGTATGTATAATATGTCAAGTTTCTCGTGTACAATGCCATCACACCATAGAGTAAGTGTGGTAAAAAATGTTCTCTAGGACCTCAAAATAATAAAAAATTTATATAAATATCAAAAAATTGTCTCAAAGTAATAAAGGCCCCAGGGCTATCCCTCCCTCCTAGATCCCCGTGAAGGGGTAGGGTGAGGGCTCCTACTTTAGATCCTATGGTGAGACTGACTTGGTGTAGCATGAGATCCTTTGTGTGTCAATTTGTGTGAGTTTCCATGGGACTTCCCAGGTGAGTGAATAGTAGTAGTAGCTCCATTACATGAGTCTCCTCACCATCACCTCTCTTAGTCCTCATGCACAACAATCTTGTTCCTCATTGAGTTAGCTCCTCTGCAACATGCCAAGCTGGTGTAAACATGTCAATGTGATGACTGACTAATACTGGGTGTCCAGAGTCAGCAAGTGGTAGCTCTTAAGTCTTCCTTGTAGGGATCGTGAACATGTCTAGGTTCACACAATGAATAAGGTCTCTTCATCCATAAGATGCTGCTATGAAATATCAATCAAATGATGATGAGTTAGAAACGTGGAAAAACAAAAAAAGAAGAGAAGAAAATGTATTACTAACATCTAATATAGAGAAGTAAATCTAGAAGAAGAATGTTTTACTCACTCGGATCCCCAGACATCTAGCTTAGAGTAACAACTGGTGTTGTTACCAGAGCCGGTACTGCCTCCTCCTCCATGCATTGTGGATTCACGGATCCCTGATCCATATCCTTTGGGAACATGGTCTCCTCCTTCAGCTCTGCCTCATCTCTAACATCTATTGAGGCCTCTCATGTACCCTACCGCTCTGAATCCATATCCTCCTCTGAGTATGACTCTATTGGATCCTCCTCCTCCTCCTCGATTCTGTATGCGGGACTGACACAAATATGTAATACATATCTTGGTCTGACTGCTACCCCAATCAGTTAGATCTTGTGTTGCCTCGTGGTGTACTGATAGGAATCCTAGGTGTGGCAACTATCCAATGTAACTTTCCTCTCTGGTGGATCTCAGCCTCCCATATCTCCTATAGACTGTAACCACTACTAGAATACCATTTATGTAAGGTAACCCAAATTATTGGGGTACCTTAAGCACTAGATGAGTCTCCACTTTATTCCTCCATTTGACTAATTGTATGGTAGTACAACATGTGGTCACTGAAATACCCTCCTCACCCCATCTATCATCCATATCCTGATACAGTTTTGGAACCATATCTGTTATAGTCAATGTGGAAACTAACTATGATGGGCCCCTGAGTGGATCCATATCCACCCACATGAATTCTCTAATCACTGTGGGGTCTACTATCCCAACTCCCCTATGATAGGGGATCATCCGTTCATATACCCAAGACATAAATAAAGTAGGATGGCTAAGTGATTTAGCCCCTAATTTGAAAATCCTGTAGTCATCATGATATGTAGTCCCATAAATATCCACTCCCAATGTGTAGACTTTATCATGTTACTCAATACTCAAAAAAATAGGAGCCCGAAAGAATAAGAACCTGTCTCTAACTTTGTCCCTGATCATATACGAAGCCAAAATACCAATGATGGTAATTCACAAAGTAAGGATAGGTTTGGTGTCCATAGTGACAAGTTTGACCCTCTACTTGGCACCAATTTTAGGTGCCAATGCATCACCAAGATAAGTTTCCCAACTATGGACCTTATCTATTTAACTGGCACTCTTCAGCATCAACTTCTTGTTAGTGACAAGAACTTTGAGGATCCTATAAACATCATCCAATGTGAGGGTCCACTCAAATCTAACCCTAGGTAACTAGAAAGTGTTCTGGAATGCATACTAATAGTTAAATAAGTCATAAAGAAGGTGACTTGTGGGGGGAAAAAATTTACGTCTAGGAGATCCTCCATATACCGATCCTCCCCAATAAATCCCTCTCTACCTAGATCAATCTCTACAAGATCTGAGGTAACCAATCCTACTCATATGCCTGGATGCACCTAATGTATCCTCACTGTATCTATAAACAAGAAGAAAAGATAATTTATAGCCTCATACGTGAATAATGAGCTCACAAAAACAATATAAACACAAGAAAAAACAAAAAAGTTACATACTTAGTTTATAGTTAGTGAAAAGTCACGATGGTTACATAACGCCACTCTAGTAGAGTGGAAGTTTGCACTACCACATGCTCCTTTGAGCAGTAGTTACGTAACCATTCATAACCACCATCTGTGCAGAGTGACAGTTGTGTAAGTATCGTAGCGGTTCCTCCCACAAAATTTTGGCCATACTCTAAGGCTTACGAACTTGCAAAAACATGAAAAATACATCAAATTAACTCAAATAAATTACATATCCTAAAAGGCACCCCCTTGTGATCATTTTGACTACAAATTTATCAAAAATCATCCCTCTATAATTACTTTCAAACAAATCCTACATTTTAGGGGAAAATTAAACAAATGCATGTAACTCACTTGTTCATGTGCCTCTGTTATTAGCTTGGTTGTGTTGGCATCATCTTTAAATGCTTGTCTATTTGGCTATACTCTCACTTGAAATGGTCATAGGTAATCTAGAGCTCCAAAAATATCTAATTGGGTGAGTGAAAATGATTTTTGTAAATAGTAAAAATTAATATATAGCATGAATTTTTTTTTTCTAATATCACTTTCAGTGAGTTTATGCAGGGTTGGCATGTTGGAGCAAGTATACTTCTCACCCTCGTAAATACAGTGTGTAATCTTGTAATTTTATTTTAGAGTATTTTACAAATCATGTTTTATATCTTCACTTGATTCTCATCTCTATATAACATGTGGTAGGAACATTGGATTGGCATGGTTTCAACACACTGTCGGTTGAGGAATAATTTCTAACCCTCTCATTTGGGAGCGCCATACTTGAAATTCATGTTTTATGCCTATTCATGGATAAAATGATTCTATAAGGGGGAAATATGTACGCACCCAAAATTCCACAGGTGCTACATCAGTGGTATGGTAAAAGTCTCTGATGATGATTTTCTCTTTTCTAGAACAAATGATGAATTTCAGATCCTTTCCCCTTTCTCTTAGCATGCATATTTTTCTTTACTTATCCATGTCTTATATTTTTATATCTTTTCGATCCATTTTCTTCTCATTGCAAGGTTTTCATGACCTTGATTCATGTAACTACTGTGGTAGTTACACAACCACTAGTCTACTTAGACTTGTGGTTGCATAACCACTGGTCTGTGTAAACTGTTGATTCTATGCAGATTTACCTAAGATTTTGAATGGTGTGTTTTGTACACGTGTTTCAAGTTTGTGAGTATATTTCTCATTTGTTTCTTGAACATTTCACCTTATTTATGTCTTATTAGATACATATGGAGCTCCTCTTCTTTGTTTACTATTATTTGAATGTTTATTTCCCCTTCATAGGATGATTTGGCACTTCTTGATTTCTAAGTGTGCTAGACTTTTTATCTACCATTTTTCTATAAAAACCAAGTTTTTACCTGTATCATGGGTTGGAGATTTATTATTTGAATTACACCATTACTCTGCCAAAATCATACCAATAAGTACACAAACAGCTCAATACATGTATTTGTTGCTTCTCGCTTGCATTTGTGACCAGTTATCCTGAAACTAACCTGCTCCAACATATTCTTGATTTCTTCTACAACCAATCATCTCTATTCTTTGGATCAAATAGAGTCTCATCTATAGACATGAAGCTGAGGAGACCAAATAATCATCACCATAATTGTAATTTACCATGATTATATAATAACCAAGTTAGGGTGTATTTATAATTATTTCAAAGCTTTCATGTTTAGAATATTGTCGTTAGATACACTTGTTTTAAGAAGTAAAATTTTTAATTTCTTTATTCTTAGTATTCAATATTTTTTTGGTATCTTCTTACCAACTTACCATATGGATATACTTAAGAAGTAATTTGGAGGGAGGCTCTTTGTATTAATTTCTTCATTTCTTCATTTTTGAATGTCCGTGTGTTTCATTTCTTTATTTCTAGATTTGTGTGTGTATGAAAAAACTATTGTTGATTAGTTGTTCCCTATTTATCCTGGTGTATCTACAATGGAAATAAGCTTTAGGAATATTTTGTGTGTGTTCTTGTCATTTTAATTCTTCATTATTAGTTTTTCTGTCCATTCTATTTTTTCTACCAGGAAAGTATCATGGGAAGAGGGAATTACTTTGGAGAAGCCTTATTTCTTCCCGTGATTTTGAGCTAACGAATCTAGAAGTTTGATGTCCATAATTACAAATTATAATAATATTTCTTTAAATTATATTTAATTTCACATCCTACAACAAAGGAATAGCTACATCTAGTTATTCCCTATTTGTTTTGTTTTAGTAAATAAGTATATTATCATTTAAATCAGTTTCTTTGTCTATATCTGTAGAGTTATTTTGTTTTAACTAATTTAGAGTAGATAAATATAAATGATAATTTAGTTAGTTGTTTTAAACTCATTGATTTATAGATGAATAGATTATAATTTTCATTTCATTTTAGTTAATCAATCAAGAATGAACCTAGGCAATTAAAATATCAAAACACACTTGTCTTTTATTTAAGCTAGATTTACTTTTCTTAATTATTTTAAATGAAGTTTCAAAAAACAATTAACATCAAAACCAAGTCAAAAAATCATACAATAGGGAAATTATGCTACCCATACATAACCACTAATTCCCCTTTTTCCAACTCAGCTCGTAGGAACTCATAATACCCATTCTTAGTCCTTGATTCTTCTATAGTTTCCTTTCAACATCCCCTCATTCCTACATATTCTGGTTGTCTTGACATGACCTCGGGAGTTCAAGTGCATATCTAATAATGTGTTTATTATCAGGCATATAGTGTCCACCTTGGATAACCTATACCTATTAAATAAAAGGTTTTTTCTGCACTGTGGCAACCATGGAGTGTAACAAAACAATACTAGTAATAAACAACAATATTAGAAACTATAAAAAACTCATAGGAACAACACATGTAAGAGAAAACAATAATAATATCAATGTATCCAATAGAAAACAATGGTATAAAAATGAATACAAAAGTATTGGACCCTGTAAACATGGGACACCCACGATGTCACAAGACAATCAAGGCCCTTAGGCCAGCAAACAGAAGAAAGCAATTAAAAAATAGATAGGCATGATACCCCACATGTGGGACACCCATAGTGTCATAAGAAAACTATGGAACATATTCCATAAGTAAGGAAAATAAGTAAGTAATAACATACACACACATGTAAGTATAAATGAAACAAGAGTGTCAAAACATGATACTATGATGTAGTAGCCAACATAGGAGAAATATGTGAAATAATATATTTTAACACTACACATTAGACATCTGCTAGTCTTTTTTTTCTTAAAATGATAAATTACGCAATGTATATGATTGAGCATAAATGAGGAATTACAAAGAAACTATGATAGAATAAAATCACCTACAAAATGTGGAGGCATTCATCCCTATAATGATGAAAATTTAAGAAAGAAAAAATGTTTCTATGTTTATGTGTATGTGTGTTGATCTATGTGTCTTGCATCCAACTCAATATACCCAATGAATGCATGTGTGTAGAGAAATAAATCATATTATAAACCAAAGTGACAAATAATATGTGTAATGTAAAGTGCTAAAAATGCAAGTAAGATGTGCATGTCCTGATTTTTTATTTGTACAAATATTTTAATGTTTTTTATATATCAAAATGCATAGTTCTATACAAAAAGTATGAGTGCATAAAAAATATCCAATGATAACCTTGTGAAGAGTTTGAAACATTGTTAGGGGAGATAGAGGATTATACCTTAATTGTGATCTAAGTGACAATGATATCGTAATTATAATGTGTGTTAAAGAAAATTTGAGAGATGAATTCAGTGAAGTATCTATAGGAATAGTGTGTGAATTAGAAGAATTTCAATTGATATTTGTGATTGGGTTACAGTGTCTTAATGAGAGTGCAATTGGGTAATTTTGGTGTATGTGTGAAATCCATTATAATAGAAGAGGCGTGACATAGTAGGAGTAGAAAACATATTGGAAATGTGATCCTTACCAAAACACATAGGTGTATGTAAGGAAACATATTATTTTAAAATAAGGAAGGGAGATATGCATATTCCCTTGAGCATTGGAGAAACTATCATATAGTGGTGCATGTGGATGAAGGTTGAATATATAGTAATAATTGTTAGAACTACTTAACAATAGCATGTCATGATTGAGAATGTAAGAATGGTTTCTATGTTGGATTGGTAGAATAGTGACACATGGGATCTACCATAATTTTTTATCAAGAGGATGAGGAGTTGGATTCACTAAGGTGCAATACTTTGAAATTTAGGAAGCTTTATGTTCAACATCTATATGTTGAGAAATATGTAATGATTCTGGTGAAATATTATACTCTTCTTCATAAATAGGCTCAATACTTTGTAAGTTCTCATCAGGGTGTTTATAGACATCACAATAGTAAATAAGATGAAACTATCTCTATAGTAAAAATTGAGTAGTAGTGATGAATCAATGTTATCTATGAGATGATTATACATGTTCCCCTAGAAGACTTTTTAGAAGAAAACTTAAGATTAAGCCTATATTTTCCTATGCTTGTAGACATACACATATCATCATCGTCAATATTTTTATCTGGATAATTCCATACATGCATACTAGGTGCCACCTGTAGATACCCAAATTTAAAAATATATCCCTAACAATGTTGATCTTGACATTATACACTTGGATGGACAAATACACTCTCCTCACTCATTCTTAGCACATCCTGACATCTCTTAGGTTACTTACTTATCTTTGCACACCTCTATGTCATCATTTTATGAGGTTTAATAACATAAAACACATTTATAAATATCCATTCTCTGACCCATAAATTCAAAACAATATTTTTCCCTCCCAGTCAGAACCACCATTTTTCTGTCAATTTATACAAATATAAAATTCAACCCTTCCATACTATTTTGGAACGACACATTGTGCACTCAAACTTGTAATTATATCATCTTATATGGACTAATATTCCCATTGGTCATTCTTTCATGAAATTATGACCTTCGGAAGCATATATAAGAAAATAAATCATAACTCATCTGATAACTTGGCACTTTGAGAGATCCTCATGTAAAACAAAGCACAAAAAGCACTCCAAGATCCCAAAATTATGAAAAAACTCATGCACATCCATTAGGGAAGAAATTTCTACATGTATGTAGTCTCCTTCTAGGTTTAGGAGTCTCCATCTTCTTTATATAACAAAGAAAAGTGACCCATCCCAAGTATTTGAGAAAGTGTGAAACTCAAGTTGAAGCATTTTCAAAGCACAGTTGTCAAATTATGATTACACTATGATAAATATCACATGATAAGAGAATGACGTGTGGTTTGATCCCTATTTTGAGTATTTATGTTTTTAATAGTTCACGTGGGTGCCCATAACCCACCTAACTTTATTTTTTAGGAAATCCTTACACTATAAGGGTTATAGGGTTTGAAAAGAGCTTACAAATCCATTTCAAACGTAAGCGAAGAAGACCAATAGAAATAAACACTAATTTCTTATCAATCGAATCCCTTATGAAGATGTCGACCCATATTCCAAGCAATTCTAAAACCTTCATAAGAATCAAGACTATACATATGTGTTATCCAATTTTCCCTTTGAAAAAATTGGACAACAAAGGCCTACTAGATCCTGAGACTAGGAAAGTTTGTCAGGACCATTCTGGGCCATTCCAAGTAAATTTTAATCTTCAAGAATATTTATGGTGTTCCAAGAAATTCCAAGATCATTTTGAGTTATTTTCTCCATTCTAGGGTTTTGAAGGTTGTTAGTTTTCTCGATACATGAATGGTGATCCTAATAAGCCCACTTCAAGTCACCATAGTAAAAAAATGATAAAAATTAATAAACTAATTTTGGGGGGCCTTATTCATTATTCGTGATCCAAAGTTCAAGTAAATAGTGGAAATTAATAGTTTTTGGTGCCAAGTGTGAGAATGCTATGGGAAGAATTTGAACTCAAATGGCTCATCAAGCAGCTCGGTGAGCTTCTTGGCAAGATGATTAATATACTTGGGAAAGTTTCCTTAGGTTGTGTGTATATCAGCTTGGGAAAACCATGTTACTAAATGGTATGATTTAATCACTAAAGGGGAAAATTTGAGATCTATTTTAGCTCATACAATCTCATTTAAAAGTGTAGGGTCGAGTTGACAAATGAATTAGATTGTACCGAGTTAAAATTTCTCACAAGGAGTTGAAGGTGCCTTAGAAAAAAATATCTTAGGAAAGTTATTCACATACGTTGAAAGACTCAGAAAAGGTATTATGATACTTATCTCTCATTGTATGTCATGGGACCCAAGTTGATTGGAGCTTCAAAATTTAGCATGGATACCTCAGTCAGGAAGATGTGTTGATTTGATGATGACTTAGGCTCAACATTCTATAATATGGAACCACAAGTTGGTATAATAACGAGAATGCAGGGGAAAGTTTAGAGTTAAGTCAAATCTAAATGAATAAATCAATCACGTGAGACCTCAAGCCATATCAATGGGAGGCATAAACTAATGACTTGGACATGGAGCTCACCTCAAAGGGTTATCTTGGCATCATCGGGTTGCAGATTGGAGGATTCCAAAGTGGTCATCGATTAGCTTGGTGCATAGATTGATAGGGTCTTGAAAATGGACATGCAGATCAAGTTGAGTGCAAGCTCATGTGGCTCAAACTCTGTAAGGAAATAGGGCTACCAAATGAAATGAACATATCACTTTGTGGGAGAGATAATAGAATATCGATGTCAGGCCAGGTCGTAAAGCTCTTCGAGATCATTGGCACTAGTTTTGAGTTTTAATTTAGGATTTTCATCAACTCTGTAGAACTATGCATCGAATTGTCAAAACATTCTAGCTTAGTTGATCAATGCAAAGGATGAGACGATACTAGAAGGAGATCAAAGTATTACAGTGGAATGAACAAATATGTTTACTCAGTTGTAAGTGAGGTAATGTTAGGAGGTCGAGTGGGAAAATTGTGAATACCGTGGGAAAGCACATCACGATGGCATGAGGAAAAATTGAACTCTACGTATATGTCGAGATGAGAAAAATGAAGGATCAAAAAAGTAGTTTGGGACAAACATAGAAATAAAAAAGCCCATAGGAAGATTGTAGAAAGTAGAAATGGTGATAAGGAGTAGATCAAACCAAAAGACTCGCCATAGAGGGAAGCCAACAAGCTCAAGAATTTAAAGTATGTCGTGGGAAGAGAGAAAGAGCCAATTAGGCTTGACTTAGAAAAAGGAAAAGACTCATGGTGATCCCTCGCGTTGTGAAGATGTGTAGATTGGGAACTAGCTCACTGAGTACTATTGATGAGGGTAAAATGACCTTTAAAATCCTGACAGTGGGAGTTTGGGAGATTTTCGATTATTCATTCGAGAGAAAGGGAAAATATGGTGGCTAATCCCACACTCAGAATATCCATTTGGAGACTCCAGGTGTTTTTTCCATGACGTCTAAGGTTCCCTTGTCTGAGGTTGGCACGGGCTCGCCAAGGTAGTAGGTTGAGTTAGCATGGAAGAACTCGACGGGGTGCTCACCAAGTAACCTTCCTAGATGGTAGTGATGTGCAATGGGTGAGGTACTCATTTTTGGGCGTTCTTTGAATAATTTTACATGGGGTTGTTCATGTAAAAAATTAGGTTTCATAGGCATGAGTTACGTAGAATGTGGTTGGAGAATTGACCAATGAAGGCTTAACATGTAAAAGTGAAGTGAGCCATTAGAATTCAAAGAAAATGTGGTAATGGTGGCCCAAAAAAGGCTTGGAGGTGGATCTCACCTACTAATTCCCACTGAGAACCATGGGGAATTTAGTGATAAACATGTGGGTGAGGTATCATGGTAGAATAAGATGGCATCTAAAGTCAATGGGGTCGGTAAACCCAAGGAAATATCCATATGAGATGTGTGGAATGTCAGGTATAAATAATTTTCCATGATAAACATGCAGCTAGCCAACCAACTCTACAAGCTAGTTGGCGAGCCGTTGACTGAGTCATAAACCAAAGCAAACCTAAAATCCTCTCATATGAAATTTTAAATTTGAGGATCCCACCAATGGACCAATCTAGCTATAGACACTAAAATTAGGTCACACTCCTCTTTGGTCCCTTGACAAATAAGCACCCTTCATCACATTCACCTAGCCATGGCCCCCTTCACCTCACTAATATTAATTTAATTAAATTAATTTATTTTCCTCACCATATTTATTATTTAAATATCTTAATTTAAATAATATCCACACATACACTTCACCTAGACACCTCATCAAACTAACTCACCCTAAGACCTATTCTTAGTAAGTTTCCATAACTAACTAAGACTTACCAAAACCCTAAAAATCAATGCCTGCATTCTCTCTAACCACATTCCCACATGCATACAAGAATCTTCCAGTTTAATCCATGGGTTAATGACATGAGATCTGAGAAAATCAAGAGGATCTCCCTAGTTTAGTAAACCTAGGAAATCCCACCTTGACCAATGATAGTTATCCCTAACTATCACTGGTTAGGCTAGAACCATCATCGGTTACCCTTTTAACCCCTAAAACAACCTTATTTTCAAGGTTGACAAAGATTGGAAAAAATTGGAAAACATTGAGATCTTCCTGAGAGATATCACATCTTCTGAGATCAAATTCTAGCGAGAACACACATGCAAGGAAGGAGATCAAGTATTTTCTCTTACATAGCCACCCTAGCAATGATCTAATCTAACCAAACAAAGAGGAATGCACATACAACCCATGTAGAATCTCTCCTATGATTGGTGATCACCTGCAGCCTTCAACCTCGTACCAGCACCCCCATCCCTCACTCACAGGCGTCCAGGACCAGAATCCAAGTAAGTAAAACATTGTACTTCTCTAGTTCACTTCAATTTTTCATTATATTATCACCTATTGTTTACCTAGCCACCCATTGACCTCCTTCAACATTCCCCCTCCATATACCCATTAAAACCTCACTAAATCCCTCCCAAATCACCCAATACCTCATCCTGACCAAGCAAAATCCTTTGTGCAATCACAAAGGAGACCCCAAACCCATTATGTGGGATCCCTAGAACTCCACTGTAACTGACACCGGTTATGCCTAACTACCATCGATCACCCTTAATTGGCATCAGTTACTGTATGTGCTCATATAACCCAGAATAGGGACCTATCCACCTAATTTTACTTCCCCTTAATCACCTGTGACCTACCTGAGACTTTTGTGAGACCTACAGAGACCTAGAACCAACTATTTGACCTTTAGATCATATTCTAACCTAGCCTATTAGATAATATCTTTATTATTGTGTTTTAAGTTAGATACCTAAATCATTTCAAATTATAATAGGATTTACTTCATTTCCCACATTAAATTGTTTAAAATAGTGGACTAACAGCTATCTAGGAAGTATCACACTTCCTGGATCTAGCACATACTAGTCAGTTCACTACACATATTGTTTAACTCTTTTTGGTGGTCTTACTTTTCATTACAAAGCTATGGATTTGGAATTCATATGCGCACAACAACCCATAAACCATCATTAAAATAGGTATTCCTCCTACAGCCGTTACCCTATCTATTTTGTCAATACTTCAAAGAAACGTCTAAGAATCAGGTGAAACATTTTGGCACACCTGGTGGGACCCATCCGGGGTTCCTTGCATTTTATTCATTCCTAGGAAAATTTGTGTGTTTGTTTCCCTTCTAAAAACCATACACATTAATTTTCTTTCGTAGTAACCTACCTTTTCTTTATATTTGCTCTAAAAGAAATCTTTCTCTTGGTGTAATTAAAAAGAACCATTTCTTCATGTTTTCTACAATGTAGTGAAAGAGCATCCCTCTTCCTCTTCATATTTTTGTGTCATCCAACTTCACACTTCAATTTGGGCTTAAAAATAAGTGCATTGCATTCTGATTTATCACATTAGCTCCCATTAATTACGGGTAACCTATACGCTGGAAGTCATGACCAGCTGATGGTTGACAAACAAACTATAGAAAGCACTTTCTTTCTCTTTCTCTGTCTCTCTGAGTCTTACTAAACCTCACAAAAATTAAAAATACACACATTCTTAAACAACATCTTACCTAGAAGAAGCTTTAGGTGATCACACGATCACAACACGGTGGGAACCCAGCTCGCTGCTCTATCAATTCATACTTCAGAGTGAGGCCTGCCCCCACCTTAACATACCTAAAACCTCACCTTTTAGATATCCTTCTTTGTAGGAAGCCATCCTCACCAAATAAATTTATTTCATAGTTCATGTGTCAGTCCTTAAATAACATAAGCTCAACAAACATAATAGAAAAGGAACTCCTAGGATCACATTTTTCTTAGTGTTTCTGCTTGGCTTGTGTTTTGAGGTGAAAGAGCACATTCTTCATTTTTTTTCTTGTTCATCCTTGCATGCTCCTCATCACAACTGGTGTATTCTAGCTTTTCCTGAGTGTGCCTGGACCATATTATCATCATTTTCAGAATTCTGGGTTTGATTCCACATCAAATTTTAATTCAAAACCACTAATTCTTTCATCACTGTTTCAATTTCACATTAACCGTCATCAGTTACCTTCTGACTATTGTTGGTTATACCCAACTAATGTCAGTTCTAGGTCCTTTTGTTAACCTACCCAAAGGGATTTTATTCATCTTCTTCCACTTTTCACAGTCCCTGTCACTACCATCATTCCCATTGCCATTTTAAAACTCATTAGATTTGGCATACCTGTCAGATTTGACCCCCTACCTTATTTTTCACTCACTGTCCATTTTATACAGTGACCTGCAGTGGTTACCCTTGACCAGTGTCAATTTTCCCTAACCAGCATTGGTTAGCCTATTTCATTTCCCAACCCACATTTGGTACCTAATACACTTTTTACTGTTAGATTCACCTATTCATGCTATTTTTCTACGTCATTTATAGAGAAGCATCTCTACCTGATCAGTACTAGTTCACATGGTGCTGACCTAAAAATAAGCAAGCACACTCATATTTAATGCTAGTTGTCAACCACTCCCACCTAGTCCTTCACCACCTTTAATTTTATCACCAGCCATGGATCCCATCCAACCTATCACTATCACTACCAAAGATGAGGAGTTTACATGACTCCTTGACTAAAACCATGCCACTTTGCAGTTTTACCTTTCCCATTCATTTACTCGAGATGCCTCGGTTCAGTTGATATACAACATTCCCGTATCTATCCCCCCGACTCTCACTTGCACTCTTGCATTGGCCCCATCTGGCTCTATACTACCTGCATCTACCTTACCCCCAGTCATTTTGTAGCTAGGTCCTATACCCGCTATGACTACCACATTTTTCATGTCTATGGCACTTGCCACATCCACCATACCCTCAATAATTACCCACAACACAACCTTACCCACCCCTAATGTCTCATAGATACCCGTAGCTACACTGCCACCTCTCATGTTAGTGAACCCTACCCCTTTTCAAAACGTGGTCCTTTCCATTCCATAATCATTAGCCCCCATTACCAATAGGGTTACCATAACCCTTCCACCTCCATATACATATTATCAGCTACCTCTTGTTTCATCTATTATTCCCTCTGGGTACATACCCCCTATTTCACTACCTTCTTCTCAATCGACCAACATGGCAACACCATACACTAAAGTGTCACCCTTATTATATGCCCAAAACCAACCCCCATCATGCTACAAGAGACCCTCGATCATTGTAACCTACCAATGACCTAATCAAATTGATGTTGGACAAGATGCAGACATTGGAGGCATTAGTGTCTAGCTCCTGTAACACTCTCACCTACGAAGAGATTTTCAACTAACCCATTCACCCATCCATTCATATCCACCCATATCCCATGCATTGGGAAATGCCTAAATTCAAATGTTTCAATAGCAAAGAAGACCCGTAGCAGCATTTATGGTCATTCAAACATGGGTGTTATCTAATCACTCATGATGATGCCTTGCTCTTAAGAACCTTTCCCATGTCTCTTACTAGACCTCCATTAGATTGGTATAGTGGGTTACCTAGACACTCTATATTCTCATTCAATCAGGTAGCCCAAGCCTTCTTAGATCATTTCTCTATCAATATTGTCAAGAAGGTTACCATGATTGACCTATACTCCATGCCTCAGTATGAGGATGAATCTATCATAGATTTTGTCACTTGTTGGCATAGCCTGATCAATCAACTCACCTTCTAACTACCACAAACAGAACTCATTGAGCTCTTCACATGGGATTGTGCTAGACATATATCACCGACCTTGCAGGTCCAAACCTTCTGAACATTTGATGAAGCATTCACGATGGCAAAAAAGTTAGAGATTCAGGCCATCTAAGAGAAGAAAATCTAGTTACACAATAAGAATTCAACATTCAAGTCGAATGATACCTCTTCTTCTTCTAAACCACAAACCAATTACTCAAAAGCTAAGGGCACCGCTAATGCAGTGGTACTCAAGGTTGGCCTAGCTCATCCATCAAATCAAGTTATCCCCTCATCTAATCTCTCACCCGTCTAGACTTTTCAATTCAGACGAGAGCAGCATAAATACACCCCAATCAGGGATCCTTACTCTTTTGTCTTAGAAAATCTTATCAAAGCTGGGGTCATTACCCTTCCACCTATAAAACCACACACTGGTTTCGACCCTACTCACCCCATGCCCGCATGGTATAAAGAACATGACTTCTCTAACTATCATCGAGTAAAGGGTCATAGTGACATAAATTACATCACTTTCAAAAATATTGTCCAAGAAATGCTCGAGAAAGGTGACTTAAACATGGATAATCCTAATGCACCTACCAACCAAAACCTACACATCTTCAAGAATCCATTTCCCAACCATGCCCCTTCATTTGATCAAATCAGTGAGACCTCAATTCATGATACTCATACTCATGATGTTCATGCTATTTTTACTAACGTACATGTCACCTCCTAGTTACCCCATATTCCTTCCATAGAGGAAATCCTAGCCCGAAATCCTCCTTCTACATTGGAATCCATTGCACCTACTCCTCCACCCATAGAGGAACACCTTTCATCTCCTTCATCACCTACAGAGGTGTCTCCCGCTAACATCGAGACCATTTCACCTTTGGTTTCTCCACTTAGAGAACCGGTACCCACAGTACCTCCTCCCCTCACAGAGGAGCACCCATTACCTCCTACACCCACATAGGAGTACACATCATCTCCTCCACCTATCATAGACCCAATTGAGATACCTTTTCCTCTTGGTGAGCATTCTCCATTAGCTACCCAAAATCATGCAGACCTACTTTCGGCTCTCCTACCCATAGAAGCTGAAGCTAGCAAATTTCCTATCTCTAAGACACATTTTACGGGAATTTCCATTAATTCCTCATCAACTCCACCCACAGACGTGTCATTTTCACATATGGCCGATCACTTAGATTATGTGGATAGAGCCTTATTATAGGGGCATCTTCTACTTCCGATCTCAACACAGATGCAGATTTCACTTACTGATAATTCCACTATCTACCCAAAAGTATTCCGACCAATCGAACCAAACAAAACCACCTCTATCACAACTCCTTCCATGATACCCATCATAACTTCACATACACCCTTACCCATAACCCAAACTACATCTAAACCCAAACCCACACCTATGACATTTTCCTTCACTAAACCTATTACCACCTTAGGAGTCACCCCAACCACTAGCCTTACTCACTCACCTATCAAACTAGATTTAGCTACATCCTCCAAAGTCAACACCACACCTACTCCGACACCCAAGCAAAAGCACCGAACCTATAGAACTCATACCCCGGCTACACCAATCACACCTTCACCTATCCCATCTGCTGTAAGACCTAAGCTTCCCAACATGGTCAAGCAACCTCCACCCATCAATAAACCAAATGGTAACACAACTTACATCCACACTTGCAGCATCAATACCACCCATACCTCTAATACCTTCAAAAATTCCTTCACTACCCACTACACTTCAATCTCTATCCCTTAAAACTCCTGCATGAACCACAACCTCTAATTTCATAGCACCTCAGTTATCCCCATGGGTAACTTTTCCTCTTCCCCCATCTGCATTTCCTTTTATACCTCATAAACCCATATCACCTTTACCCAAAAAGGTGAAACCCAAAAACAAAACTCCACTACCCCACAATAAGATAGTCAAAACAACTACACACCCTCCTACTAGTTCATCCACCATACCCATACCTAAATACACATGACTAACACCCAAAACCACACAGATACCCAAAACCATAGCTCGATCCTCTCCTCCTCTTCCAAATACTATTCCTCAACAATAAACCACACCTACACCCAAACCCACATTCACTTCCCATTGCAATCCACTAGCAGGGTCCTATGCCAAAATTTTAACCAACTTCCTTGAGACTTTTGTCATCTCATTACCACCACTCAGACCTTATGACCCCCTCAAATTAGAGCCAAAAGGGTTTGATGATACTAAAACTCGTTCCTACCATCTTCTTCCAGGGCATGATGTGGAGAAATGTAAGGCATTGAAAACCATCCTGATCCATTTATGTCCTCCAGAAGCCAACTTTGATGACAACGACCTTCTCGAAGAGGACCCTACTTCACCGACACCCACTCCCACACTGTCCACTCAACAACCACAAACTCCACCCTAACAGCTCCTAGAGCCACCCCCAAATTTTAAATTAACATGGTTCACATTAGAGAACTTGCCATGCCACCACCCAAATGTCGTTGCGCCCAGCTCACCTCATAGGGTTTTTCTACTCCATTAGGTTTTTGTCCATCGTGTCATTATATCACTCACCCTACACCTTCTCTTTTTTCCAACTCCCCTCAGATCAACATGATACATGTCACTACACATGCTCAGAAGGATAAAGATAAAGAAAAGGTGACTAACCCACCAACCAATCATATACCCAACATACCATCTACACCCATACCTAAAATCACTATCCACGGCCCCATGTACCCCATTTCTAATGATATCACACATCACATCATGCTCAAAAAACTACACCAATCTCCCCTCAAGATGTCCTTTTATGACCTCATTCAAACCTCGGAATCCCATCATCAAGATCTCATGGAGGTTCTTCAATCTATTGAGGTTTTACCCAATGACCCTACACCCGCAACCTCCATTATCACACCCCATCATGTAGCCTCTCTCACCAAATTACCACCTTCATCTTTGCCCCACCCTATTCATCAAGTAGCCTCCCTTAGCTTCTCATAGGAAGAGATCGCGCCACCCCAAAATGATGACCCAGACCCAGCCCTATTCATCTCTTTCCACATTGATGGCA
The DNA here is from genome assembly GCA_019776745.2 of Taxus chinensis. Classification (NCBI taxonomy): domain Eukaryota; kingdom Viridiplantae; phylum Streptophyta; class Pinopsida; order Cupressales; family Taxaceae; genus Taxus; species Taxus chinensis. The sequence goes on along the minus strand of CM034147.1, from coordinate 105,011,579 downwards.
TATGGGTACACCATGTGATGATTGACGGGGGTGCTAGCATTAACATCATTTCATCCCATGCATTCGCTCAAATGTGCATACCTAACAATTGCATGTATAAACATCTTGTCATGTTACGTTCATTCAATGACGCTATCACCTCTACACTAGGCATCGTCATCCTCCACATTCACATGGCCCCCACACTATTCTAGAACTATTCTACGTCTTAGAGGGGGAATTCCAATATAACCTGTTGCTTGGCAGACCTTGGATTCATGTCATGGGTTTCCTTCCTTCCACTTTGCATCATTGTGTAAAGTTTGAACATGAAGAACACACTTATACCATTCCATCTGATCCATCACCTTTTAAAACATGCAACATCCTTTACCAACCCAGTGTTGTGCTCATACCTATTAAAGTTTCTACCTCCGTGACTAAAACTGCTTCACCTACACCTCCACTTACCCGTACAGTCGCTACCTCAACCACACATAACTCCTCCATTCCTACCACTACCACAACCTCCATGTCTGACCCATCAACTTCCCAATCCATTAACTCTACCTCCAAATTGATCTCCAACACTTCATCCATTCTAGCTACCTATATACCAACCACTAATCTGTTGGAAGGTGATTTTCAATGCCTCACTCTGGGGGAGTACCACCTATATAGTGTCAACACATTCCTTACTCCACAAGTCTATGGAAGCCTTCACCAACACCCTCGTTATGATCACCATATAGGAGAATGTCTAATGTATGGTCCCCTCACCTTCATACTAGTCTCACCTATGGGGGACTTGATACTACCACTTACACACCCAAACCACTATCATAAACTCGCCCATTTTCCACCAACTTCCAATCACTTACCAATCACCATTTCACCCACACCTTTCTGCACCGATGTGTATGGAAGGGTTTTGGTTTTGGATTTTATGAGAAAGGCCACCATACTGTCATTCCATGTACCACCCACAAACATAACGACCGTAGTGGTATTGGCTTTCCTAAACCACCTACCAAATAGGCCCGCATTGACATCATTAAGGACACTAGCCCTTCTCCACCTTCTTCACCCACTACACCTTCATCACCACCCTCACCAACAGAGTAGATGGATCCTAAATCTATCCCTCCTAACTTTTTTTTTTCTTAAACAAAATTTCCTTGGGGCCTTTGACTTATCAATGTGAGGGCAAGGCCCCTTCCAATATCCCCTTCTTGTATCCTAAAATGATCGATGATGATACACCTTCAATTAAAGTTGTTTAATGTCAGGATGATGACTCGTATATTCATCTGTCATTACCTTCTGAGACGTAAACCATGTTGAATGAATTGACTATCGAGATAAAAATTCATACTCAAGATGACCCGTACATCCTAAAGATCAATCAATCTATAGATGTTGTTGAACAAGAAGCCATCACTTATTTCCTCAAAGACCATAACCACCCTTTTTCTTGGTCTTACGTAGACATGCCTGGTATTGACCCCACCATAGTGGTCCACAATATCGTAACCATTCCTAATGCCAAACCCATCAAACAAAAATTGAGGAAAATGCACCCTCGCATTGTCGTTCTCATCAAAGAATAAATTTAGTGCATTCTTTCCATTTCCTTCATCTTACCCATTGATTATCCTAGTTGGATTTCTAACATTATCCCTATCACTAAGGTGACAAGGGGACTCTGTATTTACATGGACTTCTGTGACCTCAACCTAGCCTGTCTAAAAGATGACTTTCCTTACTTGGTATTGACCAACTACTTGACCTTACCACTGGCCATGAGATGCTATCACTCATGGATGGCTTCTTAGGTTATAACCAAATACTGCTTGCCCTAGAGTCAACACAAAACCTCATTCATCACCCCTTAGGGAACCTTATGCTATTGAGTCATGCCTTTTGGCCTTAAAAATGTTAGTTCCACATATCAGTGGGCTATGAATTACATCTTCCATGACATCATGCATCGCATATTGGAAGATTATGTGGATGATCTCTTGGCCAAATCTAAGCACCACTCCGAACACCTTGTCATCCTCAAAACCATTTTTGACTGCCTCATTAAATATTATGTCTGCCTTCAACCTAAGAAGTGTGTCTTCACGGTTCTCTTAGGAAAGCTCCTAGGATTTATCGTTTCCCTACGTGGTATAGAATTTGACCCTGTTAAAGTCAAGGCCATTCTGGAAATGCCTCTACCCACTAACCTTAAACAACTCCGTAGCCTGCAAGGTAAATTGCAGTCTATTCGTCGTTTCATTTTGTAATTATCTTATCGATGTCAACCATTTCATCATCTTCTCAAGAAGGATTCCTCCTTTAAATGGGATGATGAATGCCACAAAGCTTTTAAGGCCCTAAAACAATACCTTCTTCAACCACCCATACACATTCCACCTAAAGAAAATCAACCTTTTCACCTATATATCTCAGCTACTGATCATTCCTTGGGAGCCATGCTCGCTCATCGTGATGAACAACACAGGGAGCAGGTAGTTTATTACATAAGCCATACTCTTTTGGACTATGAAAACTGATACACCCATCCCGAAAAATTTTACTTAGCCTTATTTTTTGTTGCCACAAAACTCCATCATTACCTACTCAACCAAAAAACCTATGTTGTGACCAACACTGACCCCTTACACTTCATGTACACCAAACCTCATCAAAATCAACATGCCACATGATGGCTTATGCTTTTAGCTAATCTTGACCTCAAATTCATTCATCAAAAGTCCATCAAGGGCCAAGAAATCGTTGACCAATTGGCCGATGCACCTATTTTTAGGGATCAACCCTCTAATTTTGACTTTCCAAATGATTCGATTGCTACCCTTTCCCTAGACAAACCCCCTTACCAAATGAAACTCTTCTTCAAGGTTCCAAATGTCAGTGTGGGGGTGGGGCTGGTATTATCCTCATTCCCCTTGATGGTGAACCCATGCCTTTGTCTTTCAAACTAAATTTTGAATGCACTAACAATATTGTTGAATATGAAGCACTCGTACTAGGTCTCGAAGCCACCTACTCCCTAGATGTCAAATCCATGAACATCTTTGGTGATTCTCAATTGGTCATAAACCAATTTAATGGTATATACCAATGTCATAACGAGATACTTAAAAAGTATAAACATCATGTAGATGTAATTTTGACCACCTTTGATCGTTACAACCCTTCAAACCATCCCCACGTTCAACCAAAAAATTTGTAGATACCATGGCCTGCTTAGCTTCCTAGATACTTGCTTCCCCTACTGATTCTAAAATCTTTGTCACCATACAACAACTCCAATCACCTTCTTATTTACCTCATGATGTTTACTCCGTCAAAACCGTCACCTCTGACCCGAGTGACCTTTGGTATAAACAATACTCCGACTAACTTTCTCTCTCCATCTTACCTCCTGATCTCACCCGTAACAAACAACACACCTTCCTTAAAAAGGTCTCTCATTACGTCATCCTGGGGGGACTCCTCTATAAGCACAACTTTGATGGTATTCTCTTACAATGCCTCACGAGTTCTGAAATTCCTTATACCATTAAGGAAGTTCATGATGGCATATGTGGAGGTCACTTCAGTGGCCTTGTTGTTGCTAAGCGTATTCTTCACCTGGGCTATTACTGGCCAACCCTTAACTATGATTGTTGTGACTATGTCAAACATTGTGTAAAATGCCAACAACATTCCAATCTTCATCATACACCCAGCCACGCCTTACAGGTCACCCGTGACCTTTGACCCTTCTCTCAATGGGGTTTGGATCTTGTCGGAGAAATCAATCCCCATTCTTCCCAATGCCATCAATGGATCATCACTGCTACCGAATACTATACAAAATGGGTGGAAGCCATACCACTCATCTCCATGAAAGTTGAGAAAATATGTGAGTTCATTAACCACCATATCATTTTTCACTTTGGTGTTCCTCATCGCCTCATCACTGACAATGGAAAACAATTCAAAAACAAAACATTGCAAAAACTTTGTGATGCCTTTGGCATTCAGCTTAGTTTCTCATCACCCTATTACCCACAAACCAATGGCCAAGCTGAATCTACTAACAAAACCCTAAACAAGATTCTCATGAAAGTGGTCAATGATACTAGGAAGGATTTGCATACACACATTCCTTTTTCCCTGTGGGCATACCACACTAGTATTCTCACTTCCTCTGCAGCCACACCCTTTTCTCTGGTCTATGGTATAGAGGCACTCCTACCTCTCAAAGTCTAGATTCCCTCACTCTACATTTATCTCCATGAAATGCTCACTAATGATGATTTTCGTTAGGACCATTTAGCACAGTTAGAGTTACTAGACGAATGTCATCTTAACGCTCTGGATCACCTTTAAGTTTACCAAAAATGTATCAAACGTGCCTATGAAAAACATGTCCATGAACAGACCTTCCAAGTCGATGACCTTGTCCTAAAAGAAAATCAATACATAACCAAAGTAGAAAAAGTAAACGGGGTAAATTTTCTCCTAATTGGCTTAGACCATACATCGTGACCCATACTTATAGATCAGGTGCTTATCGTTTATCTTCACTCGATGGTAAACCCAAACCTGAGCCCCTTAATGCCTTGCATATTTGACCATTCTATTACTGACTTGTTTTTCTACCTCACCTTTTGTCTCTTTCCATGCTCATCCCTTGAGCATTATTCACTTCATACACCTCACCAATGATTAAACAAGAATCACGTGAGTACCCGTCACTTGATATCTTCTCTTGAATATGTGTACCACGGCACTGCACATAGCATGATTCTCATGGATACTTTTCATCTACCTTTAGGTGATATCCCATGGTCATTCCACCTTGACTTTTGTATAAGATTCCTATCTTCCACCTTGGTCTTGTCCATGACTTCGAATCCCTCACATGGGATATAACTCCTTGAGTCAAACTTCCACTAAAAATATGACTCCCTCAAAAGGATATCTTCCTCTCAACAATCACTACTATAAATAGACTGCTCCTTCGAAGGACAGCTATTATAAAGCTTAAAACAAAAAAAAATAAAAGAAAAAAAATGAGAGCAACCGAAGCTTCCCACATCGATCAGCTTCACGAAGACCTTAAGGAGTTAAATTTTCTTCATCCCATATAGACTTCCCGCATCGATCAGTCTATCTCAACTATAAGTCAAAACAACAAACCTTTAATAGTCATGGACTTACCCATTGTGACCTTAGATCTCTTACCCAAAGAGCATGCTACCTCACACCATATAACAATTAACTACCTTTCACCCTTCTTACCATTCCCACTCCCATTTCCTACTACCTTAAGGGACTTCTTGGAACTTAGACATTTGGTGATCATGTGACTACTTTTCACTGTAGAACAATCAATCATGCAATGTCTTTAGGGTCTTACGTTCATCACCTCCTCCAAGGCATGATCTACTCGGTATGATCCTACCTAATCAGGTGGCTTTCTTGCCCCTCTTATCTTTTAAACTGTCTTTGTTTACATTTTTATTACCTTATATAGGACTTGGTGCTCAACACTTACTTTTGGGGTAATCTTCTTCTTTTGCCATAATCAACATCCCCTACATCACTTTACCTATAATCCACCCACACCTAATAGACCTAAACCCCACACCATGCCTAAAACCTACTAACTCATTTTCATACCTCATCATATTCTTCCCTAGCTCATGGGAGAACTACATCGGCCTGAGGTCCCCTTTCACCGGGACTATGTAGGCAGCACTATGAGGGCATGGGGCCCTTGGAGGTTAGCTTGGCCATTCTCTACCCTAAACAATTCATCTTCCATGTTCCTCACACCTCACTTAGTTTCCCTTTTTTATCCCAAATTGGAAATTAAACCAAACAAACAACAAGTTACTTCATATTTTAAATCCTTATCACAGCATACATTTATTATGCCTATCATTTCTTTATCATCACTATGCTTAGATTATACCACATCTCACATATGACCCATATTATCATTCATTGCATAAAAATAATGCATCAAAAATTCACCTACTTTCTAACTCAACCATGCCTATAACCTGACTCGATCCATGCCTATGACCTAACTCGATCCATGCCTAACCCGACCTGACTCAATCCATGCCTATGACCTGACTTGATCCATGCCTAAACTAACCTGACTTGAGCCATGCCTAAATCGACTTGACTTGATCCATGCCTAACCGAATTGACTCGATCCATGCCTAAACTAACCTAACTTGATCCATGCCTCACTGACCTGACTCGATCCAGGCCTAAATCAACCTGACTCCATCATGCCTAACTCACCTACTTTCCATTCATATCAAAATAACAAATAAAAATCTCATCAACATGCATCTAACAAATCCTAAAAATCGATCCATGTATCCATCAAAAATCAACCTGACTCAAAAATCCATGCCTCATCATGTTCATCATCTCAAAACTCGATCCAGCCTAAACCGACAGGAATTGATACAGGCCTAAATCAACCTGACTCCATCATGCTTAACTCACCTACTTTCCATCCATATCAGAATAATCAAGATATCATCATACATCAACAAATCAAAATAATGTATCTCATCATAAATACAATCAATGTGTATCTCAAAAATACATGGCTCTCTCGTCATGTCCATCATCTCAAAATATGCACAAAATACAAAAATACAAAATCTCATCATACATCCTATATGCACAAAATATCATCGGCACATAGGCCGGTATGTGATAAAAAATATAACTATCTCTTGGCACTTAGGCTAGTATAAATCACAAAAAGACTATAATACATCAAAAACTAGGTGACCACACATCAGGCATCTCAGCGGATGTCCTCCATCTTTGTATCGCATGTGCCCTCAACCTCTTGGTTCCCTGCTAGCACCTCAACTGGATTGGCTCTCCATGTGTTGGTAGCCTCTATTTGATTAGGCCTCAAAGCTCGTTGACCTCCTATACTCTCCACATTGTGAGTGCAGGATCTCATCCTCTCACTAGACACCTGTTGTGCCCTGTACTCAGCATAGGATATGAAGTCTATCCCAGCCACCATCAGCTGGTCCTGATAATATCTAGCCTCACCTAGGGCATCCCGTAACCTAGATACAGGCATGGTCTGTGGTGGTCCCATAGGTCTTAGTCCCTATACCTTTCCTGGGAGACCCTTCCCTGCTCCTACCTATGAACTGGGACCTGGTCCTGATGCCTATGATGGTGGTGCCTGTGGTGGTGCCCCCTACCCTTGTGCCTATATCTAGGCTTGTAAGGCCCTAATCTATGCCTAAGCTGTGGCCAAATGGCCCTGTAAACCTACCACCTGAGCCTGTAAGGTTGCCACCTGACCATCTCCATCCTATACATCTCTATCTCCTCCACTGGCCATCTGGGCCTACAGACTGGCCACATGTACCTGTAGCTCTACTACCTCCACTTCCAATCCCTCCAGCTATGTATGTATTATACTCAACTGGTTAATGAGAGTAGCCACCTTCCCCTGTAGGGTGTCTCTCTGCACCATGATGGTGGCTAGATCTAGCTGCCCCAGTCTGGGTGGTATGGCTCATAAGTGAGCCACCCACCACTATCTGTACCTATCTGTGCACCCGGTATCATCCATCTGTTTGTCCACTAGCTGTTCCTCCTGCTATATGGGCACTGCAGGCTGTGGTAGAGGTAAGGACCTCTCTGCATCATCTCTCTGGTACTAAGGTAGAGGTATGTCTTATACCAGCTCGAACTGCCACTGGACTCTATCTATGGGGATCATCTCATACTCCCCAGCACGGTGACCCTGTATCCATCTCTCTAGCTGGAGATTAGCTAGCTCCTCATGCATATTCCTATATGAGGGGAATCCCACATATGGCATCTAGATAATGTCCACTCTAGACAACCCCTCCAGTAACTTCCAGAAATAGGCCAAATCAAGTGTGGGCCTCTTAGATCTCTGCTCTCTAATAACCAACACCCATCTCCTATACCCCACCTACAAAAATCTCACTGGGAATGCATTTTCTCAGGGCATCCCTATAGGCCACACACAAACTATGTGCTTGTACTCCCAGCATTGTAGTAAGAAATGTACAGCACAAGCTGAACCTACGCAACCGCCCATATGCCCACAACTCCCTGTATAACTGCACCAAGAATGTTGGTGCCCAGGAAAAGTGGGTCTCATCCACCATAATTTCATGGAGTACCCCCATCAGTGATCGGGGAAACCATCCACCCTCTGCATCTGGTAGTGCATAGCAACACACTGCCTCCATCAACAGAACCACTAGCCTCGTCTCCTCTGGACGGGCTAGGTACATCTCTCCAAAGCTCAAGATGGCACTATAGAATATCAAGTCAGCCATTCCCTCACCAAAAATAGTCACAATCAGCTCCTATGAGGCCTCAGAGGAGATGGAGTAGACCTATGTACCTAATATGGGTAGTTGAAGAATCTGAAACGCATCCTCCAGGGTGATAGTAATCTCACCCGTCGGTAGGTGGAACGTGTTGGTCACGAAATCCCATCTATCGATGAGTGTGACATCAAATTGGGCTACCAGAATACATGTCAATAACAATGAACCCCACTCAAGCCCACGACCTCCACATGATGTAGCTCCTCCGAGGTCATTGCACCATGCACTGTTACAAGTAGGGGAAGAACCCTATCCTACATATGTAGCTGCGCTCTCCCTTGCATCCATATAAATCCAATTATCATTTTGCCACACCCTATTTTCACCCTACCCATCTCAACTACCTATCCCACATCACTTTTTGACCCTTGTTCCCAATAACCCGACCAGTACTAGTTCACCCTTACTGACCCCGGTCACCCCTTAACTGACATTGGTCACTTGTTTGGTGACCGATACTGGTTCACCCTTACCGACCTCGGTCACCCCTTAACCAGCATTAGTCACCTATTTGGTGACCGATACCTATTCAACCTAACTAACATCGGTAAAACTTAATTGACGCCAGTCACTGTCGTAGTAAAACCTGTAATTTCCCAAAACCCCCCTTTTCTAAAAAATCTCCCCTTACCCCTTTTACCCACCTAAAAAGACCTATAATACCCCTGAACCTCCACCCACCCCACCTATCCCATTTATTTCCCTCCCCATTCCTCTTTTTACCTGTTGTTCCCCCCATTTCCAAATTTAACCCATTCCTTCCCATAAAAACAAAACCCAATTGAAACTACAAAAAATAATATACTAATCCTCTACTCTATCTAATCACATAAACCAGGAGTAGGGTGGTTACCTCATCGTGCTTTCGTCATCTTGGTGGAAAATCTGGCCACTACACTAATGGCCCACTCGATCCCTCTCCGGCTTCCACCATCACTGAATCGGTACCTATAACCTATACCCAATCAAATCCCTCACACTTATCCTGTGGACCCACTTCTCACCAACCGATCACCCATCGTTCACACTGCCAACTCAATGCTCCACTCCATCTGGACACTTTTCTCTCCTTTATCTCTCTTTTGTCATTTTCTCAAATAGCTAAAAGACAAATGAATAACAAAAAATGTGGATTTTTTGTTTTTATAACAAACCCGACCTAACCAATGTCGGTTACCCTTGACCAGCATCGGTCACGTGCCCTACCTAACCGTGGTCGGTTGACCTCTATTGACGTCAGTTATCCTTAACCGGCATCATTCACCCTCACTTGCCCATTCCCCTAAATTTTACCCTTTTACCCTACCCCTACCTCCTTTTTTTACCTCACCCAACATTCACCCTGATCATTTACCCCACCCCACCTTTACCCAAACCATTTCCTTCACATGCTTGACCTCATCATTTAATTTCTCCCTTTTTCTTCCTTTGGAGACTCATTATTTTACCCCTACCTTGGCCTTACCCGTGTTGTGACCTAGATATTTGGACATGGACCATCACTTGTGACCTTTGACCTCATGTGCTCACCATACCTTATGGTACTATTACCTGTGTTGTTGACCTAATGACCTTACCTAGCCTATTACCATAACCATTTATCCTGACCCTACCTTTGGTGTACTAGAACATACCTAAATGTTCCTGCACCTAACCTACGTCATGTTTCCTAGCCATATCCTATACCTTGGATACCAAAATCACTTCAACCTCATTTGGATAAACCTATCAACCTTAGGAAATGTAGCGTTTAACTGCTCTTCAACCCGGTAGTGTACTGCAGTTTATACGTGTGCATGCATTTGAATATTACTACCTTTGACCCTGACCCATTACCTAGCTTACCCGAGTAGACCTTGCTCCTCTTTCCCCCATTATCCACCTTTCTTTTCATCACATTTACCTTTTATCAAACCACTCACCGATTCTGCCTACTGCCTCATCAGTTTCTGGTTTGAGGGGGATCACCTTCACCCACACATGGGGCAACCACATCTTTTTTTTTTTTAGCGTCACTTACTAATACAAGCTACGCAACAAAAGGGGGTAAAATGTAGACACTAAAATTAGGTCACACTCCCCTTTGGTCCCTTGAAAAATAAGCACCCTTCATCACATTCACCTAGCCATGGCCCCCTTCACCTCACTAATATTAATTTACTTAATTTAATTTAATTAATTATTTATCCTCACCATATTATTATTTAAATATCTTAATTTAAATAATATCCACACATACACTTCAGCTAGACACCTCATCAAGCTAACTCACAGTAAGACCTATTCTTAGTAAGTTGCCATAACCAACTGAGACTTACCAAAACCCTAAAAATCAATGCCTACATTCTCTCTAACCACATTCCCACATTCTTACAAGAAGCTTCCAGTTTAATCCGCGGGTTAATGACACGAGATCTGAGAAAATCAACAGGATCTCCCTAGTTTAGTAAACCTAGGAAATCCCACCTTCACCAACGATAGTTAGCCCTAACTGACGCTGGTTAGGCTGGAATCATCGTTAGTTACCCTTTTAACCCCTAAAATAACCTTATTTTAAAGGTTGACAAAGATTGGTAAAAATTGGCAAACATTGAGATCTTCCTAAGAGATATCGCATCTTTTGAGATCATATTCTAGCAAGAACACACATGCAAGGAAGGAGATCAAGTATTTTCTTCTGCATAGCCACCCCAGTAATGATATGATCTAACCAAACAAAGAGGAATGCACATGCAGCCCATGTAGAATATCTCCTACGATTGGTGATCACCTGCAGCCTTTAACCTCTTACCAGCACCCCCATCCCTCACTCACAAGCATCTAGGACCAAAATCCAAGTAAGTAAAACATTCTACTTCTTTGGTTCACTTCATTTTGTCATTATACTATCACCTATTGTTTACCTAGCCACCCATTGACCTGCTTGAACATTCCCCCTCCATATACCCATTAAAACCTTGCCAAATCCCTCCCAAATCACCCAATACCTCATCCTGATCAACCAAAATCCTTTGTGCAATCACAAAAGAGACCCCAAACCCATTTTGTGGCATCCCCAGAACTCCACAGTAATTGGCACCACATACGTCTAACTATCGTTGGTCACCCTTAACTAGCATCGGTTAGTGTATGTGCTCATACAACGCAGAACAGGGACCTATCCACCTAATTTTACATCCCCTTAATCACCTATGACCTACCTGAGACTTTTGTGAGACCTACAAAGACCTAGAACCAACTATTTGACCTTCGGATCCTATTCTAACCTAGCCTATTAGATTAGATCTTTCTTATTGTGTTTTAAGTGAGATACCTAAATAATTTCAAATTACAATAGGATTTACTTCATTTCCTGCATTAAATTGTTTAAAACAATGGACTGAAAACTATCTAGGAAGTATCACACTCCTTGGATCTAGCACAAACTAGCTAGTTCACTACACATATTGTTTAACTCTTTCTAGTGGTCTTGCTTTTCATTATAGGTAGTTCCTCCTAGCCAAAAAGAAACTCTCACAATCAATTGTGGATTTGGAAGTCATACACACGCAAAAACCCATCAACTAGAATTAAAATAGGTATTCCTCCTATGCCTGTTACCCTATCTATTTCATCAATACTTCAAAGAAACATCTAGGAATTAGGTGAAACACTAGCTTCCCAGATATTATTAAAATATTGTTTTTATTAAATGGAGGATAAATTAGAACTTTTGGATTTATGAAGGCATAATAGGGTGGATATATTTTCAAATGTAATTAAACATGTAGGACATCATGTGTTACATTTTGGCCCAATATTTAGGATTCCTCATCTCTTCTCTCAAGGTGTATTTTCTAGAAATGTAAATGAGAAACTCATTCCAAGGTGGGACATTTTTTCATTATTCCTCTCTCTATTTTGCAAGCTAGTCTATTATGGATTGTTGGGACTTTCAAGCCTCTTTTCCAACATTGTAATGGAAACCTTTTCCTCTTTGTCATGTAATGATGCATTATGAACGTGATTGAAGTAATAAAATTGTGTCTTGTGACTAATTATTGGTCCTTTCATCATTCTAGATACTTCTTTCTACCTTTTTCATGTATGCAGGTATACTGTGCAACTTCAAGTTTCCATTACATGTTTTGGGAATTTTTTTCTTATCTTAGAGTGAAGCTTTATATGTGTTTGAGTTATGGTTTTTGTTCATCCTTCTCATTTTCATCTTCCTTTGCTGGTAAACTGAAAACTTATCTAGCAACAACACCCTTTCTTGGTGCATCACCACTTCTAGTATAGTTTTTATTTCTTACGAATCTCTCTCCCTTAACCCCATGAAAATGCTAGTATAGTTATAGATAACTATTTTATTACACTAGGAGTAGTATAGCACTTAGTTTAGGAAGAGGAATCTAGGATTCTCTTGAGGTGCACATTGATCCCAAGTCCAACAACTTAAGAGGTGATCCCATGTTACCAAATCACACCAAATGTCATGTTCACATTCTGGCCATTCGGAGGGTGCAGTGATTTGGTGATAATAGTTTTTAGCATACCCAGTGGGAAAAATCACATAATTTTAATAGGTGTGTGTATTTTTGTTCACTTTGTTTCATTAATTTGTTGTGCTCTTAGTGAAATTTTAGTCTCCAGAGGTATACCCAAGCATAACTGGTGACTCTATTAGTCTAAGTAACCCACTCTCTAAGTTGCATACTTTCATTTTTCACCCACTTCCATCAATTTTTCTTCCACATCTTTACATTCTTCTTCCTATTCATGATAAGGTGAAATCATGACTTCATTCCCACGGTCGAATTTCTACTTGTAGTAGTGGCAGCTCTTTCCATCTTTAGGATATTATAATCCACCTCCAGACTAGTTTCATGATGAATACCAGTTTGAGCATGCATGCCCACATGAGCATGATGCAGATCAATTTGGTCACCCACCAAACTATAGGGCTAATGAATAAAAATGGCATAGATATTCTGGATTCTATCTTACACCTGAAGAAGACCACCTACAGAATAAGGTTCGAGAGTTGGAGTATAACATGGTGAAAATAAAGATGAATGAAAATGAAAAAAGGTGAGCCTAGATGGCTTCAGCAATTCAGCATTCATACCCCCTAAACTGGCCCCTCATACCATTGAACCCCTAAAATAACCTTATTTTAAAAGGTTGACAAGATTGGTAAAAATTGGCAACATTGAGATCTTCCTAAGAGATCGCGCATCTTTTGAGATCATATTCTAGCAAGAACACACATGCAAGGAAGAGACAAGTATTTTCTTCTGCATAGCCACCCCAGTAATGATATGATCTAACCAAACAACGAGGAATGCAAACATGGCAGCCCCTGTAGAATATCTCTACGATGGTGGATCACACCTGCATCCTTGAACCTCTTACCAGCACCCCCATCCCTCACTCCCCCCAAGCATCTAGGACGCAAAATCCCAGTAGTAAAAACATTCTACGTCTTTGGTTCACTTCATTTTGTCATTATAACTATCACCTATTTTTTACCTAGCCACCCATTGACCTGCTTGAACATTCCCCTTTCCCCCTCCATATACCCATTAAAACATTCCAAATCCCTCCCAAATCACCATACCTCATCCTGATCAACCAAAATCCTTTGTGCAATCACAAAAGAGACCCCAAACCCATTTTGTGGCATCCCCAGAACTCCACAGTAATTGGCACCACATACGTCTAACTATCGTTGGTCACCCTTTAACTAGCATCGGTTAGTGTATGTGCTCATACAACGCAGAAACAGGGACCTATCCACCTAATTTTACATCCCCTAATCACCTATGACCTACCTGAGACTTTGTGAGACCTACATAGACCTAGAACCAATTATTTGACCTTCGGAGCCTATTCTAACCTATCTTGTTAGATTAGATCTTTCTTATTGTGTTTTAAGTGAGATACCTAAATAATTTCAAATTACAATAGGATTACTTCATTTTCCTGCATTAAATTGTTTAAAACAATGGACTGAAAACTATCTAGGAAGTATCACACTCCTTGGATCTAGCACAAACTAGCTAATTCACTACACATATTGTTTAACTCTTTCTAGTGGTCTTGCTTTTCATTATAGGTAGTTCCTCCTAGCCAAAAGGAATCTCTCACAATCATCTGTGGATTTGAAAGTCATACGCATGCAACAACCCATCAACAAGCATTAAAACAGGTATTCCTCCTATGCCTGTTACCCTTCTCTATTTCATCTACTACTTCCAAAGAAACATCTAGGAATTAGGTGAAACACTAGCTTCCCAGATATTATTAAAATATTGTTTTTATTAAATGGAGGATAAATTAGAACTTTTGGATTTATGAAGGCCATAATAGGGTGGATATATTTTTCAATGTAATTAAACATGTAGGACATCATGTGTTACATTTTGGCCCAATATTTCGGATTCCTCATCTCTTCTCTCACGGTGTATTTTCTAGAAATGTAAATGAGAAACTCATTCCAAGGTGGGACATTTTTTCATTATTCCTCTCTCTATTTTGCAAGCTAGTCTATTATGGATTGTTGGGACTTTCAAGCCTCTTTTCCAACATTGTAATGGAAACCTTTTCCTCTTTGTCATGTAATGATGCATTATGAACGTGATTGAAGTAATAAAATTGTGTCTTGTGATAATTATTGGTCCCTTTCATCATTTCTAGATACTTCTTTCTACCTTGTTCATGTATGCAGGTTATACTGTGCAACTTCAAGTTTCCACTACATATTTTGGGAATTTTTTTCTTATCTAAGAGTGAAGCTTTATATGTGTTTGAGTTATGGTTTTTGTTCATCCTTCTCATTTTCATCTTCCTTTGCTGGTAAACTGAAACTTATCTAGCAACAACACCCTTCTTGGTGCATCACCACTTCTAGTATAGTTTTTATTTCTTACGAATCTCTCTCCCTTAACCCCATGAAAATGCTAGTATAGTTATAGATAACTATTTTATTACACTAGGAGTAGTATAGCACTTAGTTTAGGAAGAGGAATCTAGGATTCTCTTGAGGTGCACATTGATCCCAAGTCCAACAACTTAAGAGGTGATCCCATGTTACCAAATCACACCAAATGTCATGTTCACATTCTGGCCATTCGAGGGTTGCAGTGATTTGGTGATAATAGTTTTTTTTAGCATACCCAGTGGGAAAAATCACATAATTTTAATAGGTTGTGTGTATTTTTGTTCACTTTGTTTCATTAATTTGTTGTGCTCTTAGTGAAATTTTAGTCTCCAGAGGTATACCCAAGCATAACTGGTGACTCTATTAGTCTAAGTAACCCACTCTCTAAGTTGCATACTTTCATTTTTCACCCACTTCCATCAATTTTTCTTCCACATCTTTACATTCTTCTTCCTATTCATGATAAGGTGAAATCATGACTTCATTCCCACGGTCGAATTCTACTTGTAGTAGTGGCAGCTCTTCCATCTTCAGGATATTATAATCCACCTCCAGACTAGTTTCATGATGAATACCAGTTTGAGCATGCATGCCCACATGAGCATGATGCAGATCAATTTGGTCACCCACCAAACTATAGGGCTAATGAATAAAAATGGCATAGATATTCTGGATTCTATCTTACACCTGAAGAAGACCACCTACAGAATAAGGTTCGAGAGTTGGAGTATAACATGGTGAAAATAAAGATGAATGAAATGAAAAAGGTAGCCTAGATTGGCTTCAGCATTCCATACCCCTAAACTGGCCCTCTACCATGTGAGTGTAATCCCCAAAAAAAGCTTCAATTCATAATTAAGATGATGAATCAAGTTGGATAATGGATCAAGAAGAGAGAATCTTACGAATGTAATGTTAGTTAGTAATGTCAATGGGAGGTCCCTACATTACTACTGATCAACCCTCTTCCCATGTTCTCATCCATGCAATTTCAACTTGAGCCTCTTAATCCTAACCTTCTAGCTACAATCCCTATGGTGAAAATCAATACTTCATCTCATATTCCTCCATCCCATCATGTATCTTTTGTTCCTGTTATCCAATTTTACGCACATGGAAAAATTGGAAAACAGGGCCTTATTGCTATCAAATCACGACATTGGTCCCATGCACCCACTTCTGGTCATTAGTGTCAAATCAAAAATAAAGAGACGAGTTCATGAGTAGGAAATGTAAGTTCAGTTGTCCAACTTTGGCTTGTCATAAAAGAGTCTCGATAGGAGCGGATAATGTTTCGATGGTTGGCTCATTGAGGCAGAGAAATGACGAGCTCGACTCGGTTTAATTCAACATGGAGAGATTGATGCTTCCTTGTTGGATTATGAATTCAGTTTTAATGACTCGACAAAGACAATAGCTACCTCAAGATTTGGTCGAGCTTCTTCCATGGAAGAGAATTTCCAAAATGAGAAGGCGAGACAACTCAATTAAAACCTTATCTCATTCTTCTACTACAACGGCAAGATTTTACAACAACTGATCACGACTATGGTCGCATGCAACCAAAACATCAGGATCAACGCCAACGGTTCCTTGGGATCACCCTGCGGTAGCTGTCGCAATCAACTCTCTCTGGAGGCCACTCATTTTCTGAGATAAGTTTTACTTCTCTACCCTGTAGCTGCTGCGTATAACCAATTACTTCCTCATGACACTTTCCTAGGATAATTTCAGTTCTACGCTCAAAGCGGTCGAGCATTCGATGCACAGGGATGTTGCAGTATAGTAGAAGCCCGTTTGAGCAAGTAAGTTGTCCAATGTTGTTATCTGATCAGCATCGTATGCATCCTCAAATTCAGGATTTTCCTTCAAGATATTTTTATGAAAATCAATTAAGTGACAGTAAGAGTGTTACCGGGAGACTTGATTAAATTTATTTTACAATGCAACTCATGGAAACGGATCTCATAGAGGTGGAACTGTTTCATATCAGAATATTCAACGAGTCACTAAGTTGGTGGGCACAAAGGATTCTGTCGGGATTATCACACCTTACAAGCTACAGCTGAAATGTTTTGCACCAAGAGTTTAATGACATCTCCTCAAATCTGAGCGGAAAGGTGGAAGTCGGTGGCCATCTGTCCAAAATGAAATATGGCCAAATGATAACAAAACCCCGCACTCCAATCCCGGACGTGGGAAATAAGTGCGAGCAATGCCAAGTGGGTTTTCGTGGATGACAAGCCAAGGAAGAAATTCCACGCGGGGCGAAGATTCGGAGCAGCACAGGGCCAAGTGGAAATTAATTGGGATGGCCAAGCCATGGTCAGACTTCCGTGAATGGAGAAATCGGGTCAAACAATGCTCACGCTGCGCGGCAAATGACGTAAGGCCGGGGCCCGTGGATTGGTGTGGCCTGAGCCGTTACGTGGGAGAAGTTTGAGTCTACAGCCAAAAAATGGGAGAAATCCGGTCAAACTGCCAGGCGTGGAAATATAACTGTGGCAAACCATGACCAAACTTCCGTGAAGGGGAGATTCGGGCAAACACTGCCAGGCGTGGAGATTTGACGATGGCAATCCGTCATGAGACTTCCGCATGGTGTAAGAGAATGAAAATTCCGCGCAGCTTGGAGTGGTCTGAGTCTTTGTGCGAGTCACACGGAGGGTGAGTCGGAGAACGTGGGAATGAGGCAACTGGAGGTGTTTAATAGGATTGACGTGGTTGTCTGGTCGGCCGTTTTGTAAACAGAGATGGGCCCTTGAAGGAGGCTCTACACGTTCTTCGCCTACCACACTGAGCATTCAGTGGTCGCAAGACAAGCTCCCACGCACAGTTGCAGAAAACAAATATTCACTGCCGTGTACGATGGATTGGAGTCACGACTGTTCAAGGCTTCATAAAATTTGCCCGAACCAGGAGATGAAGGTTTATTATGGTGCAGAATGAAACGATTCATATTGCTCAGCACTTCTTCTCCTAGAAGCGAATTGAATGTGAAGGTCAACTCTGAAAATACCTGGTCGGCCGTTTTGCATGTTACATCCTTGTTACTCGTAAATGGTCTCTTTGAGAAACTCTGAGGGCAGAAGTAATATTTATACCCTTCCATTATGTACGTCCAATTAGACAATAACAGTATTCTTTTACCAGGATCAGACAAACTGTGTTTTTTTAACGATGGACGATTATACTGTAGTTTCGAGCTGATTGTATCTGCTTATTTCTATTAGCTTTGATTCACGACTAAGGAAGAATTCATATGGTTGTTACCTGTACATTTTTCCAAGGTCCTTTTGGTTGCCCTAGTTTTTCAACGTATTTTTTTTGAAGGGCTTATTTTATGTGTTGCAGATTGTAACATAAAGGATCTTTTAGTTTCTGAAAAATTAGTATATTGTGTAGCTCACAGCTACCTATGCCATACTAAGATCCCAATAGTGGCATAATTGTTGATTGGAGCCGAGATTGCTGAGTGCACTACCCAAATACCGAAGGGCTCTTTGGCCAAAAAATCAATCTAATGCATAAAGTTGATCTGCCAGATGATTCAGTAGCGAAGGAAGCCTGATATGAATATGAGCTATGGCCAATGCAAGGCTCGTGGAAGTCAGATCAACGTGAGCCACATGAGGTTGAACTCGACGACGAGTTGGAATCAATGGATTTATAAAGTTTAAGTTGTTTGAGCTTTATAATAATCACCTATAAAAGCTTGATTATTTTAACATGAAAATGATATTGACTCGGTGTTAGGAAGAGCTCAACGTGCCATTAAGGTACCAAATCAAACCAGATTCGATGAAATGATGTGTGAATTTGGCTCAGAAATGAACTCGTGAAAAGGGCTCGGATGACCAAGTCACGTTTGCCAGGAAATGAGTAAGTGAGTTACCCGAGTTAAATTGAGATGGGGAATGAAGTATCCGGGCAAGTTAGGCCCATCGGAGGAAATTCACAAGCGAATCAAACAGAGTTTTGAGACTTTCAATCAAAGTAATACATGGGAGGCTGAGAAGCTCGAGTCAATCGTGGAGCTCAGCAAAAATGAGTTGAGCTCGGTGGAATGTTTTGAGCTCGCAGCTGTTGGGAGTCTTTGGGAATGGACAAGGTGGTTTCATTCGAGGTAGACCAACGCAGCGTCAAGAGAAGTTTAATGTAAGGAAGCTCGGATCGTTGAGTCAGTAGATGACAAGGAATAAGAGGAGTTTGACTTGATCATGGAGTAAAAGACAAAGCTTATTTTAGAGCTCGATGCATTGGTGGTGAGTTGGCATGCAGGCAAGGAAAGAGTTAGAGTGGGGTTCAAAATCGATTGCAACACCGAGTTAGAGGATTCGAAACTCACCGAGTTGAGATTTGTGCAGACTCTATCCACATGGACCCCCCTCCTCTTCAAGTCAAACGGGTCAACGGGGGGTCCCAACATTATGTTAATTAAATTAATATTTTTATTTAAATATTTTAATAATAATATTTATTATTATTATTTAAATATTTTATTTAAATATTCTTTTAATTAATTGAGAAGACTAGGTCATCAGGCAATTAATGACCCATGATGGAACCTTCTCAGGTAGTTCAACTAACTGCAATAAATACATCATGGGCCTTCAATTTAGGAATGTAATTATGACCATTTCCTCTTCTTTCTCACATATTCTTCTATAAATGTAAGTTGGAAGCTCATTTCAAAGGGTTCCAACAGTTCAGACAAGTTGGACAGTTAGATATCTCAGGCAAGAGTGTATACTTTTCAAGGGTCCTCTCTCTTCTGCAAGTTGTTCTTGTGTGTTGAGAGAACTTTCAAGCCTCCTCTTCAAGACTGTAATGGCAACTATTGCCTCTTCTGAATGTATGATGCATTGTGCATGTTATTGAAGCAATAAAAGTGTGTGTTTTGTGACTAATCTCGGTCCTTTCATCCTTCTATGCTTCTTTGTGCCTTTCTCATACTTGCAGGTACACTGTGCAAGTTTAAGTTTCTATTGCAGGTTCTTGGAGTTCTGTGCTTATCGAGTGGTGAAGTATTGCATGCAGTTGAGTTGTGGTGTCTGTTCACCCTTCTTGAGTTCATCCTTCTTCACTGGGAAACTGGTATATTTCTCGGTCTGATAAAGTTTAACAAAAGGAACGCGTGTCTCTTAGCCTGTGGTATCCTGTACCCTCTCTAAGTTGCAGTAGGTGAAGTTGACCTGTGGTGCACACACCCTCTTCAAATTAACCCTTCCTAAATCTGAAGACACCCTTTATTCGGTGCATCACCATCCCTAGTATAGTTTCATTTCTGTAAAACTCTTTCCCTAAAACCCCATGAAAATGTTAGCATAGGACTAGATAATCGTTTTTGTTACACTAGGAGTAGTACAACACTTAGTTTAGGAAGAGGAAGCCGGCCTTCTCCGGAGGTTCACCTCGAGCCCAAGTCCCACAGCTTGAGAGGTGATCCCATGTGTCCCAATCACACCGAACGTCCTATTCACATCCTGGCCATTCGGGGGGTGCAGTGATTTGGCGACAACAGTTTTTGGCACGCCCGGTGGGACACTAAGGTTAGATCTTCCATCTTTTCAAGGTGTCTCATTACAACAACAAATCATAAGCCACCGTGTGACCACACACCAACAGACCCCGGTGGGACACACAACATCTTTTTGGCACGCCCACACACAACAGTTTTTGGTGGGACAGAGTTGGTACTTCTCTTCTCACTTACACAAGTCAAAGTACCTGGCGACTCCATATCTCTGGATTCCAAATCTCAGTGCAATAACTTATGCGAAGAATTCAGACAAGAGCTTCTTCAAAGAAAGGAAATTATCAGCATACCGAACTTTCCTTATCTCCTCCAAAGAGAAGAAGAAGAGGCATTTCCACATCCCCAGTTGCAGATTTACCTACTAGGGGTCATTCAACTCCTCCTTACGGAAGATTTCCTCCACCCAGGAACAATCAACCTTTCGTCGCTATGGCGAGGAACCAAGTTTTTCCCCCTTTCAATGCAAGCAGTCCTCTTATGTTGGCTCAACGTGATCCGATACCTGTTGCGGCACTCAAAAGTTTACCCTTCTACACGGGGGAAACTCACGTTACTCCAGTGGAGCATATCTTTGATGTAGCCAGCATCTGCGCAGTACATAATATCACCGAAGACAATGTTTGCAGTTAGACTTCTTGCTACCTCTTTCAAGGGAAAAGCACTTCAATGGTTTCGCGGGTTAGGTGTTGGCACTATAACCACTTGGGACGAGTTGGGAGAAAAGCTATGTAAACAATTTGAAGACAAAAGTGATCACCTATCACTTTTGGAACAACTTACTACCATAAAGAGAGCTCCCCAAGAATACATGAGTGATTTCAACTTCCGATTCCACAGGACTTGGAATAGGATTCCGGCGCTCATAAAGCCTTCTGCACATAATGCATTCTTGTACTATTTGCGAGCCTTGAATAGTGATGTAGCAGTTATGATCCAGTCTATGGGAGGGACTACACTTCCTGATGCTTACGAAGTTGCCATAAGTGCAGAGAATTCTTTGATTCAGGCTGGAAAGATAGCTCCACGACCACCAATGCCCTTTTCTCCAGATCTTACGAATCATCAGCCTATCATTTCTCCTCTTCCACTGGACTCCAAGCAACCATCTCAATCTTCCCCTGCCTCTTCAAATGACCTATTTGAAGTCAAGTCACTACTCCAAAATTTTGGAAATGAGCTCGTTGCACTCAAAAGGAAACAATTTCAATACAATCGTCCGTATCAGCCACAAAATCAGCAGTATCAGGCTAGCCGTCCTCCCTTTCAAGGAAACAATCAGCCTCAAAATCAAACTACGAGTCAAGTTGCAAATGTCAGGCCCTTGAACTTCCGGAACCCTCTTGCAGCTAGCTCATCTAGAGCTATAGTACCTGTTCAGAATAATCTAGTTCAAGACTACGAATGGTGCTATCCTTGCTCTCAACCTCACAATCAAAATCTTTGTCCCAATGGGGTTCTTAGCCAGGCCCTTATGGTTCAAAGTGTATCTGCCCCTTCAGAGTTAACAAACAATTCATCTACACAAGAAGCAGCAGATCAACCACAGGCACCTGAAGAATCCACTTTACTAAACTGGCAAGAAGAAGATTTTTGTGGGTTGAATACCGATTCTTCATCAGTGGCAGCAAACACTCGTTCCAAGAAGAGAGCAATGGAGCCTCAAGCTCCCGAATCTGATCTAGCATCCACTTCTCAACATGGGTTACAAATGGCGGTTGATAGAAATGCGGGAAAGAAATCACCAGAAACATCAGCTAGCCACGCCGCAGGGAAAGATGGTTCTCCAGGCATCACGGTACCCAACAAACATTTTCCAAAGGAGGACCCCAATGCCCAAAAAAGTGTCAATCAAAGTTGGAGCGATTCCCTTCAGCATAGTAGAACAAATGAAGAAAACCAATCTGAGCGTTACCATGTGGGATGCACTCTCGATTCCTTCTCAAAGAAACCTGCTGCGAGAAGCTCTGAACAGTTTTAGTACAACCAACGGATCACCAAGCCATGGAGTGACAAATGCTACAAATTTGTGTCAACCGGAAGGGAAAATCATTCCTACAGCAAACAAACCACCGCCATTCTACATTTCCCTGATCATTGGAGACCACTTGGTACATAATTGCATGATCGATTCTGGTGCCAGTAGCTCTGTCATGCCGAAACAAATTGCAGATGTACTAGGCATACAATATGCGCCAGTTGCAAGAGGGGTTGTTCAGCTGGATGGCACAGCTGTTAAGACTGTTGGGGTTATCAAAGGACTTCAACTTACCATTCATGCATGCCCAAGTTTGTCATTCACTCAAGACATATCGGTTATTGACCTCCCTCCCCTCTTTGCCATCTGCCTATCACGGGATTTCACTGCCAAGATGGGCGGTTACCTATCAGCCGATTGGTCGCATATGATTCTCAGGACTCGATACGGAACCAAAGTAACTATAAGGGCAGAACCAATCTGCCATAATCATGTAGAACCCTACACTTCTAGTCCCATAAATGGAAATTACACCATTGGCGATCCAGAAGAGGAAGGTGCCGATCATGAACCAACCACCCTTGTTGAAGAAGTCCCTGATACTTTGCTGGATGAAGTAAGTAGAGATCATCAGTACGATCCCTACGCTGATGTATTGGCAGAAGAAGAAGCTGGTTTGCTGGTCTTGGAAGAAACAGGATTAGGTACCTACTGTATCCATGAAGAAGATACAGTCATACCACAACTTGTCAAAACACCAAGTGATTCTAAAGGACTATGGCAATTGTTCTTCGATGGCTCAAGAAGTAAGAATGGATCCGGTGTTGGTGTTATGTTAATTTCTCCAGAGGGAGATAAGTACTTCTCATCTTTCCGGTTGCAGTTCAGTTGCACTAACAATGTTGCTGAATACGAGGCTCTTGTGCAAGGAATTCAGCTAGCCCAAAGGAAGGGAATCAAGGCCCTAACTGTTTTTGGAGATAGTGAGTTAGTTGTTCATCAAGTTTCAGCACGTAGTGCATCCAAAAATGATCTTTTAAGATCATACAAGAACCGAGTCTGGGACCTGATTGAAGATTTCGAAGCTTTTGGGATCCATGCAATCCCTAGAGATCAAAATCAAGATGCAGACAGGCTTGCTACAATTGGTTCACAATACAACATACCAGTTGATATCATGAAAGAAGGGCAGCAATTTGTTAAAATGGTGGTTCGACCAGTAGTCCCTGATAATGTGAGTAGTTGGCAAGTGTTTGATAGTGACAACCAAATTGTCCTCTTCCTACAAGAAGAGGCGGAGTTTGCTGCAAGAAATCAAGATAAGTTACAAGAGTCATATGGTGAACAAATTATCCAATTGAAAAGCAACAAGTTACCAAAAGGTTTAGTCACTTTGGAATCCATTTTCAATTCAGATGACCAAGCCAAAAGACAAAGCCCTAATATGGTGGTCAAAGAAGAATATTTTGAGGAAGTCGAAGTATCAAATGAAAAATTTCTTAAGATCGGAAAAGTGTGTACTTCTGAGGAGAAAGAAGCTTTGATCAAACTTTGTCAAGAGTATCATGACATCTTTGCATGGAGCTATAAAGATCTGCGTGGTTTTGATCCAGGTCTTGCGCAACATACCATCGAACTGGATCCTAATGCTAAGCCAGTTCGTCAGAAACAGAGACCAATTAATCCCAAAATTGAGCCACTAATGAGAAAGGAGCTAACCAAGCTCATCGAGGCCTGTATAATTTTTCCCATCAAGCATTCCTCATGGGTAGCCAATTTGGTGCCCGTGAGGAAGAAGAACAGAGAGATCCGGTTATGCGTAGATTTCAGGGATTTGAATCGTGCGTCATTAAAGGACCATTATCCTCTTCCCTCAATGGAGCAGATCCTTCAAACGGTGGCAGGAGCTCAAAGATTTTCTTTGCTCGATGGATATTCAGGTTACAATCAAATCCTAGTCCAAGAATCTGACCAATTCAAAACGGCTTTCACTACCAAGTGGGGCACGTATGCCTACAATAAAATGCCATTCGGATTGTCCAATGCCGGGGCTACTTTCCAAAGAGCCATGGACATGGCATTTAAGGGACTAATCAACGATATTATTTTGGTTTACCTTGATGATATAACTGTATACTCTAAGCATGCAGAAGATCACATCACACATCTAAGGAAAGTTTTCCAAAGGTGTAGGGAATTTGGGGTTTCACTTAACCCCAAGAAATGTATTTTTGCAGTGCACGAGGGAAAATTGTTGGGGCATGTATTTTCAGCGGAAGGATTATCAATCGATCCAGCCAGGATTCATTCAATTATGTCCTTATCTCTCCCGAGTCACAAGAAGGGCCTCCAGAGCTTCCTGGGAACCATAAATTTCGTGCGGAGATTCATCCCCCAATTCGCGACATTGGCTAAACCACTGACAGCCATGCTAAGGAAAAACATGCAATTCTCATGGACAAAGGAAGGACGAGAAAGCTTCGAAGCCATCAAAACAGCCATTTCCCAAGCTCCCACGCTTGTGAACCCCAGGTTTGACAAAGATTTTATCCTTTATGCTTTTGCAGGTCAAGAGAGCATTTCAGGGATCCTCACCCAACAAAACGATAACCTGATGGAGCAACCAATCGCTTTCTTCAGTCAATCCCTCAAAGACTACGAGTTCAAATACTCATTCATTGAAAAGCAAGTCTTTGCGGTTATTCGAGCTTTGAAGAAATTCAAGCACATGTTGTCTAACAACAAGATTCATCTGATGGTGTCTCATCCAGGTGTCAAGGAGTTTTTGCTGAACAAAGAAATGAACGAAAAGCGTGCTGGATGGATCACGAAGGTAATGGAGTATGACGTGCATATCAAAGTCACTAAACTTGTCAGAGGTAAGGGTTTATGTGAGCAACTTGCTGCAGACATGGAATCAAAAGGTAATGAGGACGTGACACTCCTAAATACTGATGAGGATGTTGATCAAGCTGACTGGTTATCCAAAATGAAGAATTTCATCTTCTCAGGAGCATACCCGGCAAACATGGATAAAAACCAAAGATGAACTTTCCGTCTTCAATCTATCCCATATGTTTTGGTAGATAGCATTCTCTTTCGAAAAGATTTGAACGGCGTTCTCCTTCGGTGCATAGGACCAGAACAGGTAAGTAAGATACTAGAAGAATTTCATAATGGCCTATCTGGAGGACATTATTCCGCACGAACAACAGCTACCAAGATCATGCGAGCCGGCTACTATTGGCCGGATTTATTCAAGGATGCCCATCTCTGGGTAAGGAAATGTAAGGAATGTGCCTTTTTCACAGGTAAGCAGAAGCTGGCAGCTCTTCCGCTGCATCCAATTCAAGTGGATCAACCTTTTGTTCAATGGGGGTTGGACTTCATCGGAATGATTAATCCTCCATCTAGTGACAGACATAAGTTGGTCCTTACTGCAACAGACTATTTTACTCGATGGACAGAGGCGGTAGCATTAAAAGAGAGCAATGAAAAGGCAGTTCTAGATTTTTTGGAGGGTATAATGACGAGGTTTGGTGTTCCGTTTATAATCATTTCAGACAATGCGCTGGCTTTTCTTGGTATGAAACTGAGTGAATGGGCTGTTAAAAATGGGGTATACCTCAAAACTTCATCCAATTACTATCCGCAAGGAAACGGATTGGCTGAGTCTAGCAACAAAAACCTCATAAGGATTATTAAGCGCACAATGGAGACTAACAAGAGGACTTGGCATACACAGCTTAAGATAGCCTTATGGGCAGATCGAATCACACCTAAAAGGGCCATTGGAAATTCTCCTTTCGTTCTTGTATATGGAAGAGAGGCAAAACTCCCGCTCTCATTGGAGTTACCTTCTTTGGAGTTAGCTCATCAACTTGAAGTTATAGAGAGTGATCCTCTGACAGTAAGGTTTGCTGAACTCATGGAGTTAGAGGAAGTACGAGATAAGGCTATGAAAACTTTGGAGCAGCATCAGGCTCAAGTTAAGAAATCTTTTGACAAGAAGGTGTCCGACAGACATTTTCAAGAGGGAGATTTAGTTCTCAAATGGGATGAAGACAGGGCCAAACCAGGCAAGCATGCCAAGTTTGACGCTCTCTGGAGTGGACCATACATCATCACAAGTTGCAAAGAGGCAAATTCATTTCGTCTATCTAGGCTCAATGGAGAAGAACTGCCCATTCATGTGAATGGGATACATCTCAAAGATTGTTTTTGAGAAGCGTTCCACCCCCTGTACAGTTAAATTAGGTGTTTTCCTCCAAGTGCTTATGCACATTGTTGCGTGTTGTTATTTTGCTTTCCTTGTTGTTGTGTTTTGTGTTGTTCTACACATTGTTTCATCATTGGAAGGTGTCAAGGAAAAGAAAGGTTCAAAGTTTCCATAACAGTTCAAAATCTGCTTCATTCAAATTTTTGCAGTGTTCCATGGATGTCAAGCATTCAACAGATTCAGTATACTTCATGCCTAGCATTCCAGGGAGGTCCAGGATATCAACAATACTCAAGGGGATTTCAGGATGTGTCAAAGAAAATCATACTACTTCCAGGATTCCAACACAGACTCCATGCCCAATGGATGACTTAAGGCTACTGGAATCATGCTTAGCAGGCAATCATCCCCGAGAGGTCGCCAAAAATGTTATCCAATTTTACGCACATGGAAAAATTGGAAAACAGGGCCTTATTGCTATCAAATCATGACATTGGTCCCATGGACCCACTTCTGGTCATCAGTGTCAAATCGAAAATAAAGAGACGAGTTCATGAGTAGGAAATGTAAGTTCGGTTGTCCAACTTTGGCTTGTCATAAAAGAGTCTCGATAGGAGCGGATAATGTTTCGATGGTTGGCTCATTGAGGCAGAGAAATGACGAGCTCGACTCGGTTTAATTCAACATGGAGAGATTGATGCTTCCTTGTTGGATTATGAATTCAGTTTTAATGACTTGACAAAGACAATAGCTGCCTCAAGATTTGGTCGAGCTTCTTCCATGGAAGAGAATTTCCAAAATGAAAAGGCGAGACAACTCAATTAAAACCTTATCTCATTCTTCTACTACAGCGGCAAGATTTTACAACAATTGATCATGACTATGGTCGCATGCAACCAGAACATCAAGATCAACGCCAACGGTTCCTTCGGATCACCCTGCGGCAGCTGTCGTAATCAACTCTCTCTGGAGGCCACTCATTTTCTGAGATAAGTTTTACTTCTCTACCCTGTAGCTGCTGCGTATAACCAATTACTTCCTCACGGCACTTTCCTAGGATAATTTCAGTTCTACGCTCAAAGCGGCCGAGCATTCGATGCACAGGGATGTTACATTATAGTAGAAGCCCGTTTGAGAAAGTAAGTTGTCCAATGTTGTTATCTGATCAGCATCGTATGCATCCTCAAATTCAGGATTTTCCTTCAAGATATTTTTATGAAAATCAATTAAGTGACAGTAAGAATGTTACCGGGAGACTTGATTAAATTTATTTTACAATGCAACTCATGGAAACAGATCTCATAGAGGTGGAACTGTTTCATATCAGAATATTCATGGAGCATAATTTGCTTTGCAATTATATGAGCATCTTCAGCGAGTCACTAAGTTGGCGGGCACAAAGGATTCTGTCGGGATTATCACACCTTACAAGCTACAGCTGAAATGTTTGCACTGAGAGTTTAATGTTATCCTCAAATCTGTTGAAGGAAAACTTGGCAGGAGAAGATTCATGAAAATCCCGCGTGCTGGTGGGAATAGTGGAGAAATTGGGTCGGATTGCCAAATCTGCGTGGCGAAGTTGAGGCCGGGGCCCGTGAATTAATTTGGCCAAGCCATTGGACGTGGGAAATAAGGAAAGCAATGCCAAGGGGAAATGACGTGATGTCAAGCCAAAGAAGAAATCCCGGGCGTGGGAGAAGTTGAGTCTACAGCCAAAAAATGGGAGAAATCCGGTCAAACTGCCAGGCGTGGAAATATAACCATGGCAAACCATGACCAAACTTCCGTGAAGGGGAGATTCGGGCAAACACTGCCAGGTGTGGAGATTTGACGATGGCAATCCGTCATGAGACTTCCGCATGGCAAGAGAATGAAAATTCCACGCAGCTTGGAGTGGTCCGAGTCTTTGTGCGAGTCACACGGAGGGTGAGTCGGAGAACGTGGGAATGAGGCAGTGGAGGTGTTTAATAGGATTGACGTGGTTGTCTGGTCGGCCGTTTTGTAAACAGAGATGGGTGAAGGAGGCTCTACACGTTCTGCCTACCACACTGAGCATTCAGTGGTCGCAAGACAAGCTCCCACGCACAGTTGCAGAAAACAAATATTCACTGCCGTGTACGATGGATTGGAGTCACGCTGTTCAAGGCTTCATAAAATTTGCCCGAACCAGGAGATGAAGGTTTATTATGGTGCAGAATGAAACGATTCGTATTGCTCAGCACTTCTTCTCCTAGAAGCGAATTGAATGTGAAGGTCAACTCTGAAAATACCTGGTCGGCCGTTTTGTATGCCACATCTCTGTCACTCGTAAATGGTCTCTTTGAGAAACTCTGTGTGCAGTAGGCAATATTTATACCCTTCCATTATATACGTCCAATCAGACAATAACAGTTTTCTTTTACCAGGTTCAGAGAAACTGTGTTATTTTTAACGATGGACGATTATACTGTAGTTTCGAGCTGATTGTATCTGCTTATTTCTATTAGCTTTGATTCACGACTAAGGAAGAATTCATATGGTTGTTACCTGTACATTTTTCCAAGGTCCTTTTGGTTGCCCTAGTTTTTCAACGTATTTTTTTTTGAAGGGCTTATTTTATGTGTTGCAGATTGTAACATAAAGGATCTTTTAGTTTCTGAAAAATTAGTATATTGTGTAGCTCACAGCTACCTATGCCATACTAAGATCCCAATAGTGGCATAATTGTTGATTGGAGCTGAGATTGCTGAGTGCACTACCCAAATACCGAAGGGCTCTTTGGCCAAAAAATCAATCTAATGCACAAAGTTGATCGGTCAGATGATTCAGTAGCGAAGGAAGCCTGGTATGAAATGAGCTATGGCCAATGCAAGGCTCGTGGAAGTCAGATCAACGTGAGCCACATGAGGTTGAACTCGACGACGAGTTGGAATCAATGGATTTATAAAGTTTAAGTTGTTTGAGCTTTATAATAATCACCTATAAAAGCTTGATTATTTTAACATGAAAATGATATTGACTCGGTGTTAGGAAGAGCTCAACGTGCCATTAAGGTACCAGATCAAACCAGATTCGATGAAATGATGTGTGAATTTGGCTCAGAAATGAACTCGTGAAAAGGGCTCAGATGACCAAGTCACGTTTGCCAGGAAATGAGTAAGTGAGTTACCCGAGTTAAATTGAGATGGGGAATGAAGTATCCGGGCAAGTTAGGCCCGTCGGAGGAAATTCACAAGCGAATCAAACAGAGTTTTGAGACTTTCAATCAAAGTAATACATGGGAGGCTGAGAAGCTCGAGTCAATCGTGGAGCTCAGCAAAAATGAGTTGAGCTCGGTGGAATGTTTGAGCTCGCAGCTGTTGGGAGTCTTTGGGAATGACAAGGTGGTTTCATTCGAGGTAGACCAACGCAGCGTCAAGAGAAGTTTGATGTAAGGAAGCTCAGATCGTTGAGTCAGTAGATGACAAGGAATAAGAGGAGTTTGACTTGATCATGGAGTAAAAGACAAAGCTTATTTTAGAGCTCGATACATTGGTGGTGAGTTGGCATGCAGGCAAGGAAAGAGTTAGAGTGGGGTTCAAAATCGATTGCAACACCGAGTTAGAGGATTCGAAACTCACCGAGTTGAGATTTGTGCAGACTCCGTCCACATGGACCCCCCTCCTCTTCAAGTCAAACGGGTCAACGGGGGGGGGTCCCAACATTATGTTAATTAAATTAATATTTTTATTTAAATATTTTAATAATAATATTTATTATTATTATTTAAATATTCTTTTAATTAATTGAGAAGACTTGGTCATCAGGCAATTAATGACCCATGATGGAACCTTCTCAGGTAGTTCAACTAACTGCAATAAATACATCATGGGCCTTCAATTTAGGAATGTAATTATGACCTTTCCTCTTCTTTCTCACATATTCTTCTATAAATGTAAGTTGGAAGCTCATTTCAAAGGGTTCCAACAGTTCAGACAAGTTGGACAGTTAGATATCTCAGGCAAGAGTGTATACTTTTCAAGGGTCCTCTCTCTTCTGCAAGTTGTTCTTGTGTGTTGAGAGAACTTTCAAGCCTCCTCTTCAAGACTGTAATGGCAACTATTGCCTCTTCTGAATGTATGATGCATTGTGCATGTTATTGAAGCAATAAAAGTGTGTGTTTTGTGACTAATCTCGGTCCTTTCATCCTTCTATGCTTCTTTGTGCCTTTCTCATACTTGCAGGTACACTGTGCAAGTTTAAGTTTCTATTGCAGGTTCTTGGAGTTCTGTGCTTATCGAGTGGTGAAGTATTGCATGCAGTTGAGTTGTGGTGTCTGTTCACCCTTCTTGAGTTCATCCTTCTTCACTGGGAAACTGGTATATTTCTCGGTCTGATAAATTTTAACAAAAGGAACGCGTGTCTCTTAGCCTGTGGTATCCTGTACCCTCTCTAAGTTGCAGTAGGTGAAGTTGACCTGTGGTGCACACACCCTCTTCAAATTAACCCTTCCTAAATCTGAAGACACCCTTTATTCGGTGCATCACCATCCCTAGTATAGTTTCATTTCTGTAAAACTCTTTCCCTAAAACCCCATGAAAATGTTAGCATAGGACTAGATAATCGTTTTTGTTACACTAGGAGTAGTACAGCACTTAGTTTAGGAAGAGGAAGCCGGCCTTCTCCGGAGGTTCACCTCGAGCCCAAGTCCCACAGCTTGAGAGGTGATCCCATGTGTCCCAATCACACCGAACGTCCTATTCACATCCTGGCCATTCGGGGGGTGCAGTGATTTGGCGACAACAGTTCCTTATTCTTCTAAAGTTCCTTCTTTTCTACAAGGTCCATCAAGACAAGAAGCTTAATCTATTCCACTTCCTCCAATAGTGAGGGAATCAGTTGAATCCCAACCCACCCCTCCTCTTGTAGTCCCTAACACATTTTTGGAGTAACATCATCAAGAAATGACCAAAAGGGAGGAGTATGAGGATACTAGTAAGGAAGATATTGCAAACAAATTGAAGGAGTGGGTTGAAATACTTAACATCAAGAAAACTTCACTTATGACCAAACCTTCTTCCAAAGTTGAGGCTCAAGAACAAGCGAAATAAACTAGTTTTGTACCAAAAAAAATCCAAAAATGAAGGATGAAGACCAATAGTCGAGCTTCTTAGAATGCAATATCCTTATTATTTCCATAACAACAAAAGAGATTGAACCACCACAAGTGGCAAAACCAGTTGCAGAAGAGAAAATGTTAGTTCTAAATCTACCAGAAGAAGAGCATATGCAAACCGAAGAAGAAAGACTCACAAGTGTACAAGGTAATTCTAATGAATGCAATGATTCTAACTTCCAAGCATGTCAAGAACTTGATGCATTAATGAAACATTGCATCAGTTTTCCAAAAGCTTCATTGGATGTTAAAATCAGCCACAAGGAGTTTCATGAGACTAAGGTGGACTCAACAGTCATTAATACAAATGACATTGTGTAGAGACTTTCAGATATTTTCCCCTCTCTACCTTCTCATAAATATGATTTTTTGGATGAATTTAATCTTTCTAATTTCATGTTCGAGAATGAGAAATATCAAGGTGAAGGAGGTTCTAGTTCGGAGGATACCCAGATTGAAGAAAAACCTTTAACACAACCAGAGAATGAAGAAGTAGGTTATCTATCAAATTTGGAAAAAAAAATTGATGGACATGATCCTCTAGAACTTGAAATTTTTTTATTCCGTCACTTCATTTCCAACACAAATTTCCTAGTGTTGTGGAGGGAAGTTCTCAAGAATAGCATGTTTCTCATAATTACCATCTTGAGCCAAGATTGGAGGAATTGGATATTCCACATCCCTCATAGAACGAAGAGGAAAATTAACTCATGGGAAAATCTAGGACTGATTCAGAAGCATTGAACAACAACTATGTCATGGAGATCTTCCTATTTTAAGTTATGGGACCTATTTTGGTTAATGAGTCTGTGATAGAGGAAATTATTCTTGAAGATTTTGCTTCCCCTAACAATCTTCAAAATCTACAAATAGGAGGGTTTGAATTTTCAAATTCCATGTCTAATGAGGGAGATGTCTCTTCGATACCATCCATCTAGGTTATAGATCAGTTGTTTATAAATGGGAAACAAGAGGGAAATCATGTCATGAACAACCATATTATTCAAGGATGTCTTCAGCTAGACCTTCTTGTTAAAGTTAAAGTTCATAGAAATAGGAATATTCAATGGTTTAGACCATGTCCCACAAGGTATTTGGCTTCATTGAAGCAAGAGGAGAATTAAGAGGAGGAGATAGAACTGGTCACATTCATTTCAAAATGTGAGGATGGGTTTCACAGTCTCGAGGATCAGTTACAATGCCTTTATAGGATAAATTCAGAGCAACTAAAAGAGGCATTATTTCTATTCCTAGTTGATGCCTTAGTGGACCAAGTGAAGAGTTGGTATTGTTCTAGTTTTTCACTATCATTTTCAGCCATGTCCATTGTCAAATCAGTTGCATGGCTTCCCATTTTGAGGAAAGGGAGCTATTTTACTTAACCAGTTGTAGGGCTTGTTTAGCTCACATGTGCCTCTAGTTAGTGTAGATTAGACATAGGTTAGTTTTATGAAGAATAAGTGCCTGACACACTCTACATGTTTGATTTGAAGCATGTATGGTTTTCATTTTTGGTGTGTGTTGTGTTTTTTCATTGCTCGTGCATAATGTTTCAAAGGTGGAGGTTTTGCAGGAGAAGGAAAGGTTCAAGTTTTAAGAAAATTTCATGATATCTCAATTCCTCATATGCTTTCTTCAAAACTTCGTAGTGTGTCATAAATGCCAAGCATTCATTAGATTCAATATACCTCCTACTTAACATTACAAAATGTTCAAGACCAACAATGCTTAAGAGGACTTAAAGATTTATCATGAAGAATTAGATCATTTGGGATTCCAATATTTACTCCATGCTCAATTGATTATTGAAGGATACTGGAACCATGCTTAACAGGAAATCATCCCCAAGAGGTATCCAAAAATGTTATCCAATTTTTCCCTATGGCACAAAATTGGACAATGAAGATCCAATTAGAACCCTGAGACTAGGAAAAGGTCTATTCATGAAACATTCTAAGGCATTTTGAGCAAAAATTGATTTTCAAAATTGATAATGTACGGTGTTTTGGGGATCTTGCTAGGATCATCCATGACACTCTGGTTTCAATTCGTAAGCCCGGATAATCTAAATCAGGTTGTAAAAAATCATTCTTGGTAGGGGTCGAATGGGCGATGAGCTAAAAATAGCTCGCACTTTAAGTCAGCTCATGGTAAAAAAATTGGTAAAAATTAATAAACTAATTTTGGGGGGTCTTATTTATTATTCAGTGTAGGGTCAAGTAATACAAAAAAATTGATGCATTGAGTTAAAATTTCTCACAAAGGTCATTGAAGGTGCCAAGTGGGAGAATGGAATAGCTCGGGCTACACAGATATGGGGAAAGGGTGAAGTGCTAGCTCGCTACATTAAGCTCAGACGAGATGATTGATATACTCAGGAGAGTCGACTAAGGTTGTGTGGATATCATCTTAGTCATAGCCATGTTACTAAATGGTATGATTTTATCACTGAAGTGTTAAGTTAATCTCTGTTCTCAGCTCATAAAATCTCAAGGTTCAAGAGTGTAGGGCTCGAGTTGATCTCATTTGTTAGAATTGCACGGTGAGCTCGTAATAGAACTACTGCAATAGAGTGTGTTGGAGGAGGCTTAAGCCATGATAGTAGCTCAGGAAAGTTAAGAACATACATTGAAAGAACCCGAGATGAGGTATTCTGGATACGAATCGGAGAAGAGATCTTGAGTTGACCTCAGATTGGATGGATCTCACTATAGCAAGTGTTTATACATGAAAATACCAAGTAGTTTGGCTAAGAGAAAACCATCAATTAGCATGGATATCCAATATTTGAGTTACATTCTAGGTTGGAGGATGCCCAAATGAAGGTAATTTGTCACAGGATGGGAGTAGCTCAAAAGTCTTGGGTTAGAGAATGAGCTCAACAGAGGTGCAGCTCGAGCATCGTCTGAGTCAAGTAATGGGACGTAAGTAATGAGTAGAGCTTCAACATCGAGCTCATGGATTGCTCATGACGGTGCAGAGATGTTGTAAAGGATGATGATTCTCGTAGAAACTCTGCCCTGATATATCCATGAGATCTCATCAAGTTAGTGAGGTAACAAGAACACATGGGAATGATTTTTGAGTTAAGGGCGAGGTCTAGCATGCATAAATGCGTATGAAGATGATGACCTCAGCCCATAGTCAAAGAGTGGCATAATGGATGATCGGGCTCATACATATGAGCATTTATCATCAAGCGAGCTGTTAGAATGACATCGAAAAAAGGTAAGCATATTGGATAATGACCCGACAGTGATGATCGAGCTAAATTCATGAGAAGTGTATAGAGTTATAGGTTCTCGAAAATGGACTCGTAGATTGATTTGAGTGTGAGATCATGTGGCTTGAATTTTGTAAGGAAACAGGTCAACTAGATGAAATGAATGTATCACTTCAGAGGATGGCATATAGAAGCTCAACATTGGGCCATGTTTTAGAGCTCGTCAAGTTGGATGATAGGAATCAAGCACTGGAGCTAATTGATAATTTGTGATTTTCATCACACACAGTAGGAAAAAGTTGGGTTCGAGTTTCATCAATAGATTTTATCGAAATTTACTCAGTGAAAAGTATGAGTTGATAGCATCAGAAGCTTGGTGGGAAGTTGCAGAGGAATGAGCTTGGATGTCGATCTAAGTCGCAAGCTCAGAGGCTACTACAAGGAACGAGTCACTTAGTGGCCAGAGACTCGTAAATTGCCACTATGCGGAAAGCACATCACAATGGCATGTTGAGCAAGTTTAGACTCTACATGTATGATCCGGATATCGAGAAGAAAAATTATCGAGCAAGAAGGTAAGGGAAAACATAGACAATTTCGAGCGATCATGGGAGTTGCAGAGACTGCTGAGCCAATTCACCAAATTGGTACATAAGGAGTAAGATGACATGCTATGGAGTGGATTCCCGCGCCCAGAGGATAAGTGTAACGAGTGTGGACACAGATTCAGGTGTGTCGTGGAGAAGTGGAGATCGGGGGCCAATCTCGCCAAGTAGGTGAGTTGGCAAGATGGCGTCCAAAGTACTCATAAGGGAGGAAATAGCATGTTGTGGAGATCCGTGGATATGGGGAAATCCAAGCTCGGTACGTGGAGATTGTGTAATTGTCAGGCCCACAGGGTAATAATGTGGTAAGGTGAGATCCTGAGTAGTGGGAGTTTCGGAGATCTGTAGGTTATTCGTTTGAGAGAATTTTGGGTAGATGGACCGAGTTGCTAATCCCAGGCTCGGAATGTCCAAAGTGCTAGAGGTTTAGTTGTTCGTTATGAAGTTTCATGATGGCTCAACTGCATGACAAGATAGTTTTTGAGGTGGGCATAGGCACGTCCCACAAATTAGTAGATCACCGTTAGCATGGAAGTTATCAATGTGATGCGCCGTGAGAAATCTGATCAAAGGAAGTAGTGATCGTGCTAATAGGTGAGGTCATCGTCAAATAATATGGAGCCGCTTGTTTCAGATAATTACTCCCTGGGGATATTTGTGTAATACATGGTGGTGAATTCTATACGGGATGAGTGTGTGCATTACTATCATCTTTGAGCATTGACCGGAATGAAGAGAGCTCAACGTGGTATAACAGAACTGAAGCCATTGGAAATCAAAGCCAACAAAACAGCTGGTGGCACCAACCGATGCTTAGATGTTGAGTTACATGGACGAGATGTCATGGTGAAAGCATCTGGTTAGCCAAGTCACCACTAAGACCCAGTCAAAACGATGAGAGGTGGGAACACGTTGTGAGTTGGTAAAACGAGGTAAGTGTCGACGAATACAAAGGTGGCCACGTGTAATGTATCAAAAAGGGCTCGTCGATTTGGCTGGTGAGCTGGTTGGCCAATTAACCATTTAAACCCCTTTAAAACACAATCAAGTCTCACTAAAATGAAATTTCATTTTTATAAAATAATAATTTTTATTATTAAAAATATTATTTTAAGTAATAGTGGATAAGTTCAAATTTTGAATTTATTAGACATGATGGAATGTTCCTAAGTGGTGCAATTAGTGATGTATTTAATGTAGGCCATCATGTGCCTTTATTCATTCCCTGGAATTTAGGCTTTCTCCATCCTATCTCTTCAAACTAGATTTTCTATAAATGTAAAGGAGAAGCTCATTCCAAAGGGTTAGATGGTGAAACAATTAGACATCTTTTCCAG
Organism: Taxus chinensis; assembly: GCA_019776745.2. Classification (NCBI taxonomy): domain Eukaryota; kingdom Viridiplantae; phylum Streptophyta; class Pinopsida; order Cupressales; family Taxaceae; genus Taxus; species Taxus chinensis. Next base: position 104,974,214 of record CM034147.1, on the reverse strand, counting down.
ATTCTTCTCTCTTTCTACAAGTTTTATGGATTGGGGAACTTTCAAGCCTCTCTTCCAAGATTGTAATGACAATCATTGCCTCTTCTGAATGTAATGATGCGTTGTGCACATGATTGAAGTAATTAAAGTGTGTGTTTTGTGACTATTATTGGTCCTTTCATCATTCTATCTACTTTTTTGTGCCTTTCTCATACTTGCAGGTACACTGTGAAAAATTCAAGTTTCCATTGCAGATTCTAGGAGTTTTGTTCTTATCTGGTAGTGAATTTTTATATGTGGTTGGGCTGTGGTGTTCAGTCATCCTTCTCAGTTTCATCCTTTTTCACTGGAATAAAAAAAACTTGCTTGTTTAATTAGGTTCAACAAGTGAATACGTGTTTCATAGTCTGTGGTATTTTGTTTACCCTCTCTATGTTGTAGTAGGTAAAGTTGGCATGTGGTGTATCTATTCACCCTTTTCAAATTAATCCTTCTCAGTTTTGAAGATCAAAAATTTGTCTAGCAACACCCTTTCTTGGTGCATCACCACTTCTAGGATAGATTTTATTTCTTGCAAATCTCTCTCCCTTAACCCCATGAAAAATGTTGGTATACGTCTAGATAACTATTTTATTGCACTAGGAGTAGTATAACATGTATTTTAGGAAGAGGACTTCGTCCTTCTCCAGAGGTTCACCTCGAGCCCAAGTAGCACAGCTTGAGAGGTGATCCTATCGACACTAAAATTTTCCTCCGTAATTTCTATTCCATTAATGTATGTATTAGGAATATGATGTTGTTAAGTATAATTAGTAGTAGTGTCTGATAGAAGATAACAACGTTGCTAGTACGACACCACCAATAATGTATAGTATGGTAATAGTCAAAAGTACAATAGGAATGTTGTGGTAAAAAGTAAATATTTGTCGTAAGTGGTTTGATAATGTTAAAATGTCAAAGTTAGGGTAAGTAGAGAAGTAGGGTCTACATGATTAGGAATTATAAATATTATATTGGTAATAAGGAAAATAAGTGAGGTCATAAATATTTTGTGTATTTTATTTGTAAAAATTCTAAAAATGTGGAACCCATGTGAAATGATAAGGTTTATCTTATCTTAAAAGATAAGATTACATGTACAGATAAGAGTTAAGGTATGGAATATGATTCGTCAGAGTAGATTTCTTATCCTATCTTAGAGATAAGATGGATAAGCCTGGAAGTTCTATAAATAGAAAGGCCACCCCCCTCATTTAGCATAGAGAGAAGTACTAAGAAATATTGTATGAGTAAGTGTGGAAAGGAAGCCATATTTTAGAAGGTGTGTTAAAGAATCCATTGTGAAGTTTCGACCATAGTTATTGTTGGAAGGCAAGTGAAGTCAATAACACTTGAAGTACCTCATGGGTGAGATTGTAACAATTTCATGTTGATATTATAATTTACACCTATATTTTCAGATTTTTCATCATTCCTTCGTATCATAGTCTATGGTATTCTTGTGTTATGTTTGTTGTTGTGTTTCCAGATTACATCAACCAAAATAAAGGTTTTGCATTAGTAAATAATCATAGCATGAGGAGTTACTGGTGGTGAATTATCATAGTGCCGGATTGGTGATGACATTTTGGTTCCATTTCCGTGACCATTCCTCATTGGTGGATTTTCTGGAGAGATATTCCCACTTTGTTAGAAAAAATTTGGAGTGTAACCTTGTTTTTACCGTGCATATTAGTTACTATGGTCAAGTCACTTTTTTTCGTGAATAGTATTTACCATAGTAAAGTCACTTTTTACCATGAATAGTATTTAACGCAGTAACTTCACTTTTTACTGTGAATAGTGTTTACCACAGTAAAGTTAGTTTTTACCGCAATAAGTCAAGTTTTACCATAGTTTACCATGGTCATTTTTATTTTCTATTATAGTGATTCCAATTATTTGTGCACATAAATCTTATTGATTGTACTTGTGGGTTGGTATTTCATTGTGGTTAGTTTTGGAAATGGGGAAGATTCCTATTTTTTCATCCCAATCTAATGAAGATGCTTCCTCTTTCATTCAAGAGTTTAAACTATCTTGTATTTGTAATGGCCTTATAAGAAAGGAACAATGGACTAATTTTTTTCCTACCTTTTTGGATGGTTTAGCCCTTAGGTGATAATGTGAAAAACTCATGGGATTTATTAACTGAAAGTTTTCTTAAAGAATTTGGTGAACAACAGAAATATGCAGATCTCATGATCGATATCACAAAGCTATTCCAAGGAGAGAAGGAGAAGATAAGAGATTATCATGCTTGTGTTCTAGAGCTAAGGAGGAAGCTCAGATCTGGAAGGAAGGATTAGTGGATGGGTTGATGAATGGTGTGGATAATCTCCTCTGTGAGAACTTAATTCTTGGGATGAAGCCAGAGATCAAACAACAAGTCAAGTATGACCGCCCAGATACCATTGAACAAGTAAAGGAGATTGCAAGAAGGAAAGAATAAAGCATGGAAGAGGAGCCCAAAGAAATTTTTGCTAAAGTAGAGCCTACACCAGCACCTTTGGTCCAGAATCCACAACTACTCTCGGTGAGCGCAAATATTTCTCCTAGTACATCTACTGAACTTATGAAGATCTACTCAGGAAGATGGGCCAGTTAACTATTAATCTTCTTCAAGGAAAGGAATTTAGTTCTCAAGGAGGAGATAGAGGTCCAAAAAGAACTATTTCTGATGTTTTATGTTATGGTTGTTATAAAAAGGGTCATTATAAGTATAATTGTCCAGATAGAGCTTCTACATCTGGTACAAGAGATAATGATAAATGAAAAGCACATGTGAATTCTTTTGATGTAGTAGATAAGAGCATAAATAATGAAGTAGATGTGTTTGTAACAAAAAGAAAGAAAGAAAAAGATAACCAAGATGGAAATGATCCTAAGAATATGAAAGGAGAAACTAGTAAGAAACATAGGAGAAGAAAGTTGGGTGTGCAGGATTTTCTGATTTCACAAGGACAAGGAACATACTCCATCTTAGAAGATATGTCCAAAAGGCCTGCAAATATTACATATGGTCAACTCTTGGCTATGTCTTCTAAAAAGAGGTGGGAGCTGCGAAGTGGACTCAATTCTCGATAAAGTAAGGAGGGTGAGGTATATGTTTTGGAGGCAGAGGCAGATCCCTATGCTCCACGAGATGAGGTATTATGTAATGGTATTTCAATTCATGATGTCTTAGTTAATGAAGGTGTTGTAGTTAATGTAATGACCGAGTCTGTAATGAATATGTTGGGTTTAAAAATTGATTTCCCCTTAATACTTATGTTAAGGTCATTAAATAAGGGAAAAACTACACTAAAAGGTGTAGTTTCAAATGTGGCAATATCTGTTATGGGTTTTGTATGTGTGGTAGAATTTTAGGTGATGAAAAATGGTACTGTTGTGTACCCAATGTTGTTGGGAAGACCATGGCTAAGTAGAGTTCATGTAAGAAACTACTGGAATGAAGGCTTCATGACACTTGGACGTGGTAGAGAGAGGGTGAAGATAAACATGATCCCTTGGAATCATAAGGTAGAACCTGTGGATTCAAGTGATGAAACTGATGATTGGACATCCTCTGATTACCCTAGTGCCAGTGAAGTGGACACCGAAGATGAAGAAAGTGAGGTTGATGTTTCAGTCATGGATATCCTTCTATTCACACTAACTCATGACCCCAAAAAATTATCTGAAGAAGAAATTGATGATCATCTCCAACAAATAAAGATTGGTGATGCTATGATGGAGAGTGAGAAGGAATGCTACCTCTAGCTCTTTTGAAGGTACATATACCTATTCACTTTTGATTACAAGGAACTCCTCCAAGTAAGTTGGGTAGAACATTCTATTGAGCTGGTAGATGGTGCTAAGCCCATAAAGTAAATTCCATATAGAATGAATCCTAATTTTTCCAAGACTGTAAAAGAAGAAATAGATAAGTTGTTTGATGCAGGATTCATATTTGCTGTGGAGAATTCAGAATGGGTTTCTCCCATTGTGATCTCAAAAAAAAAGAATGGGAAGCTATGCATTTGTGTTGATTATAGGAAGCTCAATAAGGCAACAAAGAAGGATCATTACCCTCTTCCATTCTCATATCAGATCTTGGACAAAATAGCTGGCCAAGAGTGCTATAGTTTTGTTGATGGATATAGCGGATACAACCAAGTTCATATAGCGGAGAAAGATAAGTTGAAGACCACGTTCACCACTCCTTGGGGAACATTTGCTTATAGAGTTATGCCTTTTAGGTTATGTAATGCTCCAGCAACGTTTCAACATTTGATGAATAGGGTGTTTGAACCCTACATTAGGAACTTCATCAGAGTATTTCTGGATGATTTTTACATCTATGGGAGCAAGATGGACCACCTGCACAAAATGGAGACAACATTTCAAAGGTTAGATGAAGCACAAGCCTCACTAAACCCTACAAAGTGTGTCTTTGGATGTTCTAAAGGCATTTTTTTAGGGCATGTTGTATCCAGAGATGGTATTGGTACTGATCCTGATAAAGTTTCAAAAATCAAAGAGTTACCATTTCCTATGAATAGAAGTAAGTTGAGATCAATTTTAGGCCATGTCGATTACTACAAAAGATTCATCAAGAATTTCTCAAAAATTGCACAGCCAATAACCTAATTCTTGAAGAAGGATATTACTTATGAACCAGGAAATAAGGTGCATGAAGCTTTTGAACAACTGAAGGAAGCCTTGGCATCTTCACCTATTTTAAAGAATCCAGATTAGAGAAAGCCATTCATTTTGTATACTAATGCCTCAAATGTAGCACTAAGAAGTACTCTAAGCCAAAAGGATGAAAATGGGAATGATCATCCATTTTACTTTGGGAGTAGACAAATAAGAAGTGCTGAGGTAAATTATACTGTAACTGAAAAAGAGGCTCTAGCTATCATTTTTGCTGTAAAGAAGTTTAGAAATTACTTGTTAGGGCAGAAATTTATAGTTGTAACAGATCATCAGGCTCTAAAATATATTGTAAATAAGCCTAACCCATCAGGGAAGATAGCAAGATGGATAATTTTGCTACAATAATTTGAATTTGATATTATAGATAGGCCATGAAAGAATCATGTCAATGCAGATGCACTCTCTCGAGCCTATGATGGTTCAGGTTCATCTTGTGATGATGATGATTTCCCAGATGCAGCATTGTTATCCCTTGACACAATCCCTAGTGAATACATAAATATTTGGAATTATCTTAATGAATTCAAGTTTCCTAATGGTGTCAATGCAAATACTAAGAGGAATATTAATCAAGCCATTTGTCCATATTCTATTCTGTATGGAGTATTATTTCGAATAGGACTTGATGGATAGTACAAGAGGGAAGTTGGACATGATCAAGGGAAGGAGCTGATAGAAGAATTCCACAATGGTACATGTGGAGGGAACTTCTCTAAACAACTTACAACAAGAAGGATCTTGGATGCATGTTATCACTGGCCCACTCTTTTTAGAGATTGTTATAATTATTGTAAGACATGTGATATTTGTCAAACACATGGTAACCATAAGACTTCATCAGCTCCATTATGCCCTATTCTTCCACTTGGTCCCTTTGAAAATTGGGGAATAGACATTGCAGGTCCACTTCCAACTACCCCACGCAAAAATAAGTATATTGTAGTTGCCACAAATTATTTAACCAAGTGGGTTGCAGCTAGGCCATTGAAAATAACTTCCATGGATGAAGTGGAAAGGTTCATATATGAACGCATTATCACCAGATTTGGTTCTCCATTAGAAATTGTAACAGATCAAGGAAGCCACTTCATTAATGAGGTGGTAAAATCCCTAGTCAATAAGTTTTCTATTAAGCACAGGAAGGAAACAACATAGAAGCCAAGCACAAATGGACATGTGGAACGAACAAATTTTGTGTTGTGTCAAATTCTAGCAAAATATGCAGCCTTGCAGGTACATAAGTGGGATAAAAGGATTCATGCAAAATTTTGGGCATATAGGGCAACATCAAAGTCAACAACATGATACTCCCCATTTCAGTTGGCTTATGGCATTAATCCAGTTCTTCCTATTGAGTTTGATATTCCCACTGTGATAGTTATGAAAAATAAAAGGATGAATGAAAGTAATTCAGTAAAAGAAAGGTTGGTACATATTCATTTGCTAGAGGAAATGAGGGAAATAGCAAAGGGTACAAGCTATAAGAAGAAAATGAAGCTGAGGGAATACTTTGATCAAAAGATCCGTTGGTCTCCATTTCATGTGAATGACTTGGTTCTAGTATATGATTCCAGATACAAAACAAGAAGATAGAGAAAATTTCTTCCAAAATGGATGGGGCCCTACAAAATATCAGTTGTGCATGAAAATGGTACATATCAACAGGAGGAATTGGATGGCACTCCCATTACAAAATGGGTCAACCACGGCAAGTTGAAGATTTTTCAAGAACCAGAATAGTCTACTCTGAGGACATAGTAGAAGCTAGGAAGGGGGAAGATGTCAACACTAAACTTTTCCTCTGTAATTTCTATTTCATTAATGTATGTATTAGGAATAGGATGTTGTTAAGTATAATTATTAGTAGCATCTGATAGAAGATAACAACGTTGCTAGTACGATGCCACCAATAATGTATAGTATGGTAATAGTCAAAAGTACAATAGGAATGTTGTGGTAAAAAGTAAATATTTGTCGTAAGTGGTTTGGTAATGTTAAAATGTCAAAGTTAGGGTAAGTAGAGAAGTAGGGTCTACATGATTAGGAATTATAAATATTATATTGGTAATAAGGACAATAAGTGAGGTCATAAATATTTTGTGTATTTTATTTGTACAAATTCTAAAAATGTGGAACCCATGTGAAATGATAAGGTTTATCTTATCTTAAAATATAAGATTACATGTACAGATAAGAGTTAAGGTATGGAATATGATTCGTCAGAGTATATTTCTTATCCTATCTTAGAGATAAGATGGATAAGCCTAGAAGTTCTATAAATAGAAAGGCCACCCCCCTCATTTAGCATAGAGAGAAGTAGTGAGAAACATTATATGAGTAAGTGTGGAAAGGAAGCCATCATTTAGAAGGTGTGTTAAATAATCCATTGTGAAGTTTCTACCATAGTTATTGTTGGAAGGAAAGTGAATTCAATAACACTTGAAGTACCTCATGGGTGAGATTGTAACAATTTCATGTTGATATTATAATTTACACCTATATTTTCAGATTTTTCATCATTCCTTCGTATCATAGTCTATGGTATTCTTGTGTTATGTTTGTTGTTGTGTTTCCAGATTACATCCACCAAACTAAAGGCTATGAATTAGTAAATAATCATAGCACAAGGATTTCCCAGTGGTGAATTATCATAGTGCCAGATTGGTAATGACAATCCCATGTTACCCAATCACACAGAACATCCTGTCCACATTCTAACCATTCAGAGGGTGTAGTGATTTATCAATAACAATATGCTTTAAACCTAATTGTATGGTTTTGATTGGTACAATTTTAGGTGCCAATTTTTGTATTGAAGTACTTCGAGTCCCAGATCAGCCTATTCCTACATTAAAATCATCCAAATTCTCCAAAATCCATACAAAGTCAGCTAAGTGAAATTATTCTTTGTGTTTTTGATAGTTTCTAGATCAACAGTCACTTTGAAAAAGAGTTATTATGATTTGTGTAATTAATGTTAAATGTTAATTATATCAAAATAATCATTTGCTGCATTATTTCATCGTTTTTATATATTTTAATTAAAAACACATTATATATTATAAGGTAATGAACTATGAATTCACAAAAAAGTGAAATCATTTAGTGAACCCAACCTCTAATCAAACATTGTAGCTCCAACCCTAGTATCCCTAGGGTTTCTTTTCAAAAGCATCAGTTTCTATGTTATTTCCTTGTTTTCATCACTTTTTTAGTTTCTATATCCTTTCTTTCTATGACCTATTGGGATATTGTTCGACTTTCTGATCAAACTATTGGAAATTTTGAGATTTCACCTCCCACTCACAAGTGTTTTGGTGCGATGGAATTTTTATTCCAACTTCTAGTTCTCTTATTTATCCACTTGAACATGAAGCTCCCTTGGATTACATTGAGATCCATAATGATAAATCATATGATTATAGCCATAATGAGGAAACCAATGTATATCAAAACAAACTAAATCTCCTATATCATTTTCATGCTCAACTCCATGCTAATCCACATCAAATTGATCATATTATCAAGGTTCTACTTGTTTTCAAGCTTTCCGGTGAACACCGTTCTAAGGACACATATTTTACAGATAGATCTTAGCCCTCATCTATTGTACCCATATATGTTGTTTCTACATCCTTGGAGGCACCTAATATCCCTATATAAAATGACTCTATGAATATTCTTCTAGACACTATTTATACTTCATCTTCTATCTATCACTATAATAGTTCACATGCATCTTCATCTAATACACAATATATTAACTCCCTTGTTCACTCTTTAAAAGAAAAATTATTACAATCACAACAAGTTGTATCTCATAATTCTAATTTTATGGAATATTATAAAATTATTGCATAATTCACTGACAGCTAAAACAATTTCATATCTTTTACCTATTAGTTTTGTTGTAGATGATTTAATTTATTTTGAATTAATCCTAAATAATACAAATTCACTACTAAACCAAATGATGTATAAATGATGAGCTATAGAAATGACACAAGGAAACTAAGATGTAATATTTGAAACCCTAAGCATAGAAGAAGGAAAGAGGACTTAATTGATTTACAGTCGATCTAAAACTAATCCGTACTGGTAGAAGTGATGAACATACTGAGAAGAGTGTCATTAGTGCTCACAATAAATTTTAGAATGCAGGAATAAGGTCAGAGACAAGTGCCTATGACAAGACAGGGGAACCTAGGTATTGAAAACCTCTTTTGGGTGCCTGTGACTACATATATGCTTAGAACTTGATTCCTATAGTGTCGCAATATCTTCGTTGTTGCTTCTTGATAATCACCTGATAGTCACATAATGATCATTAATGGTACTTATAACCTATAAAATACAAGTTCACCTACACAAACCCAGAAACCATATCAAACCTAAAACTAAATATGTAATATGGGGAGTTAGATTGACCCCAGTGGTCACCTTGAGAGTGAATTAACAACCGATCATTGCACTTCATCTCAGAATCCATGTAGTTCTTGTGAGTCTGTTTAGAAATTGTGTCCTAGGATGCCCTTGTGTAAGTTGTACTTGATAGTGGGTTGTAGCTAAATGCAGTAATTTAGTAGAATATGTGGATGGAATAAAATGAACTTCCCCTTCCTATGTTGTGTATGTAGAGTTGTTTCAACCATTGTCCCTTGATTTGATGATAGATGGATGCTTTAGAGTGATTTAGCACCTTTTGGATGCAAACTAGGTGATGATAATAATGATTAGTGCTTAGTCCTTTATTTTGAACACATATCTATGTATTTATATGATTACCTTTTTTCAATTTCATAATTGAAAACTGGAAGGTTGACCCATAAGTGAAAAATATTCCCAAAAGATAAAATATACTTGAAAGGAGTGAGTAAGGTGAGAAAGGTTCACAGGTGACCAAAGGGGATAGGAGCACCTATGTAGTGCTTTCCTAGCTTGGAGTAGGTGTCCAAAGTCATAAAAGATAGAAAAAAATTAAAATTCCAACTAGGTTGTAGGGTGTGTAAGACCAAATAGAAAACAAGAAACAAATAAAATAAGCCAAATATAGTCATCAATTACAAGTTTTATTGCTTAGGAATCGTATGAATGCTAGTATGTTTTTAGGACCTAGGAATGTACCCAAGTGCGTGATTTTGTGTCTACATTTTCCCCCACTTTATTTTTTTTGAGTGGATAATCGATAACATAAAGTAGATAAGAGGTGCGTACCTTATGATCCTATAGAGCATGTGTTGAAATGTATGACGAGTGGACAAGTGAGGTGTGGAATGATGAAAAATGAAGCATAGAGACTAGGAAAGGAAAGTGGCCCTAAGGGTGAAGCGTATGCATTGCGTTGTACCTATTTTTGTGTTTGTGATTGTTATTTCTTATAAGGATGGACCTGAAAAATAAGAGAAAAAGAGTAGTCAAAATCTTGTATATGATAAATCATAGAATAATGTGCATAAGTATGTAAATTTATGTAAATTCGTGTAAAGGAAAGTGTGCGCTTGATGTAAAAGGATATAAAATTTACTTGAAATGTTGTGAAGAATGTTTTTTTGGGTGATCTTAAGACAAGAGTGAGTTTTTTGGGTAATCTCATCCAAGTACAAGTATTTTGGGTGATCTCACACCAAGTACAAGTTTTTTGGGTGATCTCACACCAAGTGCAAGTTTTTTGGGCAATCTCACTCCAAAGAGAAATTGTTGGGGAGAGAGTTCTAGTGTTACTCTCCATCCATGAGTCTACCTTATAAGCACCATTGCAGATGGTACATCCCTTATTTGTTCCTATTGTCCTGAATTATTTACGATTATGCTAAGTGTTCTAATTAAATGAGATAGAATACATTTTATTGCTAGAGAATTGTTCTTGTAACTGTAAAATTACTTTGAAAGATTCTGTAGAATGTGTTGATTTTATGAAATGATTATGTGTGCCCCAAGAAATTAGCACCCATGGGAGGAAATAGGTGCCCGGGCACTTCTATGTGAGTTTGGGCATTGGTGTCTTTGCTATGATTCTAACCCAAGTTTGATTTTAATCCAATGTTTTAACTATAAACTGTGTTGATTTTTTGTTTTAGTGTGTTGTTTTTTATCTCTAAGTTGTTATATGGGGTGATTTTTTTCACTCAATGTATGCCGCCTCATTTGGGGTGCATGTAATGATGGTAGGAGAATGTAGCCTAAAGGATAGGACCTGAGGTTGTGTTGAAATTTATACCTATAGGGGGTAGGGAATGTGCATGGTAGAAACCAAGGTATGTGTAAACACAGAAGCTACTAACATTTTTTAGTAGAAAAAGTAGCTAACATGTAAAATGAGACAATGTAAAAGCAAGTGAGAATAAAATATGGAGCATGAAAAGTGGGTTTCAGACATGGGACATTGTTCACAATGTCACAAGGTAATCAAGGCCGAAGTAGCCATAAGCAAGAAAATAGTGATCAAGAAATGCATAGGGCATAGCTCGGAAATAATTACAAACAATAGAAGGCAATGGAAAGAAAGTAATGAGAGATAACCATGTTTGTACATATTCCTGCAAAGTAAATGCTACACATGAAGAACCCGTTAGCATGTTAGAAATATAAGTAGTATGTCAAGGCATGTATGTATCAATGGAAAGTTATGTGATAGAAATTAGCAATATTAAATATCAAAATAATATCACCTATAATGTGTCACAATAGTAAAGGTAGATTCCCCTAAGAGCCTTAGTAGGACTAGAAAAGGATATAGTGACAAGCATCATTACAGTGTGTGAAAATCTATAAGAGATATGCATTCATTCCAAAAGATCAAGTGAATGCACATGTGTGTATATAGAAATATAATGACATATTGAGTACCTAACTATCATAGTAAGAAAATTACATCATGTAAGTAGTATAAGCAATCAAGAGTAAGTGCAACTAATATATGCAAGTGTAGTGTATGAGTGTGATGGAATGGAATACAGAGTGTGAAAGTGATAGGAGCAACATGCCCCCTAGAAGATGTGTATGACATGGGGTTCATTTATAAAATACCCCTCAATAATCAAGAATGAACCATAGAACAAGAGTGCGTCATTGGGAAATGGATTTAAAATGTGTTCTAGAAAGATAGATCATGAATCATAGGGAATGTAGATTGAATTTGGTGGGTTTCATTTCAGATTTATACCCTCAGTAGTTGAGTATGAACCATGTAACGAGAGTACGTCATAGGGTAATAACAATACAAGGTGTGTATCAATATGTGTAAGAGTGATTAGATGTAAATCCCTAAGCATAATGTGTATGTGTAGAAATTAGAAATAATTGGTAATTATTGAAGGGTTAATAAAGTGCGATGCCCCCCAAAGTGTGAGGTGGATAGAAGGCTATCCAATGATAGTGAAAGGAAAGGTCCCTCCACCTAATGTCTGAGGAGATAGAGGCATGTGAAAATTCTATAATATTGGTAGAGTATGAGAGTAATGGTGTACATATGAAGGAGGCCTATATTATAAAGGAGATAGTGAACACATATGTGAAGTAGTTTCTTGAGTAGGGGACTTATGTCGACAAGATGGACTAGTGGGACTATAAGGATGAGAGCATTGTGAAATAGGACATGTGCGAATAGGAGGATTAGGTGTCAAATGTGTCTTATATTTGAGAGGCTCTATAATCCTAGATGTTGGTGGTGGTGGAAGTATATCATCGATACAAGGTTAAAGAAATAGTGTGTATGGTGAAATGCCTTTGATAGTGATAGATTGTTTATTTTGAATGAACTTAAGACACAAATTATTCTTATAGGGGATAGCTTGAGCGACATGGAGCCAAGGGAGGCCTACGAACATGTCACAACCTTCTATTGAAGATGCCACAATGAATGACACAAGCATAGTAAGAGGCGTAACTGTAATGGGAAGACTATGTAGCTAAAAGAGTTAAGAACTAGATATATGATAGCAGACATTGGACATTTAATAGCCATAAGAAGTGAAAATGAGCACATATTAAAAGTATCCACTGGATAGATCATAGTGTTATTGACATTATATGAATTGATAGAAGTGTTGATGTGTAATAAATCTGAAGTAAACATATCGTGAGAATTTTGATTTGAAAATGTAATGGCTGGTGGTGATGCATCAGCATGAGTGACAAGAAAATAAAGGAGGGATGATGAAGGAGGGGGCATAGCTTGATATGTATGATTAGTAGAATAATTGGGATTTTTTTTTTTTAGGAAAAGGGTCATTATATATTTTTATCTTTTTGTTATCATTGACTAGTTAAGAATAAGATGGCTCAAGGAGCTCGAGTTAATTATTGTCAACAAGATCTTGAATTAGATGTCTGAGTTTGAAATAGTGATTAGTAGAGTGCCCAATGCATTGATGAAAGTCACATTTAGGATTTTCATCATAATTATGACCATGGGGGTGAGATGGATCAATATTGAGTAGTAGTGGAAAAGTGATTAGATTTATTTTAATAAGTTTAGGTAATAGCAATGGAGGTGCATATGGTAATTTGGTGAAAGTACACTTTAGAGGTTTCCAATGAATCATTTCAGTAAGAGAGATGGAATTAACAGTTTCATTTTCTTCAATGGGCTTACGAGATGACTTAAATGTTGATTTAGATTGAAATTCATTAGAGGAAGATGATGAAGCATCATGATACTTGAGTTTTCCCATAGATAAAATCTTGACTTCACACATTTTAAACATATTCCATAATTGATCAATTTAAGGAGAGTTATCAAAGATAACACTCTCTTGAAGTGGTGGTAAAAGGATTTAAACAAAAAGATCTTGTATTTATGAATCATAAAGTACATTGGTCATCTTAGGAATATTTTTCTTATAATGTAATACATGGTCAGCTAGATGTTTTTTAGATATTTGTTTCATTTGATTGAGTTTTGCATAAGATATCTTGGTGCCGATATTGATTGAAAAGTGGTAAATAAAATCATTGGCTAGATGCGTGAAAGAAGTTTTTGAATGAATAGGTAGATCATAAAACCAATGCATGGCTTAATCTTGAAGACTTCAAGGAAAGAGCTTAGCTATTAATGTATGATCATCTGCATAATCTAGACATGCCACATGAAAATCTTGAAGATTCTCTTGAGGTTCACCATGGCCAATAAAGTTGGGTATATTAGGGGCGAAGAATTTTCAAGGAAGTGAATAAGTAGAAATGGCAGGTGAAAAAGGAGTGTGAAGAAGTAAGGAGGAATCCAAATAGGGAGAGGCACATGAAGTATCTTTTTTTAATTGATGGATTTGAATTTGGAGATGCTAGTATAATGAAACTGATTTATGGGTGCCAAAAGAGGAACCAGATTGTCCATTAAAAGCATTGGTAGGAAGGAGGGGGGAGGTAGAAATAGGAATGGAAGTAGGAATGTTAAGAGGTTAGGTGGATTCCATGGTAGCCAAAGAGAACCCAATAAGAGGTAAAAAAGAAGCATTTCGAGATTGTTTTGCAGCAAGTAAACCATTGAGAACATGCAAACGATGTGAAGGATTGGCACCCAAATCTTGACAAAATATTAGTGAGCTTGTCTAATTATTCTTGATCAAAATTAGTGTCCTCATCATAGGATTGTTCACTGTCAGATGTTTCAATGTTTTCTAGAGGAAAATTTTTGTGAGCTAACAAAGGGGTTATCATGTTCAACCATTAATTTAGATGATTTACGAAGAGATGGAAGAAGCCCAATATATTTAGATGAACCAAAATGACCACTACAGGTGACAAAAATAAAATTAAAATCCTAGAATGAAGGTTGGATTTGAGTGATGGGTTCACCAAATGATTTAATTTATTGTGAATTAAATAAAAATATTGCAGAGTCGTTATTTAACCAAATGATGTATAAATGCTGAAATATAGAAATGATAGAAGAAAAATAAGATGTAATATTTGAAACCCTAAGAATAGAAGAAGAGAGGACTTATCTAGTTTAAGATCGATCTAGAACTGATCCAAAATTGGAGAAGTGATGAATATATTGTTTAGACTGTCGTTACGGCTCACAATAAATTATATAATGCAAGAATAAGACTAGACATGGGTGCCCATGGTAGGACAAGGGCACCCGGGTGCTGAAGATCTCTTCTAGGTGCATGTGACTATGTAGAAACTTAGAACATGATTGCTATAAAGTCACAATATCTTTGTTGTTGTTTATTTTTTATCGCCTAATAGTCACACAATGATCGTCAAGGGTATTTGTAACCTAAAAAATAGAATATCACCTATAAAAACCCCCAAATTGAATTAAACCTAAAACTAAATATGCAATATAGAGAGTCAGAATGACCCCAGAGGTCACCCTCAGAGTGAACTTATGACCAATCATTTCAGTGCATCTCATACTACATGTATTTCTTGTGAGGGTGTGTAGAAATTTTGTCATAGGATACCCTTGTGCAAGTTGCACTTGATAGCGGGTTGTAGCTAAAAGTAGTAATATAGTAGAATGTGTGGATGGAATAAAATTAAATTCCCCTTCCTATGTTGTGTATGGAGAGTTTTTGCAACCCTTGTCCATTAAGTGGATGTTAGATGGATTATTTAGAGTTCTTTAGGTTCCTTTTGGATACAATCTTAGGTAATGATAGTAATGCTTAGTGCTTGGTACTTTATTTTGAACACATACCATGTACTTATATGATTCCCTTGTTTGAATTTTGTAATTAATAACCAGAAGGCCAAACCATAAGTGAAAAATATTCCCAAAAGATAAAAAAGACCCAAAAGGAGTGAGTAAGGTGAGAAAGGGTCAGTGGTGCCCAGAGAGGACATGAGCACCTATGCATTGTTGTTCTGGATGGGAGCTAGTGTCTAAAGTCATAAAATGTAAATAAGTAAAATTTTGACTAGGTTGTAGGGTGTGTAAGACCATATAGAAAACAATAAACAAATAAAAGAGGCCAAAGATATTCATCAATTACTAGTTTTCTTGTTTAGGAATCAAATGAATGCTTTTATTCTTTTAGGACCTAGAAATGTACCCAAGTGTGTGATTTTTTTCCTACAGTAGCTAATATTCCTTTCTATAATAGAAAGGGTGATCCCTAAGAGCATCTTAAATAATTACACATTTCTTTATTTGAATATACATCTCACGATATATTTCTCACTAAGATATTCTATAAGATTCTTAAGGACTTTATTTTGAATTGGTTTTATGATCTCCCCGCACATTTTATGCACTCTTTTACTACATTGGAAAATCAATTTTTGGAACAATGTTCAATTAACATTGGGGATAAGATATCTTACATAAAAATGTATAAAATCAAACAAGGATATAATGATTCTATCAATGATTATATCTTGCATTATCAAAAATTTCTTACTAAGATGAATAACATATTAGCTAAAGTAAATTGTAAGACCTTTTTGTTCAAAGTTTTCTCTCTCCCTTGCAAGAATCATTCATGTTTGATAATTTTTAATCCTTTAGCCATATATATAATACACTTAAAGATCATGAAGCTAAGATATTACACATGAACAAACTTAAGTATGTTTCTAGCTCCCCTAATCCTTATAGAATCAAGTTTCCAAGAAAATCTACTTTCAAATGTGAATCTTATGATCCAAAGGTTTCTTATAAAGTCACTATAAATGTTTATACTCAACATATTAATATCCTCTTATAACTTATAAGATTAAAATTTACATGGTTACCTTTTCCTCCAATCATGGTTTTACAAAAATTATATGAGTACAATCTCGCGTCTCTCCCTCCAACATTTGAGGTTGATACGAGCAATCATCAAAGTAGTATCTTTGATGATAATGCTTCTTGCCAGTATCACATATGTATTGATCACTATATGGATATATGGCTTAAGTTATGTCACATTATTGAGGATCTTATTAACTTTAATGCAATTAAATGGGATGAACACACTTAATATTCTAGGCCTATCAATAATATTTCTAAGTTTAAAATATTCAATGATCCACTTTCTAAGAATACAAATGAACATCTACTTTGGAAGTTATTAAAAATCATTGAGTCATGCCATCACCACCATATTATGATCATCCACTTGATGTTATGATTGGAACTATTTCTTCAGCACCATATTCTACACCAATCATTTCTTTTGATGATTCTGATATAGATGACTCATTTATTTTTGACACATTATCCATTCTAGTCTTTATTCATTAGATTCATATTCCAGGTATCTTGGTTACCCACATTTCATAGAAAATGATTTTACATAGCCATTACTTCAGTATCTTTGAATTCCTTTTGAGATTATTGTAACTGATTATGATCCACATTTTCAACGAATTACCCTACCATTCATAGTTAGATCTATCACTACACAAATGTCATTATTATTTGATGAATTTATCCCTACTGGAGTATTTCATCTATGTCTCCCTTGGATACATGTTCTTAGGGATGTTCCATCTATTAATCACCAGTGTATCAAGTTTACTATTTATCAATAAGTTGCTAATATTTGAGGTATTACTTTTTAACTCTCTCCTAGCATGCCTAGTTATTCTACAATTTGCATCCCACATCCTAGTGCATCTATAGGCATGGGTATTGTTTCATCTACCACTTCACATTACATTAGTCCTCCCGTATATATTTTGGTTACACAAGTGAATTCATGTAATTATAGGTCTACTAATAGGCCTTTAGTTACACATATTACCCCACATATTTCTCGATCTCCTATGTATTCTCCTAGCCCTTCTCTTGTGTACACTATATCTAGTGGTTCACACTCTCGTGATACTTTAAACAAATCTTAGAGCTTTCCATCTTGCTTCAAAGTTTCTCGTAAGTCTTATAGGATCCCTCACTCTTCTATTCCACCACATATCCATCACACATTACATTCTACTCACTTATTTTCTATTGCTAACTCTCCACATAGGCCTTTTTCCATACATGTCACCATTATGGTTCCACATGCACTTGAGTCACATTCCATGACACATTTGAGGTTTGAACTTCCATCATATTCAAAAGTATTTTTTCCTCCTTGTAAGGTTCTCTTAGGTTAACTCTCATTATTTCCCCCTTTGTTTCCCAATGATTCACTTTTTTTATAGGTTTGACTTGATTGTTGAGGGAGTTGTTCTACAACCAAATCTCATTTTGCACACACACAATGGGAAGAAATATTGTTTCCCATCTGTTAGTTACAATATCTATATATTCCCCTCCATATGGGAATTCTTAGATCACTCTTCCTTCTCTTAAAAGTATAGGTTTTCATTTACGCCCTTATGGAGGGCCTAAAACACACACAAAAATCAAATATTTGTTAAAATACAAAATTAGAACCTATGCTTTTAGCATACATTGTTTTCACTTTACATTATACATGTTTTAACTCCTTCATTTTGATAGATAGAATTTCTTGTTTACACACATGAATTCTAGTGGTATATTGAGAATGATGTAGGACATAAAGAGATTAGTACACAACAAGAGGTGTTGGCCTTCCCTTTTCCCAAATTATTAACCTTCGTGGAAATCTAATGTTTACATACTACATTCAGTTGATATATTTTCATTATAGTTCCTTTATTTCCTCATTACAAGTTGTTACATCTATATATCATTTGTTTTCTATCTTTCACACTAATAGGACTAGCATATGTGTTTTGTGCAAAGCTTACAACTATTCCTAGCTCTTTTTATATCATATGATCTTCATTAATCACATTTATATACAATTGATTTTCATACATATGCTATAATTGTTTGTATGTATGATTTTTTTCTACTTTGATTATGGCATAACATCCTTGATTGTCTTTCGAACCCATGGGTGTCTTATATTTGTGGAATTATTCCTTATGTATGTTTGTATACCTCACTTTTTAGGATCACATGGCTTGATTATCTTGTGATATCATGGGCATTCCATGTTTTCAAGAATTTTTCCATTTTGTGTGATATTATTTTCCATGCTTGTACTTGTTTCTACATTCTATACACTTTTTTATACTAGCACATCATTTTTTTTGTTTTCATTGTTGTTTTATTGCATTGACATTGTTGTTATTTTAATGTTTCTTATCCTTTTTTTATTGTTTTGCACCATGGTTTCTACCATGCACATCCCCTTTTATAGATATAGTTTTTTTGTCCACCACACAATCTTTTCAAGTGTAATCTATAGGTTATCATCATCTCAGACATGGGTATACACCTTTCCTTTTTATACGCACACTCAATTTTTTCATTGCACATGCACAAAAGAGGGGGGAAACATCTAGGGTTTTATCCTATATTACTATCAAACACATGCATATTTTTAGGCACAAAGATATATAAGGGTATGATAAAATGCCTCAAAATCAGACTTAGACACAAAAAAATAGAAAATATACATGGGGTTAAAAACATACAACCTAGTCAAGACTGTATGAATTATTCTAACCCTAATATATGGATTTTCCTAGGGTAATTTTATACAGATTTAGAAACATCATCATTGTTACAACATTGTCATATATTTTTTTGTCATGCAAATTTTATGGCATGAAAAATTCAAAAAATATACCATGTAAACCTAAACCTCGTTTGAAAATCCCTCTCTCGATTAATGTAAACTGGTCCTCCAACAAACTCAATCACTATGTTACCCTCATAATGGAAAGGATGAATTTTTTAATGTGATTTTAAGGTGTGTTTCATGTGTAGGGGATTTTATTCAAGTTTACTCATGAAAATTTAGAGATCCAAGAGAAGGAATTTCTCTTGGAGGCTTAAAAAGACATATTTTCATGTTTTTCACACTGGTTAACACCCCTCAGAAGCTAACTGTTGAGGAAAAAACCACTTGGGATTTTTGAAGAGGATTTACAATATACACTAAAGTTATTTAGGAATATTTAGGTAATATTTTGAGGTTTAGGGATAGATTGTGTAAATGCGGGTTTTTTAGATGTAAGGAATATATAGTCAAAATTGGAACTTAAACTTATCTACAAGATTTTTGGAGCTCCATAAGGAGTTGGAAGACAGATAAATAGGAATTGGAAAGATTAAGGAATTATATAATAGTGGAATCATCACATTTTTCACAAGACCTAAATTTTTTTCAAGGCGTAGCTCAATCTTTGTAGGCATGTCGTGATATCCCAAAGAAAAAAGGAGACATTTTTTTAATTTTTAGGAAGAATTGAAGTCTAAAACCTATTCAATTATTATTGAAATGGTCTTTGGATTCAAAATAATATAAAATTTCATACTTAAATACCATCAGGAGCTCCAGGAATTTTGTCTTAAAGTCCTCTCTTGTGCAAGGTATACTTCTCATACTTAGCCAAGTTTTGGGGTGACACATATCAACTTTTGGCTCCATGGCACACTTTTGTGTCCCTATTGTCCCTTTCCAAAAAGGGAAAATTTGGATAGAAAAATTTCCCTAGCTCATCCCCCCTCTCTGGTCCTCTATGTGACCCTCCTCAGCCCTGTGGAGTGCTTAACCGACTAAGTCCTTCTTCCCAAGACTACACCAGATAATGACAAGTGGCACAATATTTCTCAAAGTGAATTTTTATGTCCCTCTTGTAAATTTTCCAAGGGTAAATAGGGGGAAAATTTTACTATGCTCAACCCCTTCTAAGGTTCATGACATGACCATTTTTTAGCTCTCGGGTGCCTAGACAAGTTTTTTCAATCTCCCTCTCCTCGCACCACAGGGTGAAAAGTGTCAACATCTGGCTCAAAGCACATTTTTGTGTCCCTATTTTACCTTTTCACAAGGGAATAGAGGTAAGACAAAAATTCACCCAGGAGCAAGATATAAAACCCTAATATTAACCACACTCATCTTTCTATCACCCACGATCAAGTTGTGGTTAGCAAAAAGTCATGAAAACAAAATAAGCTCACTTTGACCCACATGGTAGAAAATTTTAATCAATATTGAATTTTTACACCTAAAAAAACTTCAAATGACATATTAAAAAAAATCCATACTTTCGAACACATTATATAATAGTCATGACATTGAATGTTAAGTGTTACACATAATTCTCTATCCAAAAATTGAAGCGGGAGATCCCTGTATGAGGTGGAACAGAAGTTGAGCTTCATGCATCTATTAATGGATACCATGATGTAGCAATGAAATAATAGATAGAATCTCCTTCACTTCCCAAGGATCTGATAGGTGGAATCACTTAAAAATTAGAGAAAATGATCCTCAAAAAATATAGTTTCACATGAGCTAGGTTTGGTGCCGATGTATTTTTCAGGGATATTGAGGAATGTATTTTTCATCATCATTATACCCTACTTGAATATTGTTTCAATTTCCTCAAGATCCAACAAGAAAAATCATCTAAAACTCAGACTAAAGGATCCTCAAATAATCTAGTTTCATTTGAACTATTGCTTGTAAAATGGAGTTGTTATTTTTTTGAGATATGGAGGACTGAATTTTATCATTATTATGTCCCATATGATGAAAAATGTGTTTTCCCACTCAAATAAGTAATCATCCAAAATTTTGAGCAAGTGATTTTGGAATAAAACCCATAATTTCAAGACAACTTTCATTGCAATCTGACACATGTAGTGCACTTACTAAAAATTTCTAAAAAATAGTAGTCTTGGCTAGGACTTGTTAAAAATACAAAGTGTCTAGTTTCAGTACATAAAGTAGTGGCAACTCCAATTTCGCTAATATTGTTTATTTATTACATCATCATAAGGTTGATATTTTTTCTCATGGTCTGAATAAGAAACAATTAATTCTCATCCAAAGTCATCCATGAAAGGATCATCGTGAGGTTTGAGACATCAAGAGCTTCATTCGAGTTCAAGTCACCAAGAGGATGATCATACTGGGAAAAATATAAAAAACATCATTGTTAGTAAAGATGGAGACCAACACAAAAACAACATATCTTAAACAATGTTTCTAAACACTTGATCCATGCTTGATAACAAGCTCTCATCTTGCAAGTTGGTAGAGGTGTATTTTGCAGTGTATCAATGTAGTGTGTAGGACAAGAACATGGGACTCATTCTCATTCATACCTTCAAGTTCTATTTGGTATCATCCTTACTATCAAGAAAATGTCACCTAGTTCTATGAGAAGAATTTTCATATGAGGTGTATGAGTTAATCTCATTCAAGGAGTAATCTAGAGTAAAAAAGGTAAAATATAGATCTTCATTTAATGAGAAATTAGTTTTATTCCATTATCTTCCATCCACTTGGTAATGTTACTAAACACTCACCTCAAACCTTGTAGTGTGGTCATTTTCATCTCCTCACATCATTCCAATCAATGGCCACTTCTCAAAAAATCCATCCCTTTCACCCATATGATGAAGGCCTATTTTAGTAAGTGAAGGTTAAACATCAATAGGTTTGAGTACCGTGGAGTTGTATCTCATGATCCTTGGAATCATTTGTAAAATCCTAATGAGAAAGAGAGTGATCCTTACTCTCACTGTGGGATCAACAAGGAACCATCATGAGTGATGCATGTTGTCATATCAGGCTAAC
The DNA here is from genome assembly GCA_019776745.2 of Taxus chinensis. NCBI lineage: Eukaryota > Viridiplantae > Streptophyta > Pinopsida > Cupressales > Taxaceae > Taxus > Taxus chinensis. Next base: position 104,951,985 of record CM034147.1, on the reverse strand, counting down.
ATTGGGGGGTCTCATAACATTTCTCCTAAACATTTGTTTGGAAGTCTGAAGATTCCATGCATATTGCAAAAGGAGGAGATTATAATCAGAACATTCTTCATCAACAATAGATTAATCAATCCCTTGCCTTTCTCTCTTCTCCCTCTCTCCATATTATAACTTTCAATTGAGAATGTAATTTTTCTAATTTTTTCCTATCTACTTAACTGACGATAAAATATTTGTAAAATTTAAAATTAATCTCTCAAATTATAAGAGAGGTTCTTAATTTATCTATTCTAGGGGAAATTGAAAAGTCATAAGTGATAGGACATGAATATTCATGTGAGGGTTATGTTAGTGAAAATTCACAGCACCCCCAAATGAGTTATGGATCTACTTTTCTAAGGCAATTCATTTGGTGTGATTTCACAACATTGATCTTTCCCAAAGTGTCAGACCTTTGCAAATGGGGAAATATCTCCAGAGAAGGCTGGTTCCTCTTCCTAAACTACCTACCACAATCCATTCCAGTGCAGGAAAGATAATCTAACCTAATCTAACTTCCAAGGAGACAAGGAGAGGAAGAAAACAAGGAAAAATAGAGCTTGTACTAAAAAAGTGATACACCAGAGAAGGAAAATGTTGATCATCTATCAAAACTACCATGGAAACAAAGAGAGGTGAGCAATGGAGAGGATGGACAAGTGCATCACAGACCAAACATGGATTTCACACAAAAAATATTCCAAAACTCCATGAACACAGCTCCAAAACATGCAATGAACATCCAAACATGCGCAAATACCTTGTAATGAAGAGAGGTAAGGAAAAAAACAAAGAAAATGAGCCAAGGATAGACAAATGCATCACAAAAACATGTTTTTATTGCTCAGAATTCACACAGTGCATCATTTCATGGGTAAGAGGAAAAAAAATTCCATTACAAAGTAGGGGAGGAGGTTAAAACTCTATTTTCTACCTGGGGAAGAAAATAAGGGAGAGGCAGAGAAAAGGGATGAACAACCTTTTACAAATGAGCCAAAAACTGGCTTTTATCGCTCGAACATAATGAAGGAAATGAGAAAACGTGGGAAAATTGATTTTAAAACTCCAACCACCAACAAGATCCATTTAATTATCCTCAAAATGATGGGTTTCCATGAAAAATCCCATACTTCATCATACATTACTTCGCAGAGCAAGAAAGAGGCCCATACTTCATTAATTTTGGTGGTTGGGGTCATTTTCTACAATTATTCCATGACAAAGACGTTTTCCCATTTTTATCCCGTAAAAATCCATCAAAATTTAAAATTAAAATGTCCATCATGTAGAGGATATCAAAAATTTTCCATTGATACAAAAATCATGAAAATCTGATATCTAGATCGAAAGATATGGCCCTATGAAGATTTAGGGAAAAACAGGGCAAAATTAGGGCAAAAATTGGGTTCGCAGGGCAAAATCCTAATTTTTTCCCTCTTTTTTCAAATTGGAAAATTTTTCCAAAAACTCTCCATGCCCCACTCCTGCGATGTCACGTGGCACCCTCTGGTTGATCTATGGGCCTCAAGAGAAAATTCTGCCCAATTTGCCCACTTGGGAAATTTTTCCAAAAGTCCCTGCTGGCCCGATCTCCACTACTGATTGGACACGTGGCACCTTCTGATTCAGTGCAGAGATGCAGTTCAACTTTTCACCTTTACGCTTTTATGGTTTTGGCAAAAAACCAAAAATCCTTCCAACCCCCCGACTCCCATCGCTGATTTGAACACGTGGTGCATTATGATTGGCATGAGGCCTTAACCAATTTTTCTCCATTATTTTTTATGGGCTCATGGGTGAACTTTTACTTCTAAGTTTTTTGCCCAAAAGGGCTAAGTGCCAAAAATTTTCCCATAGGTTTGCCTTGGCAAATTTTTCCTTCAAACTCCGTCGAGCCATAACTCAAAAAATACAAGGAGTTAGGAGGACTTCTTTACCTTTCTAGAAAGGGGAAGAAATCATCTATCTGTTGAAGCCATTTCCAAAATATTTTGAGTGATTGAAATGTTTGAAAATTGAATTTTAAGCACAAGGAGTTAATAATGAAGGTAAGTTAGCCAAAATATGCAGAGGATCATTTTGGATAACAATTATGGTGACTCAGAGGGGTTATCTGCCTGCTAGATGAATGATCAGTGGCCTTTGTTGCATCCATTTACCATGGAGTCAAGCCTGATAACCAACTCTGATTTGAACTATGAAAATATAACCTCTGAGGCACTTGGAAACCCACTAAAACTTGGAGTTGATCTTCAAAAGCCATTAAATGCACTGTGCAAGAGAAACTAAAACAGCACCAAACATCTATGTACAAACTAAAAATCATACATGCTCCAAATGGAACATGCAGATGGTGTAAAATCACTTCTTCTACTGAAAGCAAACCTACCTACTCTAACCAAGAGCAAAGGGAACTCAAACAAATCCTGTAACTAGCAGGGATAAATAACTTCCCTTCCTAAAAAATGGCATCCATACAACTGATTTGGCACTAAAAATGGCTATTAGTATGAGTGGAAAAATAAGAATAAGTTGGTCCTCCACCCAAATCATCAAGGTGTCAACTGAAAATAGATTGAATAAATCTTTTAGTTTCTCAACATTTGGATTGTAGAGGTATTATAGTTGATCCTTGGTACCTTTCATATCATCCTCAGGCCTGGAAGCAAGCATGACAGGTGGAAACTCCCCTTTTGACTCCAATGAAGACAAGTACCTAATAGGGCATGGTCTGGTCCTTATCCTCTAAAAATGGAGTCTTCTTGTAGACCTCCTTGGGTGAATGGTGTGGAAGGAATGGTGGAACTTTTCTACTCTTTTCCTTCCTCTTCTAGTGAAGAACATGGAAGATTAATATCTTCCAACCTTGATTCCAAAGAGCTGCTATAAAATGTAGGCTGCTACAAATGAATGCTCTCCTTCATGGCAGTAGGTTCTTGTGTTTGTAATATGGATGATGAAGGAGAAAATAATTTGATTTCAATTGGTTCCTCTCCATCAAAACAATCCTCCAAATTTGACAGATAAACTACCTCCTTGTTGTCCTGCTGCAAATGCTCAACCTCTTCCACGGTGTTCTTTTGATCTGCAACTTGATCACCATGGTTATCTTCATTCTCAAATATGAATTTTGAAAGATCAAACTATTCTTCAATGTTGGATCTTGAATAGAATGAAGTATAAGGAAGAACTGAAGGTTCTTCTATAACCTGTTTTGATTTCAAAGCTCTTGGACCTACATTTTTCTCTTCCACAGCTAGAATGTGCTCCTCTTCTTTTGGATTTGGAGTAGCTTCTCCTTCCTCTACTGCTTGAAGACCATCTTGCTCTTGATTGAAATCTTCCTATAACATGATTTTTTTCAAATCAAACTCTCCAATCTGTTGTTCTAGAGGACAAGTTGGGGCTGCAAGATCTCTTTTAGAGCTTTCCTCTATCATGGATTCATCAACCAAAACCAGCCATTTGAATGAAAGCAATAAATTATCAATAATGCCTTCTTTTGTTGTTATAAAATTTTATTTGGTCTCATCCATTTTCTCCTTTCCAATGGGACTTTACCTCCTCTGTAGACTTAACTAGCAAGGGGATCTTTGTAAACCCAAATTTGGCAGCCCAACTCTTCATATTGTTTGTTATTTCTTTTCTATTGGGCCCCTCTTCTTGTTTTCCTTGATTGGATTCTTGAGTATCTTCCAAACATGGATTTTGGAATGCAAGAGGAGGGGTGGGTTGTGATTCAACTAGTTTTGCAATTATTTGTGGTGGTGGAGGAGGTAGAACTTCTTGTTTCTTTAGAGGGGATGCCATTTCTTTGGCTCTTGTGGAGGGAATTTGGATTTAGAAGAGAAGAGGGAAGAAAAACTGAGATGGGGTGGAAGACTAGGGGATGGAGGTATGGAAGCAACACTTGGGGTAAAAACTGGGAAGCTTGGAAAGTAGAGCTTGGGTTAAGATGGTGCTACTTGAGAAAGAGAAAAAGAAAAGCTATGAGATGGCAGACTTACCCATTGAAAAGGTTGTCTTGAATCCAAGTCATAAGCCCCTATCTCTTCAGTCCATTATGCAAGTTGGAGCAGCATCTCCACCATGAAGTCTAGCTTCTCTTGAGAGCTGAAGTGTCTTGGAAAAGGGCCAACCCATGGACAAGGTGCCCTGTAACAATTTCTGAAAGCCTTCATTTGAGCTGTTGCTCTTGATTGCACCATGTCAATCTCCATTTTTTTTATCTTCTTCAATAAACCAGCATCTTGCATTTGATTATCTTCATTCTTGGCATACCCCTGCTCTTGGAAATCTCCATATCCAGACTGATTTTAGAACTACTGCTCATAGGGGTAACCATGTTGATTTTGTATTTTATCAAAATGTTGATTTGGAGGAGTTGTAAAACATATTGGAGATGGAATGTCTTGTTGTTGTTGTAGATGTGAATTCCATGATGGAAATGAAGTCATGATTGCACAACTTCATGGAATGCAAAAGAGTGAAAGGTATGGAAAGAAGAATGAATGAAAAAGGAATGTAAATGAATGAAAAGGAAGGTCTACAACTTCAGAGATGGGTAGTTGACCATATGGATTCACCAGATTTGTTTGCAATTTCCTCCAGAGGCTGAAATTTTAAATAGGAACACATCAACCTACAAAAATAAAAATGGAAGACCTCTTGGTCCTACCGGGTGTGCCAAAACTTTTAGTGAAAATTCACAGTACCCCCAAATGAGTTATAGATCTAATTTTCTAAGGTAATTCATTTGGTGTGATTGCACACCATTGAGATTTCCCAAAGTGTGGGACCTTTGCAAATGGGGAAATCTCTCCAGATAAGGTTGGTTCCTCTTCCTAAACTACCTTCCACAAGCTATTCTAGTGCAAGAAAGCTAATCTAACCTAATATAACTTCCAAGGAGATAAGGAGAGTAAGAAAACAAGGAAAAATAGAGACTCCAATAAAATAGTGATACACCAAAGAAGGAAAATGTTGATCATCTATCAAAAATGCCATGGAAACAAAGAGAGGTGAGCAATGGAGAGGATGGACAAGTGCATCATAGACCAAACATGGATTTCACACAGAAAATATTCCAAAACTCCAAGAACATAGCTCCAAAACCTGTAATGAACATCCAAACATGCACAAATACCTTGTAATGAAGAGAGGTAAGGAAAAAAACAAAGAAAATGAGCCAAGGATGGACAAATGCATCACAAAAACATGTTTTTATTGATCAGAATTCACACAGTGCATCATTTCATGGATAAGAGGAAAAAATGCTATTATAGAGTAGGGGAGGAGATTAAAACTCCATTTTCTACCTGGGGAAGAAAATAAGGGAGAGTTAGAGAAAAATGATGAACAACCTTTTACAAATGAGCCAAAAACTGGCTTTTATCGCTCAAACATAATGAAGGAAATGAGAAAACATGGGAAATTTGATTTTAAAACTCTAACCACCAACAAGATCCATTTAATTATCCTGCAAAATGATGGGTTTCCATGAAAAATCCCATACTTCATCGTACATTTCTTCGCAAAGCAAGAAAGAGGCCCATACTTCATTAATTTTCGCGGTTGGGGTCATTTTCTGCAATTTTTCCATGACAAAGACATTTTTCCATTTTTCTATCACAAAACTCCATCAAAATTTAAAATTAAAGTTTCCATCATGTATAGGATTTCAACAACTTTCCATTGATACCAAAATCATGAAAATCCAAGCTCTAGATCGAAAGCTATGGCCCTCTAAAGATTTAGGGAAAAAAAGGGCAAAATTAGGGCAAAAGTCGGGTTTACAAGGAAAAATCATGATTTTTTCCCTCTTTTTTCAAATTGGGAAAATTTCCCAAAAACTCTCTATATCCCACTTCTCTGATGACATGTGGCACCCTCTAGTTGTTTCATGGGCCTCAAGAGAAATTTCTACCCAATTTGCCCGCCCAGGAAAATTTTCCAAAAGTCGTCACTGGCCCGACCTTTGCTGCTAATGTGGACATGTGGCACCTTCTGATTCGGTGCAAAGATGTAGTTCAACTTTTCAATTTTGTGCTTTTATGGTTTTGGCAAAAAGCCAAAAATCCTTCCAACCCCCGACTCCCGCCGCTGACTTGGACACATGGCGCATTATGATTGGTACAGGACCTTGACTAGTTTTTCTCCATTCTCCTTTGCGGGATCATAGGAAAACTTTTACTTTTGAGTTTTTTTTCCCAAAAGGGCTAAGTGCCAAAAATTTTCCTGTGGGTCCGCCTTGGAAACGTTTCCCTCCAAACTCCACCGAGCCATAACTCAAAATATACAAGGATTTAGGAGGACTTCTTTACCTTTCTAGAAAGGGGAAGAAATTATCTATCTATTGAAGCCATTTCCATAATCTTTTGAGTGCTCGAAATGTGTGAAAATGGAATTTAAAGCACAAGGAAGGAAATAATGAAGGAAATTTAACCAAAATAAGTAGGGGCTCATTTTGGATAATAGGTTAGATGAAGAGTTTCATTATAAAGCTATAAATCAGGAGAGCCTCCTCACTTCAAAGGATGGTTATTCTTGTTTACTAGCTCCAATGTTCTCTCTAGGAACAAGTGACAAATTCCTCTATTTCCTTTGTCTATGTTTCCTCCCCATCTCAACTACACTCTATGAACATGTAATTATTGAATATAATGCAATAAAACATTTTGATTCCTGTGTTTTGTTATTTTTTCTATGTGAATGGTGTCTTTTAGTTGAAATCATAGATGTATTCTAGTTTTGACGAAATAAAATCTTTGTGATATTTATCGTGCAAAACCCTTCTTCTCTCCACACCTCTCTCTCAAGATTTTCCTCCTTTGTAGTATCTACACTAACTTTACCATATGTATGGTGAAGTACCCCTATGTGATCCCCAGTCGAGAGGTCACCCCTGAGAAATTAGAATAATGTAAATATTTTCCTATTTTCTGTAAATGGAGCTGCCACATTCAAGAAAAGGGACTTACTCTCACACACTATTGGTGAGAGTTCTCCAATTTTCCCACTTGAAAAATTATTTTGCCAAAAACTTTTGGCACCCACTGTGGAGCAGATTTAGAACATCTGCACCCAATATTGATTCCACAAAATCCATAAGAAGTACATATTCCAAAAAACAAAAACAAAAATAAGATATTTGAAAATCCTTTAAAAAATAAAAAATTGAAAAATATCGAAAATACTATTTGAATGTTTAAAATCATGTTGCAATCTTGTTGAAAAATCTACATTTTTCAAGTTTTATCCCTCTCTAATGCTCTAAACAAGCTGGCAGAAAGAAAGTAAGAAGACAACTTATTAAAAACCCTCTTGAAGCTCATACTGAAGAACTAGCTACAGATCCATTGGTCCTGACTCCACCAGAAGAAGAAATAGAAGTGAAATACATGTTAGCACAAAAACATGTGGCATGGGGACAAAACACTAGTCTATTTTCCTTGACTCCTCAACTCCAATAACCTCTAAAATTCTATGGAGATGGAAAACAATAATCAGATGATCATATTACGAATTTCATAATAGTTTGTGACATTCTTTGTGTACAACATGAAGATTTTGTAGTGCGTCTATTCATGGAAAAATTATAATATGTTTTTGTTGAATGGTTTTACTATTTTTCATCAAGCTCAATTACTTATTTGAGTAATATGAAAATCAATTTTAATAAATATTTAAGACTATAGAATATTCTCATGCCCTCCTTTCTCAATTAACTCAAATGAATAAAGAACCTCAAGATTCCATTATATACTTCATGGAAAAATTCAACAAGTTTATTAACAAGATTCCCATTTTTTCTCTCCCTACTACAGATAACTTGAAAAGGTTATTCATGAATACCCAATTTACTAAAGTTATTTTATTTCTAAAGAGAGTTCAACTAAGAGATTTTGGCCATGGCCAAGAAATTTACATTGAAGTGGAAGATGACCTCATCTTGTAAGGAAATATCAAGAATCATTTAATGAACAATAAGGCCCATAATCCCCAAGATGAGAGGGTTGATTCATTGTTGGAGAGTTTCGATAATGACTTGAAAATGTTGAAGAAGGAGGTTTATCAATGAGAATCCCACCAAAATCAAATAAGGAACCAGATTATAGGAGCACCCCGAAGGATTTCCTTAGAAGCTCTACCAGTCAATGTAATATGTGGAACTCGGGTGGAGGAATAAGAACTTGTAGATTTGGATCAAGAGATAGAAGACAACAATGTCCTAGATATTGATGAAGTAGATGATGCAAAAAATTTATTCCTTAAACATGTAGAAGGTGAAGAATAATATGATGATGATGTACCTATCTTCTCATGTATTGTGTTCACCCATTCCCAATATCAGAAAGGAAATTCCCCCACCGCTTCTCAAAAAAATAAGGTTAAAGATCCTTATGTGGCGACTCTACAAATTAAAATAATCAAGAGAGGATCTCCATTTCCACCTTCCATGGAGTCTATAATAGAAAATCTAGATCTCATGGAAAGTAAGAGGCTATCTATTATTGCAAGTAATTCTCTCAATGCCCCTTCTAGTTCTAATTTTGTTCCTATAAAATCTAGTCTTTCTAAAGTTTTTAATGTACCTACAAAATCAGTGATTGTTCCCCAAACATATACTCCCATTGTTAATCCAGCTCCAACTTCAAAGGTAGTACCTCCTTCACCCCTCAAAGCACTTGTTGTATCAGAAATATTTACCTCATCTCCATCAACCTATTTTTATATCATAGAACATGTGAACAAGCCTAAATTTCAGATTTCCAAATTTGATTATTTGTGGACTCACCTAGAACAATTTGATAAGCTTGTACGCCATATCAAGGATAGTAGTTAAAATCATAATATTGTAGTTCCTGGTTCCAAAGGACTACTATCAACTCCACCTTCTCCTCCATCATAGAATATTATTTCCATGAGTGCATCTAAGACCGATAAGATTGATCCATTCTATTTATCCCTTATCATTGGAGGATATCATTTGGACAACTACAGAATAGATATGGGAAATTCTGATAATGTGATTCCTATAAAATTTGTCAATACTATTGTACTTACCTTAACATGGGAAAATGTCTCTTGTTTCTCCATGAACTCCAAGGAATTCCCACTTGTGGGGAAGATTAAGGATGCATGGGTAGCTCTCATTGACTTTCCAGATATGAAAATATTATTGACTATTTTGGTATCACATATTCTGGCATCATTTAGAATATTGCTAAGTAGAAGTTTATTCTAGGACTTGGGAGGTAAAATCCAAATGAATTTGTCTTCTGTAACTATCCTAGTTAGGGTAAAAATGGAAAAGTTGCTTCTGGTAGGAAATATGAAATACACGATACAAAAAGTCAAGAGATCCAAAATATAATATCTTTTACCAAGATAGCAAGAATGGAAATAAGTTCATAACATCCAAATATGAGGTAGGAATTCCTATCTTGATAATACCAAGAATTCATTTCTAGTTAGGTACTGATAATGATTAAGAGTGGAAATATCACTACTTGCAAGAGAATAGTCTAGAATTACCAAATGTTGTAGGCCATGAAGAAAATGAACTGATTCTTGATGAGTTCTAAATTGAAAAATTGACCAATGCATTTATTTGTGAAGAAGGGGTTTTCTCATTTCCATTCAAAGAAGAATATTATCTTAGTAATTAGTGTATTGATAGAACTAATTTCAATTATCTAATTGAAGATGTCACTCGTGAAGAAGAGAGACTAATTTTGTATGAGCCTCTAAAAGATTTGAAAGAGTAATTTTTGTAAGAAATGATGAGAGTTGTGTAAGAAACAAAAAATCCCTAGCTCAACATTGAAATCCTAATGCAAGCCATGAAATTTCAATATAGATATGAATCTAGTTATGAATTTTCAGTTGATTTAAAAAAATCATGATAAAATAGATCAAGATGAAAAACCCGATATCTCACTTGAGATAATGGTTGATGGATGTAATGATGAAAGTGAAGTTTTCCATTTTTCATTTGAAGAGGAAAATACTCTCAAAAATGAAAAGGTTTGAACAAAGGTCTTTGATTCCTTCGAAGATGAGGCCTCCCATAATGAAGAAGTATTCAAATTCAATGATCTTTGGGATGATGAATCAAGTTCTCCAAAAAAATTCCCCAAATTTCAAAATGAAGATTCACCAAATATATGTGAAGGTGATATTTTGGAATTTTCAAAAGAGAATTATATGCAAGAAATGTTAAACGTTGTGGAAGGAAGAGAAGATATAGAGCTCAGTCTTAATATCTTAGCTCATCCATGGTTGTGTAAGATAAGTATGAAGCTAAGTTTGATTCTTCATTTGGTGCCCAAATTTTTCATGATGAAATGGGACCAAAAACTGGACTCAATCCTTCTTATGAAACTTGTTTTAATAAGCATGAATGTGGGAAAGAGAAATACTTAGAGAATTTAAGCAATACAGTTAAAAATTATCCTTAGAGAAGTAGCAAACTAAAAATGGGAAATCAGCAATGTGGATGAGTATAGAAGAAAATTTACAATATGATACTTATAGTAGGAACAATGGACTTTGTGGGAAAAGTCTAAACATTATAGTAATTATGTAGGCTCACTTCTCTCAAGTATATAGATAATCATGAAATTTCCTGACTTTAATAAGAAGTTGAGGAAAGGATGCTACTTCCTGGAGCTAGTCAATGGCTTCATAGAGCATCATCACCCAATGTTACCTATTTCACCAATAATTTTTACACTTTATAGGATAAAACAGATAGAAGGTAAAATGGTAATGGAGGAATACCTGTGAGGTGAAGGTGGTCAGTAAAATGTGTGCATTGTAGAATTTTGATCCAAGTTGATTGTGTGAGCTTGCCTTTGGTTAGGAGGAATGACCTTTATAAGAAACACAACAATACCAAAAAATATTATTAAATAGCATATGAAATTGGACTGCCTAGTGTATGCTAGATCCAGGAAGTGTGGTGCTTCCTAGATAGGTTATCAATCCACTATTTAATAACAAATTAATGTGAATAAGAAACTATAATGAATAATTCCTACTGTAATGTAATTATTTAGGTTTCTCATACACACAATACACTAGATTCAATGCTAAATATAAAAATACAACACTAAATCTAATTAGAACCAAGGTTTGTTTAGGTTACGAAGGTCTGTCAGAGGTCTAGTAAGGGTCTGGGGATGATTGGTCGAGGTCTGGGTTGGTTTTGGGTAAGTGGGAAGCTTGTTGGTATGATCGTATAAAATGACACAAAGACTAGTATTGGTTGGGTATCCGATGTTGGTATAGGGATGGAAGTGATGGTGATCAGGGAACCAACTTTGGTAAGGGTAATAGGTAGTAAATTATCAAAAATGGGTTTTTAGGCTCTCTGTGATTGTACAAAGAGTGAGGGTAGTGTGGTTTGGGTCATAATATGGCTGAGAAGACTCGAGAATACTAAGAAAGAGTTTTAGAAGGGTGAAAAGACTTAGGGTGGTTGAATAGTGGGTTGGTGGGAAGAAGGTGATGTACAGGTAACAAAAGAAATAAAATACTGAAAGAAACAAGAGATTTATAATGGGATAAGTACAAATAATTAAAATCAAGGTAATTACTTGGTATTTTGTAGATCCTGTGAGTTGATATGGTTGATGGTTGATTGAAGAAAAGGTGTTTGATTCCAATGCCACAATAGTACAAACTATGTGCTCCCATGAGTAGTCTAATGATCTGGAAGGAGAACCTGTTGCTTGTCATGCACTATGGTTGTGTGTGTTCATCATCTGGATGTAAGAGGGCTTGAATATTCATGCTTGAATGTAATAAGGCTCTAATAACTGAATGAAAAACCTAGGTAAAGAGTTGTAAAATTCTATATAAAGGAACTGATGGTGGTTTAGTTGATCAATGTCAGTTAGGGTGAAATAGTCCTATTACCAAAAATAGGCAGATCTTCCCAAATTTGGCATGCTTTCCTTGTTGGGTCTACTTAGGGAGGTAGAGTTCACATGAGAGAAGGTAGGAAGATCTTAGAATAATTCTAGTTAGGTTTAGGAAGAATTCTTAGTTAGTTAGGTCAAGTGGTGACTCAGGACTGGGAGTGATGACTCAGTGCTGAAAGTGATGACTTGGTCACTGTGAGTTAAATGCCCCTAGAATGGGTCCATGGTGGGGTGTAATGATGAGATGAAGGTGTGAGGATGAAATTAACTTAATTACATTAATTAATATTGTGAGGATGAATATTAATAGGAGATTATGGGGTCAAATGTGTTACGTTAATTAATTGAAGGTGACCAAGGCGAGTGTGACCCAAATTTGGTGTCTAAATTTTCCCCTTTTTTCACGTAACTTGTATTGATAATCGAAGCTAACAAAAATAGGAATTCGGAGCTCAAAGTATGAGTGAGGGTTAGGTTGCCCCTAGTGTGGGTGGAGGTGATCCCCCTCAAACCAGCAATGGATGAGGTGTTAAACGAAGTTTGTGAGTGGTTTGAAAAATGGGTAAGTGATGAAAATGAGGGTAATTTGGTTATAAGTAAGGGTGATTTCATTTGGTTAATAGATAGTGGTAGTCTAAAACATGCACATGTGTAGATTGCGATAAGGTACCAGGTTGAAGAGCTTACAAACTCTACGTCGTCAAAGGTTTATAGGTTTATCCAAACAAGGTTGAAGTGGTTCAGGTATCCAAGGTATAGGATATGGTCCTGAAACACCACTAGGTAAGGTGTAGGAATGGGCAATAGGTTTTGTTCCAGGGCACCAAAGGTATGGTTGGGATAAACAACACGACTTAAGCAAGGTAAGGTCATTAGGATGAACAACATGAGTAACATCATTGCAAGGTATAACTAGTAAGTGAATTCAAGTGTCACAATGGGCGAGGTTCGGTTGGCTTATTTAGGTAAGGTTGTAGATAAGGCCATGTTACAAGAAAAACATGCCCCAACTGATTGGGAGGTTAGGTCATAGGTAATAAGGTCATTAGGTTGAGTTGTAAGGCTAGGTGTGGACTTTGGGAAGATGAAAAGGGTTTCGAGAAATATGTATATTAGGTTCAAATAGGCTAGCTGATACCAGTTAAGGGGAACTGACCATGTTAAAGGTAAACCAACCATGATGTATTAGGGCATGTGTCTGATACCGGTCAAAATAAACTGATGTCGATCAAGTTGTATTTGGGATAAAAAGGTAAAATCCATGTTTTACAGATCTATTTATGTTTTTTCTATTTGTGAAAAATGAAAAGTAGAGAGAAGTTTGGCGGTTTGACGTAGTGAAATCGATAGAGTTACAATCCAGGTGAAGGTTGATTGTTTTTTAATAGACCCATGAGATTGATTGGATCATTGTGATTGGTTGGAGTAATGACAATTTGATTCAAGCATGGCAGAGGCAGAACAAGGGGCTAGAGGACCACCGGTTTAGAGACCAGAGGTGCCACAAAGGAGGAGATGTCATGTTGAGGTAAAATTTAATCCAGATTGTTTGTTTTGTGTAAAATGTAAGGTAAAACAAGAAGAAATTGGGTTTTAATTTGAATTTTTAATTTTGGGTAAAAATGGATAAAACTAGGTAATGGGAATGAGAAATGTAGAGTAACTAAGCTAGAAAATAAAGATGAGTAGGGTTGGGGTAGGATTTAGGTAAATGATAGGGTTTATTTTAAGTTTTTTTAAAATTTGGGGTGTGGGGGTTTGGTTTTTGAGATGAAATAGTAAGCAACATCAGTTAGTCAGTGGCTGACATTAGGTTGGTAGGCCGGCATCGACAGGTAGAATGGGTGACCAGCAGTCACTGTGAAAAGTTACTTGGCCCAAAAAAGGCAAAAATTAGGAGAAAGAGCTAGGTAAGGTGGTAAGATGAAATGGTAGGGTAGGTAAGTAGGGAATGTGGTAAACAAATATAGAAGAGAGGTAGGGGTTGTTATAGGCAAGGATAGATGTGTGGTTAGGTGAAAATTGGGTCGAATAGTAAAGGAAGGTTGGTGATGAAATAGAACATTGGGACTTGTTTAGGCTAGATAAAATGGATGATAGGCTAGTGAAATAGTGAGGAAATCAATAGGTAGGTAGAGAAATGTGGGTGTGGGATGGGGGTAGTATGTCACTAGTTGACGATGTGGGATAGGGTACCACTATTATTATTGTGGATATGACCCAGCATCACGAGGAAGAGTGGACTCATATGCGAGATGTTGGACTGAACAATATAAGGTGATACAAATATATCAAGTGAGATCATAGTCTTATGGTTGATCTCATCGATAGATGGGATGCATCAACCAATACCTTCCATCTACCCACCAGCAAGATGACTATCACGCTATAGGATGTGTATAGGATTCTACGGCTACCTATTATTGGTGAGCCAGTATATCAGATTGAATTCGATCTGATGGTTGAAATGTTTGGGGAAGTAGTAGGTAACTTGGCTGAGCACATTACCAGCCTTGTGTATAGATTTATGTATGTTGTGCATCCACAGGAGACTCTTTTAGTAGTACTAATGATGGAGACTAGATGCTACGCAATTCCTAACATAGAGGATGGTTGATTTCCTCGAGTACTGATGGGGGTTTACAGGATATGGTTGAGAAGTGATTTTATTTTGCATGGGCACCTGCATATCTAGTGCATATATATACAGAGTTAAGGGATTATTAAAGGATGTGACAATACAGAATATATTGTACGTTCCTATTGCACTTCTGGGCATATGAGTACATAGTGATTGTGTGCCCACATGGACTACCGATAGAAGAGTGGTACAGGGTGGGATGAGAGAATTTTACAGGAGATGGGTTGTAGTAGATGGAGATCCATAAGTGGAGGAGGCACAACATGATGTGGATTACTACAGATGAAAACTATAGGGTTTGTATGTGTTGGATATATTATGACGACCCTATGTTGATTTTCTTGCTTATAGAGGCATGACATATGAGCTACAGGGAATACAATTGATCAGATGGATACAGGGGAGGGGAGTCATGCTGGTGAGCATGAGATGATTTTTGTGATAGATTCTGATGTCAGTTTAAACTACAATAGGATGTGCCTCCAGCATTCCCTCAGTATAGGAGAGATGATGTTGAGCAACCACTATCTCCGCCACATCAAGTAGATTCTATAGGTTAGGAGGAGCAGGTGGTAGATAGAAGGATAGATGACGTTGGTGTGATAGATGGGTATAGAAACTGGTGGGTAGTCTAGCTATAGGAATTACCACCCTGACCAGGTCAACCAAACTTGGCTAGTATTATAGTTTAGAGAGATACATAACAGGGTTAGATGACTGCTTTAGGGGTGCAGTAGACAGTAATGTAGGCAGAGGTAGTCACCTTGACAGGATAGGTGACGATGTTATAGGGTCAGCTAGTAGCATCCCAGGCACAAGTTCCTACATAGGAACCCATAGGGTATGGTGTACATGTAACATTGCTATAAGCACAGGTCACTAGTTTGTAGGGTTGGCTAGCAGCCACTCAAGCACATGTTGTAACCCTACAAGCCCAGATAGCTGCAAATATACCAGTATATGCACCAGGACGGGGTCCCATAGTACAGTTAGGAGGACACGGGCATTTATTATTAGGGAAGAGTTCACAGGTTACATCTAGGATGATGGTTCCACCCTAGTCCAAATATTGTGAGGTTTAAGGATGCCCTGAAAAAGGCCTGCTATTACGAGGACCATCTAGACTTTGCAGGTATTGATGTTCCCTCATATGCCGAGTATAGGGCCTAGTAGGAAGCTAGTGATAGGACTAGGTTCATGACTCATAGCTCAAGTAACACATGGTTTCATTGGCCCCAGAGATAGGGTCAGGGTGAGGCTACCAATTTTCAGATTTTGGGCCTGGCAGAGGGCCAGGGGGAGGAGATGGAGGTTAGGCAAGGACTAGTAGAGGGTGGAGAGATGTTGCTAGGGTGATTGATAGGGAGAGAGGAGGAGACATGTGAGAGTGGAGAGGAGGGCCTCATATGGGTTTGATTGATCATGACATGTGATACTTGTATGATGAGTTTTGATTTATATATACCGGTATGCATGCCAAAGATGTTGTGATATTTTTATATGATATTTTTTGAGACATTTTGATTATGTATCCATGTGTATATGTGTATTGATACACATACATTCCTCTTTATATAGTTTATGATTATTATTGGATGGATGGTGTACTCTTTTTAATTTCCATTGTTATTGTGTACCATAATAACTTGGTGAGTTAGGCATGATTGAGTCTAGGTCATTTATGCATGATGGAGTTAGGTATAGGCCTAGTTTTGTTAGGTATAGGCATGGTGGAGTCAAGTATAGGCATGGTGTATTTAGGTATAGGCATGGTGAAGTCAGCTATAGGCATGGTGGAGTCAGGTATAAGCATGGTGGAGCCAGGTATAGGCATGGTTTGGTCAGGTATAGGCATGGTGGAATCTAGGTAATTTCCAAGTTACTAATATTATGGAAATACTATACTGTATGTATGTTGTGGTTAAATTTACAAGTAATTAATATCATGAAAATATGAAATGATTTAAGTAGAATATGGTTGTGGTGATAAAAATGGTAGGTATGTATGTTTTTATGATATATTAATTTCCTCGTTTTGTGTAAAATGGAAACTAACTAAGGTAGAATTTGAATGTAAAGGGGGAAATTTGTGAGGGGTGAAAGTGGCCGAGCTAACCTCCAAGGGCCCCATACCCTCTGAGTGCTTCCTACATAGCCCTGATGAAAAGATGCCTCAGGTTGATGTAGCTCTCCCATAATCTAGGGAAGAATATGATAATAGATATGAATGGGTTAGTAGGTTTTAGACATGATTGAGTATAGGTTAAATAGGTGTGGGTGATTTTGGGTTGAATAGGTGTAGTTGATTTTGGTGCAAGAGGAATTCGCAGAATGTAAGTGTTGAAGGTATGCTCCTGTGAAGGAGGATCAATAAGCAAGAAAAGAGGTGAATGGCAAGAGGAGACAAAAAACTACCTAATTGGAAAGAACCATTATGATTCTATCATATTAAAGATTGGCCTATGAATGTAATACCCTAAAGGCTTTGCATGATATATTGTTATAATTGTGAATAAGGTCACATGATCAAAAAATGTCACATTTGTGGCATGTCCCTTGAGTAGGTAAAAGTTTAGAAAGGAAAGAAAGTGAGGTGAACTGGGTTTTTTGAGTGTAACCTTGGTGTGAGACAATATGCCTCTTCTAAAAGATACCTAAGACCAAAATAGGCAAGTCCATGACGAAAAAGTTATCTTTTTCTTTTTGCTTTTACTTTTCAAATTTTTAATCTTTTTATAGACTAATCAATGTGGGAAGTCTATGTGATATGAATAGAATTTACTCCATGATGTCTTCATGAATCTAATCGATGTGGGAAGCTTTAGAATATTTTTTATTTTATTTTTACAGAAATAGTCTTTTTTTGGGTGAAAGACTATGTATAATAGGGCTATCTTTTTACAGTTGTCTTTCAAGGGAGAAGTCTATTTATAGAAGCAAGATAGAAAGATAGATGTCCTTTTTGAAGGATTCATCTATTTACTAGAAGTTTGACTCAAGAAGTTGAATTTGAAAATCCCATATATTACTTTTGAATATTCTTGGACTTTTAGGTCATAGACAAGACTATAGTGGAGTATAGCCTTCCTTTATGAAGGAAAAACCATAGCACACTAAGGGGTTAGCTATGAAAGAGAGGTTTTAAGTGATGAATGACCATGGGATTCCATCCTAAAAAGGAAAAAAAATATCCATGAGAATCATACCATAAGTAGAGAAGTGGTACTCATATTAAAGATAAAGCCAAAAGGCAACGGGTAATCACATGATTCTTGTTTAGTCATTGATTCTTAAAATAGGTAAGTGGAAGGTGGATTTTTTTCCAAAGGATGATTGTTTAATAGACATAAGGTGATATAAGACTTGATTAAATAATAGAATGGTCAAATATGCAAGGCATTAAGGGGCTCAGGTTTCATTTTACCTTCAAGTGAAGATAAATGATAAGCACCTAATCCATAAAGCCAATTACGATCGAACTTGCCCCGTTTACTTTTCTATGCTTTTTTTACATGTTGATTTTCCTTTAGGATGAGGTTTCTGACTTGGAAGGTTTGTTCTTGGAAACTTTTATCGTAGGAACTTTTGATACATTTTTAGAAGTTTTGAAGGTGATCGGGAGCATTTAGAGGGCATTCATCTAATAACTCAAGCTATGTAAAATGGTCCTGGTGAAAATCATCATGGTTGAGCATATCTTTGAGTGAGATAAAAAGAGATGAAATTTTGACTTCAAGAGGAAAGATAGCCTCTGTACCATAGACCAAAGAGAAAGGTGTGGCAGTAGTTGAGGTGCAAATACTAGTGCGATAAGCCCATAAGGAAAAAGGAATGTTGCTTGTGTCAATCCTTACCAGTATCGTGAACCACTTTCATAAAAAAATTATTTAGGGTTTTTTTATTCGATTCAGCTTGGCCATTTATTTGAGGGTAATAAGGTGAAGAAAAAATGAGTTGAGTGCAAACGGCATCAAAGAGTTTCCATAGGGTTCTGGTTTTGAATTGTTTTCCATTATTAGTGAAGAGGCAATGATGAACACCAAAGAAACAAATGATGTGATGGTTGATGAATTCACATATTTTCTCAATTTTTATAGAAATAAGAGGTATGACTTCCATACATCTAGTGTAATATTTGGTAGTAGTAATAATCCATTGATGACATTGGGAAGAATGAGGGTTGATTTCTCCAACAAGATCCAAACCCCATTGAGAGAAAGGTCAAAGGTCTCGTGTGACCTGTAAGGCGTGACTATAAGTGTGATGAATATTAGCATGTTGTTGACACTTTACATAGTCAAAACAATCATAATTTAGGGTTTTCCATTAATAGCCCAGGCAAAGGATGCACTTAGCAATAGCTAATCCACTAAAGTTATCCTCACAAATCCCGCCATGAACTTCCTTGATGGTTTATGGAATTTCAGAATTCGTATGGCATTGTAAGAGGATACCGTCAAAGCTGAATTTA
Source organism: Taxus chinensis (assembly GCA_019776745.2). Classification (NCBI taxonomy): domain Eukaryota; kingdom Viridiplantae; phylum Streptophyta; class Pinopsida; order Cupressales; family Taxaceae; genus Taxus; species Taxus chinensis. Next base: position 104,932,916 of record CM034147.1, on the reverse strand, counting down.
TAGAGAAGACCACCCATGATGACATAGTGAGAGACATTGTTGAGAAAGTCTCATTGTCCATTTCGAGTAATATCTAGAGGTAGAATTGAAAGGGAAAGGTATTCAGGAAACTGCTTACACCAAAGGTCATGTGAGTCAGTTTCAATGTTTCCTATAAGGTTGATATCTCAGATAAGATAAGAAGGTGATTGAAATTTTTTTTACTATGAAAAATATTTTCAAGTAGGAGGGAAAAGTGGGGATTTGAGAAGCAAGATAGGCCATAGTGTCCACAAATTTATTAGTGGAACACGGGGTGGTTTTAAGTTCATAATGATCAAAGGTAGCCAAAATCATGTCAACATGATGCTTATACTTTTAAAGTATCTCTTTATGACACTAGTATACACCATTAACTTGGTTTAAAACTAGTTGAGAGTCGCCAAATATATTAATTGATTTAACATCTAAGGCTATGGCAGTTTGAAGACCTAACATGAGTGCTTCATATACAACAATATTGTTAGTACAATTAAAACCTATTTTGGAAGATAATGGCATAGGCTCACTATATAGAGGAATGAGGATAACTTTGACACCACCCCCATGGTGAAATTTGAAACCATCAAAGAATAAGGTCATCCAGTAAATGGTATCATCCAGGGAGAGGGTAGTGATGGATTCATTATGGAAATCGAAGTTAGAACATTGGTTTGTGGAGAGACGTGTGTCTGCGAGTTGGTCAGAAATGGTTTATCCTTTGACATATTTTTGATGGATGAATTCAAGATCTAGGTCTGCAAGAAGCATGATCCAACATGAAGTATGTTGATGTTGGTGGGGCTTAGCATACATGTAATTTAATGGGTCAGTATTGGTGAAAATAAAGGTTTTGTGGTTCAGAAGGTAATGGTGAAGTTTAGTGGCACTAAAAACCAAGGCTAAGCAGATTATTTTGGCGTGAGTATATCAGTAGTAGAAATGTAAAGATAAAATGGTTGGTCACCCTTAGGGGGAATGATCATAGGTAGTTGGAGGAGATATTTTTTTAAGGCATCAAAGGATTTGTCTCATTCATCATCCCATTTAAAGGAGGCATCCTTTTTGAGAATATGATGAAATGGATGGAAGCAGTTGGAAAGTTGAGAAATAAAGTGATGATTAGATTTAAACTTGCCTTGCAAACTATGAATTTTACAAAGGTTAGTAGCTGAAGTTATTCTGAGAATATCCTTGATTTTAGCGGGATCAACTTCAATTCCACACAAAGAAATGATAAAACCAAGGAGATTTCTTGAGGAAACAGCAAAGACACACTTCTTAGGTTGAAGGAAAATGTAGTATTTGATGAGATGGTCAAAGACAACCTTAAGGACTGCAAGGTGTTTGACTTGATGTTTGGATTTGGCAAGAAGGTCATCAACGTAATCTTCCAATATTATATGCATAATGTTATAAAAGATATACGTCATGGCCCGCTGATATATATCACCAGCATTTTTAAGGCCAAAGGGCATGATATGATAGCAGAAGGTCCCCCAAGCAGTGATGAAGGTGGTTTTGTGTTGATCTTCTGGGGTGAGTAATATTTTTTTATAACTTGAGAAACCATCCATGAGTGATAGAATCTCATGGATGGTGGCGATATCAACTAGTTATTCAATACTAGGTAGAGGAAATTCATGTTTGGGGCAAGCTAAGTTAAGGTCATGAAAATCCATGCAAATACAGAGTCCCCCTATCAATTTTGTGATAGGAATGATGTTAGAGATCTATTAGAGATAATCAATGAGTAGGATGAAGGAAACTGAAAGAAGGTGCTGGAGTTATTCTTCAACAAGAAAGGAAATATGAGGATACATTTTTTTATCTTTTGTTTCATGGATTTTACATTAGGAATGGTTATAATATTATGGACCAAAATGTTTGGGTCAATACCGGTCTTATCAACATAGGACCAAGAAAAAGTGATGCTATGATCCCAGAGGAAAGAAGTGAAAGTTTACTATTCAGCAACATCTAAAGATTGGCCTATTTTTATAATGTGCGAGTCATCTTGAGTGTGAATATTGATTTTGATGTTCGATTTATTCAACATGGTTTACATCTCAAAAGGTAATGATTAGTGACTATAAGAATCTTCTACACCAAGGTAGGTGAGAATAGAATCATCATCCTAACATTGAACAATGTTAATATAAGGTGTATCATCATCGATCATGTTAGGGTAGAAGAAGGGAATAGAAGAGGTAGTGTCTCCATCATGTGGATAAGTTAGAGGTCCCAAGGAAATGGTGTTCATGAAAAAAAAATTAAAAAAAAGTTAGGAGGAATGGATTCTTGATCCATAGACTCTGTAGGTGAAGGTGGTGAAGGTGGTGAAGTTGGTGAATGGGGTGGAGAATGTTTATCATCCTCAATGATTTTTACTCAAGCCTTCTTGGAAGTTGATTCAGAAAATATGATACCACTATGGTCTTTATGCTTACGAGTGGTGCAAGGAATGATAGTATGGTGGCTTTGTTCATAGAAACCAAAGCCAAAGCCCTTCCAAGCACAATAATGGAGGAAGGTGTGGATGAAGCAACAATTGGTGAGAGATTGGAGGTCAGAGGAAAATTGTCGAGTTTGGGAAGGTGGCTCGGGTAAGTATGTAGAAGTATAAAGTCCCCCATACATTAAGTTGGTGCGAAGGTGGGGAGGACTGTAGGGGAAAACCTCACCTATGTAGTGATCATAGTAGGTATGTTGATGAATGTTACCATAATCTTGAGGAGTAAAAAATGTTTCAATGTTATAAAGTTGGTACTCCCCTAGAGTGATACAATGAAAAACACCTTCTAAGGGACTAATAGCTGATATGTGGGTAGCAAGAATGGATGAATCACTAGACAACTAGGAAGAAGAAGAATTTGATGTTTGAGGACTAGATGGGTTGGCTGATGGGTCAACTACAGAAGCTATAGAAACATTACGAATAGAGGAGTTAGTTGCGGAAGATGTAGCAGCAGAAGTGGTGGATGAGGAAATGGATGAATAAGGAGTTAACAGGGTGGTAGATTCCTTAACTGGTATAAGGACATCATTGGGTTGATACAACCTGTTACAACTCTTGAATGGTGAAGGGTCGACTCGAATGGTATAGTTGTTCCCTTCATGTTTAGATTTTAAATAGTAGTGTAAGGTTAAAGGAACACAACCCATAACGTGAATCCAGGTTCGGCCAAGTAGCATGTTGTATTGGAATTACCCCTCTAAGACATAGAATAATTCAAGAATAGCACGGGGGCCTACACGAATGTGGAGATTGATGGTGTTGAGGGTGGAAGTCATGGCATCATTAAATGAACATAGCATGACTATGTTATTATACATGTAATTGGAAGGGATGCGTATTTAGTTGTACGCATGAGAGGAAATGATGTTAATACTATCATTGTCATTGATCATAATGCATCAAATGTGTATATTATCAACATAGATGGAAATAAATAGGATGGGGTCAAGATCATCTTATTGGAGAGGTGCGATATCATTGTCAGATAAACTGAGATCAGTTACTTGATGAGTGGTAGAGGGAATGGAGGAAGGGGGTGAAGTGGTGAGAGAGGCCACATGGTGAGGAGAAATAATGTATGTAACAATCATACGGTCATTAGGTAGAACCTTAATAGATTGTAAAAACTCAATAAGGGTCTGATAATGAGACTTGAAGATTTAGAGAAGGTCATATAAAGACATTTTGAGAGGATACTGGTGTAATTTTTTAATCATTATATGATGGGAAACCCCATCAAAAATAGGGTATGTGGGTCTATGGATGGTGTTTTTGGGTGTAGGTGTAGATGGAATATTGGGTAAAAGAGTAGCAGATGAGCTGGTTCTTTTATCCTTTCCTTTTTCCTTATGGGATCGAGTAGAAATTTGAACCATATTAATATGTGGTAAATGAGAAAGTGAGTTGTGATAGGTGTAGCTACAAGACGGGAAAAAATATGGTGAGGGCATATACTATTTTTGTTAAAATAATGCAACACGTTGGAATTTTTGCGAAGGTTTTTCTAGATCTCTTATGCGGACCATATTGATCTCAAATGTTCAAGGGGTATAAAATGGTTATGGAGGTTGAGATGAATTTAACTGAATAGGTAAGGGATGAGGATGTGTGGTGATAGGTGAAGCTGGAATATGGTCCTCATCTAAAAGATCATCATCGTCAATTTTTTCTTCGAGAGGACATAGTTAGAGAAGAATAGTCTTAAGGGCCTTACATTTTTCCACATCATGTCCTAGAACATGATGGTAAGCACAAATTTTTGTATTGTCAAACCCTTCTTGTTTAGGTTTGAGTGGGTCATAATGTCTAAGTGGTGGTAATGTGATGATAGAGGTTTTCAAAAGGTTAGCTAAGATGTTGACATAAGACCCTGCCAATACATCACAATGTGAAGTATGTGTGGGTCTAGATGGAAGTGTGGGTGACTTTGGTGGGAGAGGCATCACTGGAGGTGGAATCAGAGGTTGAGTAAGTTTGACTAACTATTTGGTAGATATTACAGTTTTAGGTTTTCATTACACCTTCTTGGGTAAAGATGTAGCAGGTGAACTAGTTGTTGAAGGTGGTATAGGTTTAACTACCTCTTTGGAGGGTAGTGGGTTCTTGGGATTTGGTTACACGTTATTAGGTAAAGGTGAAGAATAAGTGTGTGATATAGAAGGGAAGGGAGATGGTAGAAGGGGACCTGTTAGCCAAGGTGATAATGGAGGTGAGGTGAAGGTTGTAGTAAGAGGCGATGTGGAAGGTACTGGTTGAAGAGAAGGGAATAACATAGGTAATGATGAAGATACTGGAATTGGAGTAGGTTAAGGAGGTAGAAAGGATGTAGGTGATGGTGAAGACATAAGTTGTGTAGGTAATTTGGGTATAATAGAGGATCATGACAAGGTAGGCTTCTATGTTTTTGGTTTACTATGGGTAGATAGTTATTTGGCCAAGGTTGATGGGTGGGGACCCAGGATAGATGGAAATGGTGAAGGTGACAGAGGGGTAGTAGGTGAAGTTGGTATATGCAGCCTAAGAGGCTGGGTATTCCTCTTAGGTTAGGGAATATTCTTTTCAACAGCTTTTGAGGATGTGGCTAGATCTAGTTTGACATGAGATTGAACTACACTTGATGTCAGCATGACTCCCAATGTGGTAATGGGTCTAGACGTGGAGGAAGATATAGGTGCAAGTAAGGTTTTAGGCATAGGAAAAATTTCATTTAATGGTAAAGGTTTAGGTGTAGGTGAGGGTGATGAATAAGGGTTCACTACAAGTGGCATGGGCATGGTGGGTTTGGTTGTCGGAAACACCTTTGGATATATCGTGGAAGTGTCAGAAGACAACATTTGTATTTGAGTTGAGACAGGTAGTCGAATATGCCCCCAAATCATGGAATTATCAACATAATCCAAGCATTTGGTCAAACTTGAGAATGACACTGATGTAGGAGGGGATGATGTGTATTTAGTAGTAATCCCTATAAATAATTTCTCTGAGACAGGGAAATGGTTGGTTTCAAACTCTGTGGGTAAAAGAGATGGGAGCAAATCAATAGGATCCTTGAAAGCCAATGGAGAATTTTCATCAATAGGAAGGGAGATTGATAATAGTTGATGACAAGTTAGATGAGGTAAGTTTGTCTTTTCATGAAGAATAACGTAAGCATGACTCTTCCATGGGTAGAAGAGTAAGTATTACAGGTTGTTCATCAAGTTGAGAGGTGAGTGGGGAAATTACATCGGCAGATATGGTGGAATCCTCCATGGTTGAAGGAGGAGATAAGGGAGACTCTTCTGGGGGTAAAGGATCAGATGAAACAAGTCCCTCAGTGGATGAAGGATTTTACGTAAGAATATCCTCAATAGATGGAGTAGGAGGAAATTGAGCAGGAAGAGCTGGTATGATGTCAAAAACAACATGAACTTCACAAATGTTATCGTCATTAGTCAAGGTTTTTCTAGGTTCTGTTAGACAAGGGGGTGTGATTTGGGAAAGGCTTCGTGAAGATGTCAAGGTTATGATTAGCCAGTGCATTAGTATATCCAAGATGAGATATCCATTATCTAATATTTCTTAGATGATGTTTTTAAAAGTTATATAATTACTTTTGCTTTTTCCTCTAACATGATGATAGTTGCAGTAATAATTTTCTTTGTACCATGCGGGCATAGGATGAGAGGGGTCAAAACCAATATGTGATTTAATGGGTGGAAGAGTGACTACTCTAGATTTTAGAATTTTTTATAAAACTGAAGAGTAGGGTTATCCTATGGGATTATATTTTTCGTTTCTCCCACTTGAACTAAAAATCTTGAGAAAAAGAAATATTGTAAGAAGGCTTTGATTGGTTGGATGGATGAGATGGGATTGCTTTCAAAAATACTACATTGGTAGATCCTTTTTCTTTAGAATAATTATTTTTTGGTTTAGAAGATGAGGAGGTATCATTTAATTTGAATGCAGTGTTCTTGTTACACAATTGTATCTTCTTCTCTTCAATGGCACAAATTTCAAGTTTTTGGGCCATGTGAATGCCTTGTCAAATGTGTGGAAGGTTTGAGCTTGGAGATTTGGTGAGATGTTTCTAGCATAAGCTTTAGTGAACAACTCTATGACCTCAGTTTTAGGAAGTTGGAATGTGATTTGTTTAATCAAGCTCCGCCAATGAGTGACAAAATATGCTATAGATTCATATTCATATTGGCATGTCGCGTACAAGTAAGTCATGGTAACCTTCTTGAAAATGTTGATAGAAAAGTGTTCTAGAAAATCTTTAGCTACCTGATTAAATGAAATTATGGAATTCCTAGGTAGAGTATTGTACCAATCTAAATTTGTCCCTATCAAGAACATTGGGAATGTTCATAAGAATAAAGCATCATCATGAGCGATCAGATAAGACACTTGTTTAAAAGACTGCAACTGATGTTTTGGGTCTTATTTTCTATTGAACCAATTGATTTTAGGCATTTCCCAATGGGTAGGGCATGGATGAATCAGAATGCATGGGTGAATGGCATCATTACAAATCTCATCATATGTCAAAGAGTTACATGAGCCGGAGACAGATGCTTCCAATTTCAACATCTTTTCCATCATCATTTTGATAAGATAATTGGTAGGTTTTTATGACTAGGTACCCCTGCAGTATAAGGGGCTAGATGAGGTGGGTATGACATGGGAAGAATCTCAATATGTGGTGGTGCCAACTAAAAAAATTGTGAGGAAGGAATGTAGGCTAGAACAAATGTAGATGGAAATTATCATGATTAAGTGGTAGATGAAATAGGTGGTTGTTGGTGATAAGTGTAGGTAGGTGGAGTGGACATAAAGACTCTCATAGAAATTAAAGGAAGAGACTATGAGATGGAGAGGAAAATGTTTTTGAAGGGATTATGGGCTACCGTCACCATTGGTGGCTAAGATGCAATAGGTGTATGAGAGATGCCAGGTGTAAATAGACCTGCACTCAAGGCGGTTGATAAAGGCATGGTTCACATCATAGGAGTGACAGATGTCAAAGGTGTGATAGATGTCGTAAGTGCAATAGATATCAAGGATGTAGGGTCAAGATCAGAAACCACAAGTGGTACGGTGGAAGAGGGTAAGGCAAGGCTAGTAGTAGCTGATGTATAAGTGGGTGTGAGGGTAGGAAGAATGGACACAGAAATGACATAAAAAATTTTCCCTAATGATTCATTTGTAGATGAATGAGTGAGATAGTACTGCAGAGCAAATGGGTTGTGATCAAGGAGTATCAAAAAATACTCATCACTAGTGGGTATGGCAAGAGCCTTATTGGGGTCCTTATGTGATGAGATTGAAAGGGGTGGTGGGCTAGATGGGACCAACTGGTGGCTAGCATGAAACATGAGATATTTATCTTGTTTATGAGTCAAAACCATGTGACCGATGATAGAATAGGTATTTTGAGCTTCACTGATGATGCAGAAACATAGAAGTAATGGGGGAAAATCATTCTAAAATGAGTTATTATATCATTGTTCTGATTTGAAAATCAAAATATAGAGACCAACATTGGCTAGGGTAACCAATGCCAGTATGAGGGTAACCGCCACCGGTCGGCTCAAATCGATGTCGGTTACTATGAAAAACAAGATATTTAAAGATTTGGAAATAAAAGGTGGAAAATGGGTCAACTTGGACTCTGAAGATGATACTAGAGACCCAAAAGTGTGATAAAATGGCATAAAAAGACACGAAAAGAACAGAAAGGTGGATAATACTGTTTTGATAAAAACAACCAAAAAAGCACAAAACCGACGATGTGCAGTTAACTGATGGCAGTGAGATTATGTAGCCGATGGTGGTTGTTGGACAATTTTTAGTTACTATGAAATCTGAGAAGAGAAAGAAAACTAATTTTTTGGTGATTTATATCAAATAAAAGGGACAATCCAGAGACTGAGTATGGCTATGAGGAGTCCTAATAAAACCATAATAAAATTGGAATACACCATTTATGATGTGGGGTGTAAAAGGATAAGAAATAATGAAGAAACACAACTCACACCTCAAAACGTAAATAGATAAAAAGCTAAAAATTACAAAATCCTAAGCTATAGATTTTATGTTGTGGCTTATGCTATTTAGAATTGACTGTAAGTAGGATAGAAGTTCTGGTTAACAAAAGTGCCCTATAAAAATCCAACAACTATAGCTAGTTTCAGGTAAGTTTTAGCATGGGAGACCCTTCTATGAGATGATGACTAGATAGAGAAACTAGCTAGAGCCCACTTTCAATCCTCTGATTGTGTGATTATTGACAGCTTCTTCTGGGAAATATGTTATTGAAGAACCGTTTAGTTTTTTTCAGTGATTTGGTATAGAGAGTATACAAAATGTGAGCTATGGTACAGTTTTTCAACCATCATCTGGGCATGACTTCCATCATATAGGTTTCCCACAATTTAGATGAGCTATAATGGAAAAAACTCAAAAATACAAGTGCACAAGTTTTAAAACCCAAATCCACAAATTATATTCAATGAGAACAAATTATGAAGAGGTTAAGGGCATGACTTTCACTAAGTGCAATGCAAGAAAAGAAAGAAGAGTTCTTTTTAATGCTAAAAAACAAGTATCACAGAGACAATCATAAGAAAATAATATTTCCAGAGAAGAAGCTTATTGTGAACTTGTTTCAAATGAAAATAGACACACAATATTTTCCCTACAAATGAACAATGCAACGAACCCCAAATGCGTCCCACCAGGCATGCCAAAATGTTTCACCAATATTTTTTACGCTTTCTAGGATGAAACAAATAGAAGGTAAATTGGTTTAGCAGAAATACCTGTGATGAAAATGTGGAAGGTAAAATGCACGCTAGGAGGAACAACCTGTATAAGAAACACAACAAGTTCACAAAATAGTATTAAATATCATATGACATTGGACTACCTAGTGTATGCTAGATCTAGGAGGCGTGGTCTTTCCTAGAGAGGATGTCAATCCATGTTTTAATAAAAACTTAATGTGAATAAGAAACTATAATAAATAATTCCTATTGCAATGTAATGGTTTAGGTTTCTTGTACAAAAAATACACTAGATTCAATGCTAAATATAAAAATGCAACACTAAATTTAATTAGAACCAAGGTTTGTTCAAGTCACGTAAGTCTATCAAAGGTCTAGTAAGGGTCTAGGGCTGATTGGTCAAGGGCTGGGTTGGTTTTGGGTGAGTGGGAAGCTTTTTATTGAGCATATAAAATGACATAGAGACTAGTATCAATCGGATGACTGATGCCAGTATAGGGAAAAAACTGATGGCATTCAGGGAACCGACGTCAGTAGGGGTAACAGGTAGTAAATTATCAAAAATGGGTTTTTTAGGCTCTCTGTGATTGCACAAAGAGTGAGGGTAGTGTGGCTTGGGTCATAATATGGCTGAGAAGACTTAAGAATACTAAAAATGAGGTTTAAAAGGGTGAAAAGGCTTAGGGTGGTTGAATAGTGGGTTGGTAGGAAGAAGGTGATGTGTAGGTAATAGAAGAAATAAAATACTAAAAGAAACAAGAGATCTACAATGGGATAATCACAAATGATTAAAATCACAGCACTTACTTGGTATTTTGTAGATTGTATGAGTTGAGATGGTTGATGGTTGATTGGAGAAGAGGGGCTTGAAGATTCACTCTTGAATGTAATAAGGCCCCATTAATTGAATGAAAAATTTGGGTAAAGGGTTTTAAAATTCTATATAAAGGAACTGATGATGGTTTAGTTGACCAAAATTAGCTGAGGATAAACCAGCGTGTATTAAGGTGAAATAGTCCTATTTACAAAAAATAGGCAGATCTTCCCAGATTTGGTATGTTTTCCTCGTTAGGTCCACTTAGGGAAGTGGATTTCATGTGAGAGAAGGAAGGAAGATCTTAGAAGAAGTCCAGTTAGGTTTAGGAAGAATTATTAGTTAGTTAGTTCAAGTGGTGACTCGGCACTGGGAGTGATGACTCAGTGTTGAGAGTGATGACTTGGTCATTATGAGATGGGTCTAGGGTGAGGTGTCATGATGAGGTGGAGGTATGAGGATGAAATTAACTTAAATTAATTAATTAATAATGTGAGGATGAATATTAATATGGGATGATGGGGTCATGATTAATTAAATGTGTTACGTTAATTAATTGAAGGGGACCAAGGGGAGTGTGACCCAAATTTGGTGTCTACACTACCAACTCATTCGTAACATCAGAAAATAAAAGCACTTAGTGGGTGGTCTCCCACTTGTACCATATGTGATTTTAGGTTTTTTTTTCCATTTATGTTGTGTGTTTGTTTCATATGGTGTTCTTTTCTTTTGGTAGTGTGTTGAAGCAGTGACTATATTCCCAACTGACAAAGCTTCATTATATGCTCATGTCATGACTCTATAAGCCCAATGCATAAGGCACTAGTCCACATAGTGTCTTGAGATTCTGGATTTCTTTTTTTTCCTATCATCACTTTATTTTATCTAGGAAAACTTCCCTAGAAAGAGCCATTTGTTGTCATGCAAAATGTCTAGCATGAAAAATTCAAAAAAATTATCATGAAATCCTAGACCTCATTTGAAAATCCCTCTCCCATTCAATGTAAACATGTCTTCAATCCAAATCAGTCAATGTATTACCATAATAAAGGCTAGAAGGAATGTGATAATGTTATTTTCAAGTGTGTTTCATGTGCAGAGGATGTTATTAAAGTTTACTCATGAAGATTCGGAGATCCACGAGAAGGAATTGCTCTGAGAGGCTCAAAAAGGTCTATTTTCATGATTTTTCACACTGGTGGACATCCCTTAGAAGCTAACTGTCGAGGAAAAACCCACTTGGGAGTTGTGTAGAGGAGATACATTATGAATTTAAGGGATTTAGGAAGATTTAGGGAATATTTGGAGGTTTAGGTACAGACTATGTTAAAGCAGGTTTTTTAGATGTAAGGAGTATGCAGTAAAAAATGGAACCTAAACTTATCCAGAGGATTCCAAGAGATCCATAAGGAGTTAGAAGGAAAAAAATAGGAATTGGAAATCTTAAGGAATGTGAAATCATAATATTTTGCACAAGACCTAACTTTTTTTCAAGGAAGCTTAATATTTTCAGGCACACCCTGTTGTCCCAATGAAAAAGGAGCCATGTTTTGGAGTTTCATATATGATTTAAGTCTAAATACTATTTTATTATTCTTTAAATATTATTATGATTCAAAATCATAAAAAAATCATATGAAAATACCATCAGGAGCTCTGGGAATTGTGTCTTCAAGTTCTCTCTTGTGCAAGGTATACTTCTCATTCTTAGTCAAATTTTTGGGTGACACATGTCATATTCTTGCTCCATGGTGTAATTTTTTTTCCCTCATGTTTCTTTCCTAAGGGGGTATAGGGGACATAAAAAAAAAACCCATATAATCCTTCCTCTCTAGTCCTCCATGCTACCCTCCTCAACCTAGTGGAGTTCTTAACCGGCTAAGCCCTTCTTCTGAAGACTACACCAAATAATGACAAGTGGCACAATCTTTCTCAAACTGAATTTTTGTGTCCCTCTTATATTCATATGGGATAAAAAAATTCTCCCATCATCATCCCCTTCTGAGGTTCCTCACATGACCAATTTCAAGCTCCCATGTGCTCAAACAATTTTTCTTAATCTCCCTCTCCTCACACCACAGGATGAAAAGTGTAAACATCTAGCTCAAAAAGAATTTTTGTGTTCCTTTTTTACCTTTTACCAAGGATAAAGAGGGGATAAAAATAATTTCCAAATATCAATATATCAAACCCTAATATCAACCACACTCATATTTCTCTCACCCATAGTCAAGCTGCGGTTAGCAGGAAGTCATGAAAATAAAATAAGCTCACTTTAAACCTAACTACTTGGAATTTTTCATCCATCATCCATTTTTTCACCTTATAAACATTAAAATGTCATCTAAAAAAAACATTCATGATTCCCAAAACGTTCCATAACATCTATGACCAAGAATATTGTGTGTTGCACATAGATATCCATCCAGAAATTGAAGCATGATATCCCTGAGTGAGGCGGAACACAAGTTGAGCTCACTATTTTGACATAATTGGTAACTTTGATTAAAAAAATTGTTTTCTAAGCTTCAATTCTACATTAATGGCTTCCATGATGTAGCATAAAAATAATAACAAGACTCTTGTTCTCTTACCGAAGATCTGATAGGCGGAATCACTAGAAAATTAGAGAAAATGATCCTCGAAAAATATAGTTTCACGTGAACTAGTTTTCATTCCATGAAGTACCTATTTTTTAGGGATATTGAGCACTACATTTTTCATCATAATTATTCCCTCCTTGAATATTTTTCAATTTCTTGAATATCTGATAGGTGAAATCATCTGAAACTCAGACCAAAGGATCCTCAAAAAATCTAGTTTCATTTGAATTATTTCTTGCACAACGGAGTTGTCTTTTTGAGACAAGGAGGAATGAATTTTTCTTATTATTCTACCCTCTCTAATGAAAAAATCATTTTCCCTCTCATTCAAATGAAATAATCATCCAAAAATTAGAGCAAATAATTTTTAAATAAAACCTAGAATTTCAAGACCCTTTCATTACAATCTGACACCCGCATTGCACTTACTAAAAATAGCACATGTCCATGGCACCGCATGACTAAAAAATATACAGTGGTAAAATGAGGTGAATTCTCAAAATATGTGATCTTCCAAGTAGGTAAGAAACATTAGGGAGTGAAAATAGGGTTAAAATTGCCGAAAAAATAGCAATATGGGCATGGACTTGCTAAAAATAGAAAGTTTCCAATTTCAGTCTTGAAATTAGTGGCAACTCCAAATTTACTTATATTGTTGATTTTTAATCCACGTAAGTTTAAGAGTTTGTCCTGTGTTCTGAACAAGAAAAATTTCACTTTGATCCAAAGTTTTTTTAGGTAAAATATAGTTGACTAGATTAATTTAGCATGTATTGTTTACCGTAGGTAACTAGATTTTTACCGAGTTTGTTTATTAGTTACTGTGGTGAGTAACTAGTTTTATATTATTGTTATATGGTTATGTTTATATAACCATTTATATTTTTTATTATATTCACATGAGTCTATTTATGTTGCATGTAGTTTTATTGTTGTATAGTTACAACATCCTGTTTGTTTGTACTCGACTGTGAAATATCTATAAATATTGCAGCCATCTCTATAGTAAATTATTTGATTGAACATAAATACAATTATGAGGCCTCCATCCCTCTTCTAGATTTGGTATTAGAGTAGGTTTGGGAGAGCTTGTATAAGTAGTAGAAGTGTTGTAGGAGGTTATAACTAAGTCAAGAAGTCTTGGAGAAGAAAATTTCATCCAAGAGAGCCTATGTTGTGTCTAGCAACTTCCCAGAACCCCACTGCATCCCCACAACATCTAGATTTATCTTCAACTGAAATTAAGGAAAAATAAATTTAGCACTAGTGCAGGTACTAGGATTTTCTGCTGGAAGAAATAATGAATCAAACCAAAAACAATCAGAATAAAAAAAATCACTCATTAGGGGTTTCTCTACTAAATTTAGAGGATATTCTAGTCTCATTCTCTTCCACTTTGGAGTTATGTGAATAGATCCCCTACCTGACCTCTTGGGCTAGTTGAGAATGTTGAAGACCAAGTTTCTCTTGCATTATATTCATATGGAGTTGTGTTTGGTAGACAAATACCTCAAATGAGAGCCATAAGGTCAGGTACTCTCTAACTCCTTGACAGTTTCAAGCTTGAGATATAACATCGGTGAGTTGGAACATTGTTTAAAGTGGTCTATATTTTCATTTTTTATAAGGCAATTTTGGGTCAAACTCGGTGTTGTGGTGGAAAATATGATTGGCCAAGCCCTATTTCATTGTGGGTGAGCTGATCCATAACCCCGCAAAAAACATGACGGTCACAACCCCACCGTGAAAGCTTGGTGTTGACAGTGCCAACACTAAATGACAAAAAATACCCTACATAACCCAAGAATGTCGAGCTCGAGCAGGATCCTCCATCCACACCAAGCATGAGCCATCAAAGGAATAAGCCTAAACTTGAAAAGCACAAAAGTGGAAATAATATATATGTTGGAGAAATTATAAACTTGGCGGCATCCATTACCAAAACCACATCAAAACAAAATGGCAGAAGCAAACAAACTACTATGAAAAAGTAAACTATAATGAGGAGTTGCAGATCCTCTTGAAGCGGATGCCCTAAACTGTGAACCTGACATAGATCACCATGTGGATCCTCCATGTCCTACCACGTCATTGTTATGAAAAGGTTGGTGATTTTAAAATTTATTTATATCAAAATTACTTCATTATATTTTCAAAGCACATTTAGTACTATGTTGATTAGGTGAAAGGATTTGGAAGTGGGAGGTTATGATTTTGATTCCCCTTTCAAATAGATTTTATATAATTTTTTGAATTTTGTGGAATATTTAGCAATAACCACACACCTTTAGAGGAAAAAAATCCCACTAAAAATGTTGTCCAAAAATAAACCCCCACCTAAAAAATAGCAGTGAAAACCCAATTTCTGGGGCAACATTTTTTTATCCTAATTTACTTAAAATTTCATTCTGAGCCACTTTTTCCAAAGGAGGAGTACCTTAAAGTGAAATTTTCAGCTTATTTTTGTGGGTTCTTTGTGTTGGCTCCTAGAACTACACCCCCTGAGGGGAAGGGGGCTTCACGGCAGAAAGATCAGGTGACGAAGGAAGACCCCTAAGATGTGTCATTTTACATCTGGGGTAAAGCTCTTTGTATGTACCCAAAATTGAATGTACTATACTACCGGAAAGTGGTTACAAAAACCCCAATGATGATTTAGATCTCTTTGCAAGGTGATCAGAATCCAGAAAACATGATGAGTATACTTTTGCATCCTAAAATGCCTTATCCAACCTTCGCATGTTTTGTTCTAACCCTGTTCCTCTCTTTTCCTTACATTTTTGTCTTTAGTTACAGGACTGCCACCATGCCTTGGCAGCGGTCCCATGACCACCTCCCAGGATAGGGCGGTAGTCATGTAATCACCACCCTGCTCTAGGTGGCAGTCCTGTGCACATTTTCCAGAACTCTCCAACACTTTCATCAATGTAAAAAATCAATTTGCACTCAACCACTCTTGCTTGCATTTAAGTTTTAGCCACCTGGTAAAGAGTAATTCCTCTTTTTTTATAACAAAAGAGTTCAATTCAAACTTACCCTCTAGTAAATCAAAGTGTTATAAATACCAAGCTTGTTTACAAACAAATGGACCTTATCCCTCTATGAATTATTACTCAGTGTGTTTTGAAAGTTCTTCAATAAGTCTCAATAGGTTTAGATTTTGTAAAACTTTCATCCTCTCAGTTCAAGGCTCTACAATTCTGGTTTAGAGATCATTGGATCTACCTAGTATCATCTTACTCCATTTTTGTTCTCCAAATAACTGGTTTATCATAAACAATTCTAGTTCTAGATTATGTTCATTTGAATCTTAATTCCATTTAGAGTTATAGGTTATTGTTTCATCATAGGAAGAATAGTTCCTAGATATTTTGGTGTGCTTATATTGTATCCCTGTAACAATACTGCTAGGAATTACATAGTCAAGATCCGTTCTCTTGCACTATCCCTCTCCTACTTGCATTTTGGCTTATGTCCAAGCTGCCACTATTTGAACATCTTCTCCTGATACCACTGTCACATTCCCACTTTTTTGGATTCATGAGAACACGAAGGAACGAAAATATCACACTAAGGGGATAAGTCATAATACAACTAGATTTTCCATTGTTCTATAAACTCCAGGATTGAATTGTCGAAGTTGTAGTTACAATATATCAAATATAGTAGCAAATCATTTTATTTTAGTTAATCTTGCTTTCAATATTACCAGGGAAGCTATGGGGAATGATAGCTTTTGAGAAGATGTGATTTATTCTTCACTTCTACGGTAAGATTGAAGGTCTTTCAATTTAATTAGCTAGTTATTTATAACTAGGATAAATTCACAAATGCACAGGCAAATAGCTACATCAGGCTACCTTGCTTGTTTTAATTATGTTATTAGATTAATTTTTTTTATCTAAATATATTAGAATATCCACTCTTTAAATTTTGTTCAAATTCACATCTTTGAAAATAAATAAAAAATAATATAAGCATAATGTAGATTTAATTTCATAATTTATTTACTTATTTCAGTTAAGTTTGATTATCTCTTGCATGAAAATTACGGGACCCAAAGAACCCAAGGATTACGTATTCAAACCAATAATACCTCAGCCAAATCTCTTCTCAACATTAACAGATAGATCAAGGCCTTAGAATTCACATCTTTCAAACAACAACAAACCCACAAGCAATTAGTGAGCAACTGAGAATTAAATATTGAAGACGACAAAGCATATGCATTCTAGTCAAATCAACCCAATTATAGATTGCCTTGATAGGATATCGGCATGACGATACAAGAACCCAAAAGTGAGAAAATATTTGGTTTTGATTCATTAATTCTGCAGCCAAACGTAGGAGACCTTCTCATTAACATAGACATAGGCTTACATATATAAGTTACTAGAACACCCATAAGGTATTATGAGAAGATCGCACAAGTCTTGGTACTACACATAAAAGATGAAAAAGCTTATGAATATTAGATAATTGGAATAAAATATTGATTCTTCACATGACCATAATAGGTCCACAACAACCACAAACTCATGGTTATGATCCCCAAGTCCCACAACCCAACGGGCTTGCTAATCAGTTAGACATTGATAATATTTTAGGTACGTTGATATTTAGATCCTCACCACTCCCTCCGCATATCATAACACAATTTTTCGTATTAGACATAGAAGCCAATCAAACTAATATTTTCTGGGTTAGACCAAAAAACCACCCATAGTTTCCTACAAATCCACTACACCTCTCACTACCAATTTCATGACCTTATCTGGAAATATATATGAAGCACCTACAAGTCATTTTCCATGCATCCAACAACCAATAAATAGGATCTCAACAAAACTCAAAATTGATTGGAGCCTCCGAGTAGCTATTATATCTAAATGATCCATTACATCAATTCAGGTTAGGAGAGCTTTCTTTGCCTTAGACTCACATATCCCACTATTATGTGTTGAGGATATAAGATTGCCCAATTATTTTGTCTACATCTACATATATTTCATTTCCACTGGCTGTCTCAACATGAACTCGGGAGGACGGGTACAAAGAAAGGCTACTTTTTAATTCTCATGCTCACCTGTCACTTTTTTACCGTACAAAATTGGTGAACCCAATGTGAATGCAATAACTGTTCCCTTTACATTTCCATTTCTTTCATCTGTCTTTTCTCCTTCCCATTATTCTATGGGTATTTATATACCCCCCGAATATGTCAAGATATGATGTATATGGTAGACCTCTCTCAGGTCTCGAAGCATATTATGGCCAATCGAATAGGCCGCAGTCACCCTCACTTTCTGCATGGGCTGACAATTATTCAAGCAACTAGTTGTCATCACAAACTCCTCCTCAAAGAACTAGCTCTAGTTCTTCATTCTGAATTTCAGAGTTGGATCAGCTCACACAAACACAAAAACCAAAGCCCTCGGGCTCTAACAAAATGACGTTTACTAGAGAATCCATTTCATCTCCTCAGGTTTTGTTTAGACCACAAATAAGTAGGAAATCATATGCACTCCCATTCTTGGATGAGGAGTACCTAGCATGCCATACCAGAAATGAGAAACACTTACAAAACATGTATCCATCTCTCGGAATTTTGCAAACTCAACCCGACACCCTACATCAAGAAAATACCCCCATTCCTCCACCAATGGAAAATACTCTTGGTGAACTTGGGAAAAGTAATGACAAATTAATAGCAAGATACCATACCCCTTTCCAACCTCAAATATTACCACAACAACCATCAAGGTGAAATACTGGGCCATCACCAATCGAGGTCATCTCAACTTTGGTTGAGAGGGTCAGAGGACTAGAACTTGCTCAAGTAAATCAAACTTGATATTTGGGGCAAGTGGGAACTCCCAACACTCTACATTATCCTAGTCAAATTGACATCCTCACATGAACAGGCACATTAGGCATGCCTTCTCAACATTTGTATAACTACCCATAGCAAACACTAGCTAGAACCACGTTTTCAAATGCTGCTACAGTTGAAAGTATGATACCCCCTGGTTTAGTACCAAACAACCCATATCAAAGAAATTCTCATCCCTATTTAAACATTTATTCAAAATCTCCATACGGAGACATGTTCTCTTCTCCCGGGATGTTTTCTCAACCACAAGGGTTTCCTTACGCTCCTACAAATACATATGTTATGCCATATCAACAACCCATTCCACCTCTCCCCCTTAGCAAGAACCATCGATGGTTGAGATCTATGTGGTAGGGACTTACTCATAATATTTAAATGAACCTCTAGATTGCACCATACAAAGCATCATGCTTCCAAGACCTCTTCCCGATTTTCCTAAATTCAATGGGGAGGGAGATCCAAATGCAAATATCAAGGATTATGCCATGGCCATTTGAGAATTTCTCCCTTGGGATGTGGTTGTTGCTAAGATATTCCTTAAGACCTTAGAGGGTATTTCCCTTTATTGGTATTATAGAATACATGAAGCCTCGATACACTCGTTAAAATAACTTGTGTCATAATTTATCAAAGCTTTTGACATGAACAAATTGTTAAGAACAAGGATCAGGGAATTCTTACACATTAAATAAGAGCATAATGAATCTGCTACTCATTTTATTCAAAGATGGTGTATAGTCCTCTACTCATCAGAAAGTGCTCCAAACATGGATCAGATAGAACTAAGTGACTTATTCATTCATTCTCTCAATAGAGAGATAAAGGAAGAAGTCCAAAAGTTCCCACTAAGGACTTATGATGAAGTACTCGAGAATGATCTCCAAATCGATCAAGCAGTAATAGACAGTGGTTATAGGACATATGGAACGAATGGGAAATTAATCACTCCCAATCAAAACACTACGACTTATCCTAATGTCGGGAATACCAATCAAGGACCCAAAATCCTTAACAAAAACTGTAGGGTGACAACAGATGGAGTCACAAACCAGGTTAAAAGGGTAAATGTCGTAAACACCCCAACACTTATTAACAATCAGAAAAATATTAAATTTACTCCAACAATCAACGCAGTTGATTTTAATCATCCATCATGATAACAAAAACAACAAAAACAATGGAAAATCTAGACATAAGGTCCAAATCGAAACCCAACTAGATATCAGAACCAAAGGCAAAGGCAACAACCTCACAATTTCAACTCTAACAACTAGAAACCTAGTCAAAATTTTGGACCACAACAAGTTTCAAACCAACAACCTCAAAAATATAATCCCAACTTGTATTGTGGTTTCCACAAGATTCAAGGCCATGATACTAGGAATTTCCGTGACTACAATAAATTCATGTAATATTTTCCAGAAGATCAAAGACAACTCTTTGTAGATATGTTTTTAACAAATTCTACATTACCCACGCTAAACACCTATATGGGAGTAGTTTCCCCTCAAAATGCACCCCTCAATATTTTTAACGATCCTCTCCCAAATCACTCTAACAATAACAGGCTAGATCTAAATGGGACAAACAAGAGTGTCATGGTAGGAAATAATGATCATGAAGCCTCAACTTCATCAATTCCATCAGTCACACCCCAATTAGGAACTTGACCACAAACCAAGATAGTTGGTCTAGTAGAATTAGACATCGAGCTACACATGGAAACCATAACAAAAATGTGAGATTATTATTCTCAACCAGTTCCAGCCTACCCATTAGTACCAGACAACATTCAAAAAACACTGGAAAAACCTATAGTTGCTTATGATCTAATTAATGACCTAACAAAGGCCTTCTCTCATATTTCCTTCTTGGATTTGTTCAAAAACGCTCCCACTCATAGGGCTACTCTCTTAGAAGCATTGGGTCTTGGTCATCTGATTAACATCACTCCTCCTCCATAAACACAAGTAAACCATGTAGACTTTGACGTCTAGCCTCCAGGGAAATCAGATAGGGATACTGATTTTATATTTGATATAAGAAAAATGACAACAAATGTTGAAATTACATGTAGAGGTGACCTAACCTTGCATTTATAGGTATGGGTTTATAATAATTATGTTAATCACATGATGATTAATGATGGGGCAGGAGTTAACATAGTCCCCTTCACTTTTCTTCAAAATCTAGGATATGGAGAAACAAATTATTCCACAACACGAAATATGCTAAGGGGTTATGATAGCCTCAAGGCCACTTCAATTGGGACTATAGTGTTTCCAGTCACCTTAGGACCCAAGATAGTCCTCATCAAATTTTATATTATAGATCAGGAAACCAACTATGATATGATTCTCATTCGACCATGGATACATTGCATGAAGGAAATCCCTTCCACATTATTCCAGGAAATAAGATTTTTACACCTAGGAAAAATCTTTGTGGCACAAGGTGACCCAAAACCATTTGACATACACTTAGCAGATTTGAAAAAGAGACTAGGTGTTCACTCTGATTTTGAGCTCCCAACGAATCAACTTAGAAAACTAGACAATTCAAAGCCAAAAGTAAAGTTGCTACCTACAACAGAATTAGAAGTCATGAATCTATTCAAAGGAATTCCAACACTCAAAAATGAGACTAACATCATAAAGACAGTATCATTAGGAACTACCGCAAAAATTTTCAAGTTACTAGAGAAGGATCTACCTATTCTCCTACCATTTGATTCCATGGGTATAGGATGTACCCTAGGAATTGGCTCCCTTCCAGTGGACAAAGTTTGTATGGTAGAAATAACCGAGGAAAAAGAAGAAAACATGAAGAATGTTTCAATATCCATTTTTCTGAGAAAATATTTGACTCTCCACTTTGATGGAGCTAGATTTCATTTTAGCGTTGGGGCAGGTGTGATATTTACTTCTCCCGAGGAAAAGATCCTACCTTTTTCCTTTAAGTTAAACTTTGAATGTATAAACAATGAGGTTGAATATGAAGCCCTCCTCCTTGGCCTCATTATAGCCAAAAGGATGGGCGTTGATAACATTAGAGTATTAGGAGACTCGTAATTAGTTGTAAACCAAGTATTTGAGGTGTATGAGACAAGAGTTGAGCACTTACAACTCTATAAAATGGTAGTATTAGATCTAACCAAGGGATTTGAATTCATATCAATTGAATCAGTCCCATGAGAACAAAACCTTCTTGTTGATTCAATAACAACCTCAACTTCCCATTTCACTCCAAACAGTGAGTTGGAAAATACAAATTTTATGGTATCACTTTGTACTGAACCATTGGTGTATAAAATACCAATAACCCTGATCTTGACACATAGAAGCTGAGAATGAGTTTACCATCCTAGATCACTTCGATAGTGATAGGGTCACTCTTGAATATCTAAATTCCTACATAGAACTGCATCTCACTCATCACATAGTAGATTTCTCCCTAATCCCATCTTCCTCTTCCCATTTTGGAAATCCCATGATAGAATCTCCCCCGCAAAAGAACCTCGAAATCTATGAGATAGAGAATGAATAAATTTTAGAATTGCCTCCGGCCACGCCTAGATTCAAATAAGGAAACACCTCCCTAATTGAAGGAATGATTGACATAAATATTAGAATGGAGGAAGAACTGAAGATTTTCAAGTTGGGATCCTCGTTAACTCCAGAGGAGATATAAATAGATTTTCAAGTTGGAATGATTGACATAAATATTAGAATGGAGGAAGAACTGAATATTTTCAAGTTGGGATCCTCAAGGAACATCAAAATTCTTTCATATTTAATTACAAAGAAATTACAGGAATTACACGACATATCACGGTACACAATCTTACCACCAAACTAGATGCAAAGCCAATTAATCAAAAGTCAAGACCAATGAAACCAAAAGTGGCTCTCATGGTGAAAGAAGAAGTAATGAAACTTCTCCAGATGGGATTCATCAAACCAGTCAACTATTCACAATGGGTATCTAATATCATCCCTGTTCTAAAAAATAATGGGAAGATATGCATTTGCATAGACTTTTGGGGCATTAACAAAGCTTGCCCCAAAGATGACTTCCCATTACCATCCATCGACGTCATTGTTGACACAAATAGATTTGAGCTTTTATCTCTCATGGATTGGTTCTTGGGATATAATCAAATCAAAATATCTAAAGAGGGTCAAGCAAAGACTATGTTTATAATTACATTGGGAAATTATTGTTACGTTCTCAAGCCATTTGGTCTTAAGAACGCTGGTGCTATATACCAATGGGCAATGACATACATATTCCATGACCTTATTCATAAGATTGTGGAATCCTACGTAGATGAATTACTTGACAAGGCCAAGAAGTGTTATGATCACCTAGAAGTGCTCTGTATCATTCTCTCTTGATTGATCAAATATGGTGTCACATTGAATCCAGAGAAATGTGTGTTCGGTGTAACAGGAAGTAAGATCCTAGGCTACATTATATCGTCATGTGGGATTGATGTCAACCTAGCCAAAATTCAGGTTTTTCTTGAAATGATTCCACCATCAGATGGGTCTAGTATCAGATCATTTCTTGAGAAACTCGATGTAATTCGAAGGTTCATCCCTGACTTAAGCTTTGTTGTTAATCCAATCAACAATTTATTAAAGAAGGATTATAACATTGATTGGATGGAAGAATGCAAAAAAGCCTTCAAAGAAGTTAAATGCTTCTTGTTTTCTCACCCCACGCTATTTCTTCCTAGACCATATCATCCTTTGATCTTGTATTCATGGGCTACTGATGTCTCGATATCCTGTATGTTGGCTTAGGAAGATAGTGATAAACAGGAACGCGTAATCTATTTCATTAGCCAGACGTTGCTTAACTATGAAACATAATACACACAGGCAGAAAGAATATGTCTTGCCATAGTCTTCACAACAAAATGGTTAAGACATTACATGGTGAACCAAGAAATAAGGGTCATTGTAAAAATAGATCACTTGCAGACATTCCTCACGCAAGGGTCTCTATCTAAAAAAGGTTGGATGTTTCATAACCTTAATGGGTAATTTTGAACTAAAATTTGTAAACCAAAAATATGTTAAGGGACAAATCATTCTAGATTGGTTGGCTGATAATTCATTAGATGGAGGTGATTTGAGAGATCTAGACTTTCTCGATGAGTGCATATATTTGTTCAAAACTAGGCCCCCCATCTCTACATGTCCTTGGTACACTAACATCATCAATTTCATCATGGACGACACATACCCAGAAGGTTCCACATCGCAACAAAGAATATGGTTATGCAGTATCACTATTAAATATGTTATTTTAAAACAAGTGATCTATTATAGAGACTTTTATGGAATTATTTTAAGATGTGTTGACATAGAAGAATCCAAAAAAATCAATACGAATCCCATAGTGGGATATGTGGAGGCCACTTCGGTGGCCATGCCACTGCTCACAAAATACATTGGATGAGCTATTTTTGGCCCACTCTAGAACATGACACAGTAGATTTTGTGTGTAAGTGTCATAAATGCCAAGAGTTCTCCCACAAGATTCACATGCCAACACAAGCTTTGCAACCAATCACAACCCCATGGCCCTTTTCCATGTGGGGCCTAGCTTTGATAGGGAAATAGTATCCCTCATCAACAGATGGCCATAACTTTATAATCATGGCCACATAATATTTTTTTAAATGGGTAGAGGCCATGCCTCTCACCATCATACCAGGGTTTGTAATCGCTAAGTTCATTTTGAACCAAATCATTTGCAGGTATGGTGTCCCATACATCATTATCTCAAATAATGGTACATCCTTTAAGAATGATGAGATTCATGAGTTATGCAGAAAATTCAAGATAAATCATCACACGACCTCTCTTTCTTACCCCTAAGCCAATGGATAGGCTGAAAGCAACAAATAAAACATTAAAATACATTCTACTCAAAACAGTTTAAGGAGAACAAACGGGATTGGCATTTAAAATTATACCCAGCCTTAGTGATCCTATCAAACGTCAATAAGAACACCAACAGGAAGTACCACCCCTTTCTCATTGGTATTCGGGGCAGAAGCGGTTCTCCTGCTTGAGGTCGAAATACACAGTCTCTACATCTCACTATAAGAAATCTTAGGAGAAGAAGCCTATAGAGAGGCATGCCTCTCTCAACTAGAAATCCTTTATGAGACCAAGTTAAATGCTGAACAATGGCACAAAGCCTATGTTGACTGGATGTGCCAGAAATATAAAAAAATGTCTACGAATGAGAAACATACGAAGGAGATATAGTTATGAGACTAGACAACTCAGATTGATAAGAAAACCAGCGAAGGAAGGAAATTCCATCCCAAGTGATTGGGCCCATACCAAGTCATGAAAGACTATGAAAACAGTGTGTATCTCTTATGTATACTAGAATGTGAGGAATTCAATGAAACTGTCAATTCCTTGCATCTTAAATGGTTTTACGCATAGGTCATCAACATAACCATTTGTATATTATGTCTATCTACATTGCATTAGTCACTCAGTTGTTTCATTTTATTCACTCATTTCATAAATTTTGTGATCAAGGAACTTATTCTTAAGCAATTTATTATAAGCTTCTAAAAATATTGGAAAAAGCATTCAAATCATATTCTCTTCAATTTTTCATAATATCATCAAATGGTTTTGAAATCATCTCATCAATCCAATAGACAAAATCTTGACAAAAACCATACCAAGGCCTACATACTTGGTCATACTCATTTCTTCTACTAGGCTAAGTTGTTCTTACCTACGGTCTACTCTAGAAGCTTCTTGGTGTCACATCTATTCCTCTTACATCTCTTTGAAACAAGGATAATCCAAAATCACAAATCAGAAATGTCAAAGCCAAATTAAATAAAAAATACTAAACAAAACAAAATATTTTATTTTACAAACTTATTTTCTCTACCAACCTTTGGTGATGAGCCCGCATCTCTTACTAGTGGTGTGAGGTTGAGAAAGGAAGGAAGTTCCCTTACTCTCCTATGCCCCGCCTTTGGTGACAAGCCCATACTTCCTACTAGTAGTATGGGGCAGTTCGTAGGGGGTCCATTCACAAAAATTAATGAATCTTAGTATTTTAAAAATTCAAAGCAAAGTGTATTAAGTGAAATTAAGCATCCAAATTCCAAAGAGATCAAATCCTCAAAATTAGATTTTGTCAACCAAGTTTCCATTTATGGATCTAAGTCTAGATAAACTGGAAATTAAGTTGCATTCTAAGCTATGTAGTAGTTTTTGAGTAAGCTAAATACACATGACTAAATTTGATTTTTGTCAATACCTTGTCTTTCTCTCATCATTTCAGTTCATTCAAACTCATACAATTTGCACCCTTCCCAACTCTCAGTGTTGAGCCCTTGCATCTTACCAGTTGCATGGAATTAGGAGTGGGACAAGTTCATCTCATTACCACTATATATTCATTGTATTTTTCCAAAACAAGAAGAAGCAATGAACATTTCCCAAAGAAGCCAAAAGTTCAGTACTACAGTTTGTTTGTATCATCACATATTAGCATTATAAAAAGAGAAACGTTTTGTTCAACATTTGTTGTCACTTATTACCCATTGCATACATTCTGAAAAGCATATAAAAACAAATATTCTAAAAACATCTAGTGTACACATGAGAAACAAATCACAAAACTCTAGATATAAATAAGATCTAGATCAATATATATATATATATATATATATATATATATATATATATATAGGAATCATGTTTTACATACAATGCCATCATGCACTAGGCATGGTCATAACGCTCAATGAGATTGAAAAATAAAAAAACAACTCATATAAACATCTAGCAAAGTCACTACAAAAATACCAAATGGCCTCTCAATCCCTATGGGATCCCTCAGAGAGTACACGACCATGTCTAGGGATCCTGCTACGACGATGCTATGAATGCACTAAATGATGGGAGTTCTCATGATCACGGACACTGGATGTGGCCTCACTACAAGAATGGCTCCACCTCATTAGGCACTCAGAAGTCCTATATCTAGCTATCTTAGTACAAAGGGAGGACACTAACTCTGCCACCTTCTAGAAAGAGGCAAACACATCAGTGTGTCGGCCGGCTGCTAAAGGCTCTCTGACATCCTTAGTAAGCTGATCCTATGTCTTCCCTAAAGGGAGAAACAAGGTGTTGGCACACACCCAGTGAATCAAATTCCACCATCCCTGAGTGGTCACTACAAATAAAAAAGGGAAATAACCAAAAACAAGTCAAAAAAAAGCAAAACAACAAAAAGAAATATCAACTAAACATCTCTAACTAACAGGGTCGAGAAAAGAGTAGTAACTCACTCGGATCTCTAGGCATCTAGGTAGGATCTATAGGATCTACGCCTACTACTGATGTTACCACTGACTACGAAGCCTCCCTAGAATCTAGAAAGAAATGACATCCTACCATCTAAGACCTGGATCCTGCTGTTTTAAGAGACATTCGCCTCCCTAGAATCAAAACCCCTAGTATACGATAGACGTCATCCAGGGTGATAGTCCACTCACCCCTAACATCTGGAAACTAGAAAGTATTTAGGTCCACATCCGAGTATGAGAATAAGTCACGCAATATGTGACTAGCATGAGCAATATGAGGAACCTGTGAAATCCTCAAAATCCCATCCCTCTGAAAAGTGTCTCGTTCTGTTTGATTCAATAAGTATAACACTGCCAAGATCTAATCATACTCCCTCTCCCTGGTCCATCGAATATACTCCTCCTTCTTCTACATCCACCCAAAATAGAGAAAAAGAGCAAGTTAGCAACATAATCCAATAGATAAGCTCATCAAAAACATAGAAAAATGTCAAAAATGCAAAAACAATTAACTAAGGCATCTTTTTTCACTTTCTATCCAGAACTTCCACCCTATGCAGAGTGGTGGTTCTATGACCGCTGCCATATAAGGGCGAAAGTCCTATGAATCCTGCCATCATAGGGCAGAAGTCTCATAACCGCCACTCTACGCAGGGTGGCGGTCCTATGTTGATTCAACGTGTGCCTGTATAACCCTAAAAATGCTTTAAAATAGTAAAATGCACCATTTTGAATAAAATAAAAGCCTACCCTATGGGTACCCCCCCCCTAGAGACTCATTTAACACTAATATATTTGAAAATAACCCCCCCAACACAAAGATTTCAACATTTTTATATTTTAGGTTTAAAAACAATGAATTGAGAAAAACTAACTTGAGACTTCCCAGGTCAATGTCCTGCTCTCGAAGGCATGATCACAATCTCGCAACAAACTTTTTGGTTGCACTCTCATCAAAAATGGTTAGCATGGGTCCCAAAGCATAAAAATTTCCAAATCGATACACATAAATGAATAGGAAAATGAGCTCATTTTATATATATATATATATATATATATAACATTCTGACCTTGTTTTGAATGTTCTTTCGCAGAGTTGGAGTGCCAACAGAGGTAAGTTCTTATGCCCGTGCAAATGGTAAGTCCTCATTTCATTTTAATTTAATATTTATTCTCGATTTCTTTATCTAACTACACTTGAGTCGTCTTTTCATTTTACAGATAGTGGGAATCTGGATGGCAACATTGTGACACACGGGTATGGCAGGTATAGCTTCTAACTCCCCATTTCAAGATTGCCATACTCCGACCGACCATTTTATGCCCCTTCATGGATAAAACACTTCTCCGAGGGGGTAATATGTACGTACCCAAAATTGTATGTACTATACTACCGAAAAGAGGTTACATAAACCCGAATGATGATTCAGATCTCTTCACAAGGTGTTCGGAATCCATAAAACACGTTGAGTATACTTTTGCATCCTAAAATTCCTTATCTAACCTTCACATGCTTTTTTTGAACCCCGTTCATCTCTTTTCCTTGCATTTCAGTCTTTAGTTACAAGACCATTGCCCTACCTGGGTGGCGGTCCCGTTGTAGACACCCATAATTACGCCCGAGTAATTTAAATACTTAAATTGCTATAATTATCTCTCTTCTGGAAAATTGATTACATATCGTCAAAAGTGATCATCTTCTCTCTTATCATCATTAATTAATTACAATACACTAATTAGTTAAGTCGCATACCCAAAAAACACCCTAATTAACAACCTTCCGTTAATTAATCACCCCTTCTATCTGGACTAATTAATTATTATTAATTAATTAGCTTTCCCCTTCATTTAACCAATAAATCAATATTTAATTGATTTAATCCCCTTTCTAATAGTCTAAATCATACTAATATTCCTCTAATTAACTTCTATAAGCTTACATCTACCTATTAATTAATCACCTTTGATTAATTAAAACACCCCCAACTCCCATGACTTGCTAAGCATAAATTAAACACTTTTAAAGTAAGGTTACCTTTTATAAAGCAACCTTATCTATTCCTAATCTTGTTTTACCTTTATCCTACATGCAAAGGGATGAAGTGTTTCTTTTATCCATTGGGCTATATAAGGAGTTCTCCTTCTACCTTTATACCTACACCTAAACTTCTTGAGAAGAACAAAATCAAAGCATATAGCAAAATAGACTAAAATATTTCCTTTGTTTTCTTAAGAGGTCACCACTTGGAGAATTAAGCCTCTTTTCTAGCCAAAAGTTCTTAGGTCATATGGGAGGTGTCAAAAGGGGTCTTGTAGCCCAACTTTGATAAGCCCCCATTCCTAGGTTCTTGGAATATCAAGAGCAACCTATTTGATTATCATGGAGCTTACATAGGCTCATTTATTTGTTGTTAATTAAAGAGAATAGAGGATTTAGCCACTTAGCATGTTAATTGTCAAATTTTTATTTAGTGTCTAAACCTTGCTTAATTCTCATCTTGATGGTGCAAAGGTTTAATTTTGCTAATTAAGGCTACTAGGTGTTAGTCTTTATTTGCATTAGCATTAGTTTAAACAAATCATGCACACATTCGGCACACCCGATAGGACTTAGTCCCTTGGCATTTTAGTTTAAATTTCATTGTTTTGGCTAACTTTTGATAGGCACATGTAGTAATTGATGTCTATTTTCTTGAAATTTTTGCTAATTTTATATGTGTAAGTTCTTGTTCATAGCCATAATTTTAATGGGTTGTTGCCATTTTTTAACTAACTTGTTAAAATTTGAAGTATTGTGAGCTTTCTTGTATTTTTTGCCATATTTTGGTTGTAGGGGTGGCATAGGCACACTACTAAGAGTGCAGGTATGTTTTTGGTGGTGTAGGAACCTCTCAGGTGGCGTAGGTGCACTGACAGAACCTGATTCTTTGTTTATCAACCCTGGCACATAAGCAGTAATCCCGACGCACATACCCTAACCAACGTACAGACGCACTAACTTGGGTGCAAACATTATTTCGTACTATACCTTCACTACAGTTCAAAACTTATTAGATCGGATTATACACCCTAACCCGAGCACACATGCTATTTAGTGGCACAGACACATTCTTGGTGGTGCAAGCGTTCTATCAGAATCTGAAACTATTTTACAAAGCGGTGGCACACACACTTTTATGGTAGCGCACACACTTTTCTGGTGGCACACAAGATTTTATTGTAGCACAATCATTCTATGTGAATTTAAGACTATTTTTATTGAAGGTAGCGTATACATTGTTCTAGTGGCACACACGACTCTCAGGTGGTATAGGTACACTATAAGCTAGAAACACATAGAGTGGCACACACATCTTTTTGGTGGCACACACGCCCCTTGGGTGGCACAGGTGCATTGTAAATTGGAAAAACACAGAGTGGCGTATCCTCCCTAACCCATGCACAAATGCCAAAATAGGGGCATAGGTGTCTTGTTGTTTTCTTAAAGCTAATGTGTTGAGGTGCTAACATTCTTGCAGGTTTTATCTAATTAAATACTTGTCTTTGTACGGTTTTTTTACATTCTTTTACTTTATTATAGAAACTTTACATGTTTACTTATAGGATTAAGATCACATATGCTCTTCCCTTGTGTCCCTTGGGTCGATCTTGGGAATCAAGAATGATTCTTAGGTCCTTTTTGATGCTTTGAGGTTATTAGGAATATTTTAATTGGAATTAGTTAACTTGGTGTGTTTGAATTAAAGTGTTTTTCCATTTGATATATTTTTGGATTTTGGAAACATCACATATGATATTCCCTTGCATCCCTTGGGGTGATATTGGGAATCAAAAATGATTCTTAGGTCCTTTTTGATGCTTTGAGGCTATTAGGAATATTTGAATTGGAATTGGTTAACTTCGTATGTTTGAATTAAAGTATTTTTCCATTTGATATCTTTTTGGATTTTAGAAACATCATGTATTCTCTTCTCTTGCGTCCTTGGATGATCTGGAGAATCAGAAATAATGTTTATTCTTTTTATGGAAAACTACTAAAAATCGTCATACAGTACCAAAAAAACCCGCTTGTCAAAGAAAGGAGGAGTCAAAATAAATTCAAAAACTACTAATACAGTTATTATACAAGTTTCCAAAAGGTTTTCAAGAAAACCACACCTAATTAAACAAGATAAAAATAACAACATATTCAAAACACTGTATTACAGGTTTCAGAAAAGGGTATGTCTCTCTCTGCTCAACTGGAACATAACCCCTTTGGCAAAACGCCTTAAGCTACAACAATGGGGGTGGTTATAGGAACCCCAAAGTAGTCCACACAATATGGAACCTTGTGGAAAAAATGGGAAGTGCTCCGTACTACCTACTTGACTAGTGATTCCTTTGTGAGATATCATTACAAGTTGTCCCTATTGCGACTCTATTAAAAGTACATGATGGATGCATTTACTGCCCACTACACTTAAAGGGGGAAAAGCTGAGATACTCCCAAGATAGGCAAGGGACTATTTTGGTAAATCACCCCACTTGTGGATGAATTTGTAACACCTAGGATGAGATAACCACCTAGGAAAATATACTTTGGCTAGGAGCCCACTTTGACCATTCTAAAATAGTGTTGAGTTGTGAGCCATCTTTTCATCACGAAATGTGTGACGCGTTACTTTCGCTTAGTTTTTCACTTGCCTTAAGGTGAGGAAAAACTCTGCTGAAGTGAGGCCAACATTTTTCATCCCCATTTTTGATCTACTTCCTTCACATTCTTTTGACACTTTGTTGATCAAAAGAAGGGTATCTACCTTTGTGTTACCAATCAATTGTTTCTACCACTTTTTTGTCTGTTTACGCCCATCCATGTTTGTGGCTAGGTAAGTTAAACATCTAAAGTGTGCGGAGATGTATTCATATCATTGGTGGCCATTATGATCTTGATACCCATGTCAAGATCGTAATTTTAGTTAGGTGTGGTTCATCATCTTGAACTTCCTTAGAAAGGTTATCTTGTTTGTATCGTATCACTAAAGTTTTGGTATTTATGTCTTGTTTCTTGTAAAATTGACCTAAATGTCTATATTGTAAGGTTACATTGCACACATTTTAACTATTCCTAGCTATACTTTGAGCTTTTAGTTAGATTCTATTATTACCTTGATTTTGAAGAGTGCTACGTGTTACCACTTGTGCATGTTATATCAATACCATCTTAATATCAATACCTTACTTTCTCACAAAGTTTGGTTAACATATCTTAGTGATATTGTTGTGTCACTCATGAATTGTAACTGGCACTTTTTGGGATATAGGTCTTAATCAAATTTGAGCTCACTTCTAGTATATCTTATTACAAGGCTACATTAACTTTTTGTATTTATTTATGTCTTATTCATTCTCTTGAACTTGGAATAAGTGAAAACATCTTGTTAATTATCTTGAGACACTATACTTATTTTTGAGATGAAGTCTAGGAAGTAATTCATTTGGTAGGCTTGGATACCAAGCATTTTTGTCACTGGTGATTTATCACTCTATCACATTGGTATTCTCACATTGTTATTCATTCATATTCTTGACAATTTATCTTGCATTTTACTTAAGTGTGGTCACAAAGTTTTGAACACATTTACAACTTACCTTAGTGAAACTATCACAAATCATGGCTCCCAAAACACGGTTGGGACTCAAGAAACAAACATATGAGGAACAAAAAGCATAAGCTTGGGAAGCATCAAATAGACAAGTGTCAAACCCCTTCGTTGGACATGATCTAGGTCCTCTGTTTTCTACAGAGAAAGAGATAGAAGATATGGTCATTCATAGTGGTGATGAATTGGAATCCCCACACACAGAATTTGACTTTGAACCTACTTTATTAGACGATTTTCTTTTTATAAATAAGGATAGAGTGCTAGCACGGGTCATAGAATTAGGGGCCAAAATTCCCACTGAAAATGAAACAATCCCACCTACGAATAACGCTAATGAGGAAGAATGACCCCTTATCAACATGGAGGATATTTTGACGCATAGAAATGCTTCTACCTCCAACTCAGGGAATGATAAAGTGGTGGGACAAAGAATACCCTTTATCAAAGTGCCACGTAAAAACAGTATAGGACATGAGAATGGTGAAGAACCTCCACAATATGAGGAAGCTGAGGAACCTTTAGAAGAAGAAACCACAATTCAACAACATATTAGTAACCTAAGACAAAAATTAGCTTTTCTAACCTCTCATGTACAAAAGGAAGCAAGTAGAAATGTTCAAAAGTCAAGGCCTAAGGTTAAGATCAGTGAACTCCATAGAGAAAATCAAGGAGAAGACGATACGGGGTATTATTGAGTATATATCCCCACTTCTCCCATTAGATAAAAATTGCTCACACAAGAGGTAAAATATATGAAAGCAACACTCGCAAGCCTTCAAGAGAGTAATATAGGGAGCATTAGAAATTATCAATATGAAGAAGTATGTCCCTATCCTTTTGACAAAACTATGAACCTTCAAACTTTTCCTAAGAAATTCGACAAATATAAAGGGAAGGGAGATCCATAGGATCATGTCAAATATTTCTATATTGTATGTCAAGAGGTGTCCTATAGTGAAAATTATCTCTTAAGAATTTTTACCAAGAGTCTAGGAGGTCAAGCCTTGGATTGTTTTACACATTTACCTCAGGGATCAATTTTCACTTGGCTAGAATTGGCATAAAGGTTTGTGCATCATTTCTCATACAATATAGAGAGTGATGTCACCATGGCAGATTTATGCAGTGCCAAACAACGCCCTAATGATACTTTCACCATCTTCCTACAACGGTGGAGAGGGATAGCTAGCCACTTCCCTTGCACTTTCCCTAAAAAATAGCTAGTAAGTATTTTTGTACCCAACCTAAATCCAGACATAGCCTTCCACCTCCAAATGCATTGTGTTCACACTTTTGAGGAGGTCATTGAAAAAGGGGTTCAAATAGAGAAAGCTCTCATTGCCAAAGAAACTCTCCAGTCCCAATCTAAAGAGAATCAAAATGTTAAACCCACGGAGAAGCCAAAGGTTTTTAACAAAAACAAAAACGTGGTGGGAGACGGGATCACTGATTCCAAACTTGTACAAATGGTCCAAACCGATCAACCTTTTAAATTAATCAAAGGACCAATTCAACCACCACCAAAACAAAGAACGTTCACCTCTCTTAATGAACCTTTATCAATTATAATAAAACAATTGGATGTGGCTCACATGGTGACATATCCTACGACACAACCATTTGATGACAATGCTCCAAAACCTTCATGGTACAAGGAGCGTGAGTATTGCAAAATGCATCATGTCAAGGGACATAAGACAGACAAATATTTATGACTTCATCATTATATCCAAGACCTAATTGATAATGGGGAGATAGAGGTGGAAAACAGAAGGAAAAATCAGACACCTAATGAAAAAATGGAGATATATACAGAGCCATTCCCCAATCATGATAAATCAGAAAATTCAAAGTTAGATCGGGGAGAGTCATCCCAAGGTTATAAAGTAGCAAATTACTTATACACTAAAAAAGACAACAATCATCATGATTCAATTATTGGATGTATTTTCTCTCCTAATGACCATGTCAACATCATCCGAATTAAGGGAAAGGATTGTGCCACGGTAACAAGGCGTGCCCACCTAGTGATTCTGGAATCTTCTCCATCAACTCCACAAACTAGTAAATACAACCTCTTAGAGCAACTTCAGAAGAAGTATGTTAAGATTTTGATCTTAGATCTTCTTAAGATATCTAATGTACACAAATACATTCTATACCAAACTCTTTAGGGGTCAGGAGTGCCATTAGAGGTTAATCCTACACACCTTCAAGCCACAGTGGAAAACATCATACCAAATGAACATATTGCCTTCAACCATAGGGAGATCCCTACTGAAAAATCCAACGCATAATCTTCCTTTGTATATTGAGGTAGTTGTTACCCACAGGAAGCTCAAACGGGTGCTTGTGGATAATGGATCATGGTCGAACATCTATACACTAAAGTTGGTTAAATAGTTGGGACATACTGAGGTAGATCTTGAGTCAAATATCATCACTATCACCGCTTATGAAAACACGGAAAGGGAGTTAGTAGGAACAATCAAGTTGCCCATGGATGTGGGTCCCACTTGCCATCAAACAAAGTTTCATGTCCTAGACTTGGAAATTCCATATAATATGCTTCTAGGCCACCCATGGATTCATGTCATACAATCTGTGCCATTGACATTTCATTAGTGCATTAAATTTAAGCTTGAGGGACACACCATTACAATACAAGTAGATTCAAAGCCCTTCACTCACTGTAAATCTCTCAATAGTTTTGCACATAAGGGCATGTATGCATGTCCCTCCACCGATATAGTTGTCCCTCTCCAATCTAAGGCCATGCAATCCTGGATAGATTCAAATTCTCTCATTTCTTGCACCCATGGTGTGTCTACATCACCTCTCCTTTTGATTCATTGTTTTAGACCTCTCATTGTCACCCAAGACTAGAGGTTGACCCAACTATCACTTCAAAAGACCTAGAAATGAACACACTATTGGGTCATTCTTACCTGGAGGCTCATTGGCTGAAGAAAAAAATTTAGATCCACCTAGAAATTAGGTCCTAGGGGATACACAACAAACCTATTATCAAACTACTGAATATAAGAAATCCAGTAAAATAATGTACTCCATGGGCTACAATGGCCTAGGATGTCAAAGAAATGAACAAGGACAAAGAGAACCAGTGCCTCTTCCACATTTTACAATAGAAATATATGGCATTGGAATTTGCCCTTATAGAGCACACCCCAATGATAAAGATGCTACTTGTTCTGAACATGAGGATAGCTCTGACTATCTAGAAAGTGATACAGATTCCCATTGTAGCCAATATGAGGATCTTGCCTCCACAAACCTATTCATGAACAATTTTTTCCTAACTGTAACCCCTACGGAACCAACCCTTGACCTTGTTAAACCCTTCCCTTGTTGAATGTGACCAACAATGTCACATGTCGCTAGATCTATTAGAGAATGACAAAGCTAGCGCAGAGTTCATGGGTATTCGAGATACAATTCCCATTGGAGACCATAAAAAGGGCTTCTATATTGACTTGGATACCTGCACTTACTTCGGCGAGGAGGCTGAGCTTCATGGTCAAAAAAACTTAAGAAAAAGTGGGGGAAAAAGTTCCAATGTAAAGCCTCGGAAAAAATCAAAGTCCAAGTCACACAGAGAAAACCTCTTTGAGACACTAGCCGACAAGCAAGTAGAAAAATCAAAGGATAATAAAATTGACCATGCCAAGGATGAGGAACTCATGGAGACATCCTTGGATGAAGATCTCAAACTTCCTCTTGATCCTACGTGTATGGAGGACTTGTCAAAATTACCAGTTGAGGAAACCATCAATGTGAATATTGGTATGGAAGAGGACCTGAAAATAGTCAAATTGGGAGCATCACTCTCAACACGGGAATAGAAGACATTCACTATGTTGCTATGATATTTTATAGACATGTTCAAATGGTCCTACAAAGACATGTCAGGATTAAATCCAACTGAATTCATGCACAACCTAGTTATGAATTCATATGCTAAGCCTATTAAACAGAAGCTCAGAAATATGCACCCAAGGGTAGCCCTATTGGTTAAAGAAGAATTAGAAAGATTGATTGTGGTAGGATTCATCCAGCCTATTGATTATTCTGAATGGATATTTAACATCATCCCTATCCAAAAAAATCCTATTGGTATCAAAATTTGCACGGATTTTAGAGACATTAATAAGGCTTACTCTAGGGATGATTTTCCGCTGCCAAATATTGACATGATTGTGGATTCAACAGTGGGATACAAGATGCTATTTCTCATGGATGGATTTTTAGGATATAACCACATCAAGATAGCTAAAGAATATTAGAACAAAATGGATTTCATGACTCCTTTGGGTACCTTCTGTTATCAGGTGATGCCATTTAGTTTCAAAAATGCAGGAGCTACTTATCAGTGGGTAATGATGGTAATTTTTCATGATTTGATTCATGATATCATGGAAGACTATGTGGATGACATCCTCTGAAATTCTAAGACAAGAGAAGATCACCCTATCATTTTACGGCATATCTTTGAGAACCTACGAGAGTACAAGGTTAGGCTAAACCCAAAGAAATGTGTATTCGGTGTGATATCAGGAAAATTGTTGGGCTTCATTGTATCAAGAAGAGGAATTGAGGTAGACCCTGCTAAAGTGTCTACTATTACTGAAATGCCTCCACCTAAGACTATTAAACAACTACGCAGCTTATAGGGGAAAATCCAAGTTATTCACCGCTTCATCTCCCAACTTGTAGATAAGTGTCATTCATTCACCCACCTACCTAAAAAGGATGTCACCTTCATTTGGGGACCAGAGAAATAGCAAGCCTTTTATTTCCTTAAGAAATACTTGGCCAATCTACCTATCCTCATGCCTCCAACTCCTGGGGAGCCACTCTTGCTTTATATCTCTACTACCTAATTTTCTATTGGTGCACTTCTCACCCAATATGACCTGGGGAACAAAGAAAAAGTGATGTATTATCTCAGTCACACTCTCATTGCTTATGAACTAAACTATCCCGAAATTGACAAAGATTGTTTGGCTGTTGTTTCTACTTTTCAAAAACTTCACCATTATCTATTGAATACCAAAACCAAGCTGATATCCAAAGTTGACCCATTCAAGTACTTGTTGTATAAACCTACCCTCACGGGTAGAATGGCTAATTGGATCATTCTACTAAATGAGTTTGACATAGAATTTGTCCATCAAAAGTCAGTTAAAGGATAAGTACTCGCTGACCAGCTTGCAGAAGCACCTTTGTAAGGCAATGAACCTCTGAATCTTGATCTTCCAGATGCCTCATTTCTATACATTGAAGAATATGTCATGTGGTAGATACATTTTGAAGGGTCCTTTACTTTTCATGGTTTAGGTGCAGGGGTGGTCCTCATTACTTATTTAGGCTACCCTATACCACAAGATTTTCATCTGGGTTTTCCTTGTACAAAAAATATCACAGTGTATGAGGTACTTATAATAGGGATGAAGCTCGATATCAAGTGGAACATTCATCATGTCAAGGTTATGGGTGATTCTCAGTTAATTATTAAGTAGGTTGATAATGAATACAAGGTTAAGGTGTAGACACCAAATTTGTGTCTCATGACACCTTGTTCCCCGCATCTCATTTCGCAACCTAACCTCACTACCTAAACCTTGCACAATTATTTATTAATTACCTTATAATTAATAAATCCACATTTTCAAACCTTCCACCTCATCATGACCTAGCCCTAATCCTAAACTAACCTAATTAAGACCTATAACTTGGTCTACATCCACACCCATGACTAATTACTCCTCACCCACACCAAAACCAACCTAATAATGACTTCACCAAGCCCACAACTAATTCCTCGGGAGAAAGGAGGGAAGGTTGGCTATTTTACTAAAAATAGCCCACTTTGAGTTAACTGACATCGGTTCCTACTTGACCACCGCCTCAGTTCCATAACCGCCATCAGTTCCTTGTAAATGACCTCCCCCAACCACAAACAAGGCATCATAAGTCATTGGAAGGATCGGAAATTCACTTGACAGAGCAGAGACAAGTGAAAAAAAGAGAAGAGTTTTGTAGGGAAGGACATCAAGCCCAAGACTGCAACTGAGTAACCAGAGCTCAATGACACTCATCCAAGCATTGGGAGAGAAGATAGCTCATCTTGGATTGTCAGATCATCCTACCTGAACCCTACCTTCGTCATCACAGTCCTTGGACCTATATCTTCATCAGGAACTAGTAAGTAGTGTCTAGTACATTCTTTTAATAACATTTCTTGTACTTCTGAATTACAGTTCTTATAAGTCTACTCCTAGATCTACTACCCGGTAACACCCTACATCTAACTGTACCTCCTCTACCCTTACATTGCCTCAAGAACAGTCCCCCATATTCTTTGAGTCTTCTCCATCACCCCCATTACCTATCCCTAATCATTTACCAGCCTAATAAACACTATAGCCACCTTATAGCCAACCTTCACTAAAAGCCCCTAAATCACTGCCCCTACCGATATCGGTTATCATAAACCGGTACCGGTGACATTGACCGGCATTGGTCACTGTGACTCAAAACCAAAACCAGCCTTTCCTCTATTGTTTTAATGAGGCAATTAAATTGTAATTTGGCAATAACTTCTTCGTTAGAATTTGTGTTAATTCGTATTAGCAGGGGAACTGACCACCTTCGAAAGGAAGTCCAATATTTCTTGGGCCTAAGGCAGTTCCCTCATTTATTGTCTAATTAGAATCTGGTGGTCTTTTATTCTTACTTGTAGGTAGTCCTTCTTAGACAAAAAGGAGTTCTTCGCAATCGATCTGATCTCTCTCTACGGTATGCGCACACCCTCCAAAAATTCAACAGGTATTCCTCCTAGCCCTAACCCTTATCTTTTTCTCAAAAGAATGAAAGGATAGAAGCAACTCTATTCTAGGAACTGAACCATTCTGTGCGAAACATTTTGGCACGCCCGATGGGACCCATTTTGGGTTTCTTTCTTTCTTGCTTGCTTTCATATAGGGAGCATACTTGCTGTTTGTTTCTGCTAAATATTCACAAGATATTTTGTTATTTTTTGGTAAAAGAATTTGTCTTGCTTTCACATCTTTGCATTAGTGAAAGTCATCTTCTTTTCTTCATCGAATATCATTTTTGATTTGGGTTTAAAACACTTGCATCACATTCTTGTTTGTTGTTTTCAATTCTAGTGAACGTAGATTAAGTAATAGGTCGTACACGTGGATGTGATATCCATGGTATTGACAAGAAATTAATCTTACTTTCACTACACAACACATACCGAATCACATCATAATTAACACAACAGCTCAAACATCCCCCCTTTTCCGCGGTATTCCTCCGCCTGATTGAGGTAACCTTATAAGCCAAAACAAACTTGACATTTCCCCTAGGTAGTTTGTTTAGGATTGACATCATCTTACGTCTAAGGCATAAGCCCACAATAATTAAAATTAATCCTAGGGTTAGTCTCTTGATTTGCTTGTGCATCTTGCTTGTTTTTAGTTCTGCTTCTCTGTCATACACTGTTTCAGTGATCACTTCAGAACAGTTGGGTAGGCATACTAAGCATTGTTAACCCCAAATCAACAACTTCTTACAGCTTCTTACACCGGTCCTATTATACCGACATCAGTTAGCTTACCGACACCGGCTATAGTCTGACCGACATCGGTTACCTGACCGATATCAGTTATTGTCTTTCATAGTTCCCAAAACCAGCAACCTACCAATTCCAACATTTTGTTGCTGCTTCTGTTCCTGATAGATTACATCCCTATTGTGTACTCTTTTCCATGGTTGTTATCACTCGGAAACAAGCCGCAGCCATGGTTTCACATGCCTACTCCGTGCCTTTGCCTGAATCACCCCCTTCACATCCTGTGGGGAATCCTACGGACACCAGTGAGGTTCCCAAAATCCCTGTAGGAGATAAGGAATTTGTGAAAGTTTTAGATGCTAATCCTAGCGCTATACAGTACTATTTGTCTCATGCCCCTGATCATACACCCGATGGTCAACTCCTTGTTGGCATGCCTATTAGTATAGCCACTCACTTAACTCCTTCCCCACCTGATAACTCCACCTTTCCTTCTTCATTCTTAGCCCCGTCTCCCAACTCAGTGGCTTCGGGGGTTCATACAGCACAGATTGGCTTTGGTTTGGTTATTCTGGGGCCCAACATATCATTACCACCAACTGCTCCTACCTCGTCTCTCTTGCAGACTGCTCCTTTCATAACTTTCTCTCTGCCACCTATCCACACAAGCTTTCCTTCTCAAGCTCCGCCTACCTTTTCATTTCCACACACGTATCTGGTGACTTCAACATCTTATATAGGACATCCCTATTTGGTCGCCTCAACATATTCATCCTCAATACCTTATCAACATTTAACCCCACCATTTTCTAGTGGTGGCCCTTGGCCCAATCCTCCTCCGTTTACGGCAACCGCACCATCATCTCATCTAACCACTGATTTAATCAAACAAATGATGGACAAGATGCAAAATCTTGAGGCTTTTATTTCAGGAAGCCATAGCACCCTGACATACGAACAAGTTTTTTGGGAGCCTATTCATCCTTCTGTCCCCCTTCATTCATATCCTCCTCAATGGGAATTACCAAAATTTACTCATTTTAATAGTAAGGAGGATCCTCGAAAACACTTGCGATCATTTAGACATGCCTGCTATCTGATTGCTCATGGCGATGCTTTACTACTCCGCACCTTTCCCATGTCCTTATCAAGACCCACCTTGGAGTGGTACAGTGCTTTAACCCAGCACTCAATCTTCTCTTTTAACCAATTAGCCCAATCTTTCTTGGATCATTTCTCCATTAATATTGCTAAGAAAGTATCTATCACCAACCTCTATGCCATCCGACAATTTGAAGATGAATCTATCGCAGATTTCATTGGACGATGGCGAGGCCTCATCAACCAACTTACTTATGCCTTGCCTCAGGCCGAGCTCATCGAACTCTTTACGTGGGCCTATGCTGAGCACATTTCTCCTACCCTCCAAATTCAAACTTTCTGCACCTTTGATGAGGCCTTTACTATGGCTCGGAAACTAGAAATTCGAGCCTTAGAGGAAGATAAATTGCGGTTGTGCAACAAAAACCCTAATTTCCAAACCCAAGACTCCACCAACAAACCCAACACCACCAATTCTCATGCATCGACTGCTTCGAAGTCAAAAGGAGCTATCCACGCGGTGATGATCAAATCCCAAGCACCGTCTAATACTCCACCAAAAACCACCTATAAGTATAAAGCCGAGCCCATCAATTATACTCCCTTAGGAGAAACTTATGGTGTCATCTTGGAAAAATTGCTCAAAGCAGGAGCTATTACCTTGCCTCCTGTTAAAACTCACTCCAGGTTTGATTCCACCCGCGCTATACCTTCTTGGTACAAAGAAAATGACTTCTGTAACTTTCACTGCGTGAAGGGACACAGTCACGAAAACTGTAAGATGTTGAAAAATATAGTGCAAGAAATGGTTGATGTAGGGGATATAACCCTTGATAATTCTAATGCCCCTGCTAGCCGAAATTTGAAAATCTTCAACAAACCATTCCCAAACCACTCATCTAATAGTAACATAAACTAGGATATCTTAGCCGAGGAGAGTGTTCATGAAATCCATGTGATCTTCAACTCCCAACCAAAAGATTCTATCGAGAAAATTCTGAATCAAGCCTCTTCACTAACGCAGGAACCTGAACCCCCTTCACCACCATCAAGACAAGATGAAATCCTTGCCGTTCCTTTACCCATAAAGGAATTAACTGCCCAGAGTTCTCTTCTCATAGATGAGCCTTCTTACACCACATCCTTGCAAGACTGTGAGCGGATGTTATCTAACTTATCTATTTCCCAAACATCTCCTTCTACCACTCTTGCTGTACAAGAGGAAGGCTCGCCACTTTTTTCGTCATCCTTAGACGAGAAACCCCTTGAACCGACATCACCAAATTCTTTAATTATGACGGATCCTCTCAAACATGCCCTCCTACCTATTAGTTCTTCATCGCCTAAATCTTTTCAGCGACCGGTTGACCTCTTAACGCCCATTGATACAGTGCCTCATTTACCCCCTGTATCACACCCACAGTGGACCGGAATCACAACCCACCTTTCTTCCATACAAAAGTTCCTATTCACACGTGAGGATTGTCACCCCTCAGAAGATAGATGAGTCCTATGGGAACATTTGAGTACACCATATTCTACTCAAATGCAGATGACCGATCCAGACGCCTCTACCATATACCCGAAGTGTTTACAAAAGCTCAAAATGCCTATTTCCTCATCTTCACCCCCCTCATCTTTACCAAATACCTCATCCACCTTTACTAACCTAACCAAACCTTCCCCTACACTTGGGACTTCACCAATACCCAGCTTAACACACCCACCTAAATGGTTAGATTTATCCAAAAATAAAGTCGTCCATCCACCTAAGAGACAAACTCGATCCCCTAAAGCCCAAGTCCAATCTATGCCTCTGTCACAACTAAAACCCTCGCCGTCACACCTACCTTCTATATTAGGACCTCACCCCTCCACCTTGCCTCAATACATCATACCTCCTGCGTTTTCTTTAAAAAGACCTGCATCTTTTACACCCATACAGAGATCCACGGGTGTATCAACACCATCACCCCAAGTATCCTGTCCACCTATCAACCCTAAACAAACTCCACCATCAAAGGATTTGTTTACTGTCACTCCTCTTTCTCTGTGGTTGTTTTCTGCTACCACGTCATCTGACCAGCTAAACATAACTTCTGCGCTGAAGAAGCCACGTTTAGTTAAATCTAATTATCAAAACCCCTTAGCTAAGCCACCACCCGTACGAATCAATGATACCTATTCATTACCAAAACCCACCCAGTCAATAGCCTCATCTTCCTCTGACTTTGACCCGCTCAAAGGATCTTACGCCAAAATCCTTGCTATGTTGGTGGAGAATGCGACCATTTCCCTACCCCCACTTAGACCCTATGATCCATCTAAACCTCGACCTATAGGTTATGATGAGTCTAAAATCTGCACTTACCACTGCACACCAGGACATGATGTAGAGGGATGCAAAGCGTTAAAAGCCATACTTCGTCAGTCACCTCTCTCGGATAGAAAGGTTAAGAAAGACAACTTACGAAGGGAGAAACCTTTAGCTTCAATCCCCTCTCCTATACCACCTATCCCCGTCTCACCAAGATCTATCATTATTACAACCCCACCTCTCGAAGACCATGACTTATACCTACCATCTTCCTCCTCTCGTGTTCACGAGATCAACATGATTAGTGTTGCTACTCGAGGGAAGAAAAACAATGGGAAAGCTAAAGAAAGCACACCTGCGGCCTCTCTTTCTCCGTCCACCATCCTGATCGCACCACCACCTAAAGTGGTTATTCGTGGACCTACCTACCCTATCTCTGATGGAGTTGCCTACCAAACCATGATCAAACAGCTTCACCAATCACCTGTAAAAATGACACTGTATGATCTCATTCAAACCTCTGAATCTCATCGACAAGCTCTCGTTGAAATCCTTCAAGGGATAGAGGTCTTACCTAACGAAACCTTTCCCATTACCTCCATCTTAACACCCAACCATGTTGCTTCTCTCACCAAACAATCTATCACTTCCGTCCTTGTATAGCAAACCGCTGCTGTCAGTTTCTCCGAAGACGAAATTGTTGACTTTGGTGCAGAAGATCCTGACCCCACTCTTTTCATCTCAGCTTATGTCCAGGACATCCGGGTGTGTCGTGTTATGATTGATGGGGGCACTAGCCTAAACATCATCTCTTCCAAAGCCTTCCAACAAATGAATATCCCCTCTAGCTGCATGTGTTGCTAACCCCACCATGTTGCGTTCATTCAACGATGCCATTACTTCTACCTTAGGCACTATGATCCTTAACATTCGTGTAGGGCCACGTACTCACCCGAACTCTTCT
Organism: Taxus chinensis; assembly: GCA_019776745.2. NCBI lineage: Eukaryota > Viridiplantae > Streptophyta > Pinopsida > Cupressales > Taxaceae > Taxus > Taxus chinensis. Next base: position 104,888,302 of record CM034147.1, on the reverse strand, counting down.
ATGTCCTTAAGGGTGAATTCCAATACAACATGTTGTTAGGCCACCATTGGATCCGGGCTATGGGGATGTGCTCCCTCTACCTTATATAGATGCATAAAATTCGAGTACAAAGGGAAGTCCTACACTGTAAAAGCTGACCCTCCCCCCTTCAAAACCTACAATATGTTATATCACCCTAATGATGTGATTGTACCAATCAAAACACCCATTCATCCAACCCAACCATCTACTTCAACCACACCTCAACCATCCATCTCAACCACACCTACACCTTTAGCCAATGGAACCGCCGCCGCAAATACCGCTTCCTTTCCCGTGGACAATATCCCAACCTCAGATCCCTTAGTCGATATTTTTCAACGCCTTATGCAGGGGGAGTATCACCTATATAAGGTTAGCACGTTCCATACCCCACAGGAGTATGGACAATTACATGCGCATCCTACCTATGACCGTTGTGTGGGGGAAGTAATCTCCTACAGACCACCTAATTGCCGCACCAACCTAACATATGGGGGTGTCGATACATCCTCTGTCACCCCTGAACCTCCCCTTGGTGTGGTCCCCTTCCAATCTGATTTTCAATATCTAACTAATCATCGTTTCACTCTCACCTTCCTGACGTGCGTTGTGCTTGGAAGGGCTTTGGTTTCGGTCTTTATGAACAAGGCCGACATACGATCATTCCCATGTAACTACACGCAAACACAAAGATTGTCATGGTCTTAGATTCTCTGAACCACCTACACTGAAAACATCGCATATCCGCTGTAATCCAGGAAGGCGACGAAGTCACCCCTTCCGAACTATCATCACCCATTTTTCCATCGTCACCTACAAAGTCGATAGGACCCTGAATCTATCCCTCCTAACTCTTTTTTTTCATAAACACTCTATCTTCTTGGGTCCTCTCACTTATCAACGCGATAATGAAGACCCATCTTCTCTTCCCCTTTTGTATCCAGACATGATCAAAGATGAATCACCTTTAATTAATGTTGTTGAGTGCCAGGATGACGACTCCATCCTCACTTACCTTGGTGCGGATGACTCTTATATTCAACGCGTCTTGCCATCTGATACTCAAACCATGTTGAATGAGTCGATTATAGAAATAAACATCCAAACCGAGGACGATCCTCACATTGTGAAAGATCAAATAATCTCTTACCACATCAGAACAAACTGACTTCACTACCTTCCTCTGTGCCCACAAACAAGCTTTCGCTTGGTCCTATGCTGACATGCCAGGAATTGATCCTAACATTACTATCCATAACATTACCCTAAAACCCGTATGGCCAAACCAGTTAAAAAGAAACTAAGAAAAATGCATCCACACATTGCCCTCTTGGTCAAATAAGAGCTTCAACGAATCCTTTCTGTTTCCTTCATCTTACCTATTGAATATCCTCAATGGATCTCTAACATCGTACCTATTACTAAAGCAACGGGGGCACTTTGGATATGTATGGATTTCCAGGACCTTAACCTTACTTGCCCGAAGGATGACTTCCCCCTCCCCAAGTATTGATCAGCTTGTTGATCTCACTGTGGGCCATGAGATGGTTTTCTCTCATGGATGGCTTCTCGGGATACAATCAAATTTTGGTAGCCCCAGCCGATCAACATAAAACTACCTTCATAACTCCTTGGGGAACCTTCTGTTATCGTGTCATGCCGTTTGGCCTTAAGAATGCTGGTGTGACCTATCAGTGGGCTATGACTTACATTTTTCATGACATTATGCACACTATCCTTGAGGATTATGTCGATGATCTTCTTGGCAAATCTAAACATCGCAGTGAACATCTCGATGTTTTAACCATTATTTTCGATCACCTGTTACAATATTGTGTTCGTCTTCAACCAAAGAAATGTGTCTTTGGTGTCCTTTCGAGGAAAAATCCTTGGTTTTATCGTCTCTTTGCGTGGCATCGAGGTCAATCCAGCTAAAGTCAAAGCTATCCTAGAAATGCCCCCACCTACTAACCTCAAACAATTGCGTAGTTTGCAAGGTAAACTCCAATCTATCCGGCGTTTCATCTCTCAACTCTCGGATCGATGTCAACCTTTCCATCATCTCCTTAAAAAGGACATTGCCTTTCAATGGAGTGAAGAGTGCCACCAAGCCTTTGAGGCTCTTAAAACCTATCTCTTGCAGCCACCTGTGCTTATCCCACCTCAGGACGATCACCCTTTCTACCTTTACCTTTCCACCACCGACCATGTTGTAGGAGCCATGCTCACACATCATGACTCTGAGCATCGAGAACAAGCTGTTTATTACATAAGTCATACTCTCGTGGATTACGAGACTAGGTATACACATGTAGAAAAGTTGTGCCTAGCCCTATCATTCGTAGCCACCAAACTTCGACACTACCTCCTGAATCACAAAACTTTTGTCATCACCAACGCGGACCCCATTCATTATATGTACACCAAACCACATCTAAACCAACGCATCGCCCGATGGCTTATGCTCCTTGCTGACCTCGACCTTGAATTTGTACACCAAAAATCAATAAAAGGACAAACTATTGCAGACCAACTCACGGAAGCCCCTTTACCTGGGGAACAATTTACCAATTTTAATTTCCCCGACGAACTCATCACCACTCTTTCACTCAGTGAGGAGTCGTATCCAATGACCCTCTTCTTTCGATGGATCCAAATGCCAGCGCGGCGGAGGAGCCGGTGTTGTTCTCATTCCTCTTGACGCTGAGCCTATGCCTCTTTCATTCCGGCTCGATTTCCCCTGCACTAATAATATAGCGGAATACGAGGCCCTTGTTTTGGGTCTCCAAGTTGCGTTACACTTAGGTGTAAAATCTATTAATATTTTCAGCGACTCTCAATTGGTAGTCAATCAAGTTATGGGCATCTACCAATGTAAAAATGAGGAACTTCAAAAGTACAAACATTACGTGGATTCACTTTTGACCTTATTTACTCATTATTCTATCCAAACCATTCCCCGCTCCACTAACAAATTTACAGATACTATGGCTTGCTTAGCCTCACAAATTCCTACCTCACCAACTGACTCTGATATATTCGTCTTGGTCCAACAACTCTTTGCCCCATCTTACTCGGTCCCGGATGTTTGTATGGTAAATAATGTATCTACTAATTTCGCAGGATACCTGGTATCACCAATTTCACGACTACCTTACAACCTTTGTTCTCCCACCTGACCTTACTAGTAACGGCAAACGTGCTTTTTCTTAAAAGTGTTTCTCATTATGCCGTCATGGGGGGACTCCTCTATAAACGTGGCTTTGATGGCATCCTCCTTCGATGTCTAACCGGCGCAGAGGTCACCTATACCATCCAACAAGTCCATGACGGTATTTGTGGTGGACATTTTAGTGGCCTTGCCGTGGCCAAACGGATCCTTCGCCTAGGCTATTATTGGCCTACTCTTAATAATGACTGCTACGAATATGTTAAGCGTTGTGTTATGTGTCAACAACATGCCAATCTTCAACATACTCCTAGCCATCCGCTACAGGTCGCACGAGATCTTTGGCCTTTCTCACAATGGGGTTTAGACCTTATTGGTGAGATTCACCCACCCTCTTCGCAACGTCACCATTGGATAATCACAGCAACCAAATATTACACTAAATGGGTGGAAGCCATTCCACTCATTTCAACCAAAAAAGAAAAAATCGTAGAATTCATTAACCATCACATTATCTGTCGTTTTGGCATTCCTCATCGCCTGATAACAGATAATGGAAAATCTTTCAAAAATAAGTTGTTACAAGACCTTTGTGACAACTTTGGTATCAAACTTAGCTTCTCATCACCTTACTATCCACAAGCAAATGGTCAAGCCGAATCTTCTAATAAAACCCTAACCAAAATCCTCATGAAAGTTGTTAACGATTCTGGAAGCAATTGGCCTGATCACATCCCCTTTGCCCTTTGGGCTTATCAGACTAGCATTCGCACCTCCACTAATGCCACCCCATTTTCTTTGGTATATGGTACCGAGGCTGTCTTACCTCTCGAAATACAAATACCCTCCCTAAGAATATCTCTTCAGGATATTCTCACCAATGATGATTTCTGCCAAGAGCGGTTAGCCCAATTGGAGCTTCTTGACTGAGCGTCGTCTTACAGCTCTTGACCACCTTCAAATCTATCAAAAGTGCATCAAGCGTGCTTATGATAAGTGACTTCATGAGCATACCTTTAAGGTTGGTGATCTTGTCCTCAAAGAGAATCAACATGTAACCAAACTAGAAAAGAGCAAACGCGGCAAATTTGCTCCAAATTGGATTGGGCCTTACATTATCACTCACATTTACGGATCAAGCACTTATCGTTTAGCTTCGCTTAATGGTAAACCAGAGCCTGAACCCCTTAATGCCTTCCATCTTCAACTATTCTACTGTTGAATTTAGTGTTATATCACTTCTTATCTACCTTGCACTCGTCCCTTGAGCTCATTTACCACCTCATACACTTTGTTTCATGCATCTCAAAATAAAATCAAGCTCACATGGTTTGGTCATAATCTCCCCTTAAAGATGCCTTCCCCTTATTAGTCTAGTCCATGACTTAAAAGTATCAAAATAACACGTTCTCAATTATACGCTTATGGGATATTCTTGAGTCAAACTTCCTACAAAACTAGATGCTTCATGCCAACCAAACATCTAGACCTCTAAGTTCTACATAGACTACTCCCTCGAAGGATAGCTACGTGCAAAGCCACATTTTCTATTTTGAATAGACTGCTCCCTCGAAGGACAGCTACACACAAAAGCCGCATCTGCTACTATAAATAGACTACTCCCTTGAAGGACAGCTATACAAAGTCAGCCTCTATCAGAAGCTTCTCACATTGCTCAGCTTCGTGAAGACCTCAAGAACAACAAAATACATATCCCATGTAGACTTCCCGCATCGATCAGTCTATATCCAGAAAAGTAAAAAGCAGTATTCCAAAGCACTTTTGAGTCATGGGCTTGTCTATTTAGGTTTGGTTCTCTTTCATCAGAATAATCACCTTATAACAAGTTCTCTACACCCCCGCTATACTAGCTACCTCACCTCACCATTCGTCAAAGCAATAAAACTCAAGGGACGTGACGTATATCCGATATATTGTGATTATACGACTCTTTTCACCTATCGACTTCTCGCCTATGCAAGGCACCTAGGGATTCAAGCTCATCCTATGTTAATATGTGGTTTGTTTAGCTCTTCTCAATGACGGGACACTTTTTCCTCTTTTACTCGAATCTAGGATTATGTGTTGACCTTAATCAGGATATGGTTCCCTACTACTTGGGTAAGCTAACTTTCGCTTCACCTATACCTACACCAACATCGCCAATCCCTTACCAACACCAACAACATTATCCGACCAATATCAATATTTTTTTTACCAACCAACAAATTGCCTAACCACAACCAAATTACCTGAATTCACCTCTCCCTGGTCCTAAGGGAGAACTACATCGGTCTGAGGCCCCTCCTTGCTTTGTGCAATGGGCTATGTAGGCAGCACTTAGGAGACATGGGGTCTCCCAAGGTTAGCTCGACCATCCCCTACCATAACCTATCATGTGTGGTAAATATAAATCTTTTTGTGTATTTCTATTTGATCACATTCATCTTTATCCTTTTTTTCAAAACAAAACATTCAAAACACAACCATTCTTATTATTATCATAACTCAAATCAACATACATATTCAGTTTTATTTAGATGTTAAACAAATACATCTTCTCTATCATTGACGCATAGGTCAGCATCCTTATTTATTCTTATACTCCTATGAAATTCACTTAGACCCTTGCACCTCATCCTGAACCAGGTGATGATCATGATCGTCGACGCCGCTCACCTGGCCTCTCCATCCTCAAAGGTGCCACTGCTATTGGTTCCTCCCACCGATCTGCCAACCTCTCCTGTAACATATGAATACGTCCTCTCGCATGGAGGAATCTCACCTCTAGTCTCTCCACTCATAACTGTGAAACCGCTAACAATCCCGTTGTCTCATTCACCTGTGTTTGGAAGCTGGTGAACTAAACCCTACAGGAAAATCTCTCTCCGCTGTAATCACAGCTATGTCAGGATGATTCGGCCCTCTCACGTACACCTCGCAGCTCTACTACCCACCATAATCTATAAGCCTTTGTTGCTCTCTATCCATTACCCTATAATCGGCTGCTATCTCTTCTAGCCCTTCTAGAGGTGTCGGCCAGGGAGGTGAGAATGATGCCTCGGCGTCGATCCTCATGTATGGTCTATAAGCCATAGGTATATCCTGAACAAATCTAAATTTTCGCCACACATGATCTAGAGGAATCCTCTCGTACTCACCTGGCCTGTGCCCTGCGATCCACCTCAATCGCTCTACACCCCTCAACTCCTCAGCTATGTTCTCTGTCACCATATAGTTCCCGTAAGGCCTCCAACAAATATCCGCAATCGTCACCATCTCCCATACCTGCCTATAATACTTGATGTCATCTATCACGGCCTGGGATCTCACCTCTTGTTCTATCTGGACCCATCGTCTGAATCCCAACCTCTGCACTCCTGTCTCTCTTTCTTGGATTGGTCGGCCTATTGGTTGCACACACACAATGTGCTCATAGGCCCAACAATGTAATAAGTATGCACAATCTAGTGTCGTCCTGTGATTTCACTTGCAGGCCCATAAACCCCTGTATAGCTCTTCCAGAAATGCGGGTGCCCATGCGAAAGTCATGCTCCTTTCTATCATTTCCCAAATAATACACATCAATGCTTTTGGAAATCTTCCCCCATCCACCCTCGGTAATGCATAATACCCCACCGCTATCATTAATACCACTGCCAACCTTGTTTCCTCAGGGTGTGTTGCATACATTGTACCATAAGTGAATGTCAAACCTCGCTGTGTCAAATCTCGTGCAGCTGAACCAAATACTGTTGTTATCGCTCCCCGTGCCACACTAGGCCCCGCTTGATACACTGGTCTTCCTGTAATTGGGAGCCTCAAAATTCTAAACACATCTTCCAACGTCACTGTCATCTCCCCTGTTGGCAGATAGAAGGTATTCTTTTCTGGATTCCATCTCTCAATCAATGCCTGCAACATAGCATGATTGCGTGCGATTCGTGAATAATAGTGGATTCCACTTAACCCCACATGATTTATCAATGCCCATTCAGCTGGTGTTACATCTGCTTGGACTCTTGACAACAAAGCTGGCACACTATCATTCATCCTCAGCCCTGCCTCTGCCTGCATACATCAAAACGACACACAACCATTCAATAACTCAAATCCCCAAGTGTTGTTTCTCACATTCTGTAATTTCATACAGTAACCGGTATCAATTACAGATAAATGATACCGGTTACCTCTAAACGATATCGGTCACTGTCAATCTTATACAACCTACTTAAAAACATCCCCTACGATAATTATTTTCTCGTTTACCCCTCTTTGTACCTACAAACATACGTGAACACCCTGCTTACCTACCCCATAACACTCACTCTACCCCAAACCCTTGCCTATCACCTTTTCTTTCTCATCTCTACCCTCTTACCTTCTCTCATCCTATTCATCAAAACATGCAAGAATTAAAATACAACCAAACAGTTTACCTCTTGGGATGCAGTAGCTTGGGGTGGAACCTGTCTTCCCTCTCGTCCCTGCCTGCTGGATGCTTCTCCTCATTCAGCCATGTTCACCACCCTCTTCAAATATAACTTACCTTTCTGCCTTCTTAATCTCAGCCCACACTCACTTTACCTATCTCTTTCCTCCTTATCACTCAATTCTCTCATGCAATTACCTGTATCAGTCGTCAAACAGTGTCGCATTCACGTATTTAACTTGTTGCATGACTCTAAAAATAAGAACTTAAGTTACCACCCAAGCTTTTCTATTTTTAGAAAAGCTCGTTTTGGCATAACCGGTATCGGTTACCTAACCGATATCTAGTCCATAATCTACCGACGTCGGTTAGCTAACCGATATCGGTCACATGCCTCCTTTTTCTTAAACCTGGGCCTTTTCTTTATTTTTTGCAAATTTTTGTGGCGCCCGCCTCTTTTTCCTGCATAACTACACCATTATCACTATTTGTCATCAGAATCACATCAACACATATATATATCATCACAATTTCATCAACATCATCTATCTACATTAAAACAACCATCGACAAAATACATACGACATTTTAATATATACATCAAACCCATCAGTATACACACCATGTGGATCAAACTCATCATCTATATACATTCAATTTCAAAAACCATCGACAAAACACATAAAACATTTTTATACACACCATGTGGATCAAAATCATCATATATATATATATATATATATATCAATGTTTAAATATACAACTTCCCCTGCATGGGGGCCTCTGTCAGCTCAAAATAATACAAAGCCGGCACACAGGCCGCAATCACTGTCAAAATCTTGACTTGGCTCGCAGGCCGGTCTCTCATGTCAAAAATATACTCGGCTCGCAGGCCGGTATCAACTATACAACCTGTACTCGGCTCGCAGGCCGGTATATACAACAAGAATGAATAAATAAATCATGTGTGGGCACGCAGGCCTCTATATACATACTCCAATATCCAAAAACCCATCTCCGCTCTAGGGATGTCTCAGCTCTCCCCACCACCCTCAGCCCCTCTCCCTACTGGTCCCTATGCTGGCTCTCACCTCCTCCCTGTCACCGACCCACCGGCTGTGGCTGTGCCCCCTTGGGATCTCTGGCTACGGGATGTCTCAGCTCTGTGCACTGCATATGGCTGATAGTCAGCCCCGGTACCATCAAGGACATCCTGATAATACCGGGCCTCTGCTCTCGCCTCCATATAACGGGCCCGTGCCACCATGGCTACTGGGGCTGGTCCCCCGACTCCTAACAGTAGTGGCCCCTGTCCTACGGTACACCCTGTGCCTGTACCTGTGCCGGTGCCTGCAGCGGTGCCTATGCCTGTGATGGTGCCTGTACCTGTGCCGGTGCCTGCGGCGGTGCCTGTGCCTGTGATGGTGCCTGTGGCTGTACCGGTGCCTGTGGCTATGCCTGAGCCTGTGCCTGGGCTAACTGCCCCTGTAGCACCCCAATCTGTGCCTGCGCAGCAGCAAGCTGCCCCTGTAACAACTGCACTTGTCCTAAGAGCCAGTCCCTCTCTGCTATAACAGCCGCTAAATCTGGCTGTGCGGGCTGTGCTCTCCTAGCTACTCTCTCCCCTACCCACCAAACCAAAAAGGCCCCTGTCACTCTGGCTTCATCCACAGTATCATCAGCTAGCCGCTCTGCTACCCAATCTGGGTCAATGGGTTGCGGTGCAGGCAGTGGGGCCTCTACATCATCCCTCCGGTACTGTGGGAAGGGAGGTGGCTCATCCTGTCTCAAGCCCAACTGCCATCGTACCCTCTCTAGGGGTATTCCGCTCATACTCTCTGGGCCTCCATCCAGCTATCCAAAAACTATACTGGATCCAGCGCATCTATGCTCAGGTTCCTCCTTGGGGATGATGGCCTCGGTAGGGCCTCCATACAATGTCTAGTGTGGTCAATCCCTCTAACAGATGACGGTTTTAGGCCACATCCCGTCCTGCGAGCACCGCTTATGGCTGGCCCACGACCCCCAACCACCTCTGAAATCCATATCTGTAGACAATCTGTGGCCCCTGGCTGCTGGGGCAGCCCTACTGGACGTATACAGATAATGTGCTCGTACGCCCAGCAGTGTAACAAAAATGTAGAGCAAATACCAAATCGCCTCATCCGGCGATAACCCCACATCTCTCTGTATAGCTGCACCAGATACACTGGTGCCCAGGCATAGCATGTATGCTCCTCTACCATCTCGTGCAACACGCCCATCAAAGCCCGTGGGAAGTGGCCTCCCTCTGAGTCCGGGAGGGCGAAGCATGTGATACCTATCATCATCAACATGGCAAGCCATGTCTCATGTCTGTGTGCGCGATACATGTCGCCATAGGCAATGCTCGCGCTGTGATAGGTCAATAATGCAGTTGCATCCCCAAATATCTAAAGAATGTTGTCCATCGCCATCTCTACATTTACCTGGAACACTACCTCCCCTACGATCGGAAGTCTCAGGATACAATACACATCCTCCAGGGTAATCGTCATCTCTCCAGTAGGGAGATGGAAGATGTTGGTTGTCGGATCCCATCTCTCGATGAGGGCAACCATCAGGCTGTGGTCCCTATCCACAGCCCTATACCGCTGGACTCCACCGAGTCCCACCTCTCGCATAATGGCCTAATGCACTGCAGACACATGTGGTTGCATCCGTCTCAATAGCGGGGGATCTGATCCCACATCATAAGCTGCTGGCATGCCTACAAAAACAACCCACTTCATCAGGCCTACCCTTTACAAAAACAACTACCTTAACCCACTTACCCACCCAACCACAACCCGACTCTATAACACACATCTACACTTACCCTACACATCCCCTTTACCACCAACCAACCAACCAACCACCCCGATATACTCTAGCCATCTACCTATACCCCCGCCAATTTAACACCTCCTACTTCATACCCAACACCTACTCTATCCTACTCAAACCAACTACACAACCACACCATTTCCCCCCCACCCCAATCACCTTTCCTATCAACTCTATCCCCTCCCCCTTCACCCCCAAACACAAAAACCAACCAACAATACAATTTTATAAAAAAAAAAAAAAGAAAACCGAACAACAAACAAACCAAAACCTAAATGTTGGTCGACATATGACCGACGCCGGTCCTTCCGGCAAACGAATTATCCCAAAAAATTTGTGACCGATGTCGATCGCTTAATGACTGACATCGGTCACTGTCCGAATCCGAGGCCGAACCCAAAAATGGCCTGAAAAATATTTTTTCCCCAATTTCTCCCTATTTACCCACCCAAAAACCCTACAAACCTACCTGCCCTACCATTTTCACCTACCTAACTTACCTACCCACTCCATTTTACAAATTACTTCAATTTATTCATTATTTTATTAAAATTTTGGATTCCTACCCAAAACCCACATCTAGCATAAAACCATTAAATTCACATAAGCAAGAGCACAGAGCCTACCGGTACGACTACACGTCATCATGGTGGGATAGGTGGCAGTGGTCCAGCTCCTCCAGCACCTCCTGCTCCTCCTGGCTATGCCATGGCTCCAAATCTCCTCAGCTGGGTCCTCCACCAATCAAATTCTGCCTCCTACTCGCTGGGGTCTACCAATCACTCACTCCTCCACTCAACTACTGCCAACTCAGCCTACAAACTCAAAAAAATCAATTTTAAACCCAGACAAGCCGTATTGGTTTTCAAATTGACAATGTGACAATGACAGGCTGTATTTTTCTTTTTATAGGTTTTTTACCTATAACCGATATGAGTTATATTGTGCCCTAAAACACCGATATCGGTCATCTAACCGCTACTAGTCATAGCTAACCAATATCGGTTTCATGCCTATTTCACCACAATTTCTACCCTTATTCACCAATCTCCCTTTCTCCCCACATCGCCTATACCCTCCTTTGCTAAATAGCCCATTTTGACTTCATTGGCCCAATTCACGGCCATAACCAACCAATCAGGCCCGACCCAAGGCCACACCCAGCCAATCTGGTCTGACCCAAGGCCACCACCAACCAATTTGGCCTGACCCAAGGATGCAACCAACCAATCAGGCCCAAACCACGGCCGCAACCAACCATTTGGCCTGACCCAAGGCCGTAACCAACCAATCAGGCCCGACCCAAGGTCGTACCCAACCAAACAAACCTAACCCAAGGCCGCAACCAGCCAGTCAGGCCTGATCCACGGCCCTCACTAATCACTCGGCCCGACCCAAGGCCACACCAATTAAATACATCACCAAAAACCCACAAATTACAATTTTATCCACCCATCATGTAGCTTTTTGTTCAATCGAGCTCACATGTTCGTGTTTTAGCATGATTAGGGTACTTGACTTGATCAGTCGACCAACTTTTCCTAGACCGAGACCGTGACATTTATCTCAACCAAACCAACCATTTGGTACTGAAAAACATGCCTAAACATTCCTGTACCTTACCCGTTATATCCCCTGGAGCTACTTCCTATGCCTTGGATACCAGGATTATATCACCCTTGTTTGGATAAACTATCGAACCTTTGCCTATGAATTACTTGTTTGCTCTTCAAATCATGTACCCTGGTCACACTACTGCATTTCAACGTGCGTCTGCTTCCTTGAACTTACCCCACCATCTTACCATCATCTCAACACCATTCACCCTTTATCAACCCTATCCCTGATTTCACGTCACCTCAATCTGTGATAGATTTGAGGGGGATTACCTATACCCTTAACGGGAGTAACCACTTCTTATTATTGTCAGTGCAGCTTTACAAGACAAGCTACACGACAACAAGGGGCTAATGTAGACACCAAATTTGTGTCTCACGACACCCTGTGCCCCGCATCTCATTTCGCAACCTAACCTCACCACCTAAACCTTGCACAATTATTTATTAATTACCTTATAATTAATAAATCCACATTTTCAAACCTGCCACCTCATTTCACCACCTCATCATGACCTAGCCCTAATCCTAAACTAACCTAATTAAGACCTATAACTTGGTCTACATCCACACCCATGACTAATTACTCCTCACCCGCACCAAAACCAACCTAATAATGACTTGACTAATCCCACAACTAATTCCTCAGGAGAAAAGGAGGGAAGGTTGGCTATTTTACTAAAAATAGCCCACTTTGACTTAACCGACATCGGTTCCTACTCGACCGCCGTCGGTTACGTAACCGCCATCGGTTCCCTGTAAATGACCTCCCCCAACCAAAAACAAAGGCATCGGAAGTCATTGGAAGGATCTGAAATTCACTTGACAGAGCAGAGACAAGTGAAGGAAAGAGAAGAGTTTTGCAGGGAAGGACATCAAGCCCAAGACTGCAACTGAGTAACTAGAGCTCAGTGACACTCATCCAAGCATTGGGAGAGAAGATAGCTCATCTTGGATTGTCAGATCATCCTACCTGAACCCTGCCTTTGTCATCACAGTCCTTGGACCTGTATCTTCATCAGGAACTAGTAAGTAGTGCCTGGTACGTTCTTTTAATAACATTTCTTGGACTTTTGAATCACAGTTATTATAAGTCTACTCCCAGATCCACTACCCGGTAACACCCTACATCTAACTATACCTCCTCTACCCTTACATTGCCCCAAGAACAGTCCCCCATATTCTCTGAGTCTTCTCCATCACCCCCATTACCTATCCCCAATCATTTACTAGCCTAATAAACACCATAGCCACCTTATAGCCAACCTTCACTAAAAGCCCCTAAATCACTGCCCCTACCGATATCGGTTATCAGAAACCGGTACCGGTGACAGTGACCGGCATCAGTCACTGTGACTCAAAACCAAAACCAGCCTTTCCTCTATTGTTTTAACGAGGTAATTAAATTGTAATTTGGCAATAACTTCTTCGTTAGAATTTGTGTTAATTCGTATTAGCAGGGGAACTGACCACCTTCGAAAGGAAGTCCAATATTTCCTAGGCCTAAGGTAGTTCCCTCATTTATTTTCTAATTAGAATATGGTGGTCTTTTATTCTTACTTGCAGGTAGTCCTTCCTAGACAAAAAGGAGTTCTTCACAATCGATCTGATCTCTCTCTATGGTATGCGCACACCCTCCAAACATTCAACAGGTATTCCTCCTAGCCCTAACCCTTATCTGGTTCTCAAAAGAATGAAAGGATAAAAGAAACTCTATTCTAGGAACTGAACCATTCTGTGTGAAACATAAGGATGAAAAGCTCATACCTTACAAAAATATGGTAGAAACTCTAAAAGGTTAATTTCTGTGTATTACATTTGAAGAAATTCCAAGAGCACAAAACAAATCGGCAGATGCTATGGTGAAAGTGGGTTTTATGCATCGTATTTCACCAGGGAATAATGACATGCCATTCTTTGTGGAAAACTTATGCCAGCCTGTGTATGACATGCCAGAATCCTATCTGGCTTGTGATGTTATTGGTCCCAGTTCCCCATGGTATGAGCCCATCTTTACCTGTCTCAAGGACAACACATTCCCTCCAGATATCTCCTATTCTGAGAAACAAATATTGATTCACCAAATATCCCGTTACACCCTTTTAGGAGGTACACTTTATCATCATGGCTACGATGGGAATCTATTATGTTGTTTCGATATGATGGATTCAATCTAACCGATCAAAGAAGTACATGAAGGGGTGTGTGGAGAACATACTAATGGAATGGTTTTGGCTAAGAAATTGTTAAAAGGAGGATACTATTGGCCTACCATGGAAACTAATTGTTGTAATTATGTCAAGAATTGTGTACTCTACCAAAAGTATGGAAACTTCATCCATGCTCCATCCCAACCATTACAACCTATCACTACCCCATGGCCATTTTCTAAATGGGGACTTGACTTGATAGGGAAGCTCACCCCTACCTCATCTGATGATGATACCCACATCATCACGGCTACTGAATAATTTACAAAGTGGGTAGAGGACATTCCTTTAACCTATATAACAAGAGCTCATATTTCCAAATTTATCATGAATCATATCATTTGTCACTTTGGCATTCCTGCAGCCATTGTCATGGACAATAGAAAGTTATTCAATAATAAAACTGTAAAGGGTCTCTATTCAGTGGTTCTAAATTAGGTTAAACTGGTCTACACCATATTATCCCCAAGGTAATGGACAGGCCAAGGCCACAAACAAGACTTTGGTATGAATAATGGAGAAAATGGTAAGTAAAACAGGTCATAATTGGCACTTGCAAATCCACCCAGCTCTTGTAAAACAGGTCATATATGACATCCATTCTCACTCCTATGGGTGTGACACCATATTCTCTGGTGTTTGGGATGGAATCTATCATCCCACTAGAAATATAACTTCCTTCCCTAAGAATCTCTCTTCGGGACTATTTGGATAAAGATGAAGATTACTGGGTGGCTAGATTGGCTGAATTAGAGCTCCTAGATGAGAAGCGCATCCGTGCCCTTAATCACCTCAAAGTGTATCAGAATAGAGTCTCCAAAAACTACAACAAGAGAATCATACCTCGTCAGTTTGAGGTTGGTGATTTAGTCATGAAGGAGAATCAATTTAACACAAGAGCGAGATGAGAAAAGAAAGGAAAGTTTGAACCACATTGGTTAGGACCCTATGTTATTCTGGCCAAGTACGACACAGGGGAATAAAAAATTTCTCACCCTAATGGTGATGAGCTCCGTGAGCCCATGAACGCCATGCATCTTAAGTGGTTCTATGCTTAAACATGGCACAAAATTAGAAAAGCAAAAACATCAAAAACATGGTAAAATGATCAAAAATAAAAAAAAAGAGAAAAAGAAAAAGAGAAAATAGGTTATCCAAAAGTGAAAACCACGCAATTTTGGTGCTTTGGATAGATCCTTGGGTGAAAACTGATTTCCGGCACCTGAGAGGATTCGTTGTTCATAAGCATCTTGCATATGGAGGGTACTTTTACTTGGCCTAGCCCTAGTTCTACCTTCGATATTCCCTGTGGGCCCAATCCTATCAAGCCTTGATCTAGATTTGTCTTCTTTTATTCATGTGTAACGGGCATGGTTTTTCTCTATTCCCCATCTTACGTTGGTGGAAATTCAACGATTTCACCTTCTTGTTCATGTGCGCATGGCCTCTTCCCTTGTATATTCCCCATCTAATGCTAGCGGCATCCATGCTTTCTTGGTTACATATTCATAACTCTAGAAAACCATTAGAAAACAACACAAAAACAATAGAAAATTGTTTCTCAATAACTCTAAAAGCATTCAAAAAATTTCAAAAATCGTAAACATTAGAAAATTCTTTCACATAACCCTAAACAATAGAAAATTGTTTCAAAAATCCTAAACATTAGAAAATTGTTTCACATAACCCTAAACAATAGAAAATTGTTTCACATAAATCAAAAACAATATAAAATTATTGCATGAAAATAAATCTTACAAAAACATTTACTTACGTTTACTTGCATTGTCTTGTTTCTTGCTTTGATTGTATAATTTTTTCATGTTTATGCATTTGTGTTGTTTTTTGCTTGGGCATACTTTGTTAGGATTCATATTTTCTTGCTTAGATTAGATTTATTCTTATGGGTGAATATTGAGGTATGTTTTTACATGCTAGTGAATCATGGTGCATCATTATGTTCTTTGTTAGCATTTGATTGTGTTTATTGCATGTTCATTGTTTTGTTATCACATCATCACATATAACATCATCTATATGTCATATATCAATAAAAATCTAAGTATACATCACACATGAATTCTAAGCTAATCATCACATATCGTATCACCAAATGGGGGAAAAAGGGATCAAAAATATCAAAATCTATCCCCCCCACACCCTTATCATCATATCATCCCATCCACTAAGTATGGAGCATAACATAAACAACACATTTGATATATTATACAAGATCAATCATCTAGAAATAAAAACACAAATTTGATATATTATACAAGATCAATCATCTAGAAATAAAAACACAAGGTGATACATCAACAAGATCGTTGATACATATACATGTCAAATCAAATCATCTAAAACATAGATATCTATCCATGAGAAATAATAAACAAATGTCCATCTCATATACACGTGTCCTGTCAAAAATGTCCAAATCATACATGTGTGGTATATCTATATTAAAAATGGATATACATCACAACAATACATCAAAAATGCCTTCATCAAGAGGTGTATGTGGAAATACAAAACATCAGGGCTGACTTGAGCCCTATGATGGGGTATCCGGTCTATCTCGAGGAGGTGGCATGACATGAGCATTGCTAGCTCTCCCTGATTGTGGTTTCTCCACTAAGGCCTAAGGCCTCTCTGATCTAGTGCCCCTGCTCGACTGCTGACTGTAAGAAGGTGCTCCCACTCAGCTAGAACCACCTCAAAATATAAGGACCTATAATAGGATGCCCTTCCCTCTGATGTGGCTAGATCTCTATGAGTCCAAGAAGTCACTGATGTACCCTCTATGCAATGGTAGGATGCTATCTCTATTGAGGCTCGAGCACACTTGGCCTAGCCCACTACACACTCTGCCCTATGCCTATCTCGCTCTAATATCACAGGCTACAGATGGGCCTGTGTCTGCTGGTATAAATTTGTCACCTGGGCCACCTGGGAGGCCATCTGTTAAATTTACTATAAGTGCACCACACTGTCACCTCCTGGGCCAGACTAGGCCCAAGCCTAATCTCAATTTAATAATAAGGTCACAATCTGAGTCCGAGCATGATCTCACTTGGCTATCGCAGTCACACACTAGGCTCAGGCCTCATCTCTCTTTACTCTAGTCTGATATCTCTCGGCTAGAGCCTATTGTAACCGCTACTACAAGGTGGATTTCTATGCCACTGACTGTGCCACTAAGGCTGGTCCCTTTGGCACCCTAGATGATTAGCCTTGCCTTAGGGCTCTAGCTCTAGGAATCTATGCAGGTGTCTGTCCTGGATCCTATGGCCTTGGTCCCTATACCTATGGGGCACCTTTCTCATCATGAGGTAATCCATCAAATGGATCCTCTAGATCATGACCTGCTACACCCTCTCTCTACTCAACACCATGCCAAATATCCCTTGGCAGTCAAGCACCTGCTACCCAAGCCTCCTCTGGGATAGTAAGGTGCTAGGGTAGGACAGTGGCATACCAAGTCCAATAATCTACTGTAGTACATGGATCCTTGACCTGTCGTGTTGGGTCCCATGCATGTGGGACCACCTATGATAAACTCACCCTAGCTTGGTCCACCAGTATGCAAGGTGCCATAGTATTCCTCTGTGAGTCTTGGTGGGCATACCATATGTCGGGTTGTGAAACCCCCTATACTAGGCCAAGCTACTACTAGCACCTATCAACTCTGTACAACTCTATGATGTAGCTATGACTACCAAGGATAAAGTGCTCTACTGAGCACACACTGACCTTTATGGCATCCTCTAGCCACTGGATATGTCTATAAGGTCTCCATATGATGTCTATCTCGAGCAGCTCATCAAACTCTTATCAATATCTATATAAGCTACCTAGGTGGCCTCGTACATCACCACCTACTAATACCCACGCCATGTAAGATGGGTCCTCTAGGTCTCGAATATGTAAAGTTCCCACAAGGTGTCCAATATAAATATGGTCCCATGACCAAATCTATAACAATGAGGCCGGCTTCATGGTCTTCTGACCATGGTAAGTGATCAAGTGTAAATCCCAGTACAAATGCACCAGTGTGCACTTCCCCCAACAATAATGTTTGCCACTGAAAATTCCATGAACTAATGGTAGTAACCCTCTTGGGAAAGATGTCCCCATATTATTAGTGAGAAAAAACCTATTGATAAGTGACATGATGTATAGGGGCCCCCGATGTAGTGTCGGGTCAGAAATACACTCATGCAAGGAATGGTCATACCGTCATGCAATATGTCATCTATGTCAAAAAATTTACTGCAAGCTGCTCTAATCTGCCCTATATCAGAGTTATACTCAATCAAAGTACCCATGATCAGCACGTGGAGAATCCACAATACATCCTCTAGGGTCACAGTCATCTCCCCAGTAGGAAGTTTGAAACACTGGCTCTTGCTATGCCATCGTCGACTAGTGTAGTCAGTAAACCATGGTCCAAAGTGATAGATGGCATCCGAGACATGGGGCCTAGCCCCACTACCTCGAGAAGTATGGCCATGGCCCGTCAGTCTCGCCGACACGTGCTCCCCTCTAACTCAACAATCCAGGAATGACGCTCCCATGTCTGCAACACTGGCAATCATCTCTACAAATTATCAATCCACTCCTTAGTTACTAACATTTCTTTCAAAAATCTATCTATCATTTTAGGGTTAACCCAATAATCCTAAATTTTCTTCTAAGTGTCAACTTTTTGGCATTTTTTTGTCTATCCTCCACTGGCCTGGGATGCGTACACACCATTTCAGGCATGTGCACCTCCCTTTTGGCACATGCACAATGGTCTTCAGTTTCTTACGCCATCATTCATGTGCCTCCGTGCCCTTTTGGGCATGTTTACCACTCATTCAGTATTTGTGCCATCATTTGTGTGTCTGCGCTTACACGCGTGCATCCCCCTCTGTATGTGTGCTCCCCCTTTGGTGTGTGTTATTTCTTTCTGGTGTGTGCACATGCACACACATGTGTAGCATGTGCACATGTGTGTGGGTGTGGAGTGTGTGCCTATGTGTGCACGTGTATGTTTTAAGACAGGTGCACCCCTAAATTGACACTCACGCCTACACGCTGATGTAACTCCCTATCCCTAATTACTCATTTTAGGGCATTAATGAAAAAATTTGACAAGTGAGGTTCAAACACTTATGAAGGTGCCATTGCCGACGTGTCACTAGTACCCTCGGATTGCGTTTTCTCATCTCAATCAGTCCCATGCGATCATCGGTCCCATGCAATCACCATCATCCTCATCGTTGTTAGAGCCTCACAGTAAAATCTCAATAGTGGTCACTAAAAGTGAATTAGTCACAATGATTTACCCCCCCAGGTGGGGTATATCAACTTTTTTTTCACCGCCATGAAGGCCTGGAAGCTCATTTCGACTGCCATTTTCTCCTTTGTTCACTGTGGAATAATTATTTTTATCAAATAATTATTTTTCTCTTATTTTTCACCGTATTGGGGAATTTTTTTATGTCCAATACCCCTTTCTTCCCCCTGGGGAAATTTTATTAATCCTAGGTGATTTTTCTTCTTATTCACACTCTTTTAAATAATTATTTTTCAACAATATTTATTTTAATAATTTTTTCACGACACAAGGACATTATTTATTGCTTGCTTCTTCTTTCTTCCACCTAGGGCACTTTCTGTTGCACCTAGGCCCTTTGTTCTATTTCTTCTATTTTCTTCCACCATCCACCACATTTTGGAAAATAGAAAACAAAAATAATATATATATCTCACGTCAAAAATCTAAAAAAAAAAACAAGGCAAAAATTTTCACAAAATCCTATAAAGTAAAAAAACCTACAAAAATGATAACTTGCTTATTATGGTTGAAACTTTTGTCTTGCGCATGGTATTTTCTCCATATCCTACTATTTTGTTTCACATCTTCCCTGATTAATACAACTCACAGATCACCAAATTCACAACCATTCACAAAGCTAGTTGCTTGCTTCATCTATACCCTGGGGCACGTTTGTGGCCTGGTGTTGTTTCATTGCGCATAACGCTTTTTACTTGGACCCAGTGTTCATCATCATTTCCCCTTTCATATATCCTTTCTCGGGGAATCATTTTTAACCCTTGTCATCAATCATGAATGTGTGGACCTCTTCAACTTGATAACAAAACATTTTTACAAGTGTCTTGACCGTTGTTGGGTTGGATATGTGTGTTTGTACTTATTTTCCCTGTTAAATGAGCTTGTTTCCTTCTTGTATTGCATTACATTGTTGTATGTTGCATGGATTTGATATTTTTAGTAATGGAAAATTGTTCGTAGTATGGATTTTCATGTCATTCTACCTTTGTCGTATGCTTATATTTTTCATAATGACCAATGACATAAGCTCTTATAGCAATATGATGACATCAAAATTGTTCCAATCAATAGTGGCTAGAGGCTAAGCTCTTCTCTCCACTCCTCCATATTTATTCTACATCACTTTCCTCTCACCCCTAATCTTTCATATTCCTGGGGCATCCTGCCCCTTCCCATTCTTCTATCTATTTCTCACCTTTTTCGATTGTCGATCATCTTCCTTCATCACCCCATCGACACTCGAGGGGGAATCTCTCCCTCCTACTAATTTTTCTTCTATCCCTTTAAAATTTCTTCCGTCTACTATCTTTGAAGTGGCATCACTTATGCCACCCCAAAGAGGGGAAAATGTAGACACTCATAATTACACCTAAGCAATTTAAATATTTAAATTGTGTTAATTATCTCTCTTCTGAAAAATTGACGACATATCATCAAAAGCGCTCATCTTCTCTCTTATCGTTGATAATTAATTACAATACACTAATTAGTTAAGTAGCCTACCCAACAAACACCCTAATTAACAACCTTACATTAAGTAATCACTCCTTCTATCTGGACTAATTAATTATTATTAATTAATTAGCTTTCCCCTTCATTTAACCAATAAATCAATATTTAATTGATTTAATCCCCTTTCTAATAGCCTAAATCATACTAATATTCCTCTAATTAGCTTCTATAAGCTTACATATACCTATTAATTAATCACCTTTGATTAATTAAAACACCCCCCAACTCCCATGACTTGCTAAGCATAAATTAAACCCTTCTAAAGTAAGGTTACCTTTTATAAAGCAACCTTATCTATTCCTAATCTTGTTTTACCTTTATCCCAGATGCAAAGGGATGAAGTGTTTCCTTTATCCATTGGGATATATAAGGAGCCCTCCTTCTACCTTTATACCTACACCTAAACTTCTTAAGAAGAACCAAAGAAAAGCATATAGCAAAATAGACTAAAATCTTTCCTTTGTTTTTTTAAGAGTTCACCACCTGGAGAATTAAGCCTCTTTTCTAGCCAAAAGTTCTTAGGTCATATGGGAGGTGTCAAAAGGGGTCTTGTAGCCCAAATTTGATAAGCCCTGATTCCTAGGTTCTTGGAATATCAAGAGCAGCCTATTTGATTATCATGGAGCTTACATAGGTTCATTTATTTGTTGTTAATTAAAGAGAATAGAGGATTTAGCCGCTTAGCATGTTAATTGTCAAAGTTTTATTTAGTGTCTAAACCTTGCTTGATTCTCATCTTGATGATGCTTTGTATTTTATTTAATTTTACTAATTAACGCTACCAGGTGTTAGTCTTTATTTGCATTAGCATTAGTTTAAAAAAATCATGCACACACCCATAACCACCTCCCAAGACAAGGTAGTGGTCTTGTAACTGCCGTCCTGCTCTGGGCAACGGTTCTATGCATGTTTTCCAGAACTATCCAATGTTTTTGTCAACATAAAAAATCAATTTACACTTAACCACTCTTGCCTGCATTTAAGTTTTAGCTACTTGGTAAATAGTAATTCCTCTTTGTTTCTAATAGAAGAGTTCAATTCAAACTTACCCTTTAGTAAATCAAAGTGCTATAAATACCAAGCTTGTTTACAAGAAAATGGCCCCTCTCCCTCTATGAATTTTTATTCAGTGTGTTTTAAAATTTCTTCAATAAGTCTCAACAGGTTTAGATTTTGTAAAGTTTTCAGCCTCTTAGTTCAAGGCTCTATAGTTCTGGTTTAGAGATCACTGGATCTCCCTAGTATCATCTTGCTCCATTGTTGTTCTCCAAATAACTGGTTTAGCATAAACAGTTCTAGTTCTATATTATGTTCATTTGAATCTTAATTCCATTTAGAGTTATAGGTTATTGTTTCATCACAGGAAGAATAGGTCCTAGAGATTTTGGTGTGCTTCTATCATATCCCTATAACAATCCCGCTAGGAATTACATAGTCAATATCCATTCTCTTGCACTATCCCTCTCCTACTTGCATTCTATTCAGCTTATGTACAAGCTACCACTATTCAAACATCTTATCTTGCTGCCACTGTCACATTCCCATTTTTCTGGATTCACGAGAACACAAAGGAACGAAAAGATCACACTAAAGGGAGAAGTCATAATACAACTAGATTTTCCGTTGTTCTGTAAACTCCAGGTTTGAATTTTTGAAGTTGTAGTTACAATATATCAAATAGAATAGCAAATCATTTTATTTTAGTTAAGCTTTCTTTCAATATTACTAGGGAAGCTATGGGGAATGATAGCTTCTGAGAATCTGTGATTTATTCCTCACTTCTAAGGTAATATTAAAGGTCTTTTAATTAAATTAGTTAGTTATTTATATTTAGGATAAATTCACAAATGCACGGGAAAATAGCTACATCTGGCTACCTTACTTATTTTAATTCCATTATTATATTATTTTTTGATATATTGATATATTAGAATAGTCACTCTTTAAATTTCATTCAAAGTCACATCTTTGAAAATACAAAAAAAAAAGAATATAAGCATAGTGTAGATTTATTTTCATAATTAATTTACTTATTTCAGTTAAGTTTGATTATCTCTTGCATGACAATTACGGGACCCAGAGAGCCCAGGGATTACGTATTCAAACTGGTAATACCTCAGCCAAATCTCTTCTCAACATTAAAAGATAAAGATCAAGGCTTTAGAATTCACGTCTTTCAAACAACAACAAACCCATAAGTAGTTAGTGAGCAATAAGAGAATTAAATATTGAAGACGAAAAAGCATACGCATTCTGTTCAAATCAACCCAATTATAGATTGCCTTGATAGGATATCTACATGACCATATAGGAACCTGAAAGAGAGAAAATATTTGGTTGTGATTAATTATTTTCACAGCCAAATGCAAGAGACCTTCTCATTGACATAGACACAAGCTTACATATACAAGTTGCTAGAACACCCATAAGGTATTATGAGAAGATTGTAAAACTCCTGGTACTAAACATAGAAGTTGAAAAATCTTATGACTATTGGATAGTCGGAAGAAGAGATTGATTCTTCACATGACCATAGCAGGTCCACAACAACCACAAACTTGAGGTTGTGATCCACAAGTCCCACAACCCAACAGGCTTGCTAATCAGTTAGATATTGATACCAATTTACGTATGCTGATATTTAGATTCTCACCACTCCCACTGGATATCATAAAATAATTTTCCGTATTAAACATAGAATCCAATCAAGCTAATATTTTCTAGGTTAGACTAGAAAACCGCACATAGTTTCCTACAAATCCACTACACCTCTCACTACCAATTTCATGACCTTATCAGGAAATATATGCAAAGTACCTACATGTCATTTTCCACACATCCAATAGCCAATAAATAGGATCTCGGTAGAGCTCAACATTGATTAGAGCCTCCAAGCTACTATTATATCTGAATGATCCATTACACCAATTTAGGTTAGGAGAGCTTTCTTTGCCTTAGACTCATAGATCCCACTATTGCGTGTTGAGGATATAAGATTTCCCAACTAGTTTATCTACATCCGCATATATTTCATTTCCACTGGCTGTCTTGGCATGACCTCGAGAGGTTGGGTATAAAGAAAGGCTACTTGTTGATTCTCATGCTCGCCTGTCACATTTCTATTATACAGTCTCCCTCCGGTCACCTGTCCACCCTTCCAAAGGGGGTGATGGGGAGGAACCTAGAAAAAGGGTTTGGTTGTGATCCTCATGTAACACCATGAACTGTTGTTACTTTCTCCTGAGCATACAAGTGTTGATATGTGATTTCTTGTAAAAGGATATGTTCCTCGATTTAGAAATCATGCTTGATATGTACTATAATTTCTTTGCAGATTGCAGATCTTGACTGAGTCAGAATATGATTAGACTCTTTTATTTATTTCATTTTGTATCTGAGTTTAATCTGATCTCGGAATGAATTATAGAGTTATCCATCTATAAGATCTAGTCTTGGATTAGTGGAATTGATCCAAGTAATTCTTTAAGTTTGTTCATGATGAATTAAAATCACAGACCTTGAACAGGTTGCAAGGTCTAGAAGCATTTAATAAGCTAGTCAGGAGTATGACTCAGGCTGATCAAGTGAAATGAATTGGTTCCCGATATGGAAGTATATCTGGAAGGTCTCGATCGTGGACCAGGTAATAATTCATTTACATACGATTCTACAGCCTAAGGCAGAACAGGAGCTAACCCTGTTCAAGAAGGTATGATGTAGGTATTTTTCTGAGTGTACAGAATGCAGACCTAACTGGAATTATTAAATGATTAGTAACCTAAGACTAAACCTAACCTAGGGGTTAGATTAGTGTTAATCTAACCTAGACCTAGGCTATGTGTTAATGTCCTAAGTTAGTATCTATGTGTAATATGGTTAGAATGAGTATTATCCTAAATTCTAACCTAAGATACTAACCTAACTATGAGCAAGAATGTAAAGGGGCCTATTGAGGGGTGCGAACCATGGGCGGAATTTTCTATGTTATTAAATGCATGGGATAAGGATGAAGGATAGGTCTTGGTGGAGGTTTTGGGAACGGCTAACTTGTGCCGACGTGGCAGGTCGCCAAAACTAAAAATGAACTTGAGATTTCATTTGACTGTCGCCAATTTTGGCGGTCGGTGGAAGTGGAGTTTGAGCGGGAAAGTTGGTGTAATTGCATTCAATGTGCTCGGTAGTTGAGCTTGGAACTCGCGAGAAGGCATGCAAACAGGAAGTTTGTTGGTTTGTTTGGCTTGTCGCGAATTTCAGTTTTCCTTCTGCCTGTTCACTGGTTCTTCGCACCAGTCTTCTTGGAGTTGCATGGCGAGTATGAGGGTATCTAGCTCTCTTCTCTGGCAAGGAGAATATATATGCCATGGAGAAAGAAAAATTTTGTTGGTCGCTCTAACTTGGAAAAGGAAAAGGAAGTCTGAGCTCTTCCAGTGGTCTGCTTCGGAAATTTGAGCAAAAATCCAGGCATGTTAGGCCCTAACCTTTAAAAATCTTGCTGTCTTTCAAGTGATTTCATTAGAACAACTCTGTTCAAATGATTTATGGAATTTGATGACTTTTCTTTAGATGTCATTGTGTTTTTTTGGCACTGTATCTCTTCTGGTTCGAATTTTCTTTTATCCTTTGATGGGTGTTTATTAAATTTGAACTGTGGCATTATTTCCTTGTGTTTGCATTCTGGCTTAATTATGTGAAACATGTGAAATGTATGAATGCTCGGCCTGTTCGTCGTGAGCCCATGAATCGTTCCTGTGATGGGTATAGGCCATTGTTATGTCTGTCGATTTTTGGTCATCGATTCTTGTTTTGGAAACAGTCGGAAGAAATATTGATGGAACTGTTTGATTGTTCAGTGTTATGAAATCTTTGTAAGCTCTGTCGTGGGTTTTGATGATGGTAGTTATTGATACTGTTGGGTTTCTTTTTGTCTTGAAGGTTATTTGAGTATAAACATCTTTCGGTGTGACAGTATCTTATTGCAACTCTTTGGAATTGTTTTCCTTTTTCAATGGGGTAACGAGATTTAACCGTTACAGTATGCATTATGGATGTATGTATATTATGTATTGGAACGACTATGAAGAGTTTAGTGAATGATTTGTATAAATGGATAGCTGAGGAAGCTATACATATTTATATTTGCATGTTGGATATGTGTATTATATTAGAACGACTCTGTGGAGACCTCTGAACAAATCATATACTATGATCCACTGTTGAGGATATAGATACCTCCTTGAGTTTTGTTAACTTGAATTCCGTTGGAATCTTGTAGAAGTAGCAGGTCATACGACCTCTGTTATTTGTAATGGAATTTAGTACTGACTTCCTGGGTATGCATTTACGTTCCTTGTGTGTAAGCTTGTTTGGGAATTTGGACAAGGCTCAGTTGAATCCCTTGTTATGAAAATTCGGTATTTGATTTGCTTACACTTGATTTTTGTTGAATGCTTACCTTAAATGGCTTAGATTGATTCTTTAACTATTTTTATCTTATACTGTTGTTGGGTTCCGTGGTTATGGATAATAACCCGTTAACATTATGCAATGTAAAATATAGATTCATATTCGTTTTAATCTGAATGACTCTGTAGAGTCGATTGAATGATTTATGTGTTTGAATCACTGTTCATGGCTGAATATAGATGAATATTGGAAATTGTTGTTCCAGCGACTTAAGGGAATAATATGTATTTTGATCTCTGTTATTCGTAAGAATACCATCGTGTCGCAAAGATTTTGTGGTACAGATTCTTTTGGTATATTTTTACGTCTTCAGTCTGTGCAAATTTGTGTAAAAGATTGGCAAGGGTTCAGTTGGATTCCTTGTTTTGAAATCAGTAATTAAATTTGCTTGCCTGATTTTTATTATGCTCCGATTGATGAGCTCAGATGGAATCGTATGCAATTATTTGTCTTGTTACTGCTGTTTGGAATCATTTGAATTCTTATAAGGTAACCTGTATTTCTGTCTCTTATTGAACCCGATATTTGGACACTTTCGTTTGTCACTGTTTGAGTTCCTTGAGTATGGATAATTATCTCGTGTTCTGGCTCTGTTGAAATGAGTCGCGAATACCATACTTTAGACTTGAATGTGCCAAGGTGAGAATAGATTGGTTATATTCTTTTCCGTTTACTCCTGTCTGATTTAGACTGAGCATGTTCAGAAATTTTGTGTGATTGACTTGGCTTAGTCTTAGGGAAACATCCAATAGCCTAATGCAATGTAGTCTATTGTTGACCGCAATACTAGAGGTTCTTTGATTTCGAACTTGGGTCGAAAAGCCTTGTTGTGTTCGATTTTTATTATGACAGTGATTCTTCATGTGGTTTGACGGACTTGTTCGTATACATACTGGATGAATGTATTTCATATGTGTAGACGGTACAGTAGTGAACTTGTGTGGAGGGAAGTATGAATGATTTGGATATTTCTCTTCTATTATTGTAATACTTGTCGTTATCTGTCTAACAGTTGGAATTGTTCTTGTATCTTGTTGGAGGAAATCATGATTTGCTATGATATTTCCTTTTCTGATGAAAGTAACGATCTGTCCAATGTTGTTGATCTTGGATTCAAGATAATAGTTTGGATACTTTCGTTCTCGATTCTTAATATTTGAGAAGTGTTTAGGACTATTCTGTAACGTTGATAGAGTTACATGTTTGTAGTCAATTTTGTATTATAAGGGCATATTTTGAATATGTTTACTTGTTTGGATAATTGATCTCATTTAAACAGGGTGTTTAATGAAAACAATTGACGGATTGCAATTGTTTTAACAGTTAGTGCTTATCATGCTCAGTTCATCGAACTGACTCATGTTGACTATTTTTACAGATGGTTGCTGTAAGTGGTAAAAGCAATGCAGATCTGACAGGATGATCAGATTATTTAATTGTTTTATATTGAATTACAGCTTGATTTTATAAATGTACTATATGTGGAAAGATGTTTCTTTTCCGTTAAGCATTGTATCAAGTATGCTATTTGCATAAAATGTAATTGTATAGTCCTGAAAGGAATGGAATTAAGTATTTGATACTTGTGTTGTATTCTTTTTTTGATAGTTGACCTTCTTCGGTTTATATACCAGAGTGGCAATGTTATCTTTGTGTAATTTGGATGCTTTTGTGATTGACAATGAAAGCTTACAAGAAAATGTGATTGAATTCATATGAGTGTTTAGCAGATCTAATTGTTCTAGTGAAAGCAATATTGAATTTAAACAATTGTCTTTCTAAAAGATAGGTTAAAAATGAACCTAAGCAGAACGCTAAACAAGCCGAATTAAATTACTAATCCCTAGTCCTGAGTATGACAGGACAATATTAATTTGGATTCTTAATCATTTATATCTTTATACTAATAAGTATGATATAAATTCAGTTAGGAGAACTGATGTAAATCTAATGGGGTTCAGATGGCAATCTCAAGTAAAGGCTATGAGATATTGTCCAATTCTGTTGTTTTAGAATCATGTATATTCTAATGACTCCTTGATGAGATCTTGACCTTAATAACTCCACCATGTAATGGGTTTTATAGAGGAAGGTCGTCTTAAGACGAAGAATCCAGGGATCGGGGAAAGGCTAACCTTAGGGAAAAGTCTTTAAAGTAATTTAAACTCAAGTGCATAACGCATGTGATTAAGTAGATCTTTTCGAGGCGGATTTAAAGGTTGACGACACAAGTCAACTGCAGGGTTGTACCTCCGAGAAGATTAGGATCTTCTCGAAGTTACAACAATGCAGGTGACTTATGGCGACACCCTTTGCATTGATCGCTAAGATTTACACTTTGATCTCGCATGAGTTACTCAGGGTCTGATTAAGAACGTGGTCATGTTATAAGGCTGCCTAGGAGATTCGGGGTATCATGACACACTGGTTGAACTGCAAGGTTGAACCAGTATGTCACCATATCCCTAATCCTCGTGGGCATCCATATAACATTATCACCTTGTTAATCTGCCTCCGAGTGATTCAGTTGTGAAAGGAAGGACTGACAGTAGTCAGTGTAGGACATTCTATATAACATAAGAATGGGGTGAAGGGCATATTCCAGATTGACGAGTATGCCGTTAAGGAATACGAGACATAAACAGTATGTTTCAAATCTTTGGCCAAAGTATCGCAAGCTGCTGATTGCATTGTCCTAATTCACCTAGTCTAAGGGATGAGATGCCGATGAATAATGGTAACATTTATTCAGTTAGGTTCCTTGGACAGAGCATTCTGAATCCCAGAGTAGGGAAGAGAACCGCAAGAGTAAAGTGTTAAATAAAAACACCAACTCTTATTACTCATGAATAGATCGGTAGATTACCGAGTCATGGAATGAATAGATCAGTAGATTACCGAGTCATGGAATGAATAGATCGGAAATACTCCGAGTCATTACAGCTGCATATGGTTGTCTGTTATATGAATGGTTATTTGATTTGTGAGTTCTAAATTATGTATTTAGAACCAGGATGCAATTATCAAAAAAAAAAAAAAATTCACTTGTTCTAAGGTATAAAATGAGGATGTTACATCTTGGTATCAGAGCTGAAGGTTGCAGCTCTTGGACCTATTGTGTCCATAATCTGATAAAAACCTGAATTTTCTTATAACAGAAAATGGTTAGAACAAGGGGGAACGTTGCGAATAATGCTCCACCTGAAGGAGGAGCGGCAACAACCCAGAAACTTGATGAGATCCTTGCTGCCCTGTTGGACACAAGAGATCGCTTGGTTGTACTTGAACAGCAGGTGATGGGGAATGAGGAGGATGAAGAAGCTGATAATAATAATCAACAACCTCCTGAGGACAACCCCGACATGGGTGTTGATGTTAATGCCGGGAATGCACCTGTCCAACCAGAAAACAAAAAGGCTAGATTGGCAGCAGAACTCACTAATGATATAAAAAGGATAAGTCCACCTAAGTATGATGGCACCACATTAGGAGATGGAGCTGAGAACTGGCTCAGCGAAATGGAGAAGTACTTTGTAATAAGGAACTTCTCAGAGGAAACCAAAGCTATTTGGGGAGCCTATCAGCTTTCTCACGAAGCATCTTCGTGGTGGGATAGCCGAAAAGCTGAACTAAACATTGATGAGACCAATATTACTTGGGATCAATTTAAAGGCTATTTTAGGCAACGTTGGCTGCCACAACTTTTCTATGATCAGAAAATGACAGAATTTCAGAACTTAGCTCAAGGGAAGCTAACGGTAACTGAATACTGGGAGCGGTTTACAAAACTCCTCAAGTATGTACCGCAGTATCAAACTGACGAAAAGTTCAGGATACGGAAATTCATCATGGGATTGAATCCTGTGATAGGGGGAGAGGTCGATGTTCACAGTCCAACCACTATGGAAGGAGTTGTTGAAAAGGCCATAAGGCAAGAACAGAAATTAAAGGCTATTTCTGCCCATAAGGAGGAAGTGCGGAAGAAGACTGCAAACCCTTCTTCAACCTCTCTTGCACCCAGAAAAGGACCATGGAAAAAGTTTGGAAACAAGAGTAAGTTTCCAGGAGATAACAATAAGAAAGCAGCAGTAAATAAGCCTGCTGGAAATGCAAGGGAAAATTTTGTTAAAAATAATGGGCAGAAGCCCTATGGAGGACAGCGTGACAATTACAAAACTGGAGGCAACTTTGAGCCTAAAAAGGGACCTGTAGGAGGCTGCTACAATTGTGGCAAAGATCACTACGCAAATCAGTGCCCTTTGAAGAAGGATGATCGTAATCAGCAGCATAAGATACATGCTGCAGTAGCGGACAAACAAGCTGAAAAGCAAGTGACACCTATAGAAGTTCCGGGTAAGTTATTCGGCATACCTGTCACTATTCTTTTTGATACAGGAGCTACTGAATGTTTTATATCTAATAAACTTGCTTCAAAACTTAAAAGAAAAGCTGGAAAAATGGATAAATCTTGGACTGTACAGTATGGTAATAATTCTGTTCATACAGTGAGTATGTGTCTTTTTGGAGCAGTCCTTGACTTACCTAACTTTTCCACGGAAGTTGATCTCTATGTCGCACCTTTAGGATCGTATGACATTGTCATCGGTGTCAATTGGTTAGCAGACCATAAAGCAAAGGTAGACTGTTATGAAAAGAACATAAAATGTTTAGATGATCAGCTGGAATCAGCAGAGATTCAAGGTGTGAAACGAGAAATTTCAGTTAGAAAACTGTCAGCTATGCAGCTTAAAAAGGCTAAAAATAAAGGATGTACCCTTTATGCAGTAAAGATATCTGAATCTTCAGAAGAAGATGATGATTTCATGGAACGATTCCCTCTTTTACAAGGTTTCAGGGATGTTTTTCCTGAGGAATTACCAGGGTTACCACCCAAGAGAGAATTTGACTTTTCCATTGAAATCAAGCCAGGGACAGAACCTATATCCAAAGCGCCTTATCGGATGACTACTACTGAGTTAGTCGAGCTTAAGGCACAGTTGCAAGAGCTTTTGTCTAAAGGTTTGATTAGACCAAGTGTTTCACCTTGGGGAGCACCTGTGATATTTGTGAAAAAGAAGGATGGAACACTAAGGCTGTGTATTGATTATCGGATGTTGAACAAAGCAACAGTCAAGAACCGATATCCACTTCCTAGGATCGATGATCTATTTGATCAGATGCGTGGAGCAGCGGTTTATTCTAAGATAGACCTTCGATCTGGTTATCATCAGTTAAGGATTAGGGAGGAAGATATTCATAAAACAGCTTTCCGAACAAGGTACGGACATTATGAATTCACAGTTCTACCCTTTGGGTTAACTAATGCACCCGCAGCCTTTATGAATTTAATGAACAATATCTTTCAAGAATACCTGGACAAGTTTGTACTTGTATTCTTGGATGATATTCTCATTTATTCTAAAAGCGTTGAGGAGCACAATGAGCATTTGAAGATAGTTTTGGGAATATTGAGAAAGAGAAAGTTGTATGGTAAGTTATCCAAATGTTCTTTCTTTGATTCAGAAGTTCACTATTTGGGTCATGTTATAAGTAAGGAAGGAATCGTTGTAGATCCTTCAAAAATAGTGGCAATAACTGAGTGGCCTGCACCAAAGAATGTGCATGAAGTAAGAAGCTTCATGGGTCTTGCTGGTTATTATAGAAAATTTGTAAAGGATTTTTCTAAAGTAGCTGCACCAATAACTTCATTGCAGAAGAAGGATAAGAAATTCATGTGGAATGATAAGTGCGAAGCGGCTTTCAAAAGTTTGAAAGACCAGTTGACTTCTGCACCTATACTAGCTGTACCAGACCCTAATGGGAGTTTTACTGTTGTAACGGATGCTTCTGGGGAAGGCCTTGGAGGTGTTTTGTTACAAAATGATCAGGTCATAGCATATGAAAGTAGAAAACTTAAGTTACATGAGCTGAATTATGCCCCTCATGATTTGGAACTTGCTGCCATTGTTCATGCACTTCAAGTCTGGAGACACTATTTACTTGGGAAACCTTTTGAGTTGAAAACTGATCACTTAGGACTGAAATATATTTTTACTCAGCCCAATCTGAACGCCAGACAGAGAAGGTGGTTAGAGTTTTTATCACAATATGACTTTGATATTAGCTATATCAAAGGGAAGGAGAATAGAGTAGCCGATGCTCTAAGTCGTAGGAGGCACATTTATGCTCTTATAACATTAAGAACTCAGTTTAAAGATGCAGTAAAAAGTGCCTCAGAATCAGATGCATACTTTCAGCAAGTAAAAGCAGTGCTTGCTGCAGAACCTAAGGATATGAGGTATAAAGGTTTTCATTTTGATAATGAAGGAATCTTGCGTTATGAAAACAGGGTATATGTACCTATGCTTAACGATTTGAGAAAGAAGTTGTTAGTTGAATTTCATAATTCACCTTTCTCTGGACACCCAGGTATCACAAAAATTCTTGCTGATTTAAAACAGCAATACTTCTGGAAAGGTATGAAAAAGGATGTGATTAATTTTGTGACTCATTGTCTGGAATGTCAGCGGGTGAAGGCAGAACATATGCACCCTGCTGGACTGTTATATCCTCATAGCATACCGCAGTACAAATGGCAAGTAATAACCATGGATTTTGTACAAGGACTACCTATGTCCAGGAATAAACATGATGTTATCCTGGTAGTTGTAGATAAACTGACCAAGGTAGCTCATTTCATCGCTGGAAATCTAAAGGATGATTCACCAGTGCTGGCCAAAAGATTCGTGCATGAAATTTTCAGGTTACATGGTGTACCAGAACTGATTATATCTGACAGGGATCCTAGAATGACGTCAAGGTTTTGGCAAAACACTTAACGCAGCTCTTGGAATGAAACTAAACTTCAGTTCTGCATATCATCCGGAAACGGATGGACAAACTGAGAGAGTAAATCAAGTGTTGGAGGACATGTTGCGAATGTATTGCATGGATCAACAGTATAAATGGGAAGAGTATCTTCCATTAGTTGAGTTCGCATACAACAACACTTATCACTCATCTCTTAAGATGGCACCATTTGAAGCACTTTATGGAAGAAAGTGCAGAACCCCTATTAGTTGGGACAGTGTTGAGGATAGAGTGGTAATTGGACCAGAGATTCTCACAGAAATGGAACAGCAAGTTAAGCTGATTCGTGAACGATTAAAGGAAGCAGCGGATAGACAGAAGAGCTATGCTGACCTTAAGCGGGTTGATAGAAGGTTTGAGCTTGGTGATAAGGTTTTCCTTCGTGTTAAACCCAGAAAGAGTTCTATAACTTTTGGCAAGGCTGCCAAGTTGTCACCTCGATTTGTGGGACCTTTCGAAAATTGTCGAAATAATCAATCCTGTAGCTTATCGTTTAGCATTGCCACCTGCTTTATCTCGCATGCATGATGTTTTCCATATTTCTTTGCTTAAGAAATACATTTCAGATCTGTCACATGTTTTAAATTGGAATTCCTTGCAGGTCCAAGACCCAGGAATAATCGTGGTTAAACCCACACGAGTGCTGGAAACTCGCCAATTGCATTTAAGAAATCGTGAAATACAGCAATGTAAGGTCCAGTGGGACCAGTTTAGCGAAGAAAGTGCAACTTGGGAAAATCTGGAAGAGATGAAAATTGCTTTTCCTTCTCTTTTTCAACAGAATGAAATCTGTTGACAAAACATACTTTTATGAACTTATTGTTTTTAAGTATTTATGAAAGCCAGATGAAGGCAGACTTTATTCAGGTTGAATAAAATGTGTTGTGACATTGATTTCTGGAACTATTCAATTATGGAAGTAGTCACATTGTTTGTGTACTAATAAATTGATTGACCTGAAGGTTAATTTAATATGTAATTCATCAGGATGATGAATCTTTTTAGGAGGGAAGCATGTAACACCCTGAACTGTTGTTACTTTCTCCTGAGCATACAAGTGTTGATATGTGATTTCTTGTAAAAGGATATGTTCCTCGATTTAGAAATCATGCTTGATATGTACTGTAATTTCTTTGCAGATTGCAGATCTTGACTGAGTCAGAATATGATTAGACTCTTTTATTTATTTCATTTTGTATCTGAGTTTAATCTGATCTCGGAATGAATTATAGAGTTATCCATCTATAAGATCTAGTCTTGGATCAGTGGAATTGATCCAAGTAATGCTTTAAGTTTGTTCATGATGAATTAAAATCACAGACCTTGAACAGGTTGCAAGGTCTAGAAGCATTTAATAAGCTAGTCAGGAGTATGACTCAGGCTGATCAAGTGAAATGAATTGGTTCCCGATATGGAAGTATATCTGGAAGGTCTCGATCGTGGACCAGGTAATAATTCGTTTACATACGATTCTGCAGCCTAAGGCAGAACAGGAGCTAACCCTGTTCAAGAAGGTATGATGTAGGTCTTTTTCTGAGTGTACAGAATGCAGACCTAACTGGAATTATTAAATGATTAGTAACCTAAGACTAAACCTAACCTAGGGGTTAGATTAGTGTTAATCTAACCTAGACCTAGGCTATGTGTTAATGTCCTAAGTTAGTATCTATGTGTAATATGGTTAGAATGAGTATTATCCTAAATTCTAACCTAAGATACTAACCTAACTATGAGCAAGAATGTAAAGGGGCCTATTGAGGGGTGCGAACCATGGGCGGCGTTTTCTATGTTATTAAATGCATGGGATAAGGATGAAGGATAGGTCTTGGTGGAGGTTTTGGGAACGGCTAACTTGTGTCGACGTGGCAGGTCGCCAAAACTAAAAATGAACTTGAGATTTCATTTGACTGTCGCCAATTTTGGCGGTCGGTGGAAGTGGAGTTTGAGCGGGAAAGTTGGTGTAATTGCATTCAATGTGCTCGGTAGTCGAGCTCGGAACTCGCGAGAAGGCATGCAAACAGGAAGTTTGTTGGTTTGTTTGGCTTGTCGCGAATTTCAGTTTTCCTTCTGCCTGTTCACTGGTTCTTCGCACCAGTCTTCTTGGAGTTGCATGGCGAGTATGAGGTTATCTAGCTCTCTTCTCTGGCAAGGAGAATATATATGCCATGGAGAAAGCAAAATTTTGTTGGTCGCTCTAACTTGGAAAAGGAAAAGGAAGTCTGAGCTCTTCCAGTGGTCTGCTTCGGAAATTTGAGCAAAAATCCAGGCATGTTAGGCCCTAACCTTTAAAAATCTTGCTGTCTTTCAAGTGATTTCATTAGAACAACTCTGTTCAAATGATTTATGGAATTTGATGATTTTTCTTTGGATGTCATTGTGTGTTTTTGGCACTGTATCTCTTCTGGTTCGAATTTTCTTTTATCCTTTGATGGGTGTTTATTAAATTTGAACTATGGCATTATTTCCTTGTGTTTGTATTCTGGCTTAATTATGCGAAACATGTGAAATGTATGAATACTCGGCCTGTTCATCGTGAGCCCATGAATCGTTCCTGTGATGGGTATAGGCCATTGTTATGTCTGTCGATTTTTGGTCGTCGATTCTTGTTTTGGAAACAGTCGCAAGAAATATTGATGGAACTGTTTGATTGTTCAGTGTTATGAAATATTTGTAAGCTCTGTCGTGGGTTTTGATGATGGTAGTTATTGATACTTTTGGGTTTCGTTTTGTCTTGAACGTTGTTTGAGTATAAACATCTTTCAGTGTGACAGTATCTTATTGCAACTCTTTGGAATTGTTTTCCTTTTTCATTGGGGTAACGAGATTTAACCGTTACAGTATGCATTATGGATGTATGTATATTATGTATTGGAATGACTCTGAAGAGTTTAGTGAATGATTTGTATAAATGGATCACTGAGGAAGCTATACATATTTATATTTGCATGTTGGATATGTGTATTATATTAGAACGACTCTGTGGAGACCTCTGAACAAATCGTATACTATGATCCACTGTTGAGGATATAGATACCTCCTTGAGTTTTGTTAACTTGAATTCTGTTGGAATCTTGTAGAAGTAGCAGGTCATACGACCTCTGTTATTTGTAATGGAATTTAGTACTGACTTCCTGGGTATGCATTTACGTTCCTTGTGTGTAAGCTTGTTTGGGAATTTGGATGAGGCTCAGTTGAATCCCTTGCTATGAAAATTCGGTATTTGATTTGCTTACACTTGATTTTTGTTGAATGCTTACCTTAAATGGCTTAGATTGATTCTTTAACTATTTTTATCTTATATTGTTGTTGGGTTCCGTGGTTATGGATAATAACCCGTTAACAGTATGTAATGTAAAATATAGATTCATATTCGTTTTAATCTGAATGACTCTGTAGAGTCGATTGAATGATTTATGTGTTTGAATCACTGTTCATGGCTGAATATAGATGAATATTGGAAATTGTTGTTCCAGCGACTTAAGGGAATAATATGTATTTTGATATCTGTTATTCGTAAGAATACCATCGTGTCGCAAAGATTTTGTGGTACAGATTCTTTTGGTATATTTTTACGTCTTCAGTCTGTGCAAATTTGTGTAAAAGATTGGCAAGGGTTCAGTCGGATTCCTTGTTTTGAAATCAGTAATTAAATTTGCTTGCCTGATTTTTATTATGCTCCGATTGATGAGCTCACATGGAATCGTATGCAATTATTTGTCTTGTTACTACTATTTGGAATCATTTGAATTCTTATAAGGTAACCTGTATTTCTGTCTCTTATTGAACCCGATATTTGGACACTGTCATTTGTCACTGTTTGAGTTCCTTGAGTATGGATAATTATCTCGTGTTCTGGCTCTGTTGAAATGAGTCGTGAATACCATACTTTAGACTTGAATGCGCCAAGGTGAGAATAGATTGGTTATATTATTTTCCGTTTACTCCTGTCTAATTTCGACCGAGCATGTTCGGAAATTTTTTGTGATTGACTTGGATTAGTCTTAGGGAAACATTCAATAGCCTAATGCAATGTAGTCTATTGTTGACCGCAATACTAGAGGTTCTTTGATTTCGAACTTGGGTCGAAAAGCCTTGTTGTGTTCGATTTTTATTATGACAGTGATTCTTCATGTGGTTTGACGGACTTGTTCGTATACATACTGGATGAATGTATTTCATATGTGTAGACGGTACAGTAGTGAACTTGTGTGGAGGGAAGTATGAATGATTTGGATATTTCTCTTCTATTATTGTAATACTTGTCGTTATCTGTCTAACAGTTGGAATTGTTCTTGTATCTTGTTGGAGGAAATCATGATTTGCTATGATATTTCCTTTTCTGATGAAAGTAACGATCTGTCCAATGTTGTTGATCTTGGATTCAAGATAATTTTTTGGATACTTTCGTTCTCGATTCTTAATATTTGATGAAATATTTGAGAAGTGTTTAGGACTATTCTGTAACGTTGATAGAGTTACATGTTTGTAGTCAATTTTGTATTATAAGGGCATATTTTGAATATGTTTACTTGTTTGGATAATTGATCTCATTTAAACAGGGTGTTTAATGAAAACAATTGACGGATTGCAATTGTTTTAATAGTTAGTGCTTATCATGCTCAGTTCATCGAACTGACTCATGTTGACTATTTTTACAGATGGTTGCTGTAAGTGGTAAAAGCAATGCAGATCTGACAGGATGATCAGATTATTTAATTGTTTTATATTGAATTACAGCTTGATTTTATAAATGTACTATATGTGGAAAGATGTTTCTTTTCCGTTAAGCATTGTATCAAGTATGCTATTTGCATAAAATGTAATTGTATAGTCCTGAAAGGAATGGAATTAAGTATTTGATACTTGTGTTGTATTCTTTTTTTGATAGTTGACCTTCTTCGGTTTATATACCAGAGTGGCAATGTTATCTTTGTGTAATTTGGATGCTTTTGTGATTGACAATGAAAGCTTACAAGAAAATGTGATTGAATTCATATGAGTGTTTAGCAGATCTAATTGTTCTAGTGAAAGCAATATTGAATTTAAACAATTGTCTTTCTAAAAGATAGGTTAAAAATGAACCTAAGCAGAACGCTAAACAAGCCGAATTAAATTACTAATCCCTAGTCCTGAGTATGACAGGGCAATATTAATTTGGATTCTTAATCATTTATATCTTTATACTAATAAGTATGATATAAATTCAGTTAGGAGAACTGATGTAAATCTAATGGGGTTCAGATGGCAATCTCAAGTAAAGGCTATGAGATATTGTCTAATTCTGTTGTTTTAGAATCATGTATATTCTAATGACTCCTTGATGAGATCTTGACCTTAATAACTCCACCATGTAATGGGTTTTATAGAGGAAGGTCGTCTTAAGACGAAGAATCCAGGGATCGGGGAAAGGCTAACCTTAGGGAAAAGTCTTTAAAGTAATTTAAACTCAAGTGCGTAACGCATGTGATTAAGTAGATCTTTTCGAGGCGGATTTAAAGGTTGACGACACAAGTCAACTACAGGGTTGTACCTCTGAGAAGATTAGGATCTTCTCAAAGTTACAACAATGCAGGTGACTTATGGCGACACCCTTTGCATTGATCGCTAAGATTTACACTTTGATCTCGCATGAGTTACTCAGGATCCGATTAAGAACGTGGTCATGTTATAAGGTTGCCTAGGAGATTCAGGGTATCATGACACACTGGTTGAACTGCAAGGTTGAACCAGTATGTCACCATATCCCTAATCCTCGTGGGCATCCATATAAAATTATCACCTTGTTAATCTGCCTCCGAGTGATTCAGTTGTGAAAGGAAGGACTGACAGTAGTCAGTGTAGGACATTCTATATAACATAAGAATGTGGTGAAGGGCGTATTCCAGATTGACGAGTATGCCGTTAAGGAATACGAGACATAAACAGTATGTTTCAAATCTTTGGCCAAAGTATCGCAAGCTGCTGATTGCGTTGTCCTAATTCACCTAGTCTAAGGGATGAGATGCTGATGAATAATGGTAACATTTATTCAGTTAGGTTCCTTGGATAGAGAATTTTGAATCCCAGAGTAGGGAAGAGAACCACAAGAGTAAAGTGTTAAATAAAAACACCAACTCTTATTACTCATGAATAGATCGGTAGATTACCGAGTCATGGAATGAATAGATCGGTAGATTACCGAGTCATGGAATGAATAGATCGGAAGTACTCCGAGTCATTACAGCTGCATATGGTTGTCTGTTATATGAATGGTTATTTGATTTGTGAGTTCTAAATTATGTATTTAGAACCAGGATGCAATTATCAAAAAAAAATAAAAAAATCACTTGTTCTAAGGTATAAAATGAGGATGTTACGATAAAATAATTTTCCGTATTAAACATAGAATCCAATCAAGCTAATATTTTCTAGGTTAGACTAGAAAACCGCCCATAGTTTCCTACAAATCCACTACACCTCTTACTACCACTTTCATGACCTTATCAGGAAATATATGCAAAGCACCTACATGTCATTTTCCACACATCCAATAGCCAATAAATAGGATCTCGGCAGAGCTCAACATTGATTAGAGCCTCCAAGCTACTATTATATCTGAATGATCCATTACACCAATTCAGGTTAGGAGAGCTTTCTTTTCCTTAGACTCATAGATCCCACTATTGCGTGTTGAGGATATAAGATTTCCCAACTAGTTTATCTACATCCGCATATATTTCATTTCCACTGGCTGTCTTGGCATGACCTCGAGAGGTTGGGTATAAAGAAAGGCTACTTGTTGATTCTCATGCTCGCATGTCACATTTCTATTATACAGTCTCCCTCCGGTCACCTGCCCACCCTTCCAAAGGGGGTGATGGGGAGGAACCTAGAAAAAGGGTTTGGTTGTGATCCTCACTACTTTTGAATGTCCCCATGTCAGGGTGAGAGGACCCAGGAGTGCGGTCAGGAAAATACGGAGGTTGGGGCATAGATTCGAAGTGGTACTCTAGGAACTCAAAAAAAGTGGAAAATTGGGGCCAGGTATAGCCTATAAATACAACACTCACTTGAGAGAGTGGTCAAAAAATGCTACAAACACCTAAGGACCCAATGCAGACCGTGGAGAGAAGATACTAATCCAACCCAAAACCTTTTTTCCAAAAGTTCGATGATCAAATCAATAATAAAGGACTTCGAGTCAGATGTGAGAAAAATAATATTATATTGAGTTAATAATGTGCTCTCTAGGAAAATCAGTTTGGTATGAACAAAGTGATCTAAAGCCCACGAGGTGAGTTATGATTTTTTTTCAAAGTTGTATGATTTTTTTAGGGAACTTACAGAGAAAGGAGGGGGAAAAGAGGGAAAAAGAGCCATAGAAAGGAACCATGGGAAGTAAGAGAGACAAAAACCCAACCTTTTTTTTCTCATGTCACTGCGTGAATGGTGGAAAGGGAGATGAAATATCCCTTCAAAAATAAATTTGTTTACAGGGAAAGCTCCGGAAAGATCAACATCTGAATTCCTTACAATCTAACTCGGTACATCTGAGGCAGGATCATAGTATGTGAGATCATGCTAAATATTTTGGATCAAGGTACCCCCAAGAAATTACAATTTATACCCCCAAATCCTACTCGGTCCGCAGGGAGATTTTTATAGGATTTATAAATGAGGCTTTTAAGTACCCCCATAAAACATCAAATACTTACACCCTTCCTAGAAGAGGTCTGAGTGAGCATGGGATATGTTCACAATCAAATTACATTCATGACCCACAAATAATTATAATGAAAGACACATACCATTCCCACCCAACATCATTTTGTGAAAAAAACAAAGAGAATCAGTATGAATTCAGACAAATTTATTATATATAAAACATTAAACATAGGAAAAGACAAGGGAAACATATATTGATGCTCTCAAAGTTTGTTAATGTTATGTACCTTGGGATATGATAATATAATATATATGGGTTGATGGAGATGTTGACATGTGGCACACATCCCCTTAGTTATATGTATGGGTTCACATGGGATATAATATTATAATGTATATGGGTTGATGGAAATGCTGACATGTGGCACACATCCCCTTAGTTATATGTATGGGTTCACATGGGATATAATATTATAATGTATATGGGTTGATGGAGATGCCGACATGTGGCACACATCCCCTTAGTTAGTTATATGGGCTCACATAGGAATTAATTATATTGGGTAATGGGTCGGCCTACATTGGGATTAGGTGTTACCCATCCTATTTAGAGGATGTGAGTATCATTATGATCAGGTGAGGTATGTATGAGTTGAGT
Organism: Taxus chinensis; assembly: GCA_019776745.2. Taxonomy (NCBI): domain Eukaryota; kingdom Viridiplantae; phylum Streptophyta; class Pinopsida; order Cupressales; family Taxaceae; genus Taxus; species Taxus chinensis. The sequence continues at coordinate 104,846,498 of CM034147.1, read as the reverse complement.
CTTCTACTTGGTAGAGGTATATTGGAGGTGTCCCCCTCGAAGTGGATTCACATCTTGGGAGATTGTGGAGTTACTCCTTCCATAAGGAGCATTGTATGATGTTACCCTACCTTAAGGGTATTATTCTACATATATTGATATTAGGGCATCTTTTCCCCACATATATCTGGTGTTGTGTTATCTTCTAAAATTTATAGATTTATTGTATGCAAGGTTCTTATCAGTTAATGATTACACAGTATGTAATCATCTTAACACAAATTCCCAATAACTAGTTTACACAAATTAAAACCTTCATTATGACCAATCTTTTTTCCTGGTTCACAATGCCACCATGAACTCCCACCAAAACATTTCTCCCTAAGGACCTTCCTGCCAACTTTTCCGCCATCTTCCCTTATAATCCCCTCCTTTTTATTTTTACCTCCATATATAAATCATCTTATCTTCTTAGGGTTTCAGGGCATATTCCTCAGATACCCAGACTAACTGTCATTATCTCCAACTTCCTTAGGCCTCCATGAAACCACAAACAACCATTCTCAAATGGCCTCTAGTTGCATCAATTGCCACCATGTCTTGTGTACGTAATTTGATAACATAGCTAGATATTTTCTAGGTCATATCATATTTAACACCTAAAAATTTTCCACATGTGTACAATCATGTTACAGCTAGAAACATTAATGTGATGAGACATTCTCGAATTGTATGGGTAGTTAATCCTTCTTCGACAACACACTCCTCATAAACAATTTAATATTTATTTAAATTTTAAACATACCAAAAATTGAAATTTGATATGGCATTAATAATGGAATGATTTTATTTTCCACTTTAATGCCACTACCATGACTATTTAAGTGGTCCATCAGTATCTTTCCTTCATTACCTATCAAGTTTAAACATTTTTGTAGATTTTCCATAATCATTTCCTTCCCTACCTTTCCATTTTCTTCAAAATTCTCAGCAAATGGCTTCATCTTTCCTTAGTTTGAATCCTTCATGGGAGGATTTGGCCCATATGGGTCAACTTTTTCAATTCTTTAGTGTCCCAAATGTAAGGGAAAATCCCCAAGATTTCCTTCACCAGCCTGCCCTGGTACTATCTTTCATAAACCACTTGGCTGAAATGTGTCCCTCTTTCCCTATCTTTCAGACTCTGCATTTTCATCTGGTCTACCCATAGTTTCAATTGAATCCTGAGGCCTTGAGGAATCATTGGTCTCACCATTTCCCTCATGTCCATAAAAACCATTGGCGCATGATGAAATTTTACTATGTTCCCTCTCTTCTTGAAATAAATCTCCAGTTCTCCACTCAATCTCACAAGAAAAATAATGAAGGTTCATCATCAAGTGGTCAAGGGAGTAGAATGGAGGAGAGGTTTGCTACTCTAGAATATGCCATAGAGGATGTTCAAGATGTGATTAAGTTATGGATGGTTTCATCTCAGAAGATACTTACTCTTTCAGGTGTCTCAACTAGTGGATGCATTCCCATTCCAAAGGCCCGCTCGACCAGAGGTCAGCCTCCCAAGTCATACAAGAGAGGTGGGCTCGCCTTTCCTAAATGGGAAACAAAACTTGAGTGGAGGAGGGATTTGGTGGGAATTCTTAATAGGCCAAGGGTAATTACTTGTGCACTATGTAAGAAAGGGATGTCAAAGGGCCTAGCAGGGCCTATACAATTTGTGTTTGCTATTGTGGTCCATGATTACTTCATTCGGCACCAAGACCAAATCCTGAAAGGTGTCCCCTACATGTCTGAAGAAATTGAAATCTAACCTTACTACCACTATAATATGTATTTATTAAATGTATCTACATTTATCATTTTTTGCATACATACTATACATCGAAGGGTTAGGGCCCCATAAATAGAACCCCCATTTTTCTACTATAAACGTTTATTTAGACTGTTCCTTTATGTATGTATAATTGTTATACATCTTCAAGCATAATTTTGCATTTTCTTGTTTTCCTATCTTAATAAATAGGAATATCCTTGAAGAAAACAATTCCATTTGACCTTCATGCCTTAATGGATCACACTTAACTACATAGATCATGGGAAAGAGAAACAATTCCTCATCTCATTGCTCATCCTTACAAACTGGGTAAAATATAATATTTTTTCTTATCCTTTATCAGTTTCGAGTTAGCATGTTAGGTCCAAAACAACAATTATCAATCCCAGGCACAACTAAACTTGGACTCGGGGCCTGAGATGTAACTTATTTTAAATGACCAAATAAAAAATTCTTCTCAGAAACTGAGGAGAAGCTGCCCTCAAACTATTCATGGATGTGACCCAGAGGTATAAAATACGCGTTCCCCTTTTTACAATGGGGGGTACAATTGACTTGTTGTTTCGAGGGAACTCTTTAATTACTTATCAACTTATGTCACATAGTTTTGGAAATAATCAACCTCCGAGATTCAGGGTTAAATTTCATTTGTTACCTTTGTACGTTGGCTAACCACACCCAAAATCCTGACCTTATATTACAAAATCAGCCTATGATATACTAGAAACTTTCAAGGACTGCCCATGCTGAAGGTAGAACAAATTACACAATCATACATTTGTCTGCAACACTTATAATATCTTAAGGAGTCAATATGGGAATTAAGTCTCATATTGATCCATCTCCTTTGTGTTACACCCTTAACCTATTGCTTGTATTAGCATATGAGTAGCCGACTAGTGGCTTACCATAAAAATTATTATATCATTTATACTTTCTCATGCTTAGTAGGTTGGCCTTGGTGTTGGCCATAACATATGAATAGTATATATAGGGGATTCTAGGTAGTAGTTCATCATCATTTGGAGCATTTGAGTCTTATTGTATGGTTTGGAGGTTGCCCCCCCGAAGTGGTGAAGCTATTCTAATTGCATATCGAGATCATTATTCTAGAATATTGTGTTATTTGGTGTTATATTTCTGCTCATTATCTGAATTGTATAAGTAATTTCATTACAAGTGGTATCAAAGCTACGATATGGGCCAAAATTAAGGTAAAAACCCTAATTTTTTGTTTCTACCATATATTGCAACCCAAAGTGAACTAGTGGGATATATTTTCACCAGAGTTGTAAAGCATTTCAAGTAAGGTTCCCTAAAAATTTCAGACTTTGTTTATTTATTTTTCAAAATTTATTACAAATTTAGGTTTTTCATAAAATCGCTCCCTAGGGTGCAAATTGTGGATTTTTTTCAAATTCGATACATTTTTGGAAATAAAAAAAAAATATTTGGGGTTTGTTCTTTAAGTTTTTTATATTTTGCTGAATTCGTATTGAAATATGAAACCCTAAAATTTTACTGTGATCCCTACATCCTACTATTTTGGGGCATCATGGTGGGGCCTTTCACAAGAGGAAAAAATAATCCAATCACTCTGGGTAAAACACCAGAAAAGGATGAGATAGTAGTTGAGGATTTGGAGATAGAAGATATAACTCTGAATTCCTCAGGGTTAGGGTTTACTTCAACAGACCATAAAGTAAGCCAACTTGATTTTAACCTGAGAGATCTCGAATCTCAGGTGGCCAACAAAGAAGATGTTGATAGGATTGGAAAAATATTGGAGGATTTAATGCAAAACTTTAGTATGTATATGATGGGTAATCATACTTATGTCAATCAAGGTGGATCCTCAGGTCAACATAATAGACTCATGAGCTAGAGTGGATCTTTGAGTGTACACAATCCAAATACGAGCACTCTACAGGCCCGTACTATGTTTCCAAAAGTGCAGATGTGTAAGTTTGATGGAAAGGATCCACTCAATTGGATCAACCAAATGGAGAATTTTTTTGAACTACATCAAATTCCACTAGGAAAAAAGGTGACCATGGCAACTTTGTGTCTCAAACTTGACCAATTCTTCTGGTATCGATGGTTATGTGCTCAAAGGAAGAAGACTGGTCTCAATGTTACATGGACAATGTTCACTGAAGAGTTTCAATTACACTATAGTTCTAGTGTGTCAGATAATTACTTCAGCTAATTAGAAAAATTGAGACAGATAGGATCTACTAAGGATTACATTCATCACTTCTGAAACCTTTCTCTACAGGTTGAAAATATTATTGAAGAGAATCTAAATGACCTATTTCTCAGGGGTCTTAAGGATCACATTGAGCATGAGGTGTGTATGTTTAAACCTCATAAGGTTTCTAATTCGATGATTATGGCAAGAAGGGTAGAGTAGAAATTTGTTTCAAGTAGGAGACAACATTTCACTTATACCAGAGATCGCAACACATTGGCCCTAGCTCTCCCTTGACTAGTTAGATTGACACCTCAACAAATTGAAGAAAAAAGAGAAAAAGGTTTATGTTTTAACTGTGACAGTAAATTTGGACCAGGACATAAATGTGCTGAAAATAAGTTGTTCTACATTGATGGTCCTAGTGAAGATGAAGAGAAGGATGAAGATTCAGAGTCAGAGGTCTTGGTTGAGCCAGAGGAGGAGTCAAGAGATCCTTAACCAACAATATCATGCCATGTAATTTTAGGTATTAACACCCCCCAAACCCTGAAGGTGGTTGGATTCCTAAAAAAATAGAGGGTCACAGTGTTAATTGATTCACAAAGTACTCATAACTTCATCAATCATAAGTTAGCAGTGCACATAACTTGCTTCATTTATCCAACTCCTGAATGTCAAGTAATGATTACTGATGGACGTACTATTACTTGTTCTAGAAAATGCCATAGCATTAAGCTTGCCATGGGAGATTACATACTAAATAGTCCCATGTATGCCATTTCTATGGGAGGAGAAAACATTGTGTTAGGGGTTCAATGGCTTACCACTTTGGGAACCATTGAGATGAACTTCGAAGACTTGTTCATGTGATTTCACTCTGAAGGAAGGACTTTTGAGCTAAGAGGCTTAAGAGAAAAGTCTCCACAAATAGTAATTTCTCATCAGATGCACAAAATGTTAAAAAAGAGTGCAAAGGGATTTTTGGCACAACTATTTTAATTGGAGGCTCATCATTCTAAGGACATTATCCCATCAGATATGCAAGCAGTGTTGGATGCACACTCTGTTTTATTTAAAAATATACCAAAGGGCTTACCTCTAAAGAGAGATCATGATCATGCTATTCAGTTATTACCAAGAAGTCAACCACCTAACATTAGACCTTATAGGTACCCATATGTGTAAAAGAGTGAAATTGAAAATATTGTACAAGAGATGTTGGAAGTAGGAATTATCCATCATAGTCAGAGTGATTATTCTTCTCTAGTAGTGATGGTACAGAAGAAAGATGACATGTGGCGCATGTGTCTTGATTATAGGGAACTTAATAAGTACACAATCAAAGATAAGTTTCCTATTCCTGTAATTGATTATTTGTTTTATGAGTTGCATGGTGATGTTTATTTTACAAATCTTGATCTTCGTTTAGGATACCACCAAATCAGAATCAAGGATGAGGATGTTCATAAAACTTCCTTTCGGACACATGAAGGCCATTATGAATTCCTGGTAATGCTTTTTAGACTCAAAAATGCACCTTCTACATTTCAAATTTTGATGAATTCTATTTTTAATTCATTCCTACGGAAGTTTGTCTTAGTGTTTTTTGATGATATATTAATTTATAGCAAAACATGGGAGGAACATTTGTATCATGTAAATAATGTTTTGGAAACCCTTGAGCAACATCAACTTTATGCAAAGCCCTCTAAGTGTTATTTTTAACTCAAGGAGGTTGAATATTTGGGTCACATTTTCTCGCATGAAGGGTTTAAAGTGGATCCTAATAACATAAAATCCATGATGGAGTGGAAGGTTCCAAAAACCCTAAAGAATCTACGAGGATTTTTGGTGCTTACAGGTTATTACCAAATATTCTTAAGGCATTATGGAAGCATGTCTACACCTCTCACATCTTTATTAAATAATTAATCCTTCCATTGGAGTGAGGGTGTAACCAAATCATTTGAGAAACTAAAGGAGGCCATGTGCACCACTCCAGTCTTGGATACTCTAGATTTTTCTAAAACATTCATTGTTGAATGTGATGCATCAGGGGTGGGTATGGGGTCAATTCTCATGCAAGAAGGTCATCCTATTTCCTTTTTTAGCCATCAATTCAAAGGTAAGAATCTTTCTAAGCCAAATTATGAGAAGGAAATGCTAGCCATACTTCATACAGTAAAGAAATGGAGACCATATCTCATAGGAAGACACTTTAAAGTGAAGACAAATCATGATAGTATGAAATACTTCTTGGAGCAGCATTTATCATCTGAAGAACAACAAAAATGGGTCTCCAAGATGTTGGGATATGATTTTGAGATTATCTATAAGAAAGGGAAGGAGAATGTAGTTGCGGATGATCTGTCGCGGAAAGATGAATCAACTGCAGCCTTGTTATGTGCCATATCCATATTACAGGAATATTAGATAGATGAGGCAAGGTCTAAATGGAGAAATGACCCAGCCACACAAAACCTCATTCATCATCTCCAGAATGATCCAAGCATGTCTGAAAAATTTGTATCAAAAGTGGATGCTTTATGGTATAAAGATAGAGTATACCTATGTAAGAACTCCACTCTCAAAAATAGGATTCTATATGAGCTTCACTCTTCTCTAGTAGGGGGGTACTTTGGATTCTTGAATACTTATCATCAAGTAAAACAAGATTTCTTTTGGGAAGGTCTCAAAGGGGATGTCCAAAAATTTGTGGCAGAATGCATGGTTTGTCAGCAAAATAAGGATGAAACATTTTGATCCCCAAGTCTTCTACAATCTCTATCTATTCCTAACCAGCAGTGGGAAGAGGTTTCCATGGACTTTATCACAAAATTGCCTAAATCTTAAGGAAAAAATGTCATCATGGTTGTGGTGGATAGATTCACCAAATATGATCATTTTTTTGCCTTGACACCCATTTGCTGCAAGTACGGTAGCAACATCCTTCATGGACATAGTTCAAAAGCTTCATGGGACACCAAAGATTATAGTAAGTGATCGAGACCCTATACTTACTAGTAATTTTTGGACTGATTTATTCTCATGTTTGGGTACTCAGTTAGCTCGTAGCTCTTCTTATCATCCCTAGTCTGATGGGAAAATAGAAGTTGTAAATAAGTGTTTGGAGGGATATCTTCATTGCTTTACGTCAGATAAACAAGCAAGATGGGTCCAATGGTTTCCACTTGCAGAATGGTGGTATAACACTTCCTTCCATACTTCATCTAAAATGTCTCCTTTTTTGGCACTCTATGAGTACCATCCACCATCCATCGCATCATCATTGAGAGGAAAACCGTGAGTTAGAGCAGTAGAAGAACACATTCAGTATCAATAAGAGGTCCTCTCCAGTCTCAAGGAGAACTTGGTCATGGTACAAAACTGCATGAAGTAATAGGATGATCAACATCACACAGAAAGGCATTTTTAAGTCGGTGATTGGTTTTTTGTGTGGTTACAACCATATAAGCAAATGTATTTGAAACAACAACAAAAGGATAACAAACTTTCACCGAAGTATTATGGCCCCTATCAAGTATTGCATAAGATTGGTATTGTAGCATACAAATTAGAACTTCCACAATCAACCAAAATACATCCATTATTTCATGTTTCTTGCCTAAAGAAATTAATTAGACAGAGAGTATCAGCCCAAACAGTGTTACCTGATCTTGATGAGGAGGGGAGAGTCATCTTAGAACCTAAATGCATCCTTCAAACACATACTAAAAGATTGAGGACATGGGTTATTAATGAGTACCTGATCAAGTGGAAGAATATGGACAATGAAGATGCAACATGGGAAGATATGACATTCCTGAAGTAACACCCAAAGCTTCTTAACATTGGGGACAATGTTGCTTTGAAGGGGAAGGGAATGATATGCCCTTAACCTATTGCTTGTATTAGGATATGAGTAGCCGAATTGTGGCTTACCATATCATTTATACTTTCTCATGCTTAGTAGGTCAGCCTTGGTGTTGGCCATAACATATGAATAGTATATATAGGGGATTTTAGGTAGTAGTTCATCATCATTTGGAACATTTGAGTCTTATTGTATGGTTTGGAGGTTTCCCTCTCGAAGTGGTGAAGCTATTCTAATTGCATATTGAGATCATTATTCTGGAATATTGTGTTATTTGATGTTATATTTCTGCTCATGATCTGAATTATACAAGTAATTTCATTACACTTTGAGAAAATTATTAATCATGCAAAAATTTCCAAACTTGGGATAGATATATTTGGGTACTAACATCTTGTACAGTGAGCCATACTGAGCTCCAGAGGCCACCAAAGCCTTGCAAAACATAAAAAAATCCTATGATTCAATTTTTAATCATATTTAGATGTAATCATATATTTCAGTGGATTGTACTAATATGTAGGTTTTCATATTCAACCAAAAACATATTAACTAATAAAAATAGCAAATATTTGAAATCAAAATCAATAAAATATGGTTTTGTAACACTCACGAGATCTTCATATATCTTTTGAAACGTTTGGTATATACAATTCTTATGGGAAGCGCTTACGAGTAAAGTCATCATGACTACTACTGCATTTAACACCTAATATAGTTACAAAAACATCATCTAGGCATTGTCCTTATAAATTGACGGGGATAAATAAGGACACACTGCACACACTTTGAGCCCTCATATCAATCTATGAATGATTAAACGAAATAAATCCAAACACTGAAATTATCCAAGTATATAGTGAAGTTACACGCAAGTATGAGGATATTTCTTTGATCTGGTGTCAATAATTACACAGAACCATTTCATTATTTTCTTAGCACCATGTATCAAATTCTTTCACATACATTAATGCCTCTTTCACGTACCTCTTGGTATATGGAAATGGTGAGCTTCTTCCATGTACTAACGGGTATATCAGAAGGGTGTATATATATAAAGGTTCATTATATCAAAATGATGGTATATAGATTAGGAAACCTTATACTGATAGTGATAAGAGCTTTACCCTTTGTTAATTGATTTAGAAAATGGGCACCAATGCCCCTAAATTCTTTATTCCAGACTCACATCTCCTAAGAGGAGATAATTATGTTGCATGAAAAACTAAGATCAAAACAAAACTCAAGTTTAAAAATATATAGCCTATTGTGAATGGTTAGTCAACCATATCAACAGATGATACAAAACAATAGAGATAGTTTGACAAGGCCAATTAGAAGGCCAAAGTCATAATATTTTTTGCAATGTCAGATGAAGTACAACCCCACATTTGAGATTCCAAAACATCCAAATAATCATGGGATAATTTTAGCACCATATACGAGGCCAAGAATAAGAACAAAATATTGAATTTGTTGAGTTAGTACCATACTCTGAAATTTAAACCAAATGATAAAGTGGAAGATTTCTTGAGGAGAATTGTAGAATTGAGGGATTCACTTCTACCCTTAGGAGAGGAGGTTACTGATAAAGATCTTGTTCCCATTTTTTCGAGAGAACTTTCTCCTTACCATGATTTTATAACGATGCTAAAATTTTCATATCAGACAATTAATTTTTAAAAGTTAGTGAATGTACTGCAACAAGAAGAAGTAATGTACAACAAAAATGATGAAGATGAGCATTCACTATCTTCTCATCAGAAATAAAAGTGAAAATCTCATTCTTCTCAAAAGTCCCAAAAATAGCATCAGCAAGGGGAAAAGCAAAAGAATAAATGTCTTGTCCACAAAAGAGGACATGAGTTGAAATATTTTTGGTTCAACACATATAAGAAAGGTTCATCTAGTAATTTGAGACCTCAAAATCAACAATCTCATTAGGGACAGTCATACTATAAGTAAGGATAGAAGAAGGGGAACTAGTGAAGAAAATCCCATCAGCTGAACATGAATATAATTCAGAACATGAGGACTTATTGTACACTACTCATTTCAGTGAGAAATCAACATCATCTATTTTTGTTTAGTATGTTGATTCAGGAGCCACTCGACACATGATCAGACAAAGAGACTGGTTTATCACCATGAGGGACACATCTTCTAAAAACCATGTTTCATTAGGTGATGATTCTTCTTACATAGTACAAGGTATTGAGAATATTTCACTACCTCTTGGTTAAAAAAATTATAGATTATCAGATGTATTATATGCCCCTAGGTTAACAAATAATCTACTGTCAATGATTCATCTTCTAGATAATAATCTGAATATTTACTCTGATAGTCATTCCAGTAATAAAGTGTGTTTGATTCGAGACAAATCAAGAGGATCAAAATTTGTTACAAAATCCTCCAATGTGGGATGTATGTTCCATCTTGACTTTTTCCTTATGGATGATCAAGCGCTAGTGGCTAAGAATTCTTCCTTATCATAGTTGTGGCATCTTAGACTTAGTCATATCGGTTTCAAATATCTCAAAACACTTCACCGGTACAACATGGTGAGAAGTTTGTCATCTCTCGAGAAGGATAGAGATAAGTTTCCTAACTGACTTTCAGGTAAACAAAACAAATATTCATTCCAAAAGAGTACTTATCAAGCTCCTTGTAAGCTTTATTTAGTTCATATCACTTTGTGGTCTGATGTAACCTAGTCATTCTAGATTTCAGTATTTCATGTCTTGATGATTATTCAAGAAAAATGTGGATATTTTTTCTTCATAAGAAAAGTGATTCTTTTGAAAACTTTAAAAAGATCAAAGTGGTTATAGAGAATGATACTATCCATCATATAATATATCTCTACTAAAATCTAGGGGGAAATTCACCAGTAATGAGTTATAATCCTACCTTTTAGCTCACAGGATTCGTCAACAGCTTCCTCCTCCACATACACTGCAATAGAATGGTGTTGTTGATAGAAGAAATTATACTATCATGGATATGGTTCATTGAATAATTGATTATTCTAGACTAGTGAGGACATTCTTGGCAGAAGCAGTGAAGACAATAGTATATTTGATGAACAGAGTGCCCACAGTTACTCTTGATGGAGTGACACCACATGAAGCATGGTCGAAGCAGAATCCATCTAGTTGCACATCCTCAGAGTATTTGGGTGCAAAGCTAGCATGCACATACCCAAGATAGAATAAAAATAAGTTGGATATGAAGTCACGGAAACTCATCTTCATTTGCTATAGTGAAGAGGCTATTGGGTACATAATGATGGATCCAAAGACCAGAAAAGTCATACACCAACAAATATGTTGAGTACTTTGAGAAGAAGGAAGCTGAGACTCCTCCTCCAGACTCACCTGATATAGATATTTCATCATGTTGTGAAAAAAGAGAGTTGATATTCATCGTTAATGATGACAGTGATGATGGTGATGATAGTGATGATCAGATAGGATCATGACCCATGGGAGTAGTACAGTCATATGCCCAAGTGGTATACTAACATGGTTATGAGATGATAAAATTGGATGCTCCACTGAATACATCCACAACTAGACCACAAACTTGTCAGTAAAGTACGAGAAGTAAAATTTTCTTTGATGAGTAGAGTTTTTTAATTTTTTTAGCCTGTCTACTATCCCAGGAAGCCCTATAGTTGAAAGCTTGGAAAGATGCCATGGATGCTGAGTATTAGTCACTAATGAAAAATAACACTTGGTAGCATCTTGTCGATCTTCCACCAAGGAAGAAACCCATTGGTTGTCAAATGGATATATTCAAAACAAAGTACAAAGTAGATGGGGACCATAGAAAAGTATAAAGCGAGACTGGTAGCAAAGGGAAATGCACAAAAGGAAGGCATAGAATATGAGGAGACATTTTCTCCCACTTCTAAAATCAAAATGATCAAGATGATCTTTTCTCTAGCTACTCAGTATGGTTGGAAATTCCATCAGATGGACGTGAAAAGTGTCCTTTCTAAATGGATATCTACAGGAAGAAGTATATATGACTCAACCTTAGGGATTATGGTCATACTTGGAGAAGAGAATAAAGGTATTTCATACTCATAAAATATCAGTCTATGGCCATTTAAGCAGAGTACACCAGGGCTTCGTACATCAAAATTGATGAGCATCTTGTTCAACATGGATTCGTCAGAAATCCATATGATCCAAATTTCTACCTAAAAACGAAAGGGGGAGATATTGTGATTTTTTTTATCTATGTCAATGATCTAGTCATCACTGGTAGTATCATTAAAGATGATCAGATGCAACAAAGAAAGATCTTAATCGATCATTTGACATGATAGATCTTCGGGCTCATGCACTACTGTCTCAGATTAGAAGTATGGTAGAAGGAAAATCACATATATTGTTTCTCAGTTTGAAGTATACCAAGAAAACTCTCAAGAAATTCAGGATGATGGTTTGCACACCTAATTGCTATACCCATGGAGACAAGACTATAGTTATCTCATTCAGATCCATCTCTTGTGGTAAATGCAAATCTTTATCGATAGTTGATTGAGAGTCTCATTTGCCTAACATATACTAGACCAAATATCAGTCTGTGCGGTATGAGCTATCTATCACAGTTTCATACAAGAACCCATAGTTTTTCATTGGAAAGCAGTCCAGGACGATCTTGAGATATCTCAAGGGTAAAATGGATCTTAGTCTAGAGTACAAGAAGAACGATAACTTCTTCTTGACTGGATATTCGGATTTGGATCATGCAGGTAACATTGATGATAGAAAATTCACTTCTAGATCTTTGTATTATTTTTGGGATACAGGATCGATTTCATGGGGAAGAAAGAAACAAAGCTTTGTTTCTCACTCTTCTACGGATAAGCTGAATATCGTGCTCCAGGTGGAGTCTGCCTGTGAAGCGATATGTCTATGTCGCATACTTGGAAGGACTTGGAATACTACAGGAAAAACTACCCACCATGTATGTATGATAATAAAGGTGTTCTTAAAATTTTTTCGCAATCCAGATTTTCACGAGAGAAAAAAGCACACTCGAGGTACATGTTCATTTCATACGCGAGTGCATGTCTTGAAAAACAACATACAGCTTTAGTTTTTCCCACATCGTTGAACAATAAGAAGATATCTTCACAAAGTCACTTAGCACATGACAAGTTTGAATTTTTTAGAGAGTTCCTTCCCTCATCCCTTGAGGCAATGTAAAATTAAGGGGGGGAATGTTAGGTAAAACATATTTTACTAGGTTAATTTAGCATTTATTGTTTACCGTAGGTAACTATATTGTTACTAAGTCTAGTTATTGTTTACAGTAGGTAACTATATTATTACTGAGTCTGGTTATTAGTTATTGTGGTAACTAAGTGGTTCCCATATCATGTATTTTGTCATTATGGTTGAGTTGTTTGTATTACCATTTATATTTGTTTTATGTAGTGTTAAAACCATGATATCTATAATTTTAGTGTACACGGGTAGTGTTTAATTGTTACACACTTGCAACATCATGTTTATTTGTACTCATATTTGAAATATATATAAATATTGCAGCCATCTCTATGTAAATGATTTTATTGAACATTAATATAATTATGAGGCTTTCATCCCTCTTCTAGAAGTCATCCACGAAAGGAGCATCGTGAGGTCTTAGACATCAAGAGCTTCATTTGAGTTCAATTCACCAAGAGGATGATCATCTTGGGAGTAATATGAGAATATCATTATGAGTAAAGATGGAGACCATGACAAAAATTCTTATCTCAAACAGTATTTCTAAACATTTAATCCATGCTTGATAACAAGCTCACATCTTGCAAGTCAATAGAGGTGGAATTTGCAATGTTTCAGTCCAGTGTGTAGCAAGAGAACATTAAAATAATTCTCATTAATTCCTTCAAGTTACATCCAATATTACTCTTTCTATCAAGAAAATGTCACTTACTTCTAGGAGAAGAATTTTCACAGGAGTTATATGAGTTGATCTCATTTAAGGAGTAATCTACAGTCAAAAAGGAAAAATATATGATTTTCATTCAATGAGAAATCACCTTTCTTCCTTTAGCTTCCATCCATTTTGTAATGTTCCTTAACACTCACCTCAAACCTTATGGTGTGGTCATTTCCATCTCCTCACATCATTCCAATTGGTGGCCACTTTTTAATAATTCCATTCAGGGGCCATCCCATTCACCCATATGATGAAGGCATATTTCAATAAGTGAATGAAAAACATTAATAGGTTTGATCATTGTGGAGTTATCTCTCATGAGCATTGATTCATTTGTAAAATCCTAAGGTGTAAGAGAGTGATCCTCACTCTCACTGTGAGATCAAGAAGGAACCATCATGAGTGATGCCCATTGTCTTCTCAAGCTCGCATCAGGGGGTCTCATAACAATGTTCCTAAAAACTCATTCACTAGTCTGAAGAGTGTACAACTAGCAGAAGGAGGAGATTGTAATCAGCACATTCTTCATATTTCTCTCCATTCTCTTTATATCTCTCCTTATTCTAACTTTCAATTGAGAGCATACTTTTTATATTTTTTCCTATCTACTTAAATGAAAATAATATATTTGCAAAATATAAAATTACTCTCTCAAATTATAAGAGAGATACCTAATTTGTCTCTTCTAATGGAAATTCAAAAGTCACAATTGATGGTACACGAAGAGTCTTATAGGGGGTAGATGAATAGTTGCATTGTAAAGCTATAAATTGGGAGAGCCTCCTCACTTCAAAGGATGGTTATTATTATTTACTAGGTCCCATATTCTCTCTACAAAAAAGTGATCAAATTTTTATATCTCCTTTGCCTATGTTTCCCCCCATCTAAAATACACTCCATCATCATTTACTTATTGAATATAATGCAATAAGACTTTGTGCTTCTTATGTCTTGTTTTGTGTTCTATGTGAATGGCATCTTCTCATTGAAATTATGGATGTATTCTAGTTTTGAGAGAATATTATGCAAAACCATCCTTAATATTCTCTCCACACCTCTCTCTATCTCAATATTTTCCTCCTTTGTAGCATTTATTATACAAATAGCTCTCCTAGCGATTTGGATAACTTGCATACACATTCTGACCCCCTTCGCATTCTTCTATATCCTTCCATTTTTCGTTGCGAGCCTTCCTCCTACGTGTCTATTTTCTCTCCTATCCCATTATGCACTCCTTGAGCGCACATCCCCAGACTTACCTCCCAATCAGCCAAGTTCCTGGCATTCCTCTTACATGCATAGCACGCGTTCTTCTTCACCTCTTTCTTTAATTTCTCTCTTGCACCTGCACTCTGCGTGTTCACCTTCTTTCTATTCAGCTTGGTGCACCTCTAAAGTTAAATCCAAAGGGTCAGACCTAAATGAGCACCAAGCTTCCATGTGTCTAAGAGCCCCAAATTTTGCACCGACTGTTGAAAAGTCTTCGACTCAATGGAGGGTGCCAAGTGTCTTAACTGTGCATATTCAAAAGTGAGATCCAGGCCAGAGACTCAAACTTGCACTAGCCCTCCACGTAGCAAGTGGTCAGTAGAGGTGAAATCCAAAAGCAAGAGTGGGCCAAAAAATGACTAAGTATATAGTATGAGTAGAAGCCTCCAAGTGTCTCAATGGTGATATTTCAAGGTTCAAGTCTGGAGGTAGTCCCCAAAGAAGTGCCTAGCCTCCACGTGTCTTGGGTTAGATATAGTGCCTCCGCCCATGGAAAAGACTCAGGAAGAATACAAAGGAAATAGGGAAATTTGTGGACACCACCACATGTCACATGGGCACTATTCCAAGAGAGAAGGAAGGAGTCAAATCTCTAAGGTGCATGAGGCTACCACATGGACCCGGTATAGCAAACTCTTTAAAATATTGTGTGCCCATGATTCAAATATTCAAATGGCTATATCTTTTCACTGGAAACTCAAATTTGGGCAAGAGAAGACTTTTTGGAAACGTCTCGACATCCTCTACACCTTGGAAACATAAAATATTATTTTTAATAGGATTTGGTGGGTAAAAATGAAGAAACATCTATCAAGTCATTAAAGTAAAATCAAATTTCTTAAACCACCATATTTAATTTGATTCAATCCACCGTTCCTCCTCCTTTGAGGTGCTGAACAAGTAATTGATGTAGACATGACAAATTTGGGGTGGATTTACAGGAGGTATTAATGATGGTGGTTGAGCTTTGAATTAGTTTTTTCCGATTCTCTCTCTCTTTCTTCCCTCTATGCTAAATCTATAAAAGAAAGGGTTAGGGCTCATTGTAAAAGGTTGGACACTCTGGCTCCTTACGCATGTTGCTAAGGACTCCATATTTTCTATATTTTGAGTTGTAAACCTCCATGTTTGGCTCTTGCATGTGGATATCGACCTACTTATCATTGTAATAGTTATGTGCATTTTTTGAAGTAATAGAAGCATTGTTTTATGACTATTCTCTGTCCTAATGCATTTGCATTCCTTCTTCTTGCCTCTTGTATTGTATTGTGTATTGTTGTGCTACTTCAAGTCCCCTACAATTCCATATTTGGTTGTGTTCCATGAGAACAATTTGGTGAATGCATTTTTTTTTGTGCTACTCATGCCTATCCTCCTTTCACACATTCCCTGTCATTCTTACTCAAAACAGATAGTGTTCATCCCTCTTTTCTAGTGTTATCACCTTTTAGTGTAGTTTACTTCATTTTATCCTTCTTTCCCTGGTCCCTTAGAATTCTTAGCTTATTTTCCCCTTTCAGCAGTAGCAGTAGTAGTAGAAATAGATAGAGGAATCGGCCTTCTCCAGAAATCTATCCCAAGTGCATAAGATCTAAGATGCGGGTGCACGTTTGAGAAACCAACAGTATCTATAATCACTTTTCCACAGGTGTAGGGAAGTACCCCTCTATGATCCATGGTCAAGAGGCCACCCCTAAGAAATTATAATAGTGTAAATATTTTCTTGATTTCAATAAATGGATCTTCCCCATTCAAGTAGAGGGACTTAGTCTCACACACTATTGGTGAGAGTTCCCAAATTTTCCCAAATGAAATTTTTTTTCGCGAACAAATTTATACTCAAAACTGCTTTGTTTAACATAGATTTAGGGGGTACGAAGTGTTTTTCATTCTTTTTCTCTATGCTACTCATTTTTAATTCTTATTTTAGACATATTGGGGGCATGAGTCTCCTTTCTCAACTGAAATTTTAACATACAATAAATTTTATTCAATTTCTACTGAATTTTATGACACATGGGAAGAGTATGGGGGTACTTTTTTATCTTTGTATTGTGACTTAATTTACAAAATTGGGCTTATAACCATCTATAGCAATATGGTTTTGGGGGTTATGGAAGGTAGAAAATAATCTAATTTCTTCATGGGAATACTTTCCTATCCTCTTTGTAATTAAGGGGAAGATATCAAAGTTATTGAATTACTTTGATTCATGGTCTTCCTCCTTAAAAAGGGTGTTTCAGAACCACTTTTTAATTTTTTTCTTTTGAATTTATGTGTTGGTTTGGTACACCTAGCACATCAAACTCTCCTTGGCACAATTGGGGATTGATCAACCCCAATTATTCATTATAGGTCACAAAAATTAAAAATCTCCAAGGGACAAGTATGGGAGAAAATTTCCTCCCCAAGACAAACAAGTATATTAATTCCACGTTTTTCATCTCTTTTAAAATTTCCTATTACACATTTCTGTATGATACATTTATTACAATTTTATTTAAATTTCAATTTCATATATTGGACATTGACTACACTCTATGGTGCAGGCTTCACTTTGGAGTGTGTCAATATTAGCACAACAGGATTGGTGTCCCAAAGATTTATCTTAGAAATATTGGGGTACCCCTTTAAATTTTTAAGTTTTCAAAACTTTTGATGAATTTTTTTCATGTTGTTTCTAGATTTTAGGTTATTGTTTAGTCTTTTTAGGTTGTTGCCTTAACTCATTTGGGTTGTTAAAATGCATGATGATTCTTCAAGAGGTTACAGGAAGTTTCTTGGGGGTGATTTATGAAATAACCATAGCCTTAAAATTCCCTAAAAAATCCTCAAAAAATCCAAATACTTACTCTTATAAGCTATCGGGTTTCTCAGAGTGCCTTACTTTGGAGTAACAAGTTGTCCATATTCGAAAACCCAATTTGTATAGTGCTTATTCTTTGTGTTGTTTTGAAGTGATTTTGCTTGTAAAAATTATAAAGTAGTTTCAAAATACCACAGAACTAGCTTAGTTTCTATAGTTTAGCACTAAATGCAAATGCTTTTACTGGTCCTATTCATTACACTGAACTCCTACTATTGGAACATAATGATTAAGTGGTATGGCTAACTCTTAATTAATATGGGTCCATCACTATTATATGGGTTAAATATTTAATAATATGAAATACTTTTCTATTATTAAATATTCATACCTAAGTAATATACATTAGGTAAGTATTTAAAAATTTGAATCATTTATGTTTATATTTATTAAATACACTCACCTAGGTATATGTGTCAACCATTTAGGTATATGTTATTTATTTCCTGTAAGTATTTCTTTATTTACTTATGTTATGATGTAATGTTTATTTAAATATTTATTGTAACATTATATAATCTGTAAGTTGATTAAATCTGTATTTATTACAATTCTCAAATTCTAACATGGTAACAGAGCAAGGTAAATTAAATAAATTCAGATCAAATGTTTTGTATTTTATTTATTTAATTTGTACCAATTTTTTAACCAACCCAGGAAGGTAAATTAAATAAATTAAGATAAAATGTTTTGTATTTTATTTATTTAATTTGTACGGGTTTTTTCAACCAACCAGGAAAGGTAAATTAAATAAATTATTAGAAAATGTTTTATATTTTATTTATTTAATTTATACCAGTTTTTTAACCAACCTGGAAAGCTAAATTAAATAAATTAAGATCAAATGTTTTGAATTTTATTTATTTAATTTGTACAGGTTTTTTCAACCAACCCGGAAAGGTAAATTAAATAAATTAAGAGAAAATAATTTATATTTTATTTATTTAATTTGTACAGGTTTTTTCAACCAACCTGAAAATGTAAATTAAATAAATTAAGAGCAAATGTTTTATATTTAATTTATTTAATTTGTATGGGTTTTTTAACCAACCTAGAAAGGTGTTTAAAATAAGTGCAACCTAAAAGTTTTACTTTATGAAGAATCAAGGTGAATTCACCAGTGGAAAATTTGAAAACTTCTTACCTTCCGTGAAAACTTGTGTAGAGGTAAGGGTAAAATATTTGAAATATTTTTTTTCTAT
Organism: Taxus chinensis; assembly: GCA_019776745.2. Classification (NCBI taxonomy): domain Eukaryota; kingdom Viridiplantae; phylum Streptophyta; class Pinopsida; order Cupressales; family Taxaceae; genus Taxus; species Taxus chinensis. The sequence goes on along the minus strand of CM034147.1, from coordinate 104,827,316 downwards.
AGTTTTAATATGTGCAGGTTGAATTTTTTCAATGGTAAATGAAGTAGGAGACAAAGATCCATCAAAATAGGATTTTAATTTTTTCCATTGGATGTGTGAAAAATGTTGTCTCCTCTATAAATTCTAAGGTTATGTAGAATTTAAAATTACATGGCTTAGTAAATGTTTTAAAAAATAAATTCATGAGGGTCCCTGCAATAAGGGTTATATGTATTTATTTTTACTAAAAAGTATATATACTATAGTTTATAATTTTTTATAGACTATATGTTGTTTTTTATTTACATTATATTAACTATATACCTCTTTTTTAAAAAGTGAATATATTTTTACATTATAAATTATAATAGGTTAATATAATGTATTAAAATATAACCTCCCTAATATTATATAGAAGAAGATATTTTGGAATTTCACATTCTGGTAATACATAACAAGTTTTGACTCCATTAAATTTGACGGTCAAATAACCGTCACGGTAGACCAAACATAAGGCAGTATGACAATCACTTAGAAATCAAATTTAAGCTAACCGGATCTTTGTCTACATTTTTTTTTTCATAATTTGTAGGTTGTTTTACATTCTTAGGGGTTTCTTCTTCACTTCTATATGGTCAGAAATTTGTTTATATAAGTATGGGGTATAATGCAAAGCCTTTTATACTGCGGGTTATTATTTTGATCATGACAGGTTAATTAATATGCATTGTAATTGTAATATTCCCATTTTAAGACTTTAGAAAAAAAGGGGAAAAAAAATTGAAACATAATGTTCATTGTTCTAAATAAAACATCATTTAGAGCACACATTCCATGCCAATCAATCTCATAATAGATAACCATATACAGCTGTAATGACTCGATATGCTACCGATCTCTCATTCTATGACTCGGTTACCAACTGATATCTCATGTTAACTTAAAGTATAGAATACTTTATGTATACTATGTATACTTGGTTCTCCTTCCCTATTTCAGGTACTGAGTGATCTATTTAAAGAACTTATCTAAATATTTGTTAGCAATATTCATCTGATATAACGTTGCTTTAAACTAGGTGACATAGGACAATGCAACCAGCATCTTGCGATACTTTGGCCAAAGATTTTCAACATATTATTCATGTTACTGTTGATGGAGAATCACAGTACCCCTGAATGTCTGCAACTCGATGGGTTGAGACTCTCAATGTGATTGCATAACATGGAGCTTTTCCCAAGTATGGGACCTTGCGAAATCAGAAAATCTCTCCGGATGAAGGCCGGTTCCTATTCCTCTGTTCAGATGCACACGTAAAAAATGCAGAGGGTTTACTCAAAACCTAAACTAACTTGCCAAGGAGACAGGGTAAGAAGATGCATAAAAATAAACCTAAACTAACAGAGGTGATGCACCGAGGAATGAAGAACACCTGTCTTGCCAATAAACACAGACCATAAAAAACACAATGCAAGATCATGCACAGATAACCAGATTCACAGTGAAAGATCAGGAGGATGCAAATGAACACAGAGAGGGTTGAGAATCATCCATAGACATGCATTAATTTACTCCAAAGATTGATACAACACACTGCAAAATACTAAGAGGTAAAGTTGCATTACAGTTTTAAATTGGAGGTTTGAACTCCACAAATTCACCTGCCAAAGAGAAGAAGGGAGGGGCAAAACAAAAATGTCCAATCTTTAGAAAGAAGCCCCTCCTTACAATTTATATCAAGAATGAGAGAGGGAAGAAAGAGGAAAACCAAATCTACCCCAACCACCTCCAGGTTGCATTTAATTCATCTCATTATGGTGGTCGGTGAGAAACCTAGCAAACCCAAAAGTGGCGAACTATATTTTGTATTTTTAAAAACTTGTAGTTGGATAGAGGACCTCGTAAGCTTTCCAAAAAGTCCAACCTTGCATGAATCTGAGCTCCCAGTCAAAATTTATGGCCATATGAATATCTGCACCAGGGTCTGCTTCCTGTCAGCGCTCAAAATGTTGCGCCTCCTAAAAGTGCTCCATAGGCGCATCCATCCTTATGTCGACATACCCTTATGTGCACCAAGGCACAAATTTTTTCATGTCAACATTCTGTGTCATGCGCCCTTTACCTGCGCCTTGGCGCATCCTTCTTCATGTCGACATTCATTTTCATGCGCCCTTTACCTGCGCCTTAGCGCATCATTCTTCATGTCGACATCCATTTTCATGCGCCCTTTACCCGTGCCTTGGCGCATCCTTCTTCATGTCGACATCCATTTTCATGCGCCCTTTACCTACGCCTTAGCGCATCCTTCTTCATGTCGACATCCATTTTCATGTGCCCTTTACCTACGCCTTGGTGCATCCTTCTTCATGTCGACATCCATTTTCATACGCCCTTTACCTGCACCTTGGCGCATCCTTTTTCATGTCGACATCCATTTTCATGCACCCTTTACCTGCACCTTGGCACCGTTGGTGATGCAATAAATATTGGGCTCTGAGTTTCTTTGATTTCTATATTCTTCAGTTTGTCTATATCTACCCGAGGGGAAGATATTTACAATAGTTACTATTCCTAGATGGCATACTCATCATTCAAGAATATGTCTTTCACCTCACTCTTTTGTTATCCAGAATGGTCTTTACTAACTACCGTCAGTCCACTTGCCTAAGGTTTGACCCTAAGCTGGGTTAGAAACATAGTTTATTATAGGAAGACGCTCATGATGACTTAGGGTATATGGGCATACTCAATTGACCTAAGTCAACCGGATGTGATGAGGTAACCTGAGTCAATGAAAGCTATTACCTATCCTAAACATGTTACTAACTTGACCTAGAGATAAACTAAGTTCAAGTCTAGATGTGCGTAAATCTAGATGAACAAATATGGAAGGTTTTTTCCACATGTCAACTACAACATTGTATCCACGAGAAGTCCTAGGACTTCTCATGGGTACAATCCTACAATTGGCATGTGCTAACATCCATTAGAACTAATTCATCAAGATGTACATACCCCCTTAGTGGTCATTAATCATAATTTAAATTAGATTAAGATTCAAATTACAACAACCATGCCTAACCCTAATCCCAACATTCATTAATTTTTTTACCCATACTTATCCTGATTAGGTATGGAGAACTTCATTAAACCACGTTTACATTATTGTTCATTAACGTGGCATAACAAGCAGTTATCCCCAAAACAGGAAAGCAAACATCAATGTTTAATTCCTAATGCAACTTAGTTGTCCAAATCAAGTGTGACATCCACCTAGATAAAGCCAGTGTTTACTTTATAAAAAAAATTATAAAGATTAAGGATCATAACCACTAATCATATTATCTTTCATTCTTTAGGAGAGGAAGAGTCTTCCTCTAAATGGTTAAATGTTAGGTTTTAACATAACCCATTTTTTATCATTCATTACACATATAGATTAATTATATGTCTCATGCATATTTCATTATTAAACTATAGTTGTGCAGTTAAAGAATGACATATTTTGTATTTTAACAAGTTCATTATAATAGCGGAGATTATACTATCTCCTTAATCCTACTCAATATCTGATAACAACAAAAGTATATAAACAAATATAAAGAATACCACAAAGATATCACTCTAATGTCCGGCATATAAGTGCAAAGATTTCACTTCACAAATTGAAGTCCAACACAAACCTTTCAATTCATGATTTAAAATATGTATTTACAAGACTATGTAATTGAGACATTCTACTTGTTAATCATAACTAATATCTTAAAAGAACATCACTTTTCTTTTCCAATACAACTCAAGAATAATTTGAAACTCTTTACATAAGATCTAGAATTAAATAAGCCAATACATCATGAAATTTCTTGTCTTCCTTTATCACTTACAATGTCCATCTATAAAATTGCTAGCATGGGTCAGTTCAATGAACTGAGCATGGTAAGCACTAAGCATTAAAGTAAAGTACATTCCACTAATTTTTTCATTAGACAACTCTGCTTTAATGAAACATTTAATATACATCATACAAACAATCATAAGTAATAACATACAGAAAATAAGTACCATAAAAGAGTATGAATTCACTTTTAAGAAAAGAACTTAATATAATCCGCAACATCAGAATTATATCACAAGATTTAATTGATCATACCAATTAATTTAAACAGTCAACAAGTCTTGTCATCCAATTGTTTCATAATTCCATAAGAATAGAAATACACATTTATATTTTCTAAGCAGCAAAAGAAGTTAGTTACAACATAGCTCAAATTAGTATGCTTCATATTTCCATATAAACAAAAGAATAGAATCAATACATACCTATTCCTCAAACACAATTCATTTGAAGGATAGAATTAGGTTTAAAAAATACAACACTGCCTCATCCCAAAGATAACAATATAAGGAGTCCATAAATAAGGAGGCAACATCTAAACAAGAATCCCAATTCAATCCAAGAAGATTAAAATAGTGTAACTAAAATTCTTACTAAATTTTATATGTTAGTAGTTTATAATTAAAAGGTTTGAAACCAGACTATCCACAAATCCAAGATATTCTCAAGAAAAATAAATCTCTTAACCAATCCACAAGAAGTTCCCATCTCATAAGAGAATTAATTAAAGAGAAGTTTAGCCAATGAACTTATACAATCTATAGAAAAAGGATCTCAAACAAAAAAAAAGAACCCAATCCATATTTCATTTCATTTATACTATAAAATGAAATCCCTTATCTAATACAAACTTAGAAATTATTTAGCTAGTTCCCATAAGAGAACTCAAAACTGAATGCACAGTCAAATAATGCACACTACCAAATTTCCATTACAAAACTTACAAACTAATTACCTATTTCCATTCACCAAGCTCAAGTTCAAATTCAAATCTTAAAATGAAATTCACAGTACCATATCTAAATAGTATACTATCCCTAAGAGATCATATTCATTTCTCTATCTAAAACCCGAAGATTCATTCAATGAACCCTAAGATTAGTATCAGATGAAAACTTACTTTTCATTCTGAATTTCTTTCATGGTCCTTTCTTAGGTGCAAGAGATGATGAACAGGAGTTGGAGATTTTCTTCCTTACTTCCTCCTTATGAGTAGAAATTACCTTCAATTTTTGTTCCTGCCTTATGGCCTTTTCAACAACACCTTCCATCATGGTTGTGCTATGAACATCCACCTCTCCTCCTATAATGGGATTCAATCTCATGATGAATTTTTATTTCCTAAACTTCTCATCAGTTTAGTACTGAGGGACATACTTAAGGACTTTAGTAAAATGCTCCTAATACTCAGTTATAGTTAGCTTTCCTTGAGCTAAGTTCTAGAATTTAGTCATTTTCTTATCATAGTAAAGTTACGGCTGCCAATGTTTCCTAAAGTAACCTTTAAATTGATCCCATGTGATATTAGTTTTATCAATATTTAACTCAGTCTTACGGCTATCCCACCATGAAGATGCATCATGGGAAAGATGATATGCTCCCCATATCACCTTTGTTTCTTTTGATAAATTCCTTATTGCAAATTATTTCTCCATCTCACTCAGCCAATTCTTATCCCCATCTCCTAATGTGGTGCCATCAAACTTGGGTGGACTTATCCTTTTTATGTCATTAGTGAGATCAGCTACCAGCCTAGCCTTTTTGTTCTCAGGCTGATCAGGTATGTTCACATTGTTGTTATCAACACCTACATTGGCATTGTCCCCAGGAGGTGGATAATTATTGTTATCAGCATCTTCTTCCTCCTCATTTCCCATTACTTGCTTTTCAAGTACAGCCAAATAATCTCTTGTGTCTAACAGGGCAACAAGGATCTCATCGAGTTTCTAGACAGTTGTTTCTCCTTCCTCAGGTGGAGGATTATTTGTAACATTTCCTCTTATTCTAACTATTTTCTGTTAGAATAAAATTTAAGTTTCATCAGATTATGGACACAATAGGTCTAAGATCTGCAACCTTCAGCTCTCATACCAAGATGTAACATTCCCATTTTAAGACTTTAGAAAGAAAGGAATTTTTTTTTTGAGACATAATGTTCTCTGTTCTAAATAAAACATCATTTAGAACACACATTCCATGCCAATAAATCTCATAACAGATAACCATATGCAGATGTAATGACTTAATATGCTACCAATCTCTCATTTAATGACTCAGTTACCAACTGATCTCTCATGTTAACTTAAAGTAACGTATACTTGGTTCTCCTTCCCTAATTTCAGGTACTGAGTGATTTGTTTAAATAACCTATCTGAATATTTATTACCAATATTCATCTAACATCATGTTGCTTTAAAATAGGTAACATAGGACAATGTAACCAGCAACTTACAATACTTTGGCCAAAGATTTTCAACATACTGTTCATGTTAATATTCCTAGATGGCATACTCTTCATTCGAAAATATGTCCTTCACCTCACTCTTCTATTATCTAGAATGGTCTAACTGACTACCATCAGTCCACTTGCCCAAGGTTTGACCCTAGCCTAGGTTAGAAACATAGTTTATTATAGGAAGATGCTCACACTGACTTAGGCTATATGGGCGTACTCATTTGACCTAAGTCAACTAGATGCACTGAGGTACCCTGAGTCAATGAAATCTACTACCTATCCTAAACATGCTACTAACTTTACCTAGAGATAAACTAAGTTCAAGTCCAGATGTGCGTAAATATAGATGAACAAATATGGAAGGGTATTGCCACATTTCAACTGCAACACTGTATCCTTGAGAAGTCCCAAAACTTCTCATGGGTACAGTCCTATAGTTGGCCTGTGCCAACATCCATTAGAACTGATTCATCAAGATGCACATACCCCCTTAGTGGTCATTAATCATAATTTAAATTAGATTAAGATTCAGTTTAAAGCAACCATGCCTAACCCTAATCCCAACATTCATTAAGTTCTTTACCCATACTTATCTTGATTAGGTATGGAGAACTTCATTAAACCATGTTTTCATTATTATTCATTAACGTGGCATAAAAATCAGTTATCCCCAAAAAAGGACAACAAACATCAACGTTTAATTCCTAATACAACTTAGCTGTCTAAATCAAGTGTGACATCCACCTAGATTTAGCTAGTGTTTACTTTATAAACGAAGTTATAAAGATTAAGGATCATAACCACTAATCATCTTATATTTCATTCTTTGGGAGAGGAATATTCTTCCTCTACATGGTTAAATGTTAGGTTTTAACATAACCCCCTTTTTTATCATTCATTACACATATACATTAATTGTATGTCCCATGCATTTTTCATTATTAAACTATAGTTGTGTAGTTAAAGAACAAAAAAATTTACAATTTAATAAGTTCATTATAATAGGGCCGATTATACTATTAATCCTACTCAATATCTGATAACAAAAAAAGTATATAAACAGATATAAAGAATACCGCAAAGATATCACTATAACTTCTGGCACATAAGTACAAAGATTTCACTTCACAAATTGAAGTCCAACAAAAACCTTTTAATTCATGATTTAAAATATGCATTTACAAGACTATGTAATTTAGAAATTATGCATGTCAATCATAATTAAGATCTTAAAAGAACATCACTTTTCTTTTCCAATACAACTCAAGAACAATTTGAATCTCTTTACATAAGATCCAGAATTAAATAAGCCAATACATCATGAAAGTTCTTGTCTTCCTTTATCACTTATGATGTCCATCTATAAAATTGCTAGCATGGGTCAGTTCAATGAACTGAGCATGGTAAGCACTAAGCATTAAAGTAAAGTGAATTCCACTCATTTTTTCATTAGACAACTCTGCTTTAATGAAACAATTAATATACATCATACAAACAATCATAAGTAATAACATCCAAAAAAGAAGTACCATAAAAGAGTATGAATTCACTTTTAAGAAAAGAACTTAATATAATCCGCAACATCATAATTATATCACAAGATTTAATTGATCCTATAAATTAATTTTAAACAGTCAACAAGTCTTGTCATCCAACTGTTTCATAATTCCATAAGAATAGAAATACACATTTATATTTTCTAAGCAGCAAAAGAAGTTAGTTACAACATAGATCAAATTAGTATGCTTCATCTTTCTATATAAACAAAAGAAGAGAATCAATACATACCTATTCCTCAGACACAATTAATTTGAAGGATAGAATCAGGTTTAGAAGACACAAAATTGCATCAATCCAAATATAATAATATAAGGAGTCCATAAATAAGGAGGCAACATCTAAACAAGAATCCCAATTCAATCTAAGCAGATTAAAACAATCTAACTGAAAATCTTACTAACTTTTGTATGTTAGTATTTTATATTTCAAAGGTCTAAAACCAGACTGTCAACAAATCCAAGCTATACTCAATAAAAATAAATCTCTTAACCAATCCACAAGAAGTTCCCATCTCATAAGAGAATTAATTAAAGAGAAGTTCAGTCAATGAACTTATACAATCTATAGAAAAAGGATCTCAAAAAAAAAAAAATAGCCCAATCCATATTTCATTTGATTTATACTATGAAATGAAATCCCTTATCTGATACAAACTTAAATATTCTTTAGCTAGTTCCCAAAAGAGAACTCAAAACCGAATGCACAGTCAAAGAATGCACACTACCAACTTTCCATTACAAAACTTACGAACTGATTACCTATTTCTATTCACCAAGCTCAAGTTCAAATTCAAATGTTAAAATGAAATTCACGGTACCGTCTCTAAACAATATACTATCCCCAAGAGATCATATTCATTTCTCTTTCTAAAACCCAAAGATTCGTTCAATGAACCCAACAAGGAATAGAATACGCAAACAGTGCAAGATAAGTAAGGGTTAATAAAACTCATGAACCCAAAGAAGAACAATATTACCAAGCATTCAGAATAGTGATACCGTATCCCTTCATACTACACTCAGTATACTAGGTTTTATATTCAACATTCTATTAAAATACATGAATCAGATGAAAGATCATAAGAGAGTAAGAAAACTAAACAATTTGTTTAAGACATGTACTATCCCAAACTTCTTCTAACTCGAATGAAAAAAATCACCACAATCCTCTCGAGATCTAGTTAAAAGCTTATAACAGGTAAGAATTTGTTTCAACATCACTTAGAAAAAGGAAGTAAATAATACATTCCATAAACCCTCTAAAAATTGATATGACTATTCCAAACGAACTAAAAATCATCTATACCCATAACAAGATATAATTCCAATCCCTTAATCCTTATACAACAACAGGAAATCCTTACATAGGTCACGATTTTGCTCAGGGAAGAGAAGAAAAGGAAACACTTCATATTCACATGCCCTGTCATGCTCAAAGAAGGTGGTACAATTTCTAAAACAAAAGTACCAAAATAGTTTCGACAAGAAGTTAAATAGTCTACTTCTGACCAAAACAAAACTCTCAAGACCTTATCGATCAGAAAATCAAAAAATGGATTTAAAGCCTTACAACTCCTTCAAACCAAAAAAACCCATCTCACAATACAAGTAAAGAATCAACACGTTGATTCCAACACAGGTTCAAAACTTCACAATAATGGAATACCTGTATAGTGTCAAATGCAAGATTCAAACATAAGTTCAAAACCCCACAAGGCTCTAACACCAGCTCAGAAAAACACAAGATCAAATACGAGTCAAGTATTTTCAATTCCTCAAATAAGAATAAAACTTCCATCTCAGAGTATATGTACAGAACAAAACTCAACAAGTCAGCTATAAGTTTAGCATTTGCAAAGACTGAATAAGAGTACAGTGTTGAATACAAAGATTCAACCAAAAGTTAAGAAATACACCAAGTTCCATCTCAGTCCAAAACAACACGAAGTCCCATTAAAAGCTCGTAACAAATCACGAAGCTTCAACACAAGCTTAACTAAACACAAGACTAAAACAGAAATTCATAACCATATAAGAAACAAAGCCAGTTCAGTCAATACTAGTCAAGAATGAAAGTTACAGAGCTTCAAAAACAAGCTACAAAGCTTCAAATACAAGTTACAGAGCTTCAAATGCACGTTTACACGAATACTACTAATAACTAGTACATAGAAAGTTCCCAAAAACTACCATTAACAACAATGGATTCACATTCCATAAACCACATAGATTTCATAAAAACATGCAAGTAAATAACCAGACACATCATGCAAAAATATATATCAAGTGACCAGATTTGTTTTAATGAATCATTTAGAAGAAATTAAGAAATCTTAATGGGTAGAGCCTATCATGCCTGATAGTGCCTCTAACAATTTGAAGGAAACATCCATCCAAACTTCCAACCTTTTTTATTCCCCATGATAGATCAACAACCAAAAATAATTTCTTCCAATGCCTCTTATACATTCCCTTGATCGAAAATAGACCAGAGAAACCAAAAATAGCCAAGAAGAAGAAGAATTCAAACTGCTGGTTCAAAGAACCAATTAGCTCCATGTAAATTTAAATTCATGATGCATGCAAAACCAAACAACCTCTCATAAACCTGCCTCCTGAGTTTCCAAGATGGTTTTCACACAAAAACTGAGATTCATTAATGTTATAACTCCTAATTCTCCCGCTTATCTCTCCTTGCCACCGCCTCCCAAAACTATTGGATACCAATTCCAATTCAACATGCATTTCCATACTTAGCGAAGCCTTCACATAAGCCTCGCTAAAATTTAACTAGCCCTTATCAAACTAGCATTACTTCCATGTATTTAAATCCAATCAAATCATAATAAAATCCATTAGAACTGTAGCTGTAGTGACTTGTGACCTTAGGCCCCTTTCAAATAGTTTAGGCTAGATTTCCCAAAACTTAGGTTAGTCCATCAATTATTTCCTAAATAATTTCCTTAGGTTTATAAAAATTACCATATGTAGTACCACCTTAGGTTATATCAAATTCACAACCTTTAGTTTTTGGCATTAGGTTAACATAGTATAGTATCACCATAGTACTCTCCCCTTCCCTTATTCACTTAGCACAAGAGCTTAGGTTAGGTCACCCCCAACACAATAGAATAAGAACCTTAGGTTAGATTATAACTCGATTAAATAGACGTAGCTAGGAAGTAGGCATTCATACCTAGTTTAGGATACCATTAGGATAGTCCTCTAGCTTTAGGATCATGATCCCCTTCTTATTCATGAAGTAGGCTATATATTTTTTTGTTTACACCATAATGTCCTACAGAGATCAATCCTGAAGACCTAAGCACAACATACAACTGAATGAAGACATTTTCACATAAGACCATAAAATTTTCTAAAACACAAAAGTTCAATCCACTATGCCTCTCAAACTATTGAATGTCAATTTACCATTCATTTTATGTAGAAGGTTTAAAACATTCCTTGGATCACTAAAATTGATCCAAGTATGAGTCAGTAAAAAGAGATAAGTTTGCAACTCTAAGAATTTAATTGCAGATTATCAACAAGAAGTGAAAATGGATTCCTGAAAGCCATATCATTTCAGTCCAATGAATCTAAAAGTAGAGATGATTTATCCATAACAATCTTGATTTTCAACAATCAAGGAAATACACCTCATTCAAGAAAATCACATGCCAACGCTTGTAATGCAAAGAGAAATATAACAGTTTGTTCAAGGTGTTACAGTAATGAAAAAATTAGTTATGATTAAATAGTTTATGTAGATCTATTTCTATTAAAAAGGTTTTTTTATATAAATATGTATCTAAATCTATGGTACATTCTATATTATAATGGGGTGAATTTTACAGGTTCAGGAAAACAATGGCGTCCATCTATTTCTGTATTGACAAAACCTGGATCCTTAATGGAACCAACTACAACATTTAGAAGATCAGGGTCAAATCAGAACTTATGGTGAGCAAACTCTGGACAATTGTTTTTATATATGAGGTTTCTCCCACCATTCATCAAGCAACTGTAGATAACATGAATACATACTTACAAAAAATGCAGGAGGCTCTTTCCATGATTTTGCACAATGTGAATAATGAGTACCTTCTACACATTGGTAATATTGAACATCTTAAAGAGGTATGAACACAACTAGAATCCATGCATGAAGGTACGCGTTTATCTAAAATTATTAAATTAGTTTTAGAATTTATTACAACTCCTATGAAAGGAGATGAAAAATTATTTAATTTATTAGCCAAAATCAAGAATATTAAAGCACAATTAGATGGATGTAATTGTGATTTAATTGGTGAAAAAATAATCTACTTTATTGTTCAGTTAAGTACACATAAAAGATATAGGAATTTTATTTCTATCTTGAACTCTAAATAAAATCAAAATGAAAATGATCTACCTGATTTAAATACCTTGAGTTCACTTTTGATACAAGAAGATCAAGTTATGATGAACTTTGACTCTAAGGAGAATGCCTCTCAGTTCAAACCTCGCAAGCCCTTCTCAGATCAAAAATTTAGATCTAAATCTTCTTTTTTTGATAAGAAAAGTTTTTCTTCTTATCAATTGTGTGTTAGATTTAGTGGTAAATGTCACAAATGTGGTAAATTTGGACATAAAAAGGAAGATTGCAAAACTAAGAAACCTATCCATAAAAATAAAAAACAAATTGTTTCTTCAAAATATAATTTAAGGAAAAAGGATAACTCTAATGATATTCCTAAAATGGTTGCATTATATGATGCATTGTATTCTTCCTCTAATTCTGAATGGATTCTAGATTCAAGTGCATCAAATCATATGACTGGTGTTTCAAATTCTTTATTTGATGTTGTGAAAATCAATGAATGTGTGTATCTTGGTGATATCTCATCTTTAGAAGCAATAGAGAAAGTGAAAGTAAAATTTGTTAATGGTGTGTTGAATAATGTTTTATTCGTTCCTAAGCTCATAAAAAACCTTTTATCATGTTCTCAATTAACTCATGATTGTTTGGATATTCAAATTTTGAAATATACTTGGTATATCAAGGATAGTAATGATAGTATAATAGTTGAAGGAATATAAAGAAATGGTATGTATATTTTTGATGATTTCCATTCTCCATCTTGTTTTGTTTCTCAAAGTTTGATTAATTCAAAACTATGGCATGAAAGATTAGGACATTTTAATTATAGAAGTTTATATTAAATGTCTAGATATAATCTTGTGAAAGGTTTGCTTGTGTTGTCTTCTTCTCATGATGCATGTGAAGGGTGTTTACGCTCAAAACAAAGTGTTATACCCTTTCACTCACATCTTGAAGAGAATTTCTCTTCCCCACTAGAACTTATTCATAGTGATGTTAGAGGACCTCTTTAAGTAGCTTCATTAAATGGTTTTTTATATGCTGTGACTTTCATTTATGATTTCACCAAGATGATTTGGTCATATTTTCTTAAAAATAAATATGATGTACTTGTGAAATTTAAGGAATTTAAAGCATCTATTGAAAACTCTTCAAATTATAAAATTAATAGACTTAGAATAAATAATGGGGATGAATATATTAACAAAGAATTTGAAAAAAAAATTATTGATTGTGGTATTAAAAGGGAATTAACTTCTCCTCCTCCTCCCCAATATAATGTCATTACATAAAGTAAGAATAGGACTATTTTAGATATGGCTCACACTATGTTTCATTCTACTAGTCTTCCAAAAATTTTGTGGGCAGAAACAATGAACACAACAATCTACATTCTAAATAGGGTTCTCACCAAAGCTATTCATCTTTCAATTCCTTTAAAAAATGGTCAAATCAAAAACCTGATATTTCTCATCTAAAATTTTTTGGTAGTCCTTCTTTATACATTTCTAAAAAGAAAAGAAAGAAACTTGATATGACTTCTTTCTCTTTTGTTTTCATTGGATTTGGTATTAACACTACAGGTCTAAAAATTTACGACCCTGTAAAAAGGGAAGTAACTAAAAACCACAATGTGGTGGTTTTAGAAAAATGATTTTGTTCATCTGATAATGGTAAAGATGTTCCTAACTCTTTCAATATTTCTAATAATAGTTATGATTCTGATATTGAGAATATAGTAAATGGTCATGATGATGTTTCTTGTGTTGATACTATAGATGCTTCTGAATCTCCTAACTCCCTAGTTAAGAAACCAAAATGGGCTCAATCTATGTTAGAGAGTTCTAATCCTATTGATCTTAGGAAAATGACCAGAAGCCATCATACATACCATGCATTAATGACCTTGTATGAACCTAAGCTGCACAGTTTTGAAGAAGTTTCTCAGGATGAGAAATGGATCAATGCAATGCAAGTTGAATATAATTCCCGAATTCAAAATCAAACCTGGGATTTGGTTTCATCTTTAGTGAAAATAAGTATTATAGGGTCTAGGTGGTTATCCAAAGTAAAATATAATACAGATGGTAGTATTGACAAACATAAAGCTAGACTTGTTGTTATAGGTTTCACTCAGAAACCTGGTATTGATTATGTTGAGACATTTTCCCTGTAACTAAAATGAGTATTGTTATGACCTTATTTGTAATTTCCGCTCAATTTTGGGTGGAAAATCCACCAAATGGATGTGAAAAATACATTTTTGAATGGTGATGTAAAAGAAGAACTTTACATGTCTCAACCTAAAGGATTTGAAGAAACTGGTAAAGAAAACTATGTTTGTAAATTGAAAAAATCCTCGTATGGTTTAAAGCAAGCTCCTAGAGCTTGGTATGTAAAAATTAATTCTTTCTTTAAACAATTAGGATTTGTTAATTGTTCTGCTGACAATAATCTATTCATTAAGCAAGAAGGATCACATATTATAATTGTTTGTATATATGTTGATGATTTTCTTATGACTGGTGATAATCCTGCTTTAATTTGTAGAATTAAAGAAAAATTGAAACAGTACTTTGAAATGACTGATTTAGGTCTCTTACATCATTTTCTTGGCATGACTATATTCCAAGATAAATATTCTATTTTTGTTTCTCAAGCACAATATGCAACCAATCTACTAAAAAACTTTAACATGATTGATTGTAAACCAATTTCTACTCCTATGGAAGTTGGATTGAAAATTGATCCTAAACCTGTATGTGAAAAATTTGATCCTACTTTATATAGGTAATTAGTTGGTAGTTTGATATATCTAACTATCACTAGACCAGATATTTCCTATGCAATAGGAATTACTTCTAGGTTTATGCAGGAACCTTATAGAGATCATTGATATCTTGAAAAAAGGATTCTTAGATATATTAAAGGTACAATCAATTATGGGTTGAATTATACCAAGAATGAAAATGCTAACTTATATGGATTTTGTGATTCTGATCATGTTGGTGATATATTGGATAGAAAATTTACTTCTGGTTATGTGTTTAAATTTAGTGCAGGTGCCATTACTTGGTGTAGCAAAAAGTAGCCAACTATTTCTATCTCTTCAATAGAAGCTAAGTATAGAAGTGTAATGGAAGCTGCAAAAGAGGCTCTCTGGCTAAAGAGGTTATTCGATGAGATAAAGATGAAGGATCCATGTAGTGTTCCTTTGTTTTGTGAAAACTAAAGTACCATAGCAATTACACATAATACATTACAACATCATAGGATGTAGCACATTGAGATACATATACACTTCATCTATGAGAAGGTGCTAAGTGGTGGGATAGATCTCAAGTTTGTGCCAATTGAGAAGGTTGCTGATATCTTCACAAATCCCCTGAGTGTTATAAAGTTTTGTCACTTTCGTGAAAATATTGGATTGTCGAAGTTTCCTTTGAGGGAGAGTGTGCATGAAAATTTCACCTTCTCATGGAACTTTTTTTTTATGAAAAGACATTTGGGAATTTTTTAAAAAGACCTTTGAGCAAGTGTAAAAATACCTTCGGGAATGTGTACCTCCTCGGCTTCTGTTTTAGAAGGAAGTGTAGAAAGATCTTAAAGGTGTTCTTCAATAAACTATTTAGTGCTATTTATTTTACTGGTAAACATCAAGTAAAACCATATTATTAAGGAGGTCCTTGGTTATAAAAGGCTCCTATATGCTTGGGTTCAATAACCTTTTATGAGAACCTATGAGAATATGTAAAACTCACAAATCATACTTAGCCACTGATCATGGGATGATCTTTGAGATTCCAAATCCTTTTGTACCAAAAGGTAACTTGAGTATGATGAAGGTGTTATAATTCCTTCACCCGATATGCTAACCTAAAATGTAACATTCCCATTTTAAGACTTTAGAAATAAGGGAAATTATTTTGTGTACACAATGTTCTCTTTTCTAAATAAAACATCATTTAGAACACACATTCCATGCCAATAAATCTCATAACAGATAACCATATGTAGTTGTAATGACTTGGTAACTTACCGATCTCTCATTCCATGACTCGGTTACAAACTGATCTCTCATGTTTGTCTTAAAGTGTAGAATACTTTATTTATACAATGTATACATGGTTTTCCTACCCTATTTCGGGTACTAAGTGATCTATTTAAAGAACCTATCTAAATATTTGTTACCAATATTCATCTGACATCTCGTTTCTTTAAACTAGGTGACATATGATAACGTAACTAGTAGCTTGTGATACTTTGGCAAAAGATTCTCAACATATTATGCATGTTACTATTCCTAGACGGAATACTCGTCATTTCATAATATGTCCTTCACCTCACTCTTCTGTTATCTAGAATGGTCTTTACTGATTTTCTTCATTCCACTTGCCCAAGGTTTGACCCTAGCTTAGGTTAGCAACATAATTTATCATAGAAGATGCTCACAATGACTTAGGGTATAAGGGCATACTCGATCGACCTAAGTCAACCGAATGTGCCAAGGTACCCTGAGTCATAGAAAGATGCTTCTTATTCTAAACATGCTACTAACTTGACCTAGAGAGAAAATAATCTCAAGTCAAGATGTGTGTAGATCTAGATGAACCAATACGAAAGGGTGTTGCCACATCTCAACTGCAACATTGTATCCTTGAGAATCCCTTGGTCTTCTCGAAGGTACAGTCCTGTAGTTGGTGTGTGCCAACATCCATTAGAACTGATTCATCATGATGTACATACCCCTTAGTGGTCATTAAATTCGTAATTAAATTGGATTAATATTCTGATTGTAGTAACCATACCTAACCCTAATTCCAACATTCATTAAGTTTTATATTCATAATTAATCTGATTTGTTATGGATAACTTCATTAACTCATGTTTTCATTAATGTTCATTAACGTGACATAACAATCAGTTATCCCAAAAAAGGGTAGAAAACATCAAACAATTATATTTTAATGCAACCTAACTGTCCAAAGAAGGTGTATCATCCACCTAGGTCCATCTAGTGTTTACTTTTTATAAAATAAGTACAAAGATTAAATATCATAACCACCATTCCATTTTTTATATTCTTATGAGAGAGGAAGAGTCTTCCTCTACATGGTTAGATGTTAGGGTTAACATAACCCCTTTTTTTCATTCTTTACTCTTATAGTTTAATTGTATGTCCAATACATATTTCATTATTAAACTATAGTTATTTAGTTAGAAAATGACATCTTTTGCAATTTAATAAGTTTCACTATAGTAAGGGAGATTTTACTATCCCCTTAATCCAACTTATTAATTGATAACAGTAATAGTATACAAATAGATATAAATAATATCGACAAAGTAGCATTACTATTTCCTTCATACAAAGTACAAGAGAATTTACACCACAATTTGGAGTCAGTCTCCAAACCTTTCAATTCATCATGATAAAATATACATTTACAATACTATGCATTTTAGGCATACTACATGTCGATCAACATTAAGATCATAAAAGAACATCACTTTTATTTTCCAATACAACTCAAGAATGAACCAAAATTATTTACAAAATATCCAAACTTATATAAGACAATACATCATAAAAAAATTTGCCTTCTTTTATCACTTACGAAGTCCATCTGCAAAAATTACTAGCACGGGTTAGTTCATTGAACTGGGCATGATAAGCACTAAGAATTAAAACGAAGTGCATTCCACTAATTGTTCCATTAAAACAAATCTGATTTAATGAAACAATTAATAAGTATCATACAAATAAGCATAAGTAATAACAACCAGAAAAGAGGTACAATAGTGAGTCTGAATTCACTTTTAAGAAAGTAGCATATTATAATCAGCAACATTTGCATTATAACATAAAGTTTAATCGACCCAATCAATTTCTTTTTAAACATCCAACAGATCTTGTCATTTAATTATTTCATGATTCATTCTGAATTGAAATACAAAATTTATCTTTACTAAGAACAAAAAGAGTTAGCTTCAGCATTGTACATATTTAGAATTATTCATCCCATAACTTAAACAAAAGAAGAACAATCAATACACACTATCCACCATTATCTAATACTCTGAAAGACAGAAATAGATTCAGAAAGTACTTAAATGATTACCCACATAACTACTTCAGTTCAAGGAAACTAATAAAAGGATTCAACATTAAAGAGACAACAAATAGAACAAGAATCCTAAATCAATCTGAGGAGGGATAGAGAATCAAAATAGTTTACTTTCAAGTCTTAACGAACTTCTACATGTTATAAGATATCATTCAAAGATCTGAAACCATGCGTTCCAAAAATCAAAGCAAGACTCGCACAAGGTTAATCCCTTCTCTTTTCCATCCAAGGAGGATTCATAATAAGACAGAGTACAAAAAGATAAATCCTTCCAATAACATATCCAAATTGATTATGACTCAGTTAAATAAAACATTCAATCTAAACATGATTACAATTTCTCTTCTACAGAGCCGACTCAGCCGTTCTAATTCTACATCATTTCAACAAATGACTTAGTACAAAATAGACTAAACAATCCACAAAGAAGTTTCCATCTCAGAATAGTGGTTTCCCACTATTTCCTACAAGATAGAAAGGACAAAAAATCTAAACCCAAGAAGTCGAATAGGCCTAAGAGATTAATCACTCTACAACCAAGAAAAGAGAGTTGAGCTACAGAGAAGTTCGATTAAATGAACTTATCTTAACAAGAGTTAAAGGATCTCAAATAGAAAAGATCCAATTAGGAATTCATTTCTTTTGTACTATCAAATGAATTCCCTTTTTTTATTTCAAACTGAGAAGTTATTTTGCTAGTCCCCAAAGGAGAACACAAAATCAAACACACAGTTTATAGAAAGCAACACTTCTAGTTTCCCTTATGAATTCAAACTTTATCGGACAACAATATCAACACTATCCTAGTTCATCTATTCCACATTTTTTAAACACAAGTTTGAATTTTTACAACAGAGAGAAGTATACAATACAGTCCCTATGCGGAAGTAAAAATTCTGGACAAAACATGATATAGTCCACAAGAGAAATTTATTCCTTTCTCCTTTTAAATACCCGAGTTCCATTCAAGTGAAACTAAAGAGAATACAAAATCTAGAGATCAATAAAAAAGGATAAAAAAGAGAGTATGAAAACCCAACACACGTTTAAGTCAAGCAATGTCTCAACATTACCCTCGAAATTGACTGAAACATAATCACAACAATCTACTTTCAATGCTCCATCTCGTATTCGTACATAAATTTTGAGACAGAGAATGTATTCGTTCCAATCATCTAACACAAGAAGAAATACAAACTCCTCATTTTCTATAACTTCAAAACCCTGTTATCAATTGTTTCAATGAGCTTTGATTCATACTAATGAATAAATAACAATATAGTATCTAACCAGAGGTTCCATATCCCCACAACAAGATACAGTTCCATAAAAGGTCCATTAACCTTCAAAAAAAACATTCAAGCCTTCAAAAATATGCAGGTTTTCTCAGAGAAGAGAGAATAATATCCTCCCATACTACATGCCATTATAATTTTAAAGAAAATGGTACAGTATGGGACAAAAGTATTAAAACCATTCCAAACTCAAGAAGCATCAAGGAGAAGATCTCAAACGAGATTACTAGATCAACTCAAACCAAAACTATTCTCTCAAGATTTTTTGAGTAGACATTCCCATATATGAGTTCTAAGCAACACAAAACCTTGAATACGAGTAAAATGCAAAGCTTATAATACAAGTATAGAACCAAACACAATGCTTTGAATACAATTTCAAAACACACAAGCTTACAATACGAGCTCATTACTAAACACAAAGCCACAAAAACGAGTTCAAAGTAGACACAAGCCTCGAGTAAAATTTATGAACCAAACACAAGGCTTTGAATACCAGTTCAGAACAACACCAGCCTTGAATAAAAATTTAAAAAAAACATAAGGCTTCGAATACAAGTTCCACATGCAAATCACTACTGAACTTTCATAGAGAGGGTTTCCAAAGGCTAACATTGTCATGCAATGGATTTATATCCAAAAACCACATAGATTCTCACAACCAAGAAAGTAAATAACCAGAAAAACATGCAAACATTTATCTCGTGAGATTAGAATTGTTTTAATGAATCATTTAGAAGAAAGAAAGAAATATTAATGGGTAGAGCCTATCATTCCTGATAGTTCTTCCGCCAATTCGAAGGAGACTTCCATCCAAGCCTCCAACTCTTTTTCTCCTCCATGAAATATCAACAACCAAACATATTTCTCTCCAATGCCTCATATACTTTCCTTGGATCAAAAATAGACCATATAAACTAAAAATAGCCACAAAGTAAAAGTCCAACTATTGGTTTGAAGAACCAAATAGCTCCATGCAAAGAAAAAATCACAAGGCATGCAAGACCAAACAACCTCAAACAATTTTTCCTTCCTTGATTCCAAGACGGTTTACACACAAAAACTAAGGTTCATTAATGAAATTACTCCTCAATCTCTCACCTATCTCTCCTTTCCACCACCTCCTAAAACTAGTGAATTCTATTTCCACTTCAGCATGCATTTCCAACTTTAGTGAAGCCTCCACATATGCTTACACTAAGTTTACTTGCCTCTGCCAAAACTGGAATTACTTTCCATTTATTTAAAAAAATCAAATCAAATAAATTCATTTGGAACCATTGCCCCATGTCATGCGACCTTAGGTTCTCTTTCAATAGATTAGGTTAGATTTCCCTAACTTAGATTATAACCTTAGGTTTAGACAAAATCATTTCATAAGTAATTTCCACCTTAGGTTAGATCAAATTCACAACCAAATAGTATTAGGTAATAGGTTAAAATAGCCTAGCATTACCTTATTAATTTCTCCCTTGTTCATTTAGCACAAGAACTTAGGTTAGGATGCCATCCCAACAAAATAGAATATGAAGCTTAGGTTAGTTTGTAACCCGAATAAGTAGATATAACTAGGAAGTAAGTGCATTTACCTAGTTTAGAATACCGTTAAGATAATCCCTTAGGTTTAGGATTTATATTCCCTTCATAGTCATGAATTAGGCTACATTTCACTTAGGCCATTAAATTTCCTAAAGAGATCAATCCCAAAGATCCAAGCACAAACATACAACTGAATGAAGGCATGTTCTTACAAGACCAAAGAATTTGTAACACACAAAATTTCAGTCCACTATGTCTCTCAAGCTTATGAATTTCAATTTATCATTCAGTCCGGTAAGGAGATTTAAAACATTCCTTAGATCACTAGAATTGATCCAAGGATGAGTCAGTTAAAAGAGATAAGTTTGAAACCCTCAAAACCAGATTGCAACTCATCTACAAGAAGTGAAAATGGATTCTTGCAAGCCATATCATTTCAGTCTAATGAATCTAAGAGAAGAAATGATTTATCCATATCAAGCATGATTTTCAACAATCACGGGAACACACCTCATTCAAGAAAATCACATGCCAACACTTGGAATGCAAAAGAGAAATATAACAGTTTGATAAAGGTGTTACATAAAACCTTTATGGTTTAAGGATTGTAAATCTTGTAGTGTAACACTGGTAGGTAATCTATTGGCATATGTTATCCCACTTAACATTAATGTGGAGTGTTGGAACATAACGATTAAGTGGTCTGGCTAACCCTTAATTAATATGGATCCATCACTATTATATAGGTTAAATATTTAATAATATGAAATACTTTTCTATTATTAAATATTCATACCTAGGTAATATACATTAGGTAAGTATTTAATAATGTGAATCATTTATGTTTATATTTATTAAATACACTCACATAGGTATATGTGTTAACCATTTAGGTTGAAAATGTGGGTTGGGAGACATACCCGATCACCTTATATAAAAAGGACTTTAGGTTCTCATATGATATATTTAGGAAATATATCAAAGGTGTTCAAATCAAGTGATTTGGTTTTACCCTTGGTAAATAGGGTTTTAAGGAGGAGGTGATCTTACTATATGTAAAATAATTTATATGAAGTAAAAGGTTATTTTCAAAGTGTTTTTTACACTATTGGGGTTTTCCACTATAGATATTGTGTCACCTGTGTTATTTATTTTCTATAAGTATTTCTTTATTTAATTATATTATGATGTAATGTTTATTTAAATATTTATTGTAACAATATATAATATGTAAGTTGATTAAATATGCATTTATTAGAATCCTCAAATTTTAACACCTAGCCCATTTCTTAGCCTATTCATTGCGCTAAACGTAGAAACTTTACTTTTCTAAAGTTAAGATAAGTAAAGTAATTCCAAAATCTGCATAACTAGTTACTTAAGTTATCGTTGAATTAGAACTACTTTACTTCTCTTAAAATTAATGAAGTAAAGTTGTTTTAGAAAGCCACATAAAAGGGAAGAGTTGTATGATTAACATTTAAAGATGTGGAAAATATAAAATATCTAAGTAATTCCACCTAGGATCATGCATTTTCTTATGTAGAGAGAAAGACAGAGAGAGAGAATTTTTCGGTCTTCCAAACCCCAAGCAATTTCAACTGATCAATTGAGGAAGATTTTTCCCATTAGCAAGAAAGGTTAGTATATTGTTTCACATATTTCTTTCCTTGATTTTTTTCCTCTATGTTGGGTTTTTAGTTGAGGTTTTATTTTTCCTTCTGTGTTATGGGAAAAATGGTTTAAACTTGGGGCATTTTTGTTATTTGGGATTTAGGGTTTAATTTTAATTTCGAACCAATTGTTACCTCTAAAAAAATTCTGTTGAATTCCCATAATGTTTGTGCCCTATATTTTCCCTAAGAATTTATTCTATTCATTTTGGGGCCTTTTTCTTCTTCGTGTGTGATGTTTATTTTATATACTTCTATAACTATGTGTTTAGGAAGTAGAATGCTTTTTAGACTCTCGGAAATAGGTTGTCATTTCCTTAAGTTTTCAGGGTTCATGTTTGTTGTTGTTTGTTTCATTACAATGGAAGTAAAGTTGTTTCAAAACCTACATTGAACCACATTTCCCAAGCTCCATGTATTATGTAGAATTGAAAAAATACTACTTATGTTGCATTAATCCAAGTGACTTCTACTTATTTTGTTATGCGGTGAATAAAAGGTCTTTTACTTGCCTTTTAACATAAGTAAAGAAGTGTGTGATTATTGTAAAACGTGTTATTACTTGCGTCAATTTAAAGTGATTTTATTTTCTATTCCCATTCATTGCGGTAATCTGACTAGCTAATAATTCCTTGTATATTGTGGTGAATAGAATTTCTTTTACTTAACCACTTTATTTACACTAAACTAATCATCTATTACTTGTCTTGTCCTGTGTTGATTAACATTGAGCTTACTTCCTCAATTTTTTATGGTTAGATGATTACTCATTACTTATTATTTATTGTGGTAAAATGATAGGCCATTACTTGTTATCATTGCATTATTTTATAAATCTATTACTCCCTATTCATTTTGTAGAATTGAATAGCTTCCACTTATTAACTACAAGTATCAAGTAATCACACCCTAAAATACCACAATGATCTATAGAATGAATTGTTTCATTCAATCACTTCCATCAAACCAAGAACTTGATTTCTAGGATGATTTTAACACATTTTAATGAAGAAATTGATTCTATATGTTTTCATGCAATTGATATAAATGTTTCTTAACTTGATGTTCTATATTTAAAAGAAGAAGCACATGTTAATCTTTAATAGTTGGAGCACACTTGTTCAAGAGAAAATATTTGCAGCTAGTAAAGAATCAATTGAAGTAATTGACCAGTCAGTAGGGGAAGACTAAGAGGTTTCTATGATAAATCCAGATCTGAATATTGAAGAAACTTCTAAAACTAGAAAAGGCAAAAGAAAATCTAAATCTAAGGGAGACAAGTTGAAATATGAATATAAAGGATACCCAATGAAATTCGGTATCACATCCAAGCTAGATGGAATTGGAGATACATACATCATTCATGTCTAAGTATTTGAATTAGTAGAGAGTTATAAGGTTAAGAATCAAACACCATTGATGAAGGCATTGACTCAAAGTGGGCTAATTCATGTAGCTTCCTTTCCAAGTACTAGTCAATTGCTAGAATTGTAACATCCTCAATTTAATACCTTTGAACAAGAAAAAAAAATTGATTAATGTTCTCTTGTTCTAAATACATAATTTAGAACACACATATCATAGCAATCATTCTTATAATAGATAACCATATGCAGCTGTAATGACTCGGTATACCACTGATCTATTCATTCCATAACTTTGAGATTGAAGTTTTAAACTGAACACTTCATTCTCGTGGTTCTCTTCCCTATTCCGGGTTCTAAGTTCTCTATCCAAGGAACCTATCTGAATAATTGTTACTATTATTCATCGGCATCACGATCCTTAAACTAGGTGACATAGGACAATGCAATCAGCAGCTTGCGATACTTTGGCCAAAGTTTTGAAACATACTGTTCATATTACTTATTCCTTGATGGCATACTCATCAATCTGGAATACGTCCTTCAGCCACTCTAATGTTATATAGAACGTCTTATACTGACCTAAGTCAGTCCCCCTTGTCCTCGTTTTTCACTCTGGATCAGGTTAATATTATAATTCATGTTATAAAGATGCTCTTGAAGACAAGGGGTAAGTTGACATACTGTTTCAACTGATGTTAACCCTGTGTGTCAAGATACCCAGAGTCTCAAAGGGCTTCCTCATAACTTGTCTATGATCCTAACAAGTCCCATAGGGAAATCTTTATCAAGTCTCGGTGTGTAAATCTTAACGATCAATGCAGAAGGGTGTTGCCATATGTCATCTACATTGTTGTATCCTTGAGAAGATCCTAATCTTCTCAAAAGTACAACCTTGTAGTTGACATGTGTTAACATCATACGGAACAACCTCGGAAAGATGTACACACCTCCGAGAATTTACTTATGTTAAGTTATATTTGGATTACAAGCCCACCTTATTAGGTAGCCTTCCCTAATCCTGAGTCCAACAATCCTTGAGTTACCCTTTTGTAATTAGGTTTAGTTTCACAAAAAAAGGTTTTAATTAGATTTAAGATTGTTTCAAAGTTGTTGATTGGTACCTAACAACCTTGTATCCATAAAATAGGACAATAACCCTTAAGTTTTCCCCATTAGGAAAATAACTAATCCAGCAAGGGTATGTAACAACCTTAAAGACTAAAACATAACAGAATTAATACCATTAAGTCATGGTGATTTGTAACCATCAATATATTTCTTTTGAATTAGAACATTAAGAGATTATTAGGATTTTCTTCTAGTTATAGCTACATTTTAGGGCATAGTTCACTCTCAACTTTCCCTAATCATGCAATGGTCTAATTTTCAATTTAACCATAATCATAAGATATAAGAATTACTAACTAGAAATATGTAGTATTCAGCCACATAATTAAATAAAGCTTACTTAGGGAATCCATCTGGACTCCATTGCATAGAACAATAAGAATGCACACTCATTCATACAAGTAATAGGAAGATCAATCCAACAAATAAGTAACACAATCCACATAAGTAATATCTATATGTTTCGTTTATTTCCAAATCTGTACAATTACAATCTATGCACTTCGGCATACATTAAGACAATAGCCTTCAACAAAAGAGTAACTTTGTTCCATATTATAATTTGAAAAACAAGTTAGAATTCTTCATAAGAACCAGATTAAAACATTCTTTGCATCATATCAAATTTTGTCTACCTTTACCACTTACGATGACCATCTGCAAAAATTGCTAGCACGGTTCAGTTCAGTGAACTAAGCATGATAAGCACTAATTCTTAAAAAAATTGCATTCCACCAATTGTTTTCATTAAACAATCCTGTTTAAATGACATCAATTCCATCAAATCCAAAATCATGATTCACACTAGTTTTCCTTTTTCCAATGACTTTATATCGTAACTCAAATCACAGGCATAATTTCAACTTAGTCTATTTCAGATGATTTGTTTAATACAAGAAAAGAAGGACATTCTGTATGTTAAGTACCTAACCATCCGCAAGCTGAGAATAGTGTCAATCATGTTTTAATCACTCCAATTAAAATAATGAAACCTTTTCAAGGTATGCATCCAATAGGTTTGTATAAAATCAATTTGAGCAAATAATAGATTACTGCCTCATGCAAGTTCATCTAGAAAATTTCCTTTAACTCTATTATATCAAATTTTAATTATTGATAAGTATGTAAAACATTAACTATAGGAATACCTTTATACAAGTAGATAACAAACTAAGTTCTAAATCAGGATAATAATACTGCTAATAAAGGAAAGGAGTCTTCTAAGTTAAGATCTCACCACTTACCATTTCTTTCCACTTAATTTTAACAGTCCTGTCATCTCATAACCATACTTTAGAGTTCTTTATAGAATTCTATAGAAGAGCTCACTATTATTCCAAGAGAGAGTATAAATACCTTCATATTTCGAAATCCTATAACAACTTTCCTTCATAACTTAGAGGAAGGAACAGAGAAAATCAGAACTCTATTTTAATCAAGTTCAGAACTATACTAACTTCCAAGAAGTAATATACATTCTCTAGGCCAATCAAGGAAGAAGAAGACAAGTAATACAACACTTAAGTTTAACCAATAGCTCAGGTTAGGTAGAGCCACCATAAGAATTTTCCAATGGATCCCTACGGTTTTACAACTATACATTAAACAAAGTGAATAAAATTTTCTTTACATAAAATGTTATAAACGATCAAATCTCAGACCACAATCCTGCTCTAAAGTAAATAGTCTACATTTCATCCATTACTCGAACCATTTTATTATAAGAATTAGGGTAAATTTCACATTACCATTAATTACTAAAGGATTGAAACTAAATTATTTCAACCGTTGCACTGTTAGGTTGTTATACCATTCCAAGATACCAAACCAAAAATGCTTGTACAGAGTTAATAATAGAATTCTAAATACAGATTCAGCAATTCCCCAGATTCACCCTATTCATACCATAGTAGTGAATAATGCTCTATCTGTCAAAATAAATGGATCATTTAGTTGTGTTGAAAGCATTTCAACCCTGATTTCACCTTCAGAATGACATGCATTAGCTGAACGTCGATAAAGCTTATCAATGTTGGAGTCTTATATATATATATATATATATATATTTAAAACAAAACAAAAGGAATTTCCAACATCGTGTACCATGGCCAAATGAAATAGATTTCAAAATCACCTCTGGGTAACATCCAACACAATCCTATCTTAACCAAACATTAAACATAACTTCCATTCATACAGATCCTGTAATCATAAGAATATTCAAACCCCTTTGAAATAAAAAGTACATAATTAGGCTTCAAACAACTTTTCCAACTCAAGCAACTAAAACAGTCGATTTCCACTGAATAAACTAACATTCCAGCCACAAAATCAATTATTTGCTTCCCTAAACATGGACCGGTAATAGTTAGAGTTCTTACGATGAAGAAAACAATCAGTTAATCCAATCCTACTCAAAACAGAAAATAATTACCATGGTGTTTTCAAACACGTAAACATTAAGCACGCATCCTTTCATGGATCCAATTCTTAATCAAATACCCCAGTCAGATAAAGAAAACTTACAACACCTCCAAATAGATAGCAAAACTCCATATTTGATTCACAACATGGAAACAAGAATAATGAAACAAGTTTCATCCAGGATCCAAATACAACCCAGAACCCCAAATCAACATAAAACCCAAATCATTGTTACCAGCCAAGCCGAAATGTGCAAACATTATCTGAATAGAGTTGTTCTAATGAAAACATTTAAAGGAAAGCAATATTTTTAAAATTTATGGCTTATTATGCCTGATAGTGTCGCTAAAAAGTTGAAGAAGACCTTTGGATGTGCTCGCCCCTTCTCTTCTTCTTCCACGAAAGATTAAACAACAAAATATCGTTACCTCCATGCCTTATATACTCTGCATGATAGAGAATTAAATTTGGAACTTTCAAAATTGCCATGCAACGAAGAGTAGATGGCTGGTTCGAAGTATCAGTGCTCATGTAGAGTGAAAAATGGAATGCATGAAAAACAAGATAACCAAGCAAAATTCCACTTGCATGCCTTCCCAAGCAATCCGTGCTCGAGGCCCTATGCAAATTAATTGCATTAAATTTCATTCTCCCACCTATTTTCCATTTCCATTGACTACCAAAGTTGGCGAATGCTAAAACAAAATAAACAAAAGTTCCCATTCTTAGAGATGCCACCACGTAAGACCCTTCCTTAACAATTTTAACCTCCGCTAACCCTGACATCACTCCCTGTCCTTCATCCTTATCCTTTCCTTAAATGCCATGGAAACCACCACCCAAAACTTGTGACCCTCCTTAGGTCCCCCTTCATAGCATTAGTTTAGGATAGGTTAGTGACTTAGGTTAGATCATAGGTATACTTAGTCTTAATGTCATAGGATATTAGTCACCCTCCTTAGTGTTAGGTTTAGTTAACCCTTAGCAGTATTAAGCACATAGTTTAGGACTAGGTTAGATTAACTAACCTTGCAACATTAGGTTATAGTTTCGGTTATAGTTTAGGTTAAAACTAATAACCTTAGTGATTCTAGTCTAGGTCCCCTACATAGGATTAATCAATAATAGAATTCAAATAGAATAAAACATTTCTGGATCAGATTCTGATTTGCATTAAGTAATTAAGCTTTAGATAAAAAAACTTACACATCTTACCTGGCTTAAGTTCCAGGTCCTTTCTGATGCTATGATGACTAAAACCATATTCTAATTATAATGATTAGCCAGAGTTAACCTTCGGAATCTAACAAAACTATCCTCTACGGACATACATACATATTTTATATATATATATATATATAAGGAGTTTTAAAAGAACTTGAACATTCAAAGTTCAGTTAGACTTAGTAACTCACAAAATTTTAATACAAATTGTTCATCTTGAATAAAATTAAAACATTCCTTGGATCAATGCAACTGATCCAAGGTTGATTCATAAAGGTGGATAAATCCACAATCTTCCAGAAATCAGATTGTACTCAAATGCAAAGGATGAAAGAAACAAAAGAGTCGAAGCATATTCTGGTTCAATCAAAGATCTTAAGAGCAGAAAAGACATAATCCAAATCAAGCATGACTTCCCAAAAACAAAGGAACATGTCCTTAAATAGGTGAAATCATATATCAACACTTGAATGCTCAAGAGAAAGTAACAACAGTTTAGGGTGTTACATGCTTCCCTCCTAAAATATTCATCGCCCTGATGATTACATCCTTTTATTTATCTTCTGGTCAATTAATTCTTTTACTCACTAAACAAATTAACTATTTCAAACTTGAATAGTTTTAGAAATTAGTATCATGTTACTATTTATTCAACCTAAATAAATGTTTGCCCCAAAACTGGCTTACATAGTGACATGTAAAAGATAAATTCATAATAATAATTTTCATTTATCAGTCAAAAAATTCAGTTCTGTTAAAAAAGAAAGGGAAAAGCAGTTTTCATCTCTTCCAGATTTTCCCAAGTTACACTTTCTTCGTTAAACTGGTCCCACTTGACCTTACATTGTTGTATTTCTCGATTCCTCAAATGTAATTGGCGAGTTTCCAGCGCTCAAGTGGGTTTAACCACGATTATTCCTAGGTCTTGGACCTACAAGGAATTCCAGTTTAACACATGTAACAAATCTAAAACGTATTTCTTAAGAAAATAAATATGTAAAACATCATGCATTCGCGACAAAGTAGGTGGTAATGCTAATTGGTAAGCTATGAGATTGATTGCTTTGACAATTTTGAAAGGTCCCACAAAATAAGGTGATAACTTGGCAGCCTTGCCAAAAGTTATAGAACTCTTTCTTCGTTTAACATGAAGAAAAACATTTTCACCAAGTTCAAATTTTCGGTCAACCCGCTTTAAGTCAGTATAACTCTTCTGCCTATCTGTCACTTCCCTCAATCATTCACGAATCATTTTTACTTGTTGTTCATTTTAATAAGGATTTCAGGCCCAATTACCTCTCTATCCTCAATGCTATCCCAACTAACAGGGATTCTGCATTTTCTTCCATAAAGTGCCTCGAAAGGTGCCATTTTAAGAGAAGAGTGATATGTGTTTTTGTATGCAAATTCAACTAATGGGAGATACTCTTCCCATTTATACTATTGATCCATGCAATACATTCGTAACATATATTCTAACACCTGATTTACTCTCTCAGTTTGTCCATCTGTTTCCGGATGATATGCAGAACTGAAGTTCAGTTTAGTTCCAAGAGCTGCATTAAGTGTTTGCCAAAATCTTGATGTCATTCTAGGATCCTTGTCTGATATTATTAATTTTGGTACTCCATGCAATCTGAAAATTTCGTGCACAAATCTTTTAGCTAACACAAGAGAATCATCCTTTAGATTTCCAGTGATGAAATGATCTACTTTCGTTAGTTTATCAACAACTACCAAGATAACATCATGTTTATTTCTCGACATAGGCAGCCCTTGTACAAATTCCATGTTTATTACTTGCCATTTGTACTACGGTATGCTATAGGGATATAATAAACTAGCAGGGTGCATGTGTTCTGCCTTCACCCGCTAACATTCAAGATAATGAGTCACAAAATTAATAACATCTTTTATCATTCCTCTCCAAAAATATTGTTGTTTTAGATCGGAAAGCATTTTAGTAATACCCGGGTGTCCAGAAAAGGGTGAATTATGAAATTCAACTAACAATTCCTTTCTCAAATCATTAAGAAAAGGTACGTATACTCTGTTTTCATAACGTAAGATTCCTTCATTATCAAAATGAAAACCTTTATACCTTTCATCTTTTGGATCTGCAGCAAGTGCTGCTTTTACTTGTTGAAAGTATATATCAAATTCTAATGCACTTTTCACCTCATCTTTAAACTGAGTTCTTAATGTTATAAGAGCATAAATTTTCTTCCTACGACTTAGAGCATCTGCTACTCTATTTTATTTTCCTTTTATGTAACTAATATCAAAATCATATTGAGACAAAAACTCTAACCACCTTCGTTGTCTTTCATTTACATTAGGCTGAGTGAAAATATATTTCAGCCCTAGATGATCAGTTTTCAACTCAAAAGGTTTCCCAAGTAAGTAGTGTCTCCAAAATTGAAGTGCATGTACTATGGAAGCAAGCTCTAAATTATGTGGGGCATAATTCAACTCATGTAACTTAAGTTTTCTACTTTCATATGCTATGACATGATCATTTTGTAACAAAACACCCCCAAGGCCTTCCCCAGAAGCATCCGTTACAACAATAAAGTCTCCATTAGGGTCAGGTACAGCTAAATCAGGTGTTGAATTCAACTAACTTTTTAAACTTTTAAAATCAGATTCACACTTATTATCCCAAGCAAATTTCTTATCATTTTTCTGCAATGAAGTTATCGATGTAGCCACTTTAGAAAAATCTTTGAAAAAATTTCTATAATAACCAGTAAGGCCCATGAAGCTTCTTACTTCATGTACAGTATTTGGTGCAGGCCACTCGGTTATTGCCACTATTTTAGAAGGATCTACAACAATTACTTCTTTACTAATAACATGACCTGAATAATGAACTTTGGTACCAAAGAAAGAACATTTGGATAACTTACCGAATAACCTTCTTTTTCTCAAAATTTCTAAGACTACTTTCAAATGTTCACTATGCTCCTCGATACTTTTAGAATATATGATAATATCATCCAAGAATACAAGCACAAACTTGTCCAAATATTCTTGAAAGATATTATTCATTAAGTTCATAAAATTTGCGGGTGCATTAGTTAATCCAAAGGGTAAAACTGTGAGTTCATAATGTCCGTACCTTATCTGAAAAGTTGTTTTATGAATATCTTTTTCTTTAATTCTTAATTGATGATACCCAAATCAAAGATCTATCTTGGAATAAATTGATGCTCTACGCATATGATCAAATAAATCATCAATTCTAGGAAGTGGGTACCTATTCTTGATTGTTTCCTTGTTTAACATCCGATAATCAATACACAATCTAAGTGTCCCGTCTTTCTTTTTCACAAATATCACTAGCACTCCCCAAGGTGAAACACTTGGTATAATCAAACCTTTAGAAAAAAGTTCTTGTAATTGAGCCTTAAGCTCGACTAACTCTATAGTAGTCATTTGATAAGGTGCCTTAGAAATAGGTTCCGTCCCTGGTTTGATTTCAATGGTGAAGTCAAGTTCCCTTTTGGGTGGTAAACCTTGTAATTCTTCTGGAAATATGTCCTCGAAGCTCTGTAACAATGGGTATTGTTTCATGAAATCACCGTCTTCTTCTGCAGATTCAGATATTTTTACTGCATATAAGGTACAACCCTTATTTTTGGCCTTTTTAAGTTGCATAGCTGACAATTTCCTAACTAAAATTTCTCATTTTACACCTTGAATCTCTGATGTTTTCTATAGATCATCTAAACATCTTATATATTATTCA
Organism: Taxus chinensis; assembly: GCA_019776745.2. Taxonomy (NCBI): domain Eukaryota; kingdom Viridiplantae; phylum Streptophyta; class Pinopsida; order Cupressales; family Taxaceae; genus Taxus; species Taxus chinensis. The sequence continues at coordinate 104,794,533 of CM034147.1, read as the reverse complement.
AAGTAGTCCACTTTTGCTTTATGATCAGCTAACCAATTAACGCCGATGACAACGTCATAGGATCCCAAAGGTGCAACATAGAGATCAACTTCCATGGAAAATTTAGGTAAGTCAAGGACTGCCCCAAAAAGACACATACTAACTGTATGAACAGAGTTATTACCATACTGTACAGTCCATGATTTATCCATTTTCTAGCTTTCCTTTTAAGTTTCGAAGTGATTTCACTAGAAATAAAACATTCAGTAGCTCCTGTATAAAAAAGAATAGTTACAGGTATGCCAAATAACTTACCAATAACTTCTATATGTGTCACTTGCCTTTCAGCGTGCTTATCTGCTACTGGAACATGTATCTTATGATGCTGATTACAATCATCCTTCTTCAAAGGGCATTAGTTTGTGTAGTGATCTTTGCCACAATTATAACATCCTTCTACAGGTCCATTTTTAGGCTCAAAATTACTTCCAGCCTTAAAATTATCACGTTGGCCTCCATAGGACTTATGCCCATTGTTATAATTCTTGGCAAAACTATCCCTTACATTTCCAATAGGCTTATTCATTGTCATTTTCTTATTATTATCCACTGAAAACTTATTTTTGTTGCCAAACTTTTTCCATGGCCCCTTCTTGGGTGTAATAGAAGCTGAAGAAGGGTTTGGAATCTTCTTCTGCACTTCTTCTTTATAAGCAGAAATAGCCTTTAATTTTTGTTCCTGCCTTATGGCTTTTTCAATAACCCCTTCCATAGTGGTTGGGCTGTGAACATCAACCTCTCCTCCAATCATGGGGTTCAGTCCCATGATGAATTTTTGTATTCTTAGCTTCTCATCAGTTTGATACTATGGTACATACTTGAGGAGTTTCGTAAACACTCCCAGTACTCAGTTACAGTTAGCTTCCCTTGAGCTAAGTTATGGAATTCTGTCATTTTCTAATCATAGAAAAGTTGTGGCAGCCAACATTACCTAAAATAGTCTTTAAATTGATCCCAAGTGATGTTAGTTTCATCAATATTTAGCTCAGCCTTACGGCTGTCCCACCATGAAGATGCTTCATGGGAAAGCTGATATGCTCCCCAAATAGCTTTGGTTTCCTCCGAGAAGTTTCTTATTGTAAATTACTTCTACATTTTTCTGAGCCAGTTCTCAGCTCCATCTCCTAATTTGGTGCCATCAAATTTAGGTGGACTTATCCTTTTTATATCATTAGTGAGTTCCGCTGCCAACCTGGCCTTTTTGTTTTCTGGTTAGACAGGTACATTTCCATTGTTATTACTAACACCCAAATTGGGGTTGTCCTTAGGAGGTGGCTGATTGTTTTTACCAGCTTTATTGTCCTCCCCATTTCCCATTACTTGTTGTTTAAGTACAGCCAAATGATCTCTTGTGTCTAGTAGGGAAGTAAGGATCTCATCAAGTTTTTGGGTTGTTATTGCCCCTTCCTCAGGTGGATCATTATTCGCAATGTTTCCCCTTTCTCTAACCATTTTATGTTACCAGAAAATTCAGGTTTTCATCAGATTATGGAAAAAATAGGTCCAAGAGTTGCAACCTTCATCTCTGATACCAAGATGTAACATCCTTAATTTAATACCTTAGAACAAGAAAAAAAATAAAATTTGATTAATGCTCTCTTCTTCTAAATACATAGTTTAGAACACACATATCATAACAATCATTATTATAACAGATAACCATATGTAGCTGTAATGACTCAATATACCACCGATCTATTCATTCCATGACTCGGTGAACTACCGATCTATTCATGCATAACTTTGAGATTGAATTTTTCAACTGAATACTTCATTCTCATGGTTCTCTTCCCTATTCTGGGTTCTGAGTGCTCTGTCTATGGAACCTATCTGAATAATTGTTACTATTATTCATCGGCATCATGATCCTTAGACAAGGTGACATAGGACAATGCAAATAGTAGCTTGCGATACTTTGGCCAAAGGTTTGAAACATACTGTTCATATTACTTATTCCTTGACGGCATACTCTTCAATCCGAAATATGTCCTTCACCCCACTCTAATGTTATATAGAACATCTTATACTGACCTAAGTCAACCCCCCTTGTCCTCAGTTTTCACTCTAGATTAGGTTAATATCATAATTCATGTTATAAATATGCTCTTGAAGACTAGGGGTAAGTTGACATACGGGGTCAACCAATGTTGACCCCATGTGTTAAGATACCTAGAGTCTCAAAGGGCTACCTCATAAACTGTCTATGATCCTAACTAGTCCCAGAGGGAAATCTTTATCAAGTCTCGGTGTGTAAATCTTAACGATCAATGCAGAAGGGTGTTGCCATATGTCATCTGCATTGTTGTAACCTCAAGAAAATCTTAATCTTCTCAAAGGTAACACCTTGTAGTTGACATGTGTCAACATCCTATGGAACAACCTTGGAAAGATGTACATATCTCCAAGAATTTACTTAAGTTATATTTGGATTATAGGCCCACCTTATTAGGTAGCCTTCCCTAATCCTGAGTCCAACACTCCTTGAGTTACCCTTTTGTAATTAGGTTCAGTTTCACAAAAAAAGGTTTTAATTAGATTTAAGATTGTTTCAAAGTTGCTGATTGGTACCTAACAACCTTGTATCCATAAAATAGGACAATAACCCTTAAGTTTTCCCCATTAGGAAACTAACTAATCCAACAAGGGTATGTAACAACCTTAAAGACTGAAACATAACAGAATTAATACCATTAAGTCATGGTGATTTGTAACCATCAATATATTGCTTTTGAATTAGAACATTAAGAGAGTATTAGGATTTTCTTCCAGTTATAGCTACATTTTAGGGCATAGTTTACTCTCAACTTTCCCTAATCATGCAATGGTCTGATTTTCAATTTAACCATAATCATAAGATATAATAATTACTAACCAGAAATATGTAGTATTCAGCCACATAATTAAATAAGGCTTACTTAGGGAATCCATCTGGACTCCATTGCATAGAACAATAAGAATGCACACTCATTCATATAGGTAATAGGAAGATCAATCCAACAAATAAGTAACACAATCCACATAAGTAATATCTCTCCATTTCGTTTATTTCCAAATATGTACAATTACAATCTATGCACTTTGAAATACATTTAGACAATAGCCTTCAACAAAAGAGTAACTTTGTTCCATATTATAATTTGAAAAACAAGTCAGAATTCTTCATAAGAACCAGATTAAAATAGTCTTTGCATCATATCAGATTTTGTCTACCTTTATCACTTACGATGACCATCTAAAAATATTGCTAACACGGGTCAGTTCAGTGAACTGAGCATGATAAGCACTAATCCTTAAAACAATTTCATTCCACCAATTGTTTTCATTAAACAATCCTATTTAAATGACATCAATTCCATCAAATCCAAAATCATGATTCACACTAGTTTTCCTTTTTCCAATGACTTTATATCGTAACTCAAATCACAGGCATAATTTCAACTTAGTCTATTTCAGATGATTTGTTTAATACAAGAAAATAAGAAAGGACATTCTGCATTTTAAGTACCTAACCATCCGCAAGCCGAGAACAGTTTCAATCATGTTTTAATCACTCCAATTAAAATAATGAAACCTTTTCAAGGTATGCATCCAACAGGTTTGTATAAAATTAATTTGACAAAAGAATAAATTATTGCCTCATACAATTTCATCTAGAAAATTTCCTTTAACTCTATTATATCAAATTTTAATCATTGATAAGTATGCAAAACATTAACTACAGGGCTACCTTTCTACAAGTAGATAACAAACTGAGTTCTAAATCAGAATAATAATACTGCTAATAAAGGAAAGGAGCCTTCTAAGTTAAGATCTCACCACTTACCATTTCTTTCCACTTAATTTTAACAGTCCTATCATCTTATAACCATACTTTAGAGTTCCTTATAGAATTCTATAGAAGAGCTCACTATTATTCCAAGAGAGAGTATAGATACCTTTGTATTTTGAAATCCTATAACAACTTTTCTTCATAACTTAGAGGAAGGAACAGAGAAAATCAGAACTTGATTTTAATCAAGTTCATAACTATACTAACTTTCAAGAAGTAATATACATTCTCTAGTCCAATCAAAGAAGAAGAAGACAAGTAATACAACACTTAAGTTTAACCAATAGCTCAGGTTAGGTAGAGCCACCATAAGAATTTTCCAATGGATCCCTACGGTTTTACAACTATACATTAAACAAAGTCAATAACATTTTCTTTACATAAAACATTATAAATGATCAAATCTCAGACCACAATTCTTCTCTAAAGTAAATAGTCTACATTTCATCCATTACTCGAACCATTTTATTCTAAGGATTAGGGTAACTTTCCCATTACCATTAATTACCAATGGATCGAAACTAAATTATTCCAACCATTGCACTATTAGGTTATTATATCGTTCTAAGATACCAAACCAAAAATGCATGTACAAAGTTAATAATCGAATTCTAAATACAAATTCAATGATTCCCCAGAGTCACCCTATTCATACCATAGTAGTGAATAATGCTCTATCTGTCAAAATAAATGGATCATTTAGTTGTGTTGAAAGCATTTCAACCCTAATTTCACCTTCAGAAGGACATGCATTAGCTGAACATTGATAAAGCTTTTCAACGTTGGAGTTTTATAAATATATTTTAAACAAAACAAAAGGAATTTCCAACATCGTGTATCATGGCCAAAAGAAATAGATTTCAAAATCACCTCTAGGTAACATCCAACATAGTCCTATCTTAAGCAAACATTAAACATAACTTCCATTCATGCAGATCCTATAATCATAAGAATATTCAAACCCCTTTGAAATAAAAATTACAAGCTTTGGCTTCAAACAACATTTCTAACTCAAGCAACTAAAGTAGTCGAGTTCCACTGAATAAACTAACATTACAACCACAAAATCAATTCTTTTCTTTCCTAAACATGGACCGGTAATAGTTATAGTTCTTACGATGAAGAAAACAATCAGTTAATCCAATCCTACTCAAAACAGTAAATAATTTCTGTGGTGTTTTCAAACACGTAAACATTCAGCATGCATCCTTTCATGGAGTCAATTCTTAATCAAATACCCCAATTAGATAAAGAAAACTTACAACACCTCCAAACAGATAGTAAAAATCCATATTAGATTCACAACATGGAAACAAGAATATTGAAGCAGGTTTCATCCAAGATCCAAATACAACCTAGAATCCCCAAATCAACATAAAACCCAAATCATTGTTACCAACCAAGCCGAAATGTGCATACATTATCTGAACAGAGTTGTTCTAAAGAAAATTTTTAAAGGAAAGTAATATTTTTAACAGTTAGGGCCTATCATGCCTGATAGTGTCACTAAAATGTCGAAGAAGACCTCTGAATGCGCTCGCCCCTTCTCCTCTTCTTCCACGAAAGATTAAACAACAAAATATTGTTACCTCCATGCAACAAAGAGTAGACGGGTTGTTTGAAGTACCAGTGCTCATGTAGAGTGAAAAATTGAATGCATGAAAAACAAGACAACCAAGCAAAAATCCACTTGCATGCCTTCCCAAGAAATCCGCGCTCGAGACCCTATGTAAATTAATTGCATTAAATTTCATTCTCCCGCCTATTCTCCATTTCCACCGACTGCCAAAGTTGGCGAATGCTAAAATAAAATAAAATAAAGTTCCCATTCTTAGAGATGCTGCCACGTAAGACCCTTTTAACAAATTTAACCTCTGCTAACCCTGACAGCACTCCTTGTCCTTCATCCTTATCCTTTCCTTAAATTCCATGGAAACCACCACCCAAGACTTGTAACCCTCCTTAGGTCCCCCTTCATATCATTAGTTTAGGGTAGGTTAGTGACTAAGGTTAGATCATAGGTAGACTTAGTCTTAATGCCATAGGATATAAAATTAGTCACCCTCCTTAGTGATAGGTTTATTTAACCCTTAGGAGTATTAAGCACATAGTTTAGGATTAGGTTAGATTAACTAGCCTTGCAACATTAGGTTATAGTTTAGGTTAAAACTAATAACCTTACTGATTCTAGTCTAGCCCCCCTAGATAGGATTAATCAGTAATAGAATTCAAACAGAATAAAACATTCCCGGTTCAGATTCCGATTTGCATTAAGTAATTAAGCTTTAGATAGAAAACTTACACATCTTACCTGGCTTAAGGTCCAGGTCCTTTCTGATGCTATGATGACTGAAACCAAATTCTGATTAGAATGATTAGCCAGAGTTAACCTCTGGAATCGAAAAAAACTATCCTCTACGGTCATACATATATATATATAAGAAGGAGTTTTAAAAGAACTTGAACATTCAAAGTTCAGTCAGACTTAAAAACTCATGAAATGTTAATACAAATTGTTCATCCTAAATAAAATTAAAAACATTCCTTGGATCAATGCAACTGATCCAAGGTTGAGTCATAAAGGTGGATAAATCCACAATCTTCCAGAAATCAGATTGTACTCAAATGCGAAGGATGAAAGAAACAAAAGAGTCCCAGTATATTCTGGTTAAATCAAAGATCTTAAGAGAAGAAAAGACATAATCCAAATCAAGCATGACTTCCCAAAACCAAAGGAACATGTCCTTAAATAGGATAAATCATATATTAACACTTGAATGCTCAGGAGAAAGTAACAACAGTTCATGGTGTTACAAGAATTTGTGTTAGAGTGTGCAAAGCATTATGATTATTGAATTAGAACAATCAGGAATGATGTAGGTGATTGAATGGCTAGGCTAGATGTTCATTTCTTTAACTTCTTCTTAAAAATCCCTACTATACCAAGGGTACTGATTATTAGCATGGATGAATCTAATGGGTATTGGAAAAACAGGACAACATGCAAATTATGAATTTACACTATTTAAAGGAGATAAAGTTGGCTTTTAGGTTCCCTCGATTAATTTTGAGGTATGATTTAGTTCAGGAGGCTGATGACATTACTTAGTTTCTCTACAAAATAAATGGTGAGAAGAATGCCAAATAATTTTATACATGGATGTATTATTTCCTCAGGGTGATAAAAAATGAGAAATATGATATGTTGATCAACTAGACTAAAATAATTAGTAACAATATTGATTTCCAGTTAATAAATGTCATCCAAAATTTGGATTTCAATATGAATTCTTATCGCGTATATGTTGTAGCAGCACAAGGTTATTTTCTTAAGTTGAGGAAGGTTGGCATAGTGGCTCAAAATTCCATCGATTAATATTATCCAAAGTAGGCCTTGCCAGGATATTTCAAGGAATACAAACAAGTTAATGACCTCTTCTTCTATGAGGTCATTTGTAAGCTCAATCCTGATTTGAAAGATAAGAGAGTAACTAATGAGGCATGGAATGTAGTCCAAACGTATGGGTGTATTTTTATTCAATTTTCTCATTTCACATACTTGATAGTTTGTGGTTTTTTTAGTACCCCACTCAAGTTACCTAGATATCCCAGTGAAAAATGGATTTTTCTTGAGTTGTGTAGACAATTAGTGTAGCTCCATGACTTGCAGCAAGGTCTTCAGAGATTATTTGTTCATTTTCCTATTGTACTTGGGAGGTATCTGTAGACACCTGAATTTGGTATATGTACCCTTAATCACCCATATGTGCATATTTATTGAATTCATACCCATTATTTAATTAAATTCCCATTTATCCCATCTATATTAATCTTTATTAAATTTAATTAATTAATTCCTATTAATTAATTAATACCCATTACCTTTCCCTAATAGAACTTCTATTTAGGATGCTTTTATCCTAAATACATCCCCTTTTTTCCTAAGATTTAATCCTATCTATTTTTATGCCCTAAATACCCATTTCACATATTCTTCTCACCTACATACTTTAAAGAATCCTTCTAATTCTTAAGAAAGCCCAAATCCTGATAAAAGCAAAAAAATCTAGCCCGTTGGGAAAAATTTCCCCATAGTCAGAAGTGACCAAGCCCAATCATCGTTGACCCTATAAAACATAATCCTTCCTTTCCATAATCAATCAGATGCATGAAAATTCTAGAGCTCTCTTGTGACTTGTGAACCCTCTCTCATGTTGGAGCATTCCTGCAATAGTGACAGACCTCCTTTGGACATGTTTGAATCGCTCACGATCATCCCTTGTGAGATTTATCACTATCTTTGTGTTATTTGTGTAGAATTTATTATATTATCTAATTTTCACTTGTTTCTAACATTTTTCAAGTTTATATCAACCTTGATAACACTCAGAGATTCTTCAACAACCTTCTTTTCCAACTTATTTGTTTCTAGGTTACCTTTTTCATCCATTTATCCTCGGCCTTATCACACTCTTCTAAAATCATCATTGAATAACCCAGGTCACTGCTGACCAAGATATCATGTGAAAAATATTCCATTCTTATCACTATTTTCTGCCATTCTCTTTTCCTTCATGTTCCAGACATTCTTTTGCAGATTTTTTTCTAGCATTCACATACTTCTTTTACTTCCAATTTGCACTCTAGATATTTTTAGGCTTGCACATCCATCTTACATTCCAAATCCTTACTCCCAGGTTGCCATCAAGTTACCTCTACACAATTTGGGTCATTGTCGACCTAGAACAGGTAACCTTTCATTTATAGATATTTCAATCAAATCATCTTTTAGATCAATTCTAGTTATTTCTCAGATTCAGTAGTACTTTTGTTTCTACATGAAATTTCTTTATCAATCCTTTACTTCAATATTTATTTAAAATGGGGTTTGACATCCATGAAAGGAAGCTAATACTTATTGAAGCCTATTTTTCTGGAAATCCCCACATACATCATCTAATCCTTTTTTCGTTTAGGATTTCTTATTTGTAGGTTATTAACTTGTAGCGACAGGGATCCATCATCTACTTTGCACCTGTATCCATCACATTGCATCCAAGGTAACATAAACCCTCCATCATTTCTAAGTTTCTAGTTGTTTTCATTGCTAGTTCATTCATTTGATCAGTGATGAAGTTTCTTGTCCAAAATTTCTAGCATGCTCGGTGGGACCACCCTTTAGGTGATCCTTTGCATTTATTTCTTTATTTTATTTCTTCTATTTTCTACCAACACTACAGCATAAGGCTTCACTTTTTTCTTACTTGTGTTGGGTTATTATACTTGGATCACTCATCACTAAAGAGTATAGATAAAAGGAAAAATTATTATCCAGATATTCTTTATTTTTTCTTATTTTCTCTTTTATGTATCACATTTACCTTTCCTGTGTGTGTCCTCATCAAAAAATCACACTTTGATTTGGCTTAAAATGAACCTTTTCTTTTATGCTTCTTGTTTGGTCATATAGCTTAAATAGGGGCTCAACATTCTACATCACACATTCTACCACACACAACCAAACCTCACGCATTTTAATCACACATTAAAACATCCTCCTACCCGGTTGAATGACTGGGATTTCATCACCCAACAAAAATCTGCCTAAGACATCCCTAGCCATAACAAACCTGAAACCAGACATAGAATTCCTTCTCTTAGGTACCTTATTATCCATCCCATTTTTATTTTTTGCACATTCATAATCTAAAAACATAAAAAAAAAAAATTCTTTACTTGTCTAATTTAAAATGGAACAAAAAATTTCTTCAAACATTTCTACACAAAAATCCACCATGACCAATATCCCATCCAAATTGATTATTTCCAAGTCTTCTTCCAATTCTATCTATGACTTCTTGCATCGTAAACCTATCAACTCTCAATCGCATCGACCAGTGAACCCTATTCCATCCCCATCATCTTCTATTATCCCTTCTTTATTAGAAATCATCATGCCTATCCAACCTCTTGAAATTCCCATCTCTTAGGTATCAGATCTTCCCATTCAGTCCCAATCACTTCATCATATTCTTACTTCCCAAAAACCAATCCAATCTTCACCACATGATATCTTCATATAACTCTTTCCAAATCCATCACTCATAATTTCATCTTCACTTTCGACACCACATCAATTTAACCCATTTTCAATTAACATAATGCACCTGACACATCCCTCTACATCTATTTTATCTACCTTCTCATTTACTCCCATCCTAGATATTGTTCCTATGACTCCTTCAGAGGATATCCCCACATCACCTATACCCATAATTACCTTACCTACCACCTTAACCTCCACCACTTCTCTTTAATCTACATTTATTCCCACTCTTACCACATCCACATTAGCCTTAACTGCCCCTACCTCTTTATCTACACCTATCATACCTAGATCATTACCTACATCTCTCTCACACACACCCATCATACACTCATTTATGCCACATCTACAAATCCACCCGTGTATACCTTGACATAATTATCACACATTTCTTTACCAATTCCCACATCATCCATTTTATCCCACACTTCTACACCTAACTCCTCAACATGTATCATTCCCACATCTACATCCCACATTGCATCTACTCAATCCATATCTACATCCACAATGCCTCTTGAGACACATAATACAAACATAAAATGCATTCATACCTCTTCTACAAATCCCCTCATTTCTACATCCACCCATCCACAATCTACATTAGCTCTCTCTCACATAGATCTAATCAATTGCATCATCTAAACACCCCTTTCTATTTCTATATATGTACCCCATCCTTTCATTGATTCTACACCTACTTCATCCAATTCATTAGACTCTATTTCCAAACCCACATCTATTCCACTTTTTCCCATCATATCATCCTTATAATCCATATCGGATCCTCTTTCAGTGCTCTTGCATACACACACCCTATGAACCATTGTGACCACATCTCCATCATCTCCTTCTTCTTCCACACCACCTTCATCATTTGAATAATGTTGGAGGGAACTTCAACTTGTAACAACCATAGGTAACCTTCCCATTTCATCCACATAACCAGATATTCACACTTTGAGCCAATCCCCATCTTCCTTAGACCAAATCATGTATAAATTACTTCCCCCATCAGCCATAACACCACCTTCAGATCCACCAGTTTAAATTATTGTCATCCCTACCAAGGGTACTCCTCAATAATCTAAATCTAAAAACCTTGGCACCCTTCCACAAAAATATCTTATGTGTCTCCATAGAAATATTGACATTCCTCAAAGTAAGACCAAATCTACATCCTCCATCTTGGGTCCACATCCATCTATCCTAGAACCACCACCTCCTTCATCATGATCAATCAACCAATCCAAATCCAAACAATATGATTCCAACTTAGAACCAGCTCCTTCATCAAACACACCTCCACCTCCACCTAATAATCAATCCAATTCTAAATCATCTAACCCTTCTTCTAGAACACCTATAGCAACCAAAGAACCAAGAACTTGAAACAATCCCTCCTCATCCTCGACATCTGCATCATATCACAAGATCTGTCCTAAAATCTATATTTAATCATATGTAGAAGTCCTCCAAAATTTACTCCAAACTTCTACCATCATGCTTCCACCTAACTAGGCCTTTGACCCAAACCGTCTGAAGCCCTCATCATTTAATTCCCTATGCATCTACACCTTTCATCATACACTAGGTCATGACTCTGACCATTTTAAGGCCCTTCAAACCATCATCCATAACCTTATTGAGAAGGATGACCTTCTTGAGGATTCTTCCTCTTATTCTACCATTTCATCCATAACCAATATGATCCTTGTTTCTACATCCCCATCCATCCAAATTACTGAGCTTCCTCATTTGTCCACATCATCTTCTTTTATCCCTCCACACATAATTCCTCCTAATGAGGGTCCTCCCTTATTCATTGATTATATTTTCCTTGATACACCATCCCCTTGACATCCATTTCATATCTTAGGATATCTATTATCTCCCTTGTTGGGGAGCATCCCCTTTCTCATTGATCCTTTCACGTCTCCTTCCTAATACATCCATCTTATCCTCATCGGTTCATCCTCCTACACTAGGGGAAATTATTTCTAGGAACATTCTGCTTGTGGATTAGTTCCTCTCCATACTTGACATCATTTTAACTTGTCTAGCCTATCTTCATCTGGTCTTATTCATCTTATCTACCTATTTTCTTCTCCTCTTGCGACCACCTACATGGCCATATATGTGCTTCCCTTAGGAGAACCATGGCTTAACCAAAATACCAACAATGTGGACATATTCATGCCTATCCTAAAGACATGATATCCTTACTCTAAGTCTACTTTTGTGGTCATTATTATCACCTCTGTATTTCATAGGTGTTGTGTATATTTTATAGTATTTATCTTATCCATATCATCCTATATAAACTTATCTTCTCCATACTTGTCCTTCTCTTGGGGACCATCTAATCTCATCTGAAGTCCACTCTCATGGCCATATTTTTGCTCCCCTTGGGGCATATTACTTTCATTTTAAGTATTCATCTCTTCATCTTATTAGGGACGCATATCTCCACTTTCATAAGTGCATAGTTTTTCATTTGTCTTCTAATCCTTTGCAATATATTACCCTATCCTAACACAACTTTAGTGTCGATGACCTCTTCCTCGAATAAAATTAGAACATCACTACTCTAGAAAGGAACCAATGTGGAAACTTTTCCCTAACTAGATTGGACCATACATTATGACATATAAGTATGGTTCGGGAGCCTATCGATTGGCCTCCTTTAACAGTAAACCGGAAGTGGAACTGGTTAATGCATTGCACTTACAACCATTTTACTACTATAATGTCTATCAGTTCTCTTAGTCATATCTTTAGAACATTCCTCCACCTTATCCGATCTCATCTTCCATTGTTATGATTTGGAATTATGTGGTCTTACATCACTTCCTAGATGTGACCTTAAATATGGGCACCATGGATCTTCCCATAGCATATTTCCTTATGGATAGGTTCTCCCTTATTGGTGAGAACTCCATGATCATTACATCCATCACCCTCTTATTCACCTATTAGAAACCATGTAAAGGGTCCATAGAGATGTTTCTTGTACACTCATTATCCCCTCTTAATTGGTCTACTTAGCTAGTCCTAGCTCTCTCCCATGCAAAAAATCAGAATTTATAGATGCTCAAATACATGCAAGTCAAATTTGAATGAAAATTAAAAAGGAATAGATTGATCCCTCGAAGGATAAATTTTCATGTAAATATTATTATTTCCATCTATAAGTTAAAATAAAATCAAAATAAATAGACCGATACCCTTAAAGGATGGACTACTCTTATGTATGGCATTCTGAAGGCTTCCTACATTATGTATCAATTAGACCTTACCACTTTAAGGATGGATCATCCTTTATGGAATTTGAAGGATTCTTGCATTGATCAGCATTCTCTTCTAGTACACTTCCTGCATTGATCCAGTTTGACTCTTTCCCCTTCCCAAAGCTAGGGGCATAGTTATAGGGAACACCACTTTTGGATAACCCTCTTCCCTTGTACAAGTACATATCAAACCCCTTTGTTGTGTTGACATTAGGTTTATGATTTCATTTCATTCATAATCCTTTTGATCATTTGTATGATCGACTATCGTTGGTTACATACTAGCATTTGCTTTGGTCTTATGTGCCTTGTGTTAGCTACATCCTCTTCTTGTTTACCGCTGAAGTGCAGTTGGATGCATCTTTTCCTCATACGTTCCTGTTGTCTCCTGAAATACTGCTCTACGTTTCCATAGCCAAATTGAAATTTTTTGAGCTCATGCCTTTACACTATGGTGTTTAAGCCAAGGTAGAGATTCAAGAAATTAGAAAAAGTCATGCCCTAGAGCTTTTTAAACCTCTATTGTGCTTATTTCAAGAAATTGCATCACATCTCCTTGTCTGTGTATCTCGAAATCATCCTATGTGTTATAATCTCCTTTGTGATCAAAATTGTTTGCTCTTACTTCTATGGCTTGGGTTAATCAAATCCATTCTCAATTTTTTCCTACCATGCCTCTGGTATCCATGAAGGAAATTCAAAAATTGGACTCAAAACGATGAAGTTATCTTCTCATTCGATTCAAGTTAGTGAGCTAGCTAATAAGAAAGTAAAAAAACTCAAAAATGCTAGAGGGTTTATATTACCCCATATGTGATGTGATGGATACAGGTGCTAAGTGAATGTTGGCTACAAGATGGTGACACGAATCAACGCTACCTGATTAGATAAGATGTGGGGGATTCCTGTCAAAGAAGATGGATGTGATGGTGGATACGGGTTAAAGTGATTGATCACTTGATTGGCTACAAGATGATGACCTTTCCCCAAAGGTACTAAAGAAAATTGATTAGATAAGATATGTGGGGGCTTCCCGTCAAAGCGGATCTAAGAAGCATTAACTTCCTTGGTGGATGTCAACCCCTGTTTTAAAGAAAAAGAAATATAAAGGATTGATAATCAAATTGCATGGCAAAAACGAGTAGTGTAACTGAATCTAAAATTAAGTGGAATGAGTGGGTAAAATTTGATTAGATTGAGATCTCTACAAATTAAAGTCTTACCTTGAGTCTAGGTCAACGGCTCAAGCCCATATTGTGCAGAGGCCAGGTCAGACGAGTGACCTATTGAGGCTGAATCTTTGAAATTGTAACTAAATATGAATACCGAAGTAAGGGTCTAGATGTAAGTTGGAAGGTGAAAAAGGCATGCGGGTGATGTGAATACCCTGTAGAAGAGAACTAGAGGAAAAAGTTATATAGAAGGCTTTTTCAATAAATAATAATGTAAGGAAAGGGTGGATATGGGAATCAGAGGACCACATTGTCAATGGACTACTTCAAAGGGGGTACAGGTAGACTCATTTTCCAGATAGCCAAATGAAGTAAGATGATGGTTATAATAGGGCTGGATATAGAGACCGCTCCAATCCTTTCATAGGAAACTGATTTCAGAAGGGATCTGGAGATGGGAAAATGTTCTATAGTTACACTGGAAAGCCGATTCAATGGTGACTCAAGATCTGGGTGATAACCCGCCATGACTGTAGCATAATAAGGCAAGGCTGAAGGTAGATTGACTGAAAATGTAACCTGGAAATAGAAACACTGATAGAATAGCCTAATAATGGATTATCGAGTGTCGTTGGACCTGTAATGTTAGGTTTAACAAGATAATAGAAGAAACAAGACAATATAACTAGAAAAACAGCAATGTAAACCTATCTGATTTTATGCATATGATCAAAGAAAGCTTCCAATGACTCAAGCTAAGAAGGATTATCTGAGATGCTCTAGTTCAAAGAAGGATTTTTAGATCTTTGATGGAATAATTGATACTTTACGAAAGAAGTGTGTCCATTGGGTCTTGTAGCTTCTTGTTTGTTTGTGTGTTCTTTTTGGCCGATTTTTTGGGAAAGGAATGAATTTTGTTTTATAGGGTTGACAACAACCAAGATGGGTCGCCGTCGACTATGGGGAAATTTTCCCAAAGGGAGGGTTTTTTTACCTGATTCTTGATCAAAATTTCTCAGATTTTCTATGAGTGATAAAAATTCTAGTGCTTTAAAGCAAACAGGTGGGAAGTGGATGCCCCTGATGGATGTAGTTGGGGAATAAAGCCCCCAGATTAGGAAAAAGCTTATAGAAAAGCATGGGGATATATGTGTAGTATGAAAGCATCCTAAGTTAGAAGGTTTAGATTAGGGCATGTGGATGTGGATACTAATTAATTAATTCAAAGACAAATGGCCAATTAATTAATTAATGTGAATTAATAGAGATTAAAGTGATTAATTAATTAATTAATGGGGATTAATTAAATAATGTTGATTGATGAGGATTGTATAATGATAGGATAAATGGGCATTTAGTCTCAACCACCTATAGGTTATCCATTTATCCTAAACACACTTACTCCTACAGATGTGGAGATTCATTAGGGTCACATCAGATTTTCTAATTGATTTTTCATTGACATCACATTTACCATACACATTCAAATTCAAAACATATAGTCCTAATCTTCATTAACGCATCAACACATTTATATCATCATTTTATCCATACACATACACATCTACATTAACTATCTAATAATACATTTATTTCACCATCATCATCAAATATAGAAATATATGTATTTCATTACATCATCATCACATCACAACATCTAATCTAAAATCCATCATCACAACAATCTAATCTAAAACCATCATCAGCACATCAAATTAAATTCATCACATCACATAATAAACACATAATGTATCCACGAAAAAATAATATCTCATATATATATACATACATCAAAATGTGTGTATCATTACATCATAGTCATTGCCATCTAACAGGACCCTCTCTCAAAGTAGAAGATACGGTATCAAAAATTGGTAAACTACATATCTGACACTCTCAAATCCTCTCATCCAGGGGTATGTACGGTAACACCTGATCCCTTACGTATCCCTGCCCATCCTCATGAAATCCCTCCACTCGCTTGCGGATGTTCTACACTAACCATATTCCTTGATGGCCCTGCTTCTCCTGGACTTTGTCCTCTATAGGTGCTCCCAGTAGCATAGTGTCTTCGGTATCTTCTTAAATAAGATCCCCTCATAATATCTAGCCTATGTGGCTAGTGCTCTATATTTGTTAATGGAAATCATGCTGGGAGGTGTTACCTATCTAGACCCTGTGGAGCTTTGAGCATTACTCACTGACTCCGTCAAAAAAATAGTAGACAAATCTCCAAACTAGACCCTGTAGGCCTCCCTCTATCGCCAATAGCAGAATCTCTTCTAAACAAATCGATCTCAGTCTCACATCACCGCATCCCACTATTATAGAGTTTTATCCCACTCTACATGTGTATGGTCCCTCTCCACCCTCATTTGATCTAACTCAGCACGTAAGAATACCACCTCTATGGACTCTCCCACACCACCATCTCTACCTTCTCTAAGAGACACCTAAATAGCAATCTCCATCTCCTCTACTTCCTCCTCTCCTCCCTTCTCTCTAACCCAAGTTTCCCACACTATATTATACCAGTTAGTGTATCCTACTCTAACTCCCACATCATCATTCTCATCCCATAATGTAGCCTCCTTCTCCACCGGGTCTACCATAATAGGACTCAGTAGCTCCCTATCAAGCTCCTCCCTCATGTACAAAATAGGATCCCAACACACCATCTGGATGAATCCAAAATTTCATTTTACTCGATCAAATGAAATTTCCTTGTTCATCTCCCCTATATCCACCTCGACCTCCTCATCTTGACCAACTTTGAATCTACCCCTGGCCATAGGGGGAAGTCCTTATACAGATGAAACCTAATATGCTCTATCTCGAGCTCTGGAAATCTATCCATGTACTAGTTCACACTCCTCTCACTCCTATTTATGAAGGCCTGGTGATCCCTCCATCTTATAAATCCTATTGCTAGCTCTATATGGTCTCCTATGACCCATGCAAGCCCTCATGGCCAAATCATTACTATAAGCTCATACACCTAGCAGTGCAGCAAGAAACCCATATCTAATCCTAACCTCCACCCTACTCTGTACATGGAAAGCTCATGGTAAACCTGAGCCAACAAGGTATACCAAAATGATAATATTGTATGATAATTAAAAATAATTCCACTACACCATCCAATTCCAATGGAAATCAAGCTCCACCAGAGTCTATTAAATCATATCATGACATAGCCATCATCAACATGCAAATCAAACGACTGTGTGTTACCCAAGTCTCATATCTCAACTCATATGAAAAAATCCCCTGAAGAAAACCTGATCTGGGGTACATCAGTCTCCAAATAGCTACATGTCAACACTACTAATATTCTATCACCTGGTGATGGGGGAATATCTACTCCGCTTGTAATCGGTATCCTAAGGATGTGATATACATCCTCCAGGGTGATGGTGATCTCCCCTGTCCTAAACCAAAATGTCCCTGTCTATCTAATCCCATATCTCCACTAAAAAAATCATTAAGCCCCACATCCCGTGTGATCCTCTGATAATAGTTCTTGAATTTTCACCTAACCCCATTTGGAAAATTGATCCCACTCGGCATCTTTCACATCTCCTCTAATCTTCTCATATAGAGTAGGTACTCAATCTCTCTGATATAAGGATCTCCCTAGCCTACAATCACAAAGAAAACATGCAAACATCAGATCCACAATCCAAAATATATTCAAAATGTATTAAAACTTTAATCTAACCCTAATTTATCCAATCTAACCCTAGTCTTACCCTGATCCTACCCCGAGTCAATGCATGTTGACTGAGGTCAGGTTGACGATGCCTTAGGGGCTAGGTCGACGTCAACCTTCCTAGATCCCTGGGTCACCGACCAACTACCCCCGGCATCATCCTTTTTTATGTAAAAAAAATGCCAAAAAATTAAATAAAACATTACATTTAATTAAAACCCAACATGGGTTTTGTTACTCACCATCCTTTACCCTCTCTAACGTTTCCTTACAGCTTTGGTATCCTCCATTTCCTAATCGTCTCTTTTATCGCTCTGCTCTCTCTTTGTCAATTTTGTGCGTGACCAACTTTCGCATCATTGTCGAACCACTTAGGATTATATAGCCATCGACTTTGGCTCTAGTCATCGTTGAATCCCCTTGGCAGTAACCGTATTGGTTAGTCGGAGTCATCGTCGACTCCCCTCGGTAGTAATTATTTTCTAGGGCATCATCTATTGATGACCTTTAAGTCCACATTTGTGTCCATCTTCATTTCTTCCCTTCGGGAATTTTAATCCAAATATTATAACTACTCCTCCTTCGGGCATATGTACTTTCTAAGACCACATTTTTGGCCATATCTATTTTCCCTTTAAGAACCTTAATCATTTTGTACTCCCTAAGTCCACCTTTTGTGGCCATAATTACTCCTCCTTTACGCATTTTAATTTACAATCCTATCTTATATGCACATGAAGTCCTTCTTTGTAGCCATATTCATTTTCCCCTTTGGGCATTACATCGTCGACTCCCCTCGACAATAATTATTTTGGGCTTTTCCCCCTCTTCCTGGAATCCTTTTCTAGGGCATCATCTATTTTTGACCTTTAAGTCCACATTTGTGTCCATATTCATTTTTCCCTCTGAACATTTTAATCCAATAGTCAAACTATTCCTCCTTCGAGCCTAAGTATTTTATAAGTCTACATTTGTGGCCTTATGTTTTTTCCCTTCAGGAAATTTGATCCTTCCATACTCCCTAAGTCCACCTTTTGGAGCCATAATTACTCCTCCTTTGGGAATTTTAATTTACAATCATATCTAATACGCACATGAATTCCTCCTTTGTAGCCATATTCATTTTCCCCTTTAGGCATTACATCCATTATATCAAGTCCACTCTTGTGGCCATATTCGTGCCCTTCTTGGGGGCACCATATTTTCATTCAAATTCCACCTTTGTGGCCATAATTTTCCCCTCTTGCAGCATGCTTTTCTATTTTTTCCTTTGCGGCCATACTTTCCCCTTTGCGGGCATATTATTTCACCACATGTTTTCCATTTTTCCTTCTCGGCCATTTTTTTGTGTCCCATTAGGCACCATACCTTTCATCCTCGTCCCTTGTGAACGCATACCAATTCACTCGATTCCTCATGTACAAAGGATTTCACATACCTTTTGTATTTAGTTGCACATACTTTGATTATTTTTCTATGCCCTATTGGTCATCCCATGGTTTACATCCATACCCTGAAGTGATATTCACCCACTCACTGGTCCTATAGAACCTTATAGCTCGTCTCCATTGAGACTACAATTTTTCCTTTGCCGATGTAATATTGGAGTCTACTTGCCATAGTTTTTATGCTATGATTTTGATCCTTTTTCTCTTGGGGGAATCTTTCCTTGGTAATTATTCTTACCAACTTTTTCTTTCACCACCCACCCCTTTATTATTTACCCTTTTTCAAAGGTGCATCATCAAATTCTCTATGGTGTCATCAATTCCCCCATTTGAGGGGGAAGTTTATCAATCTACCTTTCATCAACTCCTCAATCCAACTTCCATTGTTTTTGTTTCATGGCTTGTCTAGCTACAAACCACTCAACAACAAGGGGCAAAATTATAGAGACATCAATGTCAATATTTATACCCCTTTTTAATGCTCACGTAAACATACTCAATTTAATTCAACCCATCCTCTTATATTTAATTTAAACATTCCCATTTATCTCATCCATATTAATCTTCATTAGAATTCGAATTAATTAATTCTTATCAATTAATTAATACCCATTACATTGCCCCTAATGGACCTTCTATTTAGGATGCTTTTATCCTAAATCCATCCCCTTCCTTTTCTAAGCTTTTATCCCTATCTATTTGTATGCCCTAACCTTCCCATGATCACATTCCCAAGAAATCTAATCCCACCTACATGCTTTAAATCATCTATTCCAATCTCTTAAAAACATCCCAAATCTTTACTAAAAACACAATAATCTAGCTCAATTGGGGGAAAATTTCCCCATAGTCGGTGGCGACCTAGCCTGGTTGTCGTCAACTCCTATAAAACTGAGTTGATTTATTTCTATTCTTCAATCAGATGCATGTGAAGTTTGGAGATTTCTTACGAATTGAGCACCCTCTCCTCATACCTGAAGCATTCCTGCAATAGTTTAAAGACCTCTCTGGACATCCTTTCGAACATGTTTGCATTGCTCAAGGTCATCCCTCATGAGATTTATCATTATATTCATGTTATTTGTGAAGCATTTATCATATTATCTTGGTATTCTCATGTGTATTAACATTTTACCAGGTTCATATCAAGCTACAACAACACTTAGAGCTTCCTCAAAAACCTCCATTCCCTAGCTTATTTTTTTATAGGTTTCCTTTTTCAATCCATTCATTCTCAGCTCTATTCTAATTTTTGCTATTGTCATTGTCGAACTCACCCAGGTCGCCATCGACCCAAGATCATGTGTGTCTAAACGTTTCTAGACAAATCATTGTTTCTATGCCATTCTATTTTCTCTACATCTATCTGCCTCAAAATTCATTCTGTAGGTCATATCTTACATTGCCACAGAGCTTCTGCTGCTACTCCAATTTGCACTCAGGAGTTTTGTAGGCCTATATATTCACCTTATCATTTATCCAGATCATTACTCCTCTTAGGTCACCATTGACCTACATCTATGCACAGTCTGGGTCATCGTCGACCTCAGACCAAGTAAGCATTTTCATTTACAGTTATTGCAATCATAATCAGCTTTTACATTGATTTCTAGTTCATTTTCTTAGATTTTAGTAGTCACTTATGTTTTTACATGCAACGTATCTGTTATCAATCCTTTATTTCAATGCTTTATCTAAACAAATGGAGGATTGACATCCACTG
Organism: Taxus chinensis; assembly: GCA_019776745.2. Lineage (NCBI taxonomy): Eukaryota > Viridiplantae > Streptophyta > Pinopsida > Cupressales > Taxaceae > Taxus > Taxus chinensis. Next base: position 104,773,214 of record CM034147.1, on the reverse strand, counting down.
AAAGGAAGTTATGGATTCTTGGGTCCATCTTTGTCGGGAAACCCCCCCATAAATCATGTAATCTAATCATTTTTCTTTCAATAGTTCTTATTTGCATAGGTTATCGTAAGCTTTTAGCAGCATGAATCCATAATCTCACTTTGCTCCCATCTCCATCCACATCGCATCTGAGGTAACATAAACCCTCCATCATTACTGAGTTGCTAGTTTCTTTAATTTCTAGTTCATTCATTTGATCAGTGAGGAAGTTTCTTGTCCAATAGTATCATTGTATAAATATCCATAAGGCTAGAAATGTTGAAAAGGAAATGTTTCTTCGGTATACTAATAACACCTTCAAGGCATGGTTGAAGTTTTATTATAGAAATATTTCCAAGAAGTCAGTCACATTGAGTTATGCACATCTTCCAGTACTAGAGGATTTATGGGCTGATTGCAAAGTTGAGTTTGAGATAAGAAGAAGGGATTACAGCTAGTTGACAGTACACATATTTTGCAATTTAGGCTGGCCAATATTCCAAAAAATATCTTATATGATGGACAAGTAAGTTTTGGCACCTATTATGATGAAGGAGGTGACAATTGCCCCTTACTTCCAGTCACTCACATCTCTAATTCAATCATGGAAAGGAGATCAAAGGTGTTGCTTTATACTTCCAAATGGCTGCATAGTTAAGGTTATTACCTTGAAGAATCAAAATAATGAATTATATCAATTAGATAGGAACCAAGAAGAATGAAGGCTCTAGTGAAAACACTAAGAGAAAAGAATTTCAAGGAGAGAGTAGTGGAGTGGTTAAAATTTGAAGCTAATTAGGAAGGCAACAACAAAGAATCCATTTATTTCAGGAGTTATTGTGGGTGAATATTCTCATTTTTTGGAATGTTCATCAGTTATTACTTCCAAAATTCAATACCTTCCTACATAAGAAGAGATGGTGCTACCACCATTCAATCCTAATTCATTTATATTTCCTTCAATTGCTACAGAAACTCCATCTCCCTGACCTCCTCCCTACTCTCCACCATTTATTCCTCCTCCTACTCCATATCTATAGGAACTATCAGCTGTACAAAAACAAGGGACACATGATGTTTCTTCTCTTTAAGAAGTGTCTCAAACATTGAAGAAACTTTATGCCCTAAGATAAAATGTAGAGGTTGAAAAGGAAGATATTGGGAAGGAATGTGGAGGTGATGTGCATGATCATATAGTTGGAGTTTCTTCAGTTCCAAATCCTGTAATGCAGGAGGATGTTGAAGATATTAATACAGGGACTGAAGAAGAAAGAGAAGTGGAGGAAGAGTTGGTAAAGAAAAGGATGGTTGAGTTGGAAGGGGTTTGAAAATAAGGTTCTGCTATTTAGGAACCTAGAAAATAGTTGGAAACAGTGGAACTTCCACCTACAGAAAAGAGTGGTAAATAAATTATTCTTCAACATGATGTCCAAGCTCTTTCAGGGAAATATTTCACTAACTGGTTAGCTAAATAGACACTTTCTAGTTTTAAGGAAGTGTTCAATTTAAAGGAAATGGACCTTTAATTATTAAAGAGCATTGAAATGAAAAGAAGAAGATATAAAGCTCCCAAGGTAACCTAAAAGTTGATTATCATGCCTTTAGGGAATAAATTTGTTGAAGTATACACCCTAACAATAGGGAAGAGTAGGGAAGAATTGACTAAGGATATGGTGATAAAAAAAGGTACCATTGGGAGATTCTATAATGTGTTGTTGTGTAAATTTGCAAGAAGAAAATTCCCAATTTTCAAGCATGACAACGATACCTGTGTGTCTAAATTTTCAAATTTTACCTTTCCAAGACCCCCCAGGTCTACCTATCCTTAGCACCAGCCTTACCCAGTCATTCCAATGACCCCACCTAGTGGATGCCAACTCAATCCCCTAGGTGAATTACGAAATTTGAGTCAATCCCCCTAGTTTATTTTAGGAGTTATTGAAGAATGTTAATTTTGGGCCATTTTGGGAAGGGCTACCACTGGCCTTCTTGGAACTAGAGAAACCCCATAGAGTGGAAAAGAGGAGGAAAATTCAATGCAGAGATGTAATCAAGGTATAATAACATCAAGTAATAGATATTGGAATATTTAGGAAAGATATAGAGGTTTTGGGGCAAATTCATCAGAAACAGGGTTCTCAGGCCTATGCAAGGCACAGGGCCAAAAAATCTATTGAGCTTTAAGAAGTTATATTGGGAGCTTTGGAGTTATTTAGGGGCTAAACAAGACATCATCAGAAATATTATTGAGAGCTATACAAGATGGTGGAATCATATTCTTCACAACACCTAGGCGAAATAGGTCTATATCCATTTTTTATCATGCTCAATCATGGAGCTAGAGAAAACTTCTAATTTTCAAGGTATAAATGGAGGAATAAAGAGATGAGATCCCCACCATTGGATATCTAAGGCCTTTTCAGTAAATTTCATATAAAATTTCACTTTGAAACTCATCTAGGAGCTCAAGATATCGTCGTTTCAAGTTGTCCTCAAGGTAAGCTTTCGGCAGTTAGTCGATTTTTGAAGTGGACGTGTGTCAGCTCCAGGAGCCTAGTGTATTATGATGTCCATTTCATCCCTTTATAAAAGGTACATGGGGGATAGTAAAATGTGCCAAGCCCCAGGTATACCTTCGTCCTCCATACGTCTGAAAGTCAACATCTAAATGTTTTTTCCTAACCTTCCTCTCATTCTCAACTGCAACTAACTTCATTCTCCTCCATCACCACCTCTTTAATATCTAAAGATTGAAGACTCCATTAATCACTTCCATGAAGAATAGAAGTGAAAAATGAAGCAAGCTACCTCTTCACTTCTCAAGGTTCCAGTGGGAAAAATCACGCAAAAATTAGAGGGAATGATCATTGAAAAATCTAATTTCACATGAACTAGTTTTTGCACCAAGAAGTCCCTATTTTTTAGGGATATGGAGAACTATGTTTTCATCACAATACTTCCTTGTCACATGAATAATATTAGTGAAAAATATATGGAGATACCTCTTCACCTCTCAAGGTTCCATTGGGTGAAATCACGCAAAAATTGGAGGGAATGATCATTGAAAAATCTAGTTTCGCACAAACTAGTTTTCGTGCCATAAATTCCCTATTATTTAGGGATATGGAAGGATGTGTTTTTATCAGTATTATTCTCCCACTAATTAAAATATCAATTTTCCACTTGTTTAGATGAAGATATTACCCAAAATTTGGAGCGTGGAATCCCAGAATAAAACCCATAATTTCAAGACTTGTTTTGTCGCAATCTGACATCCACACTAAAAATAGCATGTCCATGGAAAGGAATACTAAAAATATAAAGTGGATAAAAATAATCATCAAAAAAATATAATTTATGTGTTCCAAAGGGTTCGAAAGCATTGAAATCTATTTGGTAGAGCCTCTTTGGAGTCAATTCAGTAAAAGTGAGTTTTTGGGACTTAAGGAGCATACACCGTGAAGGAGTTCCTAATATTTAAGAAAGGATTTTTGGAGCTTATTAAATATTCAAGAGCCCAAAAAATTACCTATGGAATGTATTTTCCATGCCCTAAATGGTGTAAAAAATGAGACCTCGTGAAGCATCATACACTTCCCTAGGAAACTCATTCTTCTGGCGCATAACTAGCAATCCCAAGAAAAAAGGGGAATTTTTAGGTGATTCAATCATAATTGGAACTCCAAACCATCACCATTAAATTCATTTAGTGTTTTTCAATCAATATCATATAAACATTTTCCTCCAAACTCATCTGGGAGCTCGAGTTATCGCCACCACAAGTTCACTCAAGGAACGCATTCAACACTTAGCCAAATTTTCAAGAGGAAGCATGTCAGCTCCAGGATCCTAGCACATTTTTATGTCCTTTTCATCTCTTTAACAAAGGGACATAGGGGATAGTAAAATTTTCCCATCCCTTTTCATCCCCCAGGATCCTATCGGATTCTATTCTCACAATGCATGGATGACCACCAAGTGTGAGCTCCAAGTGTAATGTGCAAACTGATGTCACTTTCATCCCTTTAGCTAAAGGGAAATAGGGGAAAGTAAAATGTTCCCAGCCCTATGTATGCCTTTTGGTCCTCCATACGTCATAATTTCAGCCCCCAGGTTCTTCCCTCAACCTCCCTAGCCCAAATGCTCAGTCGGTTGGATATTGAAAAGTGTCACAATTGGGCACGACGTGCAAATCGATGTCCCTTTAATCTCTTTAGCTAAAGGGACATCAAGGACACAAAAATATACCAATCCTAAGCATCAAAATGTGTAAAAATTCTAACTCCTTTGCTTCTTCTAGTGTTACCTGCACACATGCATGTGAAAGCTCAAATGACAGATTCCTCTTTACCCCGGCATTGCTGCACTCAACCGACTCCTCAAAGTCTTCTTAAAATTGAAAATGAAGATATCTCAAAAGAAAAAATCGATCAAAACAATGAAGAACAAAGAGAAAATGAATATTTTTTCCAAATAACCATGAAGTATTCCAATCAAAATATCTTCATATCTTGCAAAATACAATTCATATTGAGATGTCATCTTTTGCAGACTTCCTCATTTTTCAAGATGATCAAGATGCAACAAATGGGAGGTCAAATGGTTCCCTAAATCATTTGTTCCAATAAAAACCCCATTTCGTGTCCTAGCTCCCATTCGTCATATTTCCCATCAATCCAGCAATAGAAACAAGCTAAAAACTTGCACATGAACACCAAATGAAAAACCTATCACAATGGAGTAAATTTCATCGCGATCAGAGGAAAAAACAAGACTTGCACATTTTGAGCTCCATTAATGGCCACCATGATAGCTCTAAGCCCAAAGCCATTGCCAAGTGAAAAATTTAAATTTTATTTCCAAGCATTCTAATGGGTGAAATCAAGTGAAATTTGGAGGACATGACTGAGATGATGAGCCAAGTCCAAAAAAATATGTTTTGTCACAAACTGAGCACTAGAAATAAACTTTCCAAAAATAGTAAGTTTTCCTATACAGTCTTGCTATGTTTGGAAAGTCGTCATCAAAAGTGTTTATGGCAAAGGTAGTTTGCACTGAAGATCACAAGGAATCTATAACGATTGTCCAGAGAAAAAAATAGCTAAAATGAACACTTACTAAAAATAGTAAGCCCCCTATATGGGTGCTTACTACAAATAGTAAGTCACCCCAATAAGTGGTCGAGGTGAAGGAAGTGTTCATAGAAGTCAATGCGGGATTTCATCACATCAAGAAGGTAAAGAAGAGGCAAAAATCACCTATTACCAAATATAGTAAGTATTCCATCTGGGAACTTGCATTTAATGGTAAGTTACACTCAGAGGGTAGTTTTGGCACAATGGACTATAAGGGGATCATCATTCGGGATCATCCATGGGCATTTCTCACAGGGAATTCAAGATCCATCCCAGGGAACCAAAAAATGTCTTTCGAAACTCACTACATGGTTTGGGTCATAGGTTTGTCATACGTAGGGTAGAAATTGTGGTCATCATCAGAACAGTTCATTCAACTTGGCAAGGTCAGCTTTGATTTCCTATGTCTTCTGAAGGAATATTCATGAGTCACATTCATGGTCATCGGCAAAAACATTCAACAACATTTTTAAACACTTAATCCAAAGTGTTCGTGAGCCAAGTTGAAGGATTTTCTCAAGGTTCATAGAGTTAAGGGATGTAGATTTCATCACATTAGAGCATTCCATTAAGTCATCTCGAAGGATCAACAGACTTTATCGAAGGAAGAATCCTTCATCGTCAACATCATCCTTCCTTCTTCTTATTTCTACTCTCTTTCGCTCTTGCTCTTTTCTCTCTCCTCAATGTTCTATTTTTTTGTTGGGGTTTCACTCTTTCATATGTTTTAATTTTCCTAATGTAATAAGTCACCTTTATGTTATAAAAAGGGACTTAATGTTTACCTAAGAGGGCAAAGAGTATTAAGTCATGTCGAGACATACGAAGAGTCATTAGGGGGTATATGAAGAGTCTTTTCTATTCCTATAAATTTTGAAGTCATTCCCATTTCAAAGGGTTGGTGATTTATTTTCTAAACTCAAGAGTGCATTGTACTTAGAGAGAACAAAGGAGATAGCCATTTTCTTCCATTTCCCCCCTCACTATTTTTCCTCCATTCCCACACTATGTAAAACTTTAATTGAAATGTTAAGTAAGGAAGAAGTTTTTGTTTTCCAAGGCATATGAATGTGTGCATCTTTGTATGCATGATTTCCTATAGCTAGTAGCATGTATGTTTTGGTTGTTTCTTCTCATAAATGTATGTGTTGAAATTTCTAACTAGTGTTTGTAGGAATCTGATTTCTACCCGCATCATTAGTTCTCCTACCTCATATTCCCACTCCATTTTCCTACTCTCAAGACAAAGTCTTCTCTAGTAAGTGATTTCTAGCTTTATCATAGGGACAGTGGAGTTCCCCTATTGGATCCCCAACTACAAGGCCACCAAAAAATTCACCCTTACTCGCGCACAAAAATATGGAAGCTATACCATTTAAGTACAGGAACTTCAATTCCCAGAGTGTTAGAAAGAAACCCACAAATTTTTCCACCCGAAAAGTTTTCACGCCTAAACAATGGAAGGCTTAAAGCATGATACACAAACATTAATCAATAGCCTTTTCCAGAATCTAGAGGAAGAGAGATAAAATAATGTTAAGTTGAAGGAGCAAACATCTAATCTTTGTGATATTATCATGAAGGTTGTAGGGACTTCAAAACAATCAGTACTCATAAGGGAACAAGTTAACCCTCAGGTAATCATCATCTTGGAAGAAATGAGAGATAAATCAAAGGTTTTTGATAAATGGGTGGCTTAAATTACCACAATGGCCACAAATTATTACAAGGATATATTGGTAAAGGACCATTTAACATAATGAGAAATTGGACAAGTTGAGGAACTTGAAGCAGGAAGTGGACAATGAATGTGGGATTGCTAAGTTACTGTTGATGCAAAATCACAGCACCCCTGGATGCAGATCAAATTTCTAGGCTGATCACTTTGGCATCCAGTGTGATTGCATAACATTGAATCCTTTCTCCAAGTGTGGGACTTGAAAAAATGAGAAAGGATTCTCCAGAGAAGGTTGGTTCCTATTCCTCTGTTTAGATGCACACGAAATATGCAGAGGGTTTTCTCAAAACCTAATCTAATCTGCCAAGGAGACAAGGTAAGAAGATGCATAAAATAAATCTAAGCTAATAGAGGTGATGCACCGAGGAATGAAGAACACCTATTTTGCCAGTGAACACAGACCATTTGAATTTGATATAAGATCATGCACAGATGACAAAACCTGCAGTGAAAGACCAGGAGGATGCAAAAATGAACATAGAGAGGGCTGAAAATCATCCACAAACATGCATTACTTGCTCCAAAGATTGATACAATACACTATAGAATGCCATGAGGCAAAATAGTACTACAGTTCAAATGAGAGGTTTAAACTTCACAAATTCACCTGAGGAGAAGAAGGGAGAGGAAAAACAGAAAAATGTTCAACCTTTGAAAAGAAGCTCCTCTTTACAATATATACAAAGAATGAGAGAGGGAAGAGAGAGAGGAAAGCCAAATCTACCCCAACCACCTCCAGGTTGCATTCCATTCATCTCATTATGGCAGAAGCGGCGGATCCTGGCAAAACGACGGGCTGTCTAACAGAAGCGGCAAACTGTCTGCTGCATTAAAGTTGTTTGTTGAAGCATTACTTCTGCTTGTTATTTCGCGCCAGAGGTTTTTCTTGATTTTCTCTCTCCAAACTGAACCAAAATGGAAGATTGACCCCGGAATCGTGTAGAGAATTTTACCAACTTTCCATTGATATAAAGAACGTGCCAATCTGAGCTCTGGATTGAAAGTTATGGTGATCTGAAGATTTAGGGCAAAAACGGGCCAAAACGTGTTTTGAAATCTTTCCCGCGCTCTGCCACCTGGATGACATGTGGCACGTACTGATTGGACGAGAAATTCTCTCTCCTCTGCCTTTCGCGGGCTTTCCTTTTGAAATTTCCTTGTGGGCCCCTTAAACTTGGACACGTGACGCTATTTCATTGGTTTGGGTCAGTTCTCGAAACCTCGCCCTTTGACTTTTGGACTATCTCTCTTGTGACACGTGTCATGATTTTATTGGTCCGTGGGTTTGCCAGCTTTTCGCGCCCTTCGCGTCTTTATGTCCCGGATCTCCCAAACTGTTTGGGACAAAAACCTCCGATCTGCCCGAAATGGGCTTCCTCGTCCCTCATTTGCCGATGACACGTGGCGCAATCTGATTGGCTCTCAACTTTTTCGGCTATCCGTGTCCCTTGCGTCCCTGCGGCCCAGATGTCCCAGTACGAACTTTCTCTATTTCAGCTGAACCAGCCGGTTCACGTCCATTTGTCCCAAATGTCCCAGTGCTTCATGGGACAAATTCTTTCAGTTCACCCGATCCGGCCGATTTGCGTACTTCTGGCCCAGATGTCCCTTTGCTTCACGGGCCGTTTGTTCTCATTTCGGCCGATCCGGCTGGTTCGCGTACTTCACGTACTTGTGTCCCATTTGTCTCGGATGAAGACTTGGGTAACTTTTTCCTTCTTTCGGCCGATTCGGGCATTTCACGTCCCACGCGTACCTGTGGCCCAGATGTCCCTTTGCTTCACGGGCCGCCTGGAGGCTTTTCGGCCGATCCGCGCCTAGATGTCCCAAATGTCCCGACTGCTCCTAGGACTAGGACTTAGCCATTTTTTGTGATTTTTCCTGTTTCAATCTACTTGCCTGGAACTGCAAAACTCTGATGCATGTTACTGAAATTTACCTTGGGGGGTAAAATTTTGACAACAGTTTTGACAACTCAGTGGGGTCACCTGCCTGCTAGGTAGAAGATTAGTGGCCTTTTAGCGATCCATTGGGCATGGAGTTATAAGCAATAACCTAAAACGAGCCTGATATCTAATCCCGAGCCTGATACTGCAACTTCTTCTCCAGCAACACTCTGAACTATAGAAAACAACCTGAGAGCAATAAAACCTGTGCCAAAGCACTTAGGGAAATAGAAACCTAACTACCACAGGACAATGTGCATATGCACTTAGAGGAATTAAAAACAATCTAAACTAATATTTACAAGGGAAAACCTTTTCTTTTTTTAGTAGCAATATTTAAGATAGATTCCGTTAACCGGAATCAGAAGTTCCTCTCCATCCAATGCAGACAATTGGAAGGCATTACTATTTTTGCATCCCGTGAGCATGTAGGGACCACTCCAGATGGCATCAAACTTGGAATGCCTTCCTGGTTTTGCCCGATCTGCATCCCATTTCAGAACTAGGTCCCCTTCCTGGAAGGTCCTTGCTCTTTCTCTCTTATCAAACCATCTTTTTACTAAGGCCTGATCCTTTTCAATCGTCTGAACTGCATGTTCTCTGATTTCTTCTAATTCCGTCAATTCTGCATACCTGACCTCCATTGGTTCGAACTCAGATAACTCAAATTACTTCATGATCTCCAAGGCTGGCAATTCTAATGATATAGGCAATACTGCCTCCTTCCCATAGACCAACTTGTAGGGACAATTACCTGTAGACCTCTTTGGTGTTATCCTGTCAGCCCATAATGCTGATTTTATCCTTGTATGCCATGTTCTTTGATTTTCATCCAGAGTCCTTCTGATGATTTTTAGCAAATTCTTGTTTGTGGACTCTGCCTGTCCATTACCCTGCGGGTAATAATTTGAAGAGGTGCTCAAATAGATTCCATTCTTGACAGCCCATTCTGTAATTTTTGAACCTATGAATGCTAATGCATTATCTGATATGATGGTGGCCTACACACCGAACCTGGTTGCTATTTCTTCATAAAATTCTAGTATGTTAGACTCACTTGCCTCTTTGAGCACTACTGCTTCGGTCCACTTGGTGAAATAGTCTGTCGCTGTAAGAATCCACTTGTGGCCTTGACTCGAATTGGGATTGATGACTCCAATGAAGTCCAATCCCCATTGCATGAATGGATGATCTACTGAAATTGGACGAAGGGGCAGTGCTGCTAATCTTCCTTTTCCTGTGAAGAATGCACATTTCTTGCATTTTTTAACCCATGAGTAGCAATCATTGAATACAGTAGGCCAATAGTAACCAGCTTTCATGATTTTGAGAGCTGTTACTCGTGGGGTGAAATGGCCTCCTGCCTCCCCATCATGGAACTCATGTAAGATCCTCTCAACCTGACCTGTCCCAATGCATATTAATAGAACACCGTTGATGTCTTTTTTAAACAAAACACCATCAACAAGCACATATGGAACTGCTTGTAATCTCAAGTACCTTCTTTTTGCTTTGCTCATTTCTGGAGGGCACATTCCCGTCTGTAGGAAATGTATCATATTCTGAGTCCAACAGGGAGTGGACACATCATCATTTTCCTGTTTTTGATCATCTTGTAATAGCAGGACAACGTCTTCTTCATCTTCTGGGTTGTCTGGTTGTTTGGAAGCGAGCTGCTCACATAAACCTTTGCCTCTTACCAGCTTGGTGATCTTGATCTCAATGTCATACTCCATGACACGGGTGATCCATCCTGCCCTTTTCTCATTCAAATCCTTGTTGAGGAGGAAGTCCTTAACCCCAGCATGTGAGACTAGCAACTGGACCTTGTTGTTTGAGACTAAATGCTTGAATTTCTTCAAGCTTCTGATTACTGCAAGCACATGCTTTTCAATAAAAGAGTACCTCACTTCATTGTCATCTAGGCTCTGGCTGAAGAAGGCAATCGGTTGTTCATCATTATCTTTGTTCTGCTGTACCAGAATGGCAGAAATAGTGTCATCACCTCCAAATGCATAAAGGATGAAATCCTTGGAAAAGTCTGGGTTGATGAGAGTGGGTGCTTGGGAGATGGCTTCTTTGATTGCTTCAAAACTCTCCTTGTCTTCTGTCATCAACTTGAAAGCCATGCTTTTCCTTAACATTTTGGTGATGGGCTTGACAAGGGCTGAAAAATCTGGGACAAACCTCCAAACAAAGTTTATCCTTCCCAGGAAACTCTGAAGGGCTTTCTTGTGGCTTGGCAATGGTAGTGCTCTTATGGCTTCAACCCTCTCTGGATCAATTGCTAATCCTTCCTTGGAGACAATATGGCCAAGGAGCTTCCCTTCATGTGCAAGAAAGATGCACTTCTTAGGATTCAAAGACACTCTGAACTTTCTACACCTCTGAAACACTCACCTAAGGTGAAAGAAATGGTCTGCTGCATTCTTTGAGAAGACAGTAATATCATCTAGGTATATCAGCACTATCTTGTTGATCAAGCCTTTGAATGCCATATCCATAGCTGGCTGGAATGTTTCTCTGGCATTCGACAGTCCAAATGGCATCTTCTTGTAAGCATATGTGCCCCATTTGGTTGTGAAGGCTATCTTGAACTGGTCTTCCTCCTTCACCATAATCTGATTGAAGCCTGAGTAACCATCAAGTAGTGAAAACCTTTCTGAACCAGCTACGACCTGTAATATTTGCTCCAGGGAAGGGAGTGGATAATGGTCCTTGAGAGAGGCTCTATTCAAATCTCTGAAGTCAAGACACAGCCTGATCTCTCCACTCTTCTTCCTGACTGGAACTAAGTTGGCAACCCAACTAGAATGCTTGATTGTGAATATGATTCTTGACTCAATCAGCTTGTCCAATTCTTTCCTCATGAGAGGCTCCATGTGTGGATTGACTGGTCTCTATTTCTACCTGACAGGCTTAGTATTTGGATCCAATTCGATGGTATGTTGAGCTAAGTTGGGATTAAAACCTTTCAAGTCTTCATATCTCCAAGCAAACACGTCAGGGAATTCTTGACATAGCTGTATGAATTCACATCTTTCTTACTCAGTTGTCATCTTTCCAATTTGCAATGGCTTGTTCTCTTCTACCAAGATGGATACCGAATCTTCTCTCTTGACCTGAATGTTTGCTTTCTCCTTTCTAAACTAATCATTGGGGTTAAAAATGGACTCCAAAGTGATAAGTCCCTTGGGCAGCTTGTCAGTTCTCAGCTGTATCACTTGGTCACCATATTGTTGTTCCAACTTTTCTTGATTCTTAGCTGAGAACTCAGCTTCTTCTTGCAAGAAAAGGATGATTTTCTGGTCATTCTCAAATACTTGCCAACTGAAATCATTATCCGGCACTGAAGGCCTCACAATCACGTGGATGTTTGGCTATACCTTGTCTTGTTGAATGTTTTCTACAATGTCAAAGGCTGCCCCTACTGCTGCAATCCTATCAGCAGCTTCATTCTCTTTCCTAGGAATGGCTTTGATGCCGGAACCCTCAAAATCTTCCATGAGGTCCCACACCCTATTCTTGTAGCACCTGAGTAGATCATTTTTGGCCTCATGTTGTCCCTTGACCTGATTTACAATCAATTCACTGTCCCCAAAGACTTACAAGTTCTTTATTTTTTTCTTGATTTCCCAATGCATCCCTTGCACCAAGGCTTCATATTCAGCAGTGTTATTGGAGCATGAAAATTGAAATCTAAAAGCTGAATAGTACTTTACTCCTTGAGGTGAAACAAGCATGGCTCCACCTTCTGCACCTTGTCTACTCCTTGATCCATCAAAAAACAGCTGCCATACCTCATTGTCATCCTTGTGGTTTGGCTTGGTGATGCTAGGAATAGGTTGACTTTCTTCATGTATACAATAGACTCCTAGCTCAGATTCTTCTATTCCTTGATAAGGATCAAAAGCATGCACCTTGCTTTCCCATTCATCAAGAGTCAAATCTAGGATACTTCCAACCTTAGTGTCAGCTTCATCAGTGCTAGGGTGATCTTCTTGATCAAATGATGAGCAATTGACATTAATCTGACTTAGAGTGTAGGGCTCAATATGGAAGTTTGCAATAGGTTCAGATTTGATTGTGGCCTTAGTTCCATATCTCATTCTGAATAGCATGTGTGACCAATCAGTGGACAAATATCCCCCAATCTTGGTAGTGAAGTCCCTTGAAAAACAGAGGGCAAAGAGTGGTGGAAGGTCTATGACTGACACATCTTGTAAAACAACAACATTTTGACATGCGTGCAAAGTAAGACTCAAATTTCTAATCACTCCAACTGTTGCTATTGCTGTCCCATCCAACTGCACTACTCCCTTAGATGTTATTTCATACTGGAGCCCTAACTGATCAGCTATCTGTTTAGGCATTACTGAGCTACTTGCCCCAGAGTCTATCATGCAATTGTGCACTAGCTGATTTCCAATGATTAACGAAACATAGAAAGGAGGGGGTTTCAACATCTTACCTTGTTGTCCTCCATGATTTCCCTCAGGCTGGGCAGCATTTGTAAGCACTTTGTCTTGTATCTGCTGATTCGAAGTTGGCCAGTCCTTCATGGCAGCTTGCAGCAGATCTCTTTGGCCTGGGATAGCTAGAGATTCCCACATAGATATATTGACGTTTGTTTTCTTCATCTGATCAATGATATTGAATGGTGATGAAGGATCTCTCTGCTGCCCCTTGGTTTGCACATTTACTCCTTGTATGTGGGCAGCAATAGCTGGCATTTGAGTTGGCCTAGGGGTTGTTCTTGGCTGTCCTTGTGCATTTGAAGCGGGACTTTGCTTGCCAATCATTTGTGGAGCCATGGAAGGTTGTGGATTGGCTGGGGCTAATGGCTGTTCTTCACCCAAATTTCTCCTTTTTGACCTTGTGTTTGCTGCAACACACCTTGAGAAACTACCTGGTTCATGCCACAAAAATCCTCTGCTTGCCAATTTACCAATGTGGTGTCATTTGGGGTTGATTGCTGTTGGAATGTTTCTTGTTGTTGGTTGTTTTCTTGACTATTCTCACCCTCCACACCAGTAATTGTTACCATTAAAGCTTGAGTCAAAGCACCATTGAAGCACATGGATTGATTATAAGGCTCATTACATGGAAAACACCAATCATACTCCTGGGCAATGTTGTTTTGTGCTGGTACTAATGCCCTAGAGGCAAATATGGCATTTGGATTATAGGGCTGGAATGGTCTATTGACAGGAGGCCTTGTTTGATTCATATTTGCAGCTGGATTAGGTGGCCTTTGAGGCTGATATGGCTACCTATTAGGTTGAGCTTGAGGCTAATACAAAGGTCTAAAACCTTGAGCTTACTGTCTTTTGAGAGTGACCAGCTCATTGCCTAGATTTTGCAATTGCTTCATGACCTCTTGAAGCTCATTTGGGGCACTTGGAGAAGAAGTGGAAGCTTCATTTGAACTCTGATTTCTAGGAGTGGGAATAGGAGCTAAGATAGGTGCTTGAATAGCACTTGGGCTCTCTAAACTTAGATATAATGGCATTGGAGGCCTAGGAGCCAATTTACCAGCTTGGATAAGACAATTTTCGGCTCTAATGGCAATGCTATAAGCAGCAGGTAAGGTTGTGCCTCCCATAGATTGAATTAACATAGAAATATCAGAATTCAAAGCTTTAAGATAGTATAGAAAAGCACCTTCTACTGTTGGCCTGACTGCCACTAGAATCCTATCCCAAGACCTTTGAAATCTGAAGTTGAAATCAGTCAGTTGCTCGTTTGGGGCTCTCTTGATAGTTGTCAATTGTTCTAGTAGAGACAAATTGTCTCCCTTTTCTCCAAACTGCTCATGAAGTGCAATACACAGCTGATTCCAGTTTGTGATAGAGCCAGCTCCAAGGCTCCTAAACCATTGCAATGCTTTCCTCTTGAATGAAGACGCCAACAATTTGATAGCTACATCCATTTCATTTATCTCATGGATTGCACAGACGTTAGCAATGTATTTTACATGATCACCAGGAGTGGTATGATTTTCTCCAGTAAAAAATGGAATGTTCTTCAATGCTGCAATTGGAACTGGATTCTGTGCATTGAGGGCAAGTGGGCTGCTACCAGTGAAATTGACAAAGGGATTTGCTAGTTGCGCCATTCTGATTGGTCGAAGGACTCTTGAATACTGAATAAAAGGCCGAGTAGGTGGAGGAGTTGAGAGAGTTTTGTTTGGTGGAGATGGAGATCTTTGAATCCTTCTTCCTCTTTTCCTTCTTCTTGGAGATAATTGCAGGTATTCAAACAACACTTCTTCTTCTCCAACTCTTGACCTTGTGATTCTTCTCATAAGCTCTCAGGCCTGCACTACTGAAACCAGTTGATCTTCCTTTTAGAGTCGCCAGATATGTGAATAATAGCTCTTTTCAAGCAAGAAAATTGCAGCAGATGCATATCAACTTTGCTGCAACAAAAATGAGACCTCTAGGTCCCACCCGGCGTGCCAAAACTGTTGATGCAAAATCACAGCACCCCTGGATGCAGATCAAATTTCTAGGCTGATCACTTTGGCATCCAGTGTGATTGCATAACATTGAATCCTTTCTCTAAGTGTGGGACTTGAAAAAATGAGAAAGGATTCTCCAGAGAAAGCTGGTTCCTATTCCTCTATTCAGATGCACACGAAATATGCAGAGGGTTTTCTCAAAACCTAATCTAATCTGCCAAGGAGACAAGGTAAGAAGATGCATAAAATAAATCTAAGCTAATAGAGATGATGCACCGAGGAATGAAGAACACCTATTTTTCCAGTGAACACAGATCATTTGAATGTGATATAAGATCATGTACAGATGACAAAACCTGCAGTGAAAGACCAGGAGGATGCAAAAATGAACACAGAGAGGGCTGAAAATCATTCACAGACATGCATTACTTGCTCCAAAGATTGATACAATACAATACAGAATGCCATGAGGCAGAATAGTACTACAGTTCAAATGAGAGGTTCGAAATCCACAAATTCACCTGAGGAGAAGAAGGGAGAGGCAAAACAGAAAAATGTTCGACCTTTGAAAAGAAGCTCCTCTTTACAATATATAGAAAGAATGAGAGAGGGAAGAGAGAGAGGAAATCCAAATCTACCCCAACCACCTCTAGGTTGCATTCCATTCATCTCATTATGGCAGAAGTGGTGGATCCTAGCAAAACGGTGGGCTGTCTAATAGAAGCGGTGAACTGTCTGCTGCATTAAAGTTGTTTGTTGAAGCATTACTTCTGCTTGTTATTTCACGCCAGAGGCGTTTCTTGATTTTCTCTCTCCAAACTGAACCAAAATGCAAGATTGACCCTGGAATCATGTAGATAATTTTACCAGCTGTCCATTGATATAAAGAACGTGCCAATCTGAGCTCTGGATCGAAAGTTATGGCGATTTGAAGATTTAGGGAAAAAACGGGCCAAAACGTGTTTTGGAATCTTTTCCGCACTCTGCCACCTAGATGACACGTGGCACGTGCTGATTGGATGAGAAATTCTCTCTCCTCTACCTTTCACGGGCTTTCCTTTTGAAATTTCCTTGTGGGCCCCTTAAACTTGGACACGTGGCGCTATTTCATTTTGTTCGGGTCAGTGCTCGAAACCTCACCCTTTGACTTTTGGACTATCTCTCTTGTGACATGTGTCGTGATTTTATTGGTCCGTGGGTTTGCCAGATTTTCGCGCCCTTCACATCTTTATGTCCCGGATGTCCCAAAATGTTTGGGACAAAAACCTCCGATCTGCCCGAAATGGGCTTCCTCGTCCCTCATTTGCCAATGACATGTGGCGCAATCTGATTGGCTCTCAGCTTTTTCGGCTATCCGCGTCCCTTGCGTCCCTACGACCCAGATGTCCCAGTATGAACTTTCTCTGTTTCGGCCGAACCAATCGGTTCACGTCCATTTCTCCCAAATGTCCCAGTACTTCGTGGGACAAATTCTTCTGGTTCGCCCGATCCGGCTGATGCGCGTACCTATGGCCCAGATGTCCCTTTACTTCACGGGCCGCCTGGAGGCTTTTCGGCCGATCTGCGCCTAGATGTCCCAAATGTCCCGACTGCTCCTAGGACTAGGACTTAGCCATTTTTTGTGATTTTTCCTGTTTCAATCTACTTTCCTGGAACTGCAAAACTCTGATGCATGTTATCGAAATTTACCCTGGGGGGGAGAAATTTTGACAACAGTTACAATTGTAGAGTTTAGGGGAAATATATTGACTATTAGAAAATGTGTTAATTGAAGAAAAGATTGTACTTGAAGGATCTGTAAATAAGGGAAGACAACAAAAACTTCTTATCTTATTCAAGTAGAGAGTCATAAAGCTTACAATGCAGAAGATGGAAATTATGGAAGAACAAGTTGAACCAGTTTTAGATGAACTTGATGATGTGATTTAGGATTTAATAAAGTATAATTCCTCTAAATATCCATAGAGTATTGAGTAATTTATTCAATTGTTTCAGTAGTTAATGAATGAGGCTATCATTCCTTTTAGTATAAAATCCTTGGATAAGCTGGCAAAACTTCAAGATGATGTTGGTCATTTGGGATCATATCTTGGGAAGATAAAGGGAGGTTAAAAAATTATGGAAAGGGAGTTTTTGATGTTGAAGACATAAATGGAGGTTGTAGCACAAGAAAATGATGATGTGATTAAATACATTAGGGGTCAATATGCCATTTATAGAGAGAAGCATAAAAATGAAGATGCAGGTGAATACAAGGGAAAAGATAAAAGTGAAGAGAAAGATCAAGAAAATAATAAAGATGTTAATTTAGAATAATTATTCTACTTTTCCTCTTTATTCCTCAAGTATATCCATTGTAAGACTTAAGTAATCTGGTGGTCAATCATCGTTACTTTAAGTTATTTGAAAAATTCAAATACATGATGGTAGTTGTGGGATAGTTATTATGGTTTTAAATGTTTGAACATTTTAGGTTATTATGTGGCATGAAACGAAGCTTTTGAGAAGGAAAGTTCTCAATTCCCAACTATTTATTAGTTATTCATTAATTGAAGTATAATGGATATTGTTTCCTTGTGCTTTACTTGTGATGACTATAAATAGAAGAAGATACCTATGGGTTAAGGGGGAGAATTTTTGGGAAAACTATTGTTATATGTTGTACATGGTTGTATTAAACTTTGTGTTAAAATAAATAGATGTACACGTTGTAAGAAATTGACATTTGAATAAGAAGAAAGAAGTATTTTTGGTTATTAAATTTGTCTACTAAAGACTGTTTGTTCAATTTGTAAATGTTAATGATAGACTTTGTGTTATCTTAGCTTTCCTAATAGTGGGATTCTTTTCACTTTTTCTTAAAGTTGTGAGATTTTGTCAATGATTTTTTATTCCGTGTCAAAGTAACTTACTTTGAAAAATACTTGTTGAACACACTTCCTACCTTACATAATTCATTTTTAGTTTCCATTTTCTACATCTACTTATTTAGTTACCGTGCAGATGCTTACTTGCTTCCAAATTCTTTAGTTGTGGCTCACGAGTTATTCTATTAAAGTAATACCCCAAAATAGTTAGATAGGTAATAGAATACACAAATAAATCACATTAGAGATTCACTATCAAATGAAGGGGATTTATCCCATGACTTTCTAGGTTGTATGTTTATCCAAGCATAAAATCTAGCCAACAAGCATATTGCAAAATAAATTTATTAGGAGAAAATACAAAGTGTGTCTACACACTTGGGTATCTTTTCCTTTAAGTATGTAATTTTTATTTCATACTTAAATGGTAAGGAATATAGACACTCAAATTTGGAAATATATCCTCTGACACTACTAATATTGACATTACACACTTGTATCAAACAATAAACTCCTCACTCTTACTCAACATCTTGATAGATCTTTGGTTGTTTATTTTTTAATAATTGCTGAGATAGAAACTTAATAACTACTAAGATACAATCAATTTTCTATCTCAAGTTTCTATGAATCAATAGATATATTTTTAGAATCCATTTTCATGTTTCTCCTAGAGGTATTATGGTGGATCTAAGTGTTGTGAGGTGGTGCGTGATTATTCATGCTCAACTATTATTGTATTCATTTTGGTTTACATGATAGCATGATATAAATCACTATGTCACACCCCAAATTTTCCTTATGTTTTTTCATAAAAATAATTTGTGGTATAAAATAATTTACGAACATATGAGGATTAGAACTATTACGTGGTTTTTTATGTAGTTATACATACATACATACATATATCCCAAAAGGATATATACTTAGTCATAGATGTATGCCCAAAATTGTAACTGTGCTTGTCCTCATACATTCATGGATTATTCAATATTCATAACTTATTTTATGATATACTTATTTGGATGCTTTTACCTTACCTTGTTGGTGTATGTGATGATTTCACAATTTTGACAAGTTATTACATTTTTGCACTTGCATTAATTGATGTTTTGAAGTAATAATTATTTGGATGGTATGACTAACCTTCTTGTGCTGTTATATCAGTCATAGACTGTAAAGCACAAAAATGGCATTCATTTCTGATCAGGTAATGTGCTTGATCATCAACAAGGTAAACAATATTTATTTTGATATTCTACATGGCAATTTTAAAATGATAAAGTAAAACTCAATTCTTGAATGGGTCACAGACCATAACTTTGATTCTTAAGTGAATCTAGGCATGAATAAAGGTAAATTTGTATATTTTAATTCTTAAAGATCATAAGACCATGGTAAATTTGGTACATTTTTTATAATTGTTATGGGACTAAGCCCAAGAAATTATAATTTTTGATGACACTCTTCAACCCTAAGACGTGGAGGTAAGATTAATTGTTGATAGGCAAGTTCTAAGACCCCAATGCATATTTTTTTAATGTTATTGAGTATAGTATTCAACAATATCTTTTAGCATTTTGAATGTTTATTAAATAGAATTTGTTCATTGGTCAACCCCATAAAAACTTGGGAAATTTAATGGTTTTATTTTCAAGTCTTCTACCGATTGTTTAAATTGTAATGCAAGGTTGGTAAGTGTTAAGCATAGATTGTTTGAGTATTATTAGGTACAATTTTCATCATGCAAGCTTTGGTTATTATTTAGTTTAAAGAAATCTGGGACCGCTCGAATACACCGCCATTATAAATTGGAGGGAAAATAAAAATAAATCTAGGCCAGACTATGCATTAGCAATGCAAAAATTAAATACATTCAATACATGCAGAGAATCCTTGGGTTCATGAAACTTCCTCGGGAAGCTTTAGGAATGTAATATTGTTTTCGCTTTCATTCTTGATCTCTTCTTGTTGTGATCTGTGCATGGTGGAATATATGATGATTCTTTTGAGAGTTTTTTGCATTCTTCCTTACTAGAAATAAATTTTTTTCATTATTGAATCAATGGCATCGATGTTATATAGAACTGTAGACATTTATGACTTCTTATTTGTTAAATTTTCTATGAGACTTGATTAGGAAGAAATTAAGAAATATTGCATAAGTTTTCCAATCTTCAGGAATGGATTATCTTAACTCTTTTCATGTTGTTACATTTCAAACTATATGGAATTATTAGGTTTTCTCTATTTGTAAATAAATCATTTTTTAAATTTAGATTTGAATTGATATTTTTTATTATGGAAAGGAAAATATTTTTCCCTAACTCGGTATCTCACAAAATAATGGGAAATACGGACATTCGCAACCAAAGCTAGACTTTATTATGTTTATTATTTTCATTGATTACAAGCATTATTATGTTATAACCTGTGACGACATATGAAATGGGTTTGAGTTTAATTTTGTATAAATATTTCTGGTTTGTAAGGGATATGCCCTCCTTGTCTGCATGCTTTAGAATTTTTAAGTGACAATAGATCTATATTTTGAGATGGGACGACTTTTGTTAAATAGGGATTTTTTGTGTTTTGTTAAATATTGTTGTTGTTTGCAACTTTGAGAAAAGATAATACCTCTGCATGAATCTGGGGCACTGGAGTTTGGTTATTAAATATTTTTCTTAAAACCCCAAACAAGATCTCTTTTGAAACGATACATTCAACTTTGGAGTTCATTATTGTAGACACAAAAATCACACACTTTAGACATTATTTAGTCACAGTCTCATACTGTTTAGAAGGTTTTTGAGTGAAGAAATTAATAATTAACCCCCATCTTTTGGCCATCTTACTTTATTTTCTTTCATCATTCTTGACCTCTTGCACCTGCATGCCCATTCAAATTTTATCGTTTCACATTATTTTAGCTTTAATTGGGGCACCCATGGGTGCCTTGGTCCCACCAGGGGTGCCCCGATCCTTTTTTAACTTTCCCACCACTTTTTGGGAACTTTCTATCCATTTGAACTTCTTATCTTTTTGGTGGTTGACCATCTCAGGGTTAATTATGAAATTAGATCAAGAGAACCTTATAAATATAAGGTTATAAGACCATAATGATGGACCAAGCACTAGTAACTACTATCATCCCCCTAGGGTTGCACTCATCTTAGGAATTTGGAGATCATTTGCATACATTCATCTCCATCACAAAGGACAAGGTTGGTTCATCTAGATCACACAAGCATATGAGGGGATTCTATCCTATTCCATCCACCATTCTACTACATTTTTACATCTAGTTATTGCTTACTACTTCACAAAGTGTCACTGGCACAAAATAGGCTAGGGTACATGATGCACACACGCACTAGAACTACATTTGGGTCTAGAATGTATTGCAGAGATTAGTTAGTATGTCCACTATTGTGGCATCTAAGGTCATTTTGACCTATTCATTTCCATTCTTATTTTTCTTAGGGTTTGATACTTCTTTTGGTCTCTTGCATGTCTTTCTTTCATCTTGGATTATCAGCGAAATCTAATGTAGTGCATTGAATCTGATAAGACACATAGTGAGGGTTTCAGACCACCTACTGAACCTATAAAACTCACTTTTGGACATCCTTAACATACCAAAGCACCCATACTCAAACTGGGGCACCCACAGGTGCTCTAGTCTTTCTCTAGGTGCCCTAGTCTAGATCTATTTTTTTAGAACCTTTGTACAATCGTTCCTACTTCCATATTATTCTATTTATTCTATGACACAATCCAGTGAGCTCCTCTTATTAGCTAAGTCACTTCCTCACTCTTCTTGCATATTAGGTTTTCTTCTTTCATTACCTTAGTTTCTTGGGTCATTTTTCGTAGTCATTTACTACATTTATTTACTATATTACATGTTGTTCTAGATTATATTAACTACTATTATTCCACATTTTAGTTAATTTTAGTTAATCACTTTGGTGAACCTAGTATTCGAATCCACCTTTGGTTTATGGATTTTATCATCTTTTCTATCATACCTTCTAATGTCTCTCAAGTCTCTTTTCTTCAATTGATTCAAATGCACCCATCTTGTAAATATGCTCTTTAAAAAACCCTAAAGACTATGTCTCTTTCTATCAAAATATTACCTACCCAAGTCAACGCTATTTTTGGTCATATTTTGTAGGACTCCCTTGATTCCAAATCTAATCAATCTATTTGCAAATCCATTCAAGCTCTTCATTATTTATTTCAAGATAAATTTCAGTCTATGGAATCCATGATTACATCTCTCAAACCTGAAATCCAACATCTTAAGAATGCTTCTTAGGCTCATGTTTGTTCTCCTTCTACATCACATCTTCAGTCTATGTCTAGTACATGTGCTTACATCCGTAAACCTCAAGTCATACCATCACCAAAGCCTCTCATCTTTGACCATACTACTAAACAACATGACATTCTTACTGAGCTCCTTCATCATCAATTGATCATTTTACCAACTACTCATTACTATCCTCCTTATCGAATAGCAAAATATCAAGGTAGTCCATATTGAAATTATCATCGACTCAATGGAAATAATGAAAATGAATGTTATGCCTTACAATGAAGAATTAAAAATCTTGATGTATTTATTTTTAAACCCACCAAAGAACAAGGGAATACCATGCGCGTCAACCTATCACCCAGCGGGCATTGGGCGCTCACCCGAGGCACACGTGGGTGCCGAGTCTCTCTTTTATGTGAGTTTAGTGGGAAAGCATCATCTATTATAGGAACTTAAAAATATTGAGTGGACACGAGACTTACATTCATCATAGAGCTCAGAATGGCTTCTAAATCAATGCAGTCATTTTAGACAAAAGGATACTTAACAATTTATAGAACTGAACTGAAAAGGAAATGTATAGGAGTTTATATTAATTCATATAACACATATAAAATAGAACTACGTAGATATATGTATAAACCAGAGTCTATTATATTTATTTTCCATCATATCTAACAACCTCATAACATGCATTAGATCCATTACATAATATCACAGTATGGTAGACCGAAGTCATACATCATAACTCGATTAGAGTCCTCCTAAACATGAAAATAAAATTTCATACCCAAACCCCTTGATACATCCTTCCCCTATAGATCATCTACCCAACCCAATAGAGTTTCTCATAGCATTTATGTAGAGCTCCACTCTCTATTGATCTATCTCCATCTCTCTTAATTCCTCTGCAGGAACTTGTTTTTATAGGCCTCTTGAAGTGTCAACCCACCTTTCTGAGGCTTCATATTCATCACCAAGTGTCTAAATGTGGTCCTCCATAGGATCATGCTCCTCCAGGACTGAGCTCTCCACTCCTTTCCATGATGGTCTTCTAGAATCTTCCATCAGAGGGAATATTCCTTCCTAAGACAACACGTCGCCAAGGTGGCACCTTATCCACTCCACATGCGCAGTTGGGTCATGCTTTTCATGTGTCCTGCTTGATATACAAAATATGGCTAAGTCCTTAAATCATGCTTTGTCTTGTGCACACGTGCTACCTGTTCTATTAAACCCTCCTAGAACCCTATCTTCTGTGCTTTCTCCTTACGTGCCCTTATTTAACAAGGCCTTGCACTCCCACATGCCTTCTAATACTTATCCAATAAATTAGGGTCCCAACATCACCCCACACTACACTTGTTCTCCACCCACGGGAATACGTCTTTAATGAATAAAGAATTAAAATGGATCCTAGAAGAAATAATGATTTGGATAAGAATAAGAGAAAGATGAATTAGGAAAGATGAAATAATGGAGAAGTGTTGTTACTGTTATAATAAGAGAGGAAAATATTTATTCAATTCGGCCATAAAAATTGTTCCAGGCATCAACTTCATTTTGTGCTTTTTGGCAAAGGTCCCCAACTAGGGCACTTACCTCATCAAAAATCAGTTTATCTCCTTGAGTATTCACTACCTCAACCACCCCTTCCAATTACTCACCGACATCCTCAAGCGCATCAATGGCTTTAGACTTCTTCTCAACCTCAGCTCAAATCCTATCCCACCCCACTCTGTTCCCTTTGTTCTTCTCTTGGAATTATTTGAGATCTACCTCGTGAGGGGTGACAAGAATTCTCGCCACTCCATCCCTATCTATATAGTTGTCATATGTGGCCTTAACATCTTTGCTAGTAATTTTTACATCAACAAGGACCTTACTGTACTTGGAAATGATTGCTACAACCTTCATTTTTTCTTCCATTTCCAGATGCACTGATACCTCTTCCACAGACTCTAAGGCCAGTGGATGCCTCTCCATGGTGAGGATAGGTGTTGAGTATTCTATGCATTTACGTGGGTGGTGCTAGGTCCAAATGCTTCAAAATAATGGCATCTGTGATGGATTCTCTGTACTTATATACCTCTCACACCATTTCCTTATCTTCCCTTAGTTCACGCTTTATCTGCGCACTAATTAGTTCCTCCTACTTTAAGTTCTTAGTCCTTTCTTTGAGATCTTCTTCCCTCTTCTCCAGGTATGCCTCTAGGAATTTTACCCTATCATTCCTTTCGAATAACCTGGCTTCTAGTTCAGATGAGACTTTATTCAATGTATTACAAACTTATTCATCCAAAAAATTTTGAGTGCTCACCAAGGGGTTGTCTCCTTTTGACTCAGGCACCTACATTATTGCCCCTTGGCTTACCTTGAAGTCTAGCTCATCGATGTGGGACTCAATTACCCAATAGAGAATTTTCCTTGTCTAAGGGTATGCACCTTCCTCATCAAATGACTTCATAGCCAAGACTTGATCTATTGGTAATGTGCTTTGGAAATGCGCATGCAACACCTTGTTTGGATCATCAATATATTCCATTATTGGTCTTTGGATCTCCATACACTTTCCTCCTGTGCACGTGCCCTTAAGAATACATACCATCAAACTGGGGCCTCTTCTTGTGTTGCTATGATATTTTCACATGCTTTCTTCTTTATCTTCATGCATAATTATTTTAGCGCTACGCTCTAACTCTTGTTCGACCAAGGATTCAATTATTTCTACCGCCTCATTTACATGCTTCTGCATGAGGCTTGGAGTCTTATTTTTTGTAATCACTTCTTCTCTTCCTCCCTTATTTTTGGTTCCTTCCTCCTCCTAGCTACCCTTCCTTTGCACAAAGAGAAACTCATTTTTCTCTTCTCCACCCTCTTCTTCTTAATCATGCACATCAAACACCAGTGGTTCCTGGGATCCTTCAAATTCATCTTCTTCATCATCATCCCTCTCTCCTCTGTAGGCCTCTAAGCTCTCTGTGTCCTCCGAATCAACCTCCTCCATCACCTTCTATTTTTTCCTAATTAGGGATTCCAGTATAGGAGATTTTGCTCTTTCTTCTTCCTCCTCCAGTGACTTCTCCTTCTTGATATGATTTTCTTGTTATGGTGCATCATCTTTGATTAGGGACATCTTCCTATGTGTGTAAGTGCTAGTTCTAGTGCTTTTCCCTAGGGCTCCCACTTGTGATGCACTTTGGACACTTGGTGCCTTCTTCCCTTGCCCCTATTCTTTTCCTTTCTTTGTCGGCACGGCCTTCTTTCTTCCCATGGGGTCTTCAGGAATGGAGACATCACATTTTAGGTATGTTCCCTTCTCAAACTTTGTTCTTATGCATAGATATACCCTTACTTCGGTCTCTCCTACTATTGGAAAAGTTAGGGGCTTTGTTATTTGAATAGGTGGTAGATATACCTTTCCACGTATGTTCACTTCTTGGGGTAAATGAGCTTTCTACGTAGCTCTATGTGGTCTTGATCTACCCCACTAAGGTCGAACCTTAGTCTTTTAGCCTCTTTAAATTAGTTTACCCCTGCTTGGAAATACTGAGTGGTGAAGGAGAAGGGGAGTTTACACCAGAGGCCCATGTTTTCATCTGTCAATGCAGAAATGCTAGTACACTACACATTTGGCTTCTCCATCAACGAATAATGGAGGCTACTCTGGGATCCTCCACTCTGCCTCAAACAATTTTCTTAAGAACTTATACCATTTTTCCAGGTGTGCCTTGTGAGCAGTCATCATGTTGTTGTAAGTGTACTTTGCAAATATTTTAGCGGGTGAGGGGTCTTCCTCTGGATATTCCCAAATAAACTTGTCTACCACATCTGAAACTCTGATTTCTGAAAAAAAAATTGTCAGGAGGACATTGCTAAAAAATATCTTGTCTCCCTCTTGCACATTACTAATAATTTCATCTGTGATGAAGGAAGACAATTGTAGACGGTGTCTTCTGACATTTTCCTACACACATTTAACTAGGCCTTATTTACCTATGTCTACCTTTCTTGGTCATTTAGATTTTTCACTAGGCACGCATCCATTCTCATGATAGGTTCTTGGATATCCGTGATATCAAATTATTGTGACCCCTTATTATAATCATACATGTAGACGATTACTTTGATGGCTTCCTTGTCATGTAGGTCATCATCTATATTTTCTCCTTCACATATGAGGCCTGTGTTTTAAAATCAACTGAGGATTTATACACATTGTTTTCCCTGCGAAGTAAAATTGATCCTCATGTATGTGTGACATCAACCATTGAAAGAGGTGCTCAGGTTTTCCAAAATAAGGCAACTCATAGAGTTGTAATAATCCTACCTTCTCCAACTTCACTTTTACGTCATCGTTATAAATAGGCAAAGCCTCTGGAGTCCTTTTGTTTGTTGGGCACACTAGCTCCAACGCCATTTCCTTTTCTTTTTTGCTCGTGTGATGGTTGTAATTACTCATTGTCATGTTTCTTGAGTTGGACTCCCATTATTTCCCAAGAAAAACCCCATCTGGGTACTGCATCTCTGCGTACCATTCTTCATTCATGCTTACAGGGGTTTCTGGTTATTTTCCCTTACCTTTTCCCTTTCCCTTTTCTTTGGGCTTCTTAGGTTATATAGATGGTTTCTTAAGTGTCATGGTTTAGGTTATCTTAACACTTCAACTTATCTTACTTACTCTCCTTTTCTACCTCCTCTAGTCCCAAATCTCAAACTTGTGAAGAAACCCTTTTTAGCCTGTGCCCTAACTATCAAACCCTAACTGGAATAAACTCTTTCACAAGATGGTGCTTCTCCACATCTCTTTTTCTCTACACCTATGAATTTATTTCATTCTTGTTTACATATCAAATCTATTCACTCATGGTTAAATTTCTCAATTTTTTCTTTACAGGGATCAACTCTGGAAAACCTAGTTCACAAGATCTCTTCTTTCTTCGTATTCAAAAATGTTAATAATGAAGTTCTCGACCTTATATTTATAGTTTTTCCCACATTTTAGCATTAAATGCCACTTCACCTACAACCATACTTCAACACTTATTGCAGATTTTTCCACTAAGCTGGACTCTAGAACCCCAACTCATGCACCCAACCTTGTATGGACAATCCTAAAAACTTCTGGCGTGTAACCAATTTATCTGACAAAATACTCTTATGCACACATTAATAGTGTTGAAGGTACTTCTTCCATCATCATGATTTTTTCTATTGCCTACCTCATGTTATTTTTGCACTTCTTTCTTCCATGTATGTGGAACCAAAATGTAGCCTTATTCTAATACCAACCATTCTTGTTCACCTTTTCTCTTATTTGCTTTCTTCCACATGGCCGTTCAACTGGGCTTTCCAACACAATCCTTCCTGGTACTTCACACTTTTCTCTTTCCTAAATTATTCCACCCCACACTAAAATGATTTGTGGTCCTCTGTGTATTCACAACCTTCAAAAATTAAAGAGGTTACCAGCACCTAAGGTGCAACAAAAAACAGCAACGAGAAAGGGAAACATAAGAAAAGAAAAAGGCATTAAAGGAAATCCTAAACTATCTGGCAATATTGCCATATTATAAACACAAAGAAGAGTTATTTATAGTAGAGCTTCAGCCTACTCCCATTGAAGTGTCCTTGAAATATCTTCCCATCCAGCGCTTATAACTGGAGAAAACCTAAATCAAGGATGTACGAGATGATATAGGGACCCAACCAATAGATTTTTAACTTCCCAAGATGACGCAAAAACTTGGAATCATATAGTAGCACCATCTGCCTAACCTCAAACTTTTTTTTCTTAATGTGACCATCATGCCATCCCATTTTTTTTACTTTTTCAGTCTTCTGGCACCACCTAGCGAGTGATCGTATTTCATCTAATTACATTAACTTTTCAATTCTATCTTTCAGCACTTATTCATCACCTAATCCTCCTGTGCGTGCTATATATAGAGAAGGTAACATGAATTCAACTGGTAGGACAGCCTCCATACCAAACACTAATTGAAATGGTGTGGCCTTATTAAACCTCTTGTAGGTTATCATACATGCCCAAAGAATGGCTGATACTTTTTCATCCCAATCTTGTCTACCAACGTAACAAATTTTTGTTAGGGTATGACTTAGTATTTTTTTAAATGCCTCCGCAGTTCAATTTGATTGATGATGGTAAGGGGTAGTCTTGTGATGAGACACCATGAATTCTTCTAACAGAATCCTTATTGTCTCATTTAAGAAATGTGTACCCCTGTCACTAGTCAAACTCAAAGGGTATCCATACCTTGTAATAATGTTATCCCATAAGAACCTTGATGTAGTAGCTATTGTACAATCCTTCGTAGGCACTACTTCTACCCACCTTATCAAGTAATCTATGCAAGTGATTAGATAACGTGACCTAGTCGTATGTGTGGCTGGTGTAATAGGGCCTACAAAGTCTATAGCCCTCTTTTTGAATGGTTTGGTGCTAGGAATAGGGTGCAGAATAATTTCATCTCTTCACCTCGGTTTTCCAATGCACTGACAATGGTCACACGCCTTGCAATATTCCTTATAGTCTTGATATAGGGTCTCCACCATAATCTGGTCATTAGTATCTTGCGTACAGTGACATCACCTACATAGTGCCCACCTGCACTACATCCATGCACATCTTCTATTATAGCCAGGCACTTGTGTTCTAGCACACACTGGCGTATAATCCCATCATGTCCTAATTTGTACAAATCCCCATTGATCAACATGTAGGGCGCGAAGCGTATAGCCAACTATTTTTTTATCTAATGCCTTCATTCCTTCTGGCACTACACTTGTCTTGAGAAATATTGTAATATCTTCTAAGTTTGAGGGCACACACCATAACCTAAATAGTTTTGCATCTGGTATGGTGTCCTCAATGCTTTGCGTGTTCTCCCCTAAATCAATTCTAGAAAAATAATTAGGTCCAGAATTACTTTTTCCTGGTTTGATAACCATCGTGAACTCAAATTCTTGGAACAATAGTACCCACTGACATATGTGCCCTTATAGAATGGGCTAATTCACTAAATATTTCAATGCCATATGGTCAGTGTAAAATATAAAAGGGGTCGCCAGCAAATACTGTCTAAACTTGTGAAGTGCATAGATCATTAACAATGCCTTGCACTTAGTTGTAGTATAATTCTACTCCATTGGTGTCAACTTCCTGCTTGCAAATCATAAAGGATGATCAAAAATCCCTTCACCAGGCTATGCAAGTACATATCCAATGGTGGTTTTTGAGGAATCAACATGAACATGGAAGGGCTTATCTCAAGAGTAGAATTGTAGTATGGGCGCAGTGATAATCATATCCTTTAAAGTGTCAAATGTATTTTGTTACGGCTCTCCCCAATGGAAGGAACTCTTGTGTCTAAGTAACTCTTCTAAAGGCGCAGTGATCTTGGCATATCTCTTAATGAACTTCTTGTAGTAACTTGTGTGTCTAAGGAATCCGTGCACTGCACTTTGACTAGTGGGCTCCCCCAATCCCACAATTACTGCAACTTTGGCAGTATCTACTAGTAATCCCTCTCTACATATGATGTGCCCCAATAATGTTCCAAACAAGGTAGCAAAGGCACATTTCTTAATGTTGAGGGATATTCTCAACTGCTGACACCTTTCAAACATTAACCTTAAGTTGTCATAACGGTCCCTCACTAACCCATATACTATCTAATCATCCAGGTAAACTTGAATAAATTTATGGATGAAGTCCTAGAAATCTTGCAGCACAATGCGCGAGAACACATCAGGTGAATTCTTCCACCCAAAAGGCATGACTATATAGGAAAAACTTACCCGCTCATTGGTGAAAGTTATCTTTCTCTAGTCCTCCTTCATAATACTTACTTGGTGATAGCCCGAGAATCCATTTGTGAAAGATTATACATCACGTCTTATCACTCCCTCTAGGATTTCTTCAATAAATGAGGTTGGGAAAGGATCAATGACACACACTAAATTCATGTCCCTATAATCAACACATATCCTTATCCTTCCATACTTCTTGATACTAATCACCATTGGACTTATCCATTCTAACTCTTCTACAACCTCAATGATACCTGATGATATCATTTTTTCTATCTCCTCATTGACCTTTACGCACAAATTGGGATTCATCTGGTATGTCCTCTTCTTTATTGGTCACGCACCTTCCTTTAGCTTTATCCTCATCTCTCCAAAGGAATGGTGGATTCCTATAAGCTCATGGTACCCATGTGGGAACAAATCTTGGAATTCACATAACAGATCAATGATTTTAGAGACTTCTTTCTCTGACCAATGGTCTCTAATGTTACCATTTTTCATCTTTAAAGGTTCATGGTATGTGTGCACCCATTCATCAGCACTATCTATGACCTCGTGCATCCCTATAGAATTGTTAACATCTAAGCTTTCCACCTCTTCCCCATCAATAACATACACCATCTTCCCATTTTCTTTCTCTATACATGTGTGTTCAAGTTATGTCTTATGCTTCTTCTTCCTCGAAGTGCGCCTCCAGGCCAAGTTCACCTAGCAATTCTTGTATTTTTTCTTCCGCGATAGCACTATCCCCTATTGTAAGGTGCTTGAATACTTGCAATGCCTTATGTATTGATGGATTTGTACACTGATACTCAAATGTGTGAATGAGATTAGCTACCAATTCTTACCAATTACTAGTTTGACGGCACATCTCTGAGTGGATGTACCATGCGCACACATAACCTTACATGATGGAATACAACTTGCGAACCCATAATGAAGGTGGTAATGCTTTTGTGCTCCCCATCCAAGCTATCTCACATGCTTGGATATGGAAGGAAGTGGTCTCTTTACCATGGTAGTCTTTTATAGCTATGGGCACATTACTTCTTCAAAACCTTATGGAGAAGGCAATTCTCACCTCACGTCATTCTAATAGGTTCTCCAGATGTGTTTTCCACCATCACGCAATAGTTCTGAGTAGAATGTAGTTAAAAATTATCCTCATTTCCTCTTCATTTCTCCAATGGGTCTCCATTTCTTACAAGAAATCTTCTGTATTAGCCCCTCTCGAGTAACTTGGTAGTTTTCTCCCTCCTAGGCACCGGATTGCACATGCCTTTGTCACCTTGGTTACCAATCCCCTTAAATTTCATCTAATCAACTCATAGGTCCCATGCACCCAATTTTCACACATAGTGCTTATGGTATCACTCACAGACTAGGAATTCTCAAACTAGATAACTCCTTTAGGGTGAATTATCTTAGGATCCCTGATTGAGCACATGTATATTCTATCAAGTACTTCTCCCAACAGCTCTCTGTACGGAATCCACTTCCCATCTGTTAAAGGGACAATCACCCGTTCTTCCTTGTTTTCTAAACTGATATATCCCTTGTTAAACCTTATGTCAGCATTATTCTTGTAACACCATGAGTGCCTAAGCAATGCTGGAAAGTTTTCTACCTCAGCAAGCGCAGATACTTTGAAGTCTCCAGTAAACTTGCCCCCCTAAATGGTAATCACTACATCCTTTAATACTCCAATGGGCATTTCCTTAGTTTTGTTTAGCATATACAGAACATTTAAAAATGGCTGTAATGCAAGCCTTCCCATCTAATGCCAAGCATCTAAGGTAAGAACATTCACTTCTACTTCTGTGTCGATGAGGATATTACTCAGGAGCCATCCATCAAAAACTACATTTAGAGTAATCTCTTTTTCATATTTAATGTTGTGTGGAGAAAGGTTTACATGTAAAACATGTCTTTCGTGCTCTGGTCTACTGCGTGGTACCTTCTCCTTTAGCCATTCTCCCGGCAAGGGAATAATATTCTCTTGCCTCAACATTTTACATACTTCTTTGACCTCATCCAGGTCACTTCTTGGAATCTTGTTATTCTTCTACTACCCCACCTACCTTTATTTATCCTTGAGACATTGTATCTCCCCTTGTAAACTCCAAATTTCATCCATAGTATCCTAGTATACCTCTTTCTTATGTGCAAGGTCAAGGTACTTTCCATGTGGTACCTCTTCTATGGAAACTAATGTCCTTGGTCTGTGCATCTCCTTGGCTCACACACCCTCTGCACATGTTGTCACTAGTACAGGTTCTAGCCCTAACTCACACACCACTCTTGACATCCATTGTGAATCGGCCCTTTTTATGCTCACCATAGAAATGCCCTTATTTTTCCAGTGCTGGTTTCATATGCTCATATAGTTCAAGACACTCTTCATACTTGTGTTTCTTTCCACACCACATGTATTGTAATAGATCAGGAAACTCTTGTTTATAATATTTTGTGGATCCAAAATTATAACATGTTCCTCGTGGGAACTCACTTCTTCCTCCTCCGTAGTTACCATGACCATAGAATCCTCTGTGAGAACTTCCACATGTTTACTATCTTCCAGGGGAAACTATCCTTGGCATGCTCCTCTACTTCAAAATCCATACACAAAATTCCACTACAAGTCTCGTGATCTAATTTCATAGATAAATTTTCTAGCTTCTTAACCGTAGTAGTGATTTGAGCTTCCTAGAGCAAACTAACACCAATATCAACACTTCTAACAGATTTACCACATAAAGCAGCTTCCAACTCCTCACATGAGTCTGGAAAGTCTTATGAGATAATGATCTTCTAAATGGTGTTATCAACTCTCCAAAAAACCATTGAGAATGTTATGAATGGTGAATTTCATGTGACAATTTTGATAGGAGAGTCTTAAATCATACATCATACTCCTGTACACTCTCTACCATTCCCTGTTGAATCTCCTTGAGGGCGGTGATTCTCTTCTATCCAAATTCAGGGATGTGGAATTCTACTAGGAAGGCATTTTTCAATGCAGTGTAATATACCACCATCTGATGGGGTTCATACTTCCTATATCATCTATGTGCTCACCCTTGCAATGTTGTTGCAAATTGACTAGCCTTCCACTCCAGGGTTGTGATCTTCTTCGTGTACCATAGTAATTCACACTTGTGAAAATGCTCCATAGCATCCTCTATGCCCTGGTAGTCTGGAAAGTGTAAATAAATTTAAAATATTACTTGAGGGGGTGGTTGAGGCCACTTTCCTCCTAGTCTAGGTCCTTGGTTTCCTCCAGTTTTTCCTCTGCCAAACCCACTGGATCCACCAGGTCTTATGTCTCCCGATCCACCATTTCCACCTCCAAACCCTCATATGGCCAATAATGGTCCTGAAGTGGTCATGCCTAGCATCCCCAACGTCTCTCTAAATTGTGCACCAATGGTATGTGAGATCATTCCATTACCAGTGGTATGCCCCACACCACTCCAAAATGCGTTTCTTAAACCTTGTGTATTTTCTCCTTGTCTAAAAATTCCTCCAAACACTAGAATAGAGTGTGAAGCCAGAGAATTTCTAAATGAGAAATTTTACCTCATGGGTTCCAATTGGTCACTCCCTCTGATACCAACTATGTTATCAACACTCCTCTTATTTGAAAAACCAAGCACCAAGGTTTGGTCACTAGGTGGGTTTAGATGCGCAGCAACGACTCTTCTCTCTCCATGTGACAAACTCTCATTAGAAGCTAAAGGGGTCTATCACCCACACTTTTTGAGATGGGGTAGCAAAGAATGATCAGGTTCCACATCCTCTGTGTGAACCTCAAATCCTTCCCACATCTTCTATCTCCATATATCCATCACACTAGAAACCTCGCATTGTCTAGAAATCTCTCTTTCACATGCTTCACTATACTTTAGTCATCTCTCCTCCCTTTCTTTCTCAGTCACAATATCTGCCATCTTCCTCCACCCTAGCTTCCTTGCCCAGTGCTTAGGAAGGTTTAGCTAGCCATTGGAAATGCTTCTAAACTCAAGGAAACAAACAAGATCTTCATTACCAAAGGAATAGCACGTAGAAATGATCCTTTGGGCTCCCGTAGAAACTCAAAATTAGTGAATTCTAGACAAGAATATGTAGAAATATCATACTCTAGAGTGTAACTATCTAGTAATGCTTTCCATTAATGATACATAACATGCATCCACGTCAGATATGCATCTTGTAGCCTTTGGTACTCTTCTTTGGTCCACGTGCATGATCTAGAACACCAACTTGATTTGGATGCATATTCTGAGAGCCATTCATACAGCTCTACTAGGAAGAAACAAAAGAAATATTCATACAACTCATGGTAGATGTTCCCTTCTACCCATCTACATGCATCAAAATCAAGCCCAGTGTTGAATCTCTGAGTAAATTCTTCCTTCGTGCTCTTAAACTATGATTCAACACTTTCTAGAGTTAGGTTGTCTATCATCACTCATTGCACAGATCATGATGTATGTTATTTTCCACTGCAACTTCAAAAAGAGTCCCAGAAATGGAACCAAGATGTAGTCATTTTTACAACCACCAAAGAACAATGGAATCCCATGTGTGTTGGCCTATCACCCAGAGGGTGCCAAGGCACATGCGGGTACTAAGTCTCTCTTCTATCTGAGTTAAAAGGGAAAGCATCAGCTATGATAGTAACTTAAAAATACTGAGTGGAAACAAGACTTACATTCATCATAGAGCTCAGAACAACTTCTAGATCAATGCAGTCATTTCAGAGAAAAGGATACTTAACAATTTATAGAATTGAATTGAAAAGGAAATGTATAGGATTTTATATTCATTCATATAATGCATATGAAACAGAACTACACATATATATGTATAAACCAGAGTCTATTATATTTATATTCCATCATATCTGACAACCTCATCACATGCATTAGATCAATTACAGAATATCATAGTATGGCAAACCGAAGTCATACATCATAACTCAATTAGAGTCCTCCTAAACATGAATGAAAATTTCATACCCAAACCCCTTGATACATCCTTCCCCTATAGATCATCTACCCAACCCATTAGATTTTCTCATAGCATTTCTACAAATCTCTGTTTTATATTGATCTATCTCCATCTCTCTTAACTCCTCTGTGGGATCTTGTATTTATAGGCCTCTTGAACTACCAACCCACCTTTCTAAGGCTTCAAATCCATCACCAAGTGTCTAAATGTGGTCCGAGGTAAGAGCTCTCCACTCCTTTCCATGATGGTCTTCTAGAAGCTTCCATCGCAGGGCATATTCCTTCCTAGGCCAACCTGTCACCAGGATGGCACCTTATCCACTGTGCATGCGCAGTCGATTCATGATTTTCACATGTCCTACCTGATATGCCAAATATGGCTAAGTCCCAAAATCCTGCTTTATCTTACACGCGCATGCTACTTATTCTATTAAACCCTCCAAGAACCCTGTCCTGTGCACTTTCTCCTTGCGCCCCCTTCTTTAACAAGGCCTTGCACTCCCACGCACCTTCTAGTACTTAGCCAATAAATCAGGGTCCCAACACTTGAGAATCAAGGGTTTATCTCAATCATTGTATAACATAATGTTGTATGCCTATCTATAAATGCTACATCTCAATGGGTTCCTTAATCTGATTCGTCTATGTCTAATGAGCATCATGTCATAATTTTTAAGGAAATTCAAGAACCACCTATGTAACCACCTCTCAAAATCATTCCACCTTCTTATCCTATCAAGTTTTCTGCAATGTCATCAACCCCACATAGCCTAAAATCAATCACTTTTGTCAATGATACTACTCCCACTGATGAACAAGACAAGACACATCTAAAATTCTGCCACCATCGCATGGTCCTACTATTTCTTCACCATATCATTGTGTTATACCTCTCTCTTATCATGACACATACAATGCTCTCCCAAAATGGCATGGAACCTCTCACGACGCTACATATATCTCCATCATCATAGTATACTTAGGGGAATTGCACTTATTTCCCTGCTCTAGCATTCACACACATCATATACTCACATCACTTCACACCAAGATATTTACACACAAAATACATTAGTATCATTACTACCTGATGACACACTCTTGTGCTTCGATGTAGGGGAGAGATCAGCTATGGATGAGAGACATGGTGCCACCTCTTCTCTTGAGAGTGTGAGGTGCAGTGACCATAGAGGAGTGGCAGTACATGGAGGAGGTGGGCCTGAGTGGGGTGTGGTGCTATTGACATGTAGTTTGGAAGTTTAGTCTGATGGTCACTCTCATCGATAGATGGGATTCAACGACCAACACATTCCACCTACTGACGGGTGAGATGAAAATCACCATGGAGGACATGTTTAGGATCCTACAACTACCAATATTGGGTACGCATGTGTATTCGATGTCCTCCGAGGCCTCAAAGGATTTGATGCTAACATTATTCAGAGAGGGACTGGAAGACATGACATTCCATAGTGCCATTCTGAGCTACGGAGGGATGTATCAGGCCCGTCTAGAGGAGACGAGACTCGTTGTTTTATTGATGGAGGAAGTGTGTTGTTTCACACTACCTGATGTAGAGGGAGGGAGATTTCCCCTCATTGATGGGGGTATTGCATGAAATTATGATAGATTAGACACGTTTTACCTGGGTGCTAGTATTCTTGGTGTAGCTATACAGAGAGTTGTGGGCGTATGGGAATCTATGTAGGTTCAACCTATGCTGCACATTTTTACTACACTACTAGGCTTATGAGCACATAGTTTGTGTGCAGCTAGTAGGTATGCCCTGAGCTGATGCATTTCCACTGAGATTGGTGTGGGTGGGGTACAAGTGATGGGTACCTTTGATTGGAGAGTGACGAGCAGACAAGGATACACATGATGTAGCCTATTACAAGCATTTATTGGAGGGGTTGTCTGGAGTGGATATCATATGGAGACCATATGTGGCTTATCCCTCATACCAGTGGATGAATGATGAGCAAGACGGTATTCAGTTATTGAGATGGATAGTAGGGCACCATGTCAGGGAGCATGAGATAATCCCAGTGGATAGGGTTAAACGATAGTTTGGACTACCATGGGACATACCTCCACCCTTCTTGTAATATAAGAGAGATTACGTGGAGAGGCCATTGCCTCTACCACATCTGATAGTGCCCACAGGGTAGGAGGAGAAGGTGGTAGACTAGCGGATTGATGATGTTGGGGTTATAGATATATACAGACAATGGTAGGAGGCTCATTTATAATTAGTACCACCTAGGCTGGGGTAGCGGCATTTAGCCACTATCACGATGCAGAGGGACACCCTACAAGCGAAAGTGGCAACCCTGATTACCCAGTTGGGTATGGTGTAGGGATGAATAGCCAGTTCAAAGGGTGGGTGGTTGAGTTACATGCGTAGGTGGCTAGTATTCAAGCCTAGATGGCTCAGGGTGGGGATGGAGATGGAGATGGGAATGATGGTTGGGTAGCTAACCTACAAGCATAGGTGATAGGGTTACAGGGTCAGTTTGCCATAGCATAAGTAATATTAGGGCTTTACAGGCCCAGATATAGGCACAAGGTGTGAGGCCAATGGCACCTCCATAGACACTGGGATAGGGTCCTAGTTCACAGGTAGGGGTGAGACGAGGTCTCGTAGGATAGGTATAGGGGGTGAGGCCTATGGGGCCACCATAGACCATACCCATAGAAAGGTTTCGGGATGCCCTAGGTGAGGCCAGATACTATCAGGATTAGTTAATGGCATCCAGGATAGATTTTCTATCTTATGGAGAGTATAGGGTATAACAGGCCTTGAGTGAGAGGACTAGATTTCAGACTCATGGTGTAGAGAGCATAGGGGGCCATCAAGCTCCAAGATAGGATCAGATAGAGGCCACCAGCGCATAGAGACCAGCTTTAGGTGATGCACCAATAGGGACCCAACCACCACCTATGATGGGTGGGGAGATGTTAGCAGGTTGCCAGACAGGGGCCGAGGAGGAGACTAGAGAGACCAACATAGAGGATGTTCGGCAGGGTGAGGCTTGATGCCCATCCCTGTAGTTTTGATTTTATAGTCAAATTTTTTATATATACTAGCCTGTGTGCCAAAGATAGTGAGGATGTACGAGAGTTTTGTATTATTGACCATATACCGACCTGCGTGTTGAAGAGATTTTGTATTGTTTTATTGTATATGATACCGGCCTATATGTCGATGACTTTTTGTATTGTGTATCATTCTATGTGCCAATGATTTTGAGAGATGTACATGATTGGATATCCCTGTATATTGTATTGAGACACACATATTTATTTCTATGATGAGATGGATGAGATTCTGATGATTTGTTGGTGTTTTATGGGAATTTTAATTTTTTTTTTCGGGATATGGATGGAAACTTAGGTGAGTGAGGCATGATGGAGTTAGGTTGGTTTAGGCATGGATCGAGTCAATTCGGTTTAGGCATGGATTGAGTCTAGTCTAAGGCATGTATTGAGTTAGGTTGGTGGTCTATGCATGGTTGAATTAGGTCTTAGGCATGGATTGAGTCAGGTCTTAGGTGTCAGGTAATAGGCTTGGTTGAGTTTAAGTAAGTTGAAGTTGTGATTCATTAATTTCTTCAATGAATGATGGGATGGGTCATTTTTAAGATGCTTTATAATACATGTATGATGATTGTAGAGAAATGGTAGTCATAATAAACATATGTTGTGATGATGATAAAAATGTTAAGCAACTTGTTGTTTGGTTTAATTTCCAATTATTGATATAAAAAAAGGAAACTAACTAGGATAGAATGTAATTTGGGAAGATGAAAGATGAATTAGTTAGGGTAGACAGTAGCTGAGCTAACCTACAAGGGCCCCATGCCCTCAAAGTGCTGCCTACATGTCCCAGGAAAAAGGGACCTCAGGTCGATGTAGTTCTCCTATAAGCTAGGGAAGAATATGAGGAGTTATGAAAATGAGATGGTAGGTGATAGGCATGATTTGGGTTTAGTTCCGTTAGGTGTGGGTGAGTTATGGGTAGCTTGGTATAGGTGATTTTGATTATGGTGAAAGAAGAAGAGTACCCCAAAAGGAATCATCAAGGACTAAGTCATGTATAAGGTAATCAATACATAATAAAGAAAGTTAAAAGATAAGAGGAGGCAAGAAATCCACCTGATTGGTTAGGGTCATACCGATTAGGTCATCCCATGGAGAAGGTGATGAACGTGAGACCCTAAATACATTACATGATTGATTTTTCTAATGGTGAAAATTAGTCACATGATCACCAAGTGATATGGTTTCCAAAAGGTCCCTAGAGGCGGTAGAAAATGGGAGTGTGAATGGTGAGAGGGGTGAAAGGTGGTGAATTTTGATATGGTATGAGGTAGCATGCTCTTTGGGCAAGAGATCCAAGGTCATAATGTAAAATTCCATGACAAAATTTTTTTTATTGTTTGACTTGATATTTGAAAGAGCCTTATATAGCTGTCCTTCGAGGGAACAATCTATTTATAGTAGCGATTGTTGAGAGGAAATTTCCCTTTGAGGGATTCATATTTTTATTAGAGGTTTGAATCAAGGAGTTGGGTCCCATATAATGGATTTGGAGTCATGGACAAGACCAAGGTGAAGAGGAAGATTCTTGTTCAGAAAGTAGGGTGAAACAACCATGGGATCTCATATAAAGGTAGATGAAAAGTATCCATGAGAATCATGCTATGTGTAGCGCCATGGTACACATATTCAAGAGAAGATGACAAGTGACAGATACTCACATGATTCTTATTTAGTCATCGGTGAGGTATAAGAATTGGATAGTGTTCAAGGGATGAGCATGGAAAGAGGCAAAAAGTGATGTTGGACTAAAATTCAATAGTAGAACAGTCGAAGATGTAAGGCATTAAGGGGCTCAACTTTGGGTTTACCATTGAGTGAAGATAAACAATAAGCACCTGATCCATAAGTATGGGTCACAATGTATGGTCCAAGCTAATTAGGAGAAAATTTTCCCCGTTTACTTTTTTCTACTTTGGTTACATGTTGATTTTCTTTCAAGACAAGGTCACTGACTTGGAAGGTTCATTCATGGATGCATTTGTTGTAGGCACGTTTGATACATTTTTGGTAAACTTGAAGGTCGTCAAGAGTGTTAAGACAGTGTTCGTCTAATAACTCAAGTTTGGATAAACGGTCCTGGCAAAAGTCATCGTCATTGAGCATGTCATGGAGAGAAATGTGGAGTGAGGGAATCTAGACTTCGAGAGGTAGAATAACCTCTGTAACATAGACCATAGAAAAGGGTGTGGCAGCAATGGAAGTATGAATACTAGTGTGGTATGCCCATAGGGAAAAAGGAATGTCTGTATGCCAATCCTTCCCAGTATCATTTACTACTTTAATGAGAATTTTTTTAAGGTTTTTTTAGTGGATTCAGCTTGGCCATTAGTTTGTGGGCAATAAGGTGATGAGAAACTCAGC
This sequence comes from Taxus chinensis, assembly GCA_019776745.2. Taxonomy (NCBI): domain Eukaryota; kingdom Viridiplantae; phylum Streptophyta; class Pinopsida; order Cupressales; family Taxaceae; genus Taxus; species Taxus chinensis. The sequence goes on along the minus strand of CM034147.1, from coordinate 104,732,412 downwards.
TGAATGTCGAAGGTGTCAAAAAAAATATACAATGTTTTGTTTTTGAATTGTTTTCCATTATCAGTGATGAGGTGATGAGGAACACCAAAGCAACAAATGATGTGATGATTGATGAACTCACATATTTTCTTGGATTTCATGGAGATGAGTGGTATGGCTTCAACCCATTTTCTGTAGTATTCAGTAGCGGTGATGATCCATTGATGGCATTGGGAAGAATGAGGGTTGATCTCTCCAACAAGATCCAAACTCCATTGAGAGAAGGGCCAAAGGTCACATGCAACCTATAAGGTGTGACTGGGTATATGATGAAGGTTGGCATGTTGTTGGCATTTTACACAACGTTTGACATAGTCACAACAATCATGGTTGAGGGTCAGCCAATAATAGCCTAGGTGAAGAAAATTCTTAGCAACAGCAAGGCCACTGAAATGAACTCCACATATGCCATCATGAACTTCCTTAATTATATAAGGACTTTCAGAACTCATGAGGCATCATAAGAGAATACCATCAAAGCCACACTTATAGAGAAGGCCTCCCAAGATGATGTAAAGAGAGACCTTTTTAAGGAAGGTGCATTTTCCATTACGGGTGAGATCAGGAGGTAAGATGGAGAGATAAAGATAGTCAGAGTATTGTTTATACCAAATGTCACTCGAGGTGGGGATAGTAGCTCCGATGGAGTAAACTTAACAAGGTAAATTAAAGGGTGATTGGATTGGTTGTATGGTGACAAATATTTTAGAATCGGAAGGCGAAGAAGGTATTTGAGAAGCCAAGCAGGCCATGGTATATGTAAATTTGTTGGTTGAACAAGGGATGGTTTGAAGAGTGTAACGGTCAAAGGTGGTCAAAAGTATGTCTACCTGATGTTAATACTGCTGAATTATCTCATTGTGCCATTTTTATATACCATTGACTTGGTTTATAACCAATTGAGAATCACCAAAGACGTTAAGTGATTCGACATCTAGGGTGTAAGTAGCTTGAAGACCTAATACAAGTGCTTCATATTCGACAATATCATTTGTACAATAAAAATTGAGTTTAAAAGAAAAAGGCATGGGTTCACCACCAAGTAGAATGAGGATAACACCAGTCCCACCCCCACCTTGACACTTACAACCATCAAAGAAGAGTTTCATTTGGTAAGCAGGTTCGTCTAGGCAAAGGGTAGCAATTGACTCATCTGAAAAGTCAAAATTAGAGGGTTGATCCCTAGAAATAGGTGCATCAGCCAATTGGTCGGTGATAGCCTGGCCCTTGATGTACTTTTGATGAATGAATTCAAAGTCGAGGTCAGCCAGAAGCATAATCCAGCATACGACATGCTGATTTTGATAAGGTTCGGCATACATGAAGTGTAAGGGGTCGGTATTGGTCAAAACATAGGTTTTGTGGTTGAGTACGTAATGGCAGAGTTTTGTGGCAACGAAAAATAAGGCTAAGCAAATTTTTTTAGGATGGGTGTATCGGGTTTCATAGTCCAAAAGAGTATGGATTATGTAATAAACCAACTGCTCCTTGTGTTGTTCATCACAATGAGTGAGCATGGCCCACAAGGAGTGGTTGGTAGCTGAGATGTATACATAGAAGGGTTGATTGTCTTTAGGTGGGATAAGTACGAGTGGTTGGAGAAGGTAATATTTTAAGGCCTCAAAAGATTTTTGGAAATCATCATCCCATTTCAAGGAGACTTCCTTCTTAAGTAGATAATGAAATGGATAACACCAATCAGATAATTGTGAAATGAAATAGTGAATAGACTGCAACACACCTTGTAGGCTACAAAGTTGTCTAAGGTTAGTGGGCGGAGGAATTTCCAAAATGGCCTTGACTTTAGTAGGGTCAACTTTTATACCATGTAGGGGAATGATAAATCCCAAGATATTTCCTGAGATGATCATGAAGATGCACTTCTTAGGTTGAAGGTGAACGCAATATTTAATGAGGCAGTCAAAATGATTTTTAGGATGGTGAGATGCTTGGAGCAGCATTTAGATTTTGCCAAGAGATCATCCACGTAATCTTCCAATATACGATGCATGATGTCATGGAAGATATAATTCATAGCCCACTGATATGTGGCACCAGTGTTTTTAAGGCCAAAAGGCATGACTCGATAGGAGAAGGTCCCCTAAGGAGTGATGAATGCGGTTTTGTGTTGATCCTCTAGGGCAAGCAAGATTTGGTTTTAACCTGAGAATCCATCCATGAGTGACAGCGTCTCGTGACTAGCGGTAAGGTCAACCAGCTGGTCAATACCAAGTAGAGGGAAGTCATCTTTTGGGAAAGCTAGGTTGAGATCACGAAAATATATGTAAATGTGGAGTCCCCCTATCACCTTAGTGACAGGGACAATGTTATAAATTCAACAAGGATAATCAATGGGTAAGATGAAGGAAATGGAAAGAAGGCACTGAAGTTATTCTTTAACGAGAAGGGCAATGTGATGGTGCATTTTCTTCAAATTTTGTTTATCGGGTTTGACAACAGGAACGGTCATGATATTATGGACCACTATGGTGGGTTCAATACTAGGCATGTCTACATAATACCAAGCAAATGCATGGTTATGATTTTTGAGAAAAGAAGTGATGGCTTCCTGTTCAACAGTATCTAATGATTAACCGATCTTTAGGATGCACGGGTTGTCCTAAGTATTAATGTTGATCTCAATAGTAAATTCATTCAATATGGTTTGTTTCTTAGAGGGTAACAACCGATGAATATATGATTCTTCTACACCAAGGTAGGTGAGTACAGATTCATCATCCTGACATTGAACAACATTAATTGAAGGTGTATCACCATTGATCATTTCAGGATACAAGAAGTGATGAGAGGAAGGAGCCTTGCCCTCGCGTTGATAAGTCAAAGGCCCCAAGGAAATGGTGTTTATGAAAAAAAAAATAGGAGGGATGGATTATGGATCCATTGACTCCGTTGGCGAAGGTGGAGTGGGTGAAGAGGGCAGAGAAGGGCTAATATCCTCGATGAGTTCAATGCGGGTCTGCTTGGTAGGTGGTTCAGCAAAGTTGATACCACTATGGTTGTTATGTTTTTGGGTAGTACATGGAATAAAAATATGGCTACCTTTCTCGTAAAATCCAAAACACAAACCCTTCCATGCACATTAGTGTAGGAAGATGTGGGTGAAATGGTGATTGGTGAGAGACTGGAAGTCAACAGAAAATGGGTGGGTTTGCGATGATGGTTCAGCTGTATAAGTGGTAGTATTATGTCCCCCATAGGTGAGACTGGTACAAAGGTGAGGAGGACCATAAAGGAGGTGTTCTCCTATGTAGTGATCATAGCGAGGATGTTGATGAAGACTTCCATACTCTTGTGGAGTAAGGAATGTGTTGACACTATACAGGTGATACTCCCCCAGAGTGAGGTGTTGAAAAATTCCTTCCAAGGGATCATTGGTTGGTATGTGGGTAGCAATAATAAATGATGTGTCACAGGTCCATGCGGAGGTGGAGTTAATGGATTGGGAGGTTTATGGGTTAGCCATAGGGGTTATGGTGGCGGTAGGAATGGAGGAGGTATGTGCGGTTGAGGTAGCGAGCATACTGGTAAGCAGAGGTGTAGGTGAAGTGGTAGTGGTCATGGAGGTAGATGCCTTAATGGGTATAAGCACGTCATTGGGTCAGTAAAGCATGTTACATGTTTTAAAAGCTGATGGGTCAGTTGGAATAGTATAGGTGTGTCCTTCATGCTCAAGCTTTACACAGTAATGCAAAGTGGAAGGAACACAACCCATGACACAAATCTAAGGTCTATCAAGCAATAGGTTATATTAAAATTTCCCCTCCAAGATGTAAAATAACTCTGAAATAGTGTGGGGCCCCACGTAAATGTGGAGGATGATGGTGCCTAGTGTAGAGGTGATAGCGTCATTGAATGAATGCAACATGACAGGATGTTTATGCATGTAATTGTCAGGTATACGCATTTAAGTGAATGCATGAGATGAAATGATGTTAATAAAAGTGCTCCCATTGATCATTACGCATCGTACCGTTATATCATCGATATGGATATAGATGAAGAGAGTTGGGTCTGGTTCATCGGTTTGGTGCGGTGTGATCTCTTCCTCTGAGAAGCTAAGGGAGGCTACTTGGTGAGTAGGGTGAGGTATGGATAAAGGTGGAAATTTGGTGAGAGAGGCTACATGGTGGGGTGTGATAATGGAGGCTACGAGTGTAGGGTCATTGGGAAAAACCTCAATAGATTGAAGAACCTCCATGAGAGCTTGACGATGGGATTCTGAGGTTTGTATAAGGTCATAAAGGGACATTTTGAGGGGGGATTGGTGTAGTTTTTTTAGCATTGTGCAATGTGTGACCCCATTAGAAATAGGGTATGTGGGGCCGCGGATAGTAATTTTAGTTGTGGGTGTAAATGGTATGTTGGGTATAAAATTGGATGGTGAGTTAGTTTCCTTTCCTTGCCTTTATCTCTCTGAGCATGAGTAGTGACGTGTATCATGTTGATCTAAGGGGACTTAGAAAATGGAGAAGGTTTAAGATGAGTGGTATAGTGACATTACGTGCAAAAACCTACAAGGGAAGAAAATCCTTGTGAAGTGAGTTGGGCGTAACGACATTTAGGTAAGGGTGTGGCAAGTTTTGTAATGTGAACCATGTTAATTTCAAATCTTGGGGGTGGCTCTAAGAGTTGTGGGGGTGGACATCATGTTTTTTGAGTAGGCAGTGAGGGAAGGACTGTGGGAATGAGTGTTGGTGAAATGGGGTCCTCATCAAGAAGGTCATCATCGTTAAAGTTTTCTTCAGAAGGACATAACTGGATAAGGATGGTCTTTAAAGCCTTGCAGTTCTCCACATCGTGCCCTGGCACACGATGGTAGGTAAAAATTTTAGTGTCATTAAACCCTTTTGGATTGGGTTTGAGGGGGTCATAAGGTCTGAGCAGCAGTAATTTGATGACAAAAGTCTCAAGGAGGTTGGTTAATATTTTTACATATGACCCGGCTAGTGGGTCACAATGGGAAGTGAAAGTGGTTTTTGGCATAGGTGTGGTTGATTATTGAGGAACGGTCCTTGTAGGAGGGGGAGTGGGTTGAGCTATGGTTTTAGGTAATGGAGTGGTCTTGGGTGTTGGTCATGTTTTCTTGGGTGGGGGTATGGTTGTTTTGACTACCTTATTGGAGGGTAGCGTATTTTTGTCTTTGGGTTACACCTTCTTGGGCAAAGGTTATATGGGTGTATGATATCTAAAGGGAAAAGTGGATGGGGGAAGAGGTTGAGTTACCCATGAGGATAATGGAGGTGTTGTGAAGGTAGATGACGTGGGTCGTAAAAGTGGTGTGAGAGACAGAGACTGAAGTGTAGGGGGTAGTGAAGAAGTTGGTGAGGGTATTGGAGATATGGGTTGTAAAGATGTTGTAGGTGTAGGTGTAAGTCATGTCGGGCACTTGGGTATGTTAGAGGTTTGTGAGGAAGGAGTGGGCTGTTGAATTTTTGGTTTATTAATGGGTAGAGGTTTCTTAACCATGTTGGGAGGTTGAGCTCCTAAGACAGATGGAAAGGGTGAAGGTAATGTAGGTGTGATTGGCATAGGCGGGGTGTGAGTTTTATGGGCTTGGCTCTTTGTTTTTTATTCCAAAGTAGGTTGGGTGTTGACTATGGAGGATGTAGCTAAATCTATTTTAATAGGTGGATGAGTAAGGCTAATGGTTGGGGTGACCCCTAAGGTAATAATAGGTTTAGGTGAGGAGTACGATGTAGGTGTGGGTTTGGACTTAGATGTATGTTGGGTTATGGGTAAAGGTCTGTGTTGAGTTGTGATGGGTGTCATGGAAGAAGTTGTAATAGAGGTGGATATGTTTGGTTCGATTGGTTGAAATATCTTTGGGTAGATAGTGGAAGTGTCAGTAAGTGACATCTGCATCTGTGTTGAGACAGTAAGCCGAAGACGCCCCCACAGTAAGGCTCTATTCACATAATCTAAGTGATTGGCTAAACGTGAGAACGACATGTCTATAGGTGAGGTTGATGAGGACCTAATGGAAATTCCCGTAAATGTGTCTTAGAGATTAAGAATTTGCTAGCTTCAGCTTCCATGGGTAAGAGATCAAAAAGTATGTCCGCTGGATCTTGGGTACCCGATGGAGAGTGCTTTCCTAGAGGTAAAGGTATCTCTACGGGATATTCAATAGGTGGAGGAGAAAATGGGTTCTCCTCTGTAGGTGGAGTAGATAAACAAGTATCCTTCATGGATTAAAGAAGTAATGTGGGTGACAACTCTCTAAGTGGAGAAGCCAGAGGTGAAATAGCCTCTATATTAGCATAAGGCTCCTCCACTAGTGAGGAAGGAGGTGAAAGGTGTTCCTCTGTGCCTGGAGGAATAGGTGAAGTGGGTTCAAGTGTAGGTGGGGGAATTTGGGCTATAATTTCCTCTACATAAGGGATATGAGGTAATTCAAAAGCAATGGGTGTGTCACTAAAAATAGTGTGGACCTCAGGGGTATGGCTATCATGAGTTGAGGTTTCACAGGTTTGACCAGACGAAAGGGCATGATTAGGAAAAGGCTTCTTAAATATGTGTAGGTTTTGATTAGTAGGTGCGTTAGTATTATCCATGGTTAACTCACATTTCTTGAGCATTTCTTGGACAATGTTTTTGAAAGTGATGCAATTGCCATCACTGTGACCCTTTACTTGATGATAGTTATAAAAGTCGTGTTCTTTATACCATGTGGGTGTGGGCTGAGAAGGGTCAAAACCAGTGTGTGGTTTTATAGGGGGAAGGGTGATGGCCCTATCTTTAATGATATTTTCTAAGATAAAATAATAAGCCTCCCCAATTGGGGGGTATTTTCATTGTTCTCATCTGAATTGAAAAGTTTGGATGGGTGAGAGCTTACATGAGGGGCTAGCCTGATTTGACAGATGAGTTGGGCTAGCTTTAAGTACCACTGTGTTAGTGGTCCCCTTGGCCTTTGAATAATTTTTCTATGGTTTGGAAGAAGAAGAGGTATCATTCGACTTGAATGCTGAATTTTTATTATGTAATTGGAATTTCTTCTTTTCAATGGCTCGAATCTCCATCTTTCATGCCATGGTGAATGCTTCATCGAAGGTTCAAAAAGTTTGGACTTGTAAGGTCGGTGAGATATGTCTAGTGCAATCCCGCATGAAGAGATCGATGAGTTTTGTTTACAGTAGTTTGAATGTGATTTGATTGATTGGGCTATGCCAATGAGAAATGAAACCTGTGATAGATCCGTCATCATATTGACACATGGAGTATAGGTCAGTCATGGTAACCTTCTTAATGATATTGATAGAGAAGTGATCCAAGAAGGCTTGGGCTACCTGATTAAATGAAAATATAGAGTGTCTAGGTAACCCCCTATACCAATCTAATGCAATTCGAGTCAAAGACATGGGAAAGGTCCTCAAGAGCAAAGCATCATCATGGGTGATTAGGTAGCACCCATGTTTGAAAGACCACAAATGTTGTTGCGGGTCTTCCTCACTATTGAAATGGTTGAATTTAGGAATTTCCTAATGCATGGGGTATGGATGGGTGTATAGGCTCATTACAAATCTCATTATAGGTGAGAGTGTTTCAGGAGCCAGAAACCAATGCCTCCAATGTATGCATCTTTTCCATCATTAATTTGATTAGGTTGTTGGTAGCTTGTGATGGTTGGGTGCCTCCTGTAGCGTAAGAGGGTTAATGTTGGGAATATGATGGGGGCTACATTCTAGTATATGGTACAGCTGCATAGGTGGATTGAGAAGAAGGTAGTGAAATAGGGGCTATGTACCCAGGATGAGTGATAGATGAAATAGGAGGCTACTGATGGTATGTATACAGAGGCAGAAGGGTCATGGTGACTCTAGTGGTAATGGGGACTAACAATTACATAATAGAAAGGATGAAATTTTGAAAAGGGGTAGGGGTCACCGACACCGAGGGTGGTAGTGTAATTACGGGTATATGAGAGACAATAGGTGTGGATGAGGTTGTATCCTAGGTGGTTGGTGAAGGTATAGTGGATGTGGTGGGTACAATGGATGTAGCAGACGTTGCAGTCATAGTGGGTATAGGTCCTAATTGTGAAACGACTGAGGGTAAGGTAGATATAGGCAATGCAGAGCCAAACGGGGCTGACGCTGGAGTAGGAGCGATTGTCGGGGGGATAGATATGGGCATGCCATATATCAACTAACCCAAGGCATCTCGAGTGGACAAGTGGGAAAGATAAAACTACAAGGCAGCAAGGTTTTGGTCAAGGAGTTGTGAACTCCTCATCTCCGGTAGCGATAATGATAGGTTGGATAGGTTCTACGGCGGGTGATAAAATGGAAGGTGCTGAAGGGCTAGGTGGGATTGGTTAAAAAATGGCATGGAATACGAGGGTGCTTACTTATCAACACGTCAGTACCATGTGAATAGGTACTAATGTGGTAAGACTATTTTCTATAAGTGACCTAAAAATATAGCATAGGTAGGATAAATAGGCGGTCGTGGGTGAATTGGGGCTAAAATGTCAACTAGAAAATGACATAGGCTAACTGATGCTGGTTAGGGTAAACTGACACCAGTCACAGGTAACCATTGTCGGTCACTGTGGACAGTAGATAGTTGGTCAAAAACAAGGTATAAGGACAAATTTACCAGGTATGCAAAATGCTGATGAGATTTACCAGTAAAGTGAATATGATGAGAGCTACATGAACTCTAAATAATCGAAGAAGGTGAATATGTGTCCTTTTGGGTAGGTCAACCAAAAGAATAGTGAACCGATGCTGGTTGGGTATAACCGATGATGATCAGAGGGTAACTGACGATGGTCATTGGACCGACACCGGTCACTGTGGAATTAAAACAATGATGAAGAAAATAAGGTTGTGAATTAAAATTTGATGTGGAATCAGACCCAAAATTTTGAGAATGATGCGAATATGGTCCAGGCACACTCAGATGAAGTTGGAAAACACCAAATATGATGAGGAGTTTGCAAGGAGAAAAATGAAAAATGAAGAACATGACCTCTCACCTTAAAACGCAAGCCAAGCATAAACACTAAGAAAAATACGATCCTAAGAGTTCTTTTTCTATTAAATTTGTTTAGCTTATGCTATTTTAAGGACTAACTCATGAACTGTAGAATAGATTTTTTTAGTGAGGAAGGCTTCCCACAAAGAAGGATATCTATCAGGAGAGGTTTCATGTATGTTATGGTGGGGGTGGGCCTCGCTCTGAAGTATGACTCAACAGAGCAGCAAGCTAGGTGCCCATTGTGTCACGATCATGTGATCACTTACAGCTTCTCCTAGGAAAGATGTTTAAGAATATGTATTCTCTCTCTCAGAGAGAGAGAGAGAGAGAAGTGCTTATCTATGATTTGTTTGTCAACCATCATCTGGGAATGACTTTCAGCATATAGGTTGCCCTCATTTAATGTGAGCTAATGCAGAAAACTAGAATGAAATGTAATGATTTTTAAGCCCCAAATCGAAATATGGACTTCGATGACACAATAGGAAGAAAAGGAGAGAATATGATCCTTCACTAATGTAATGCAAATGAAATAGAATAAATGTTCATTTTAAGCACCAAAACACAATTTCTTTGGGACAAAAGAAAGAAGAGAAGATTCCAAGGAAGAAATTTTAATGTGAGAACCTTTTTAAAAGGAAACAAACATGCAAATTTTCACCTAGAAATGAATGAATACAAAGAACCCTGAATGGGTCCCACCAGGCATGCCAAAATGTTTCACCTGATTCTTAAACGTTTCTTCAAAAATGACAAAACAAATAAGGGTAACAAGCGTAAGAGGAATACCTATTGAAAATGTTGATTGATAGGCTGTTACGCACATATGACTTCGGAATCCACAGCTGATCATGAAAACTTCCTTTTTTCTTGGAGGAACTACCTGAAATGCAACACAAGACCACCAAATAAAAGTTAAACAATATTTGCAGTGGACTGCCTAATGTGTGCTGGATCTAGGAAGTGTGATACTTCCTAGATGGTTGTCAATCCACTGTTTAAAACAACTTAATGATGGTAATAAAGTAAATCCTACTATAGCTAAAATGACTTAGGTATTACATCTGTCTACAATAAGGAAATTTGTTCACAACAGGCTAATATCTGATTAAATCTAAAGGTCAAGGTCACTGTCAAGATACTGTTACTGGTCAGGGTTAGTTTTTGGTTAGCTTAGGGTATTTGGTTGTTGTTTTAGGCTCTGATATGGGTTTCTGATAAAAGACACAGAGATCGATGTTGGTTGAGGTTAACCAGCGACAATTAGGGGTGACTTGCGTTGGTATGGTTGGGGTGCAAGAAACTCAATAAGACTTGGTTGGGTGATAGATCCGAGATTAGATGAAGGTGGAAGGGAAATGGCGAGATTTGTATGGATCCTTGATATGCACATGAATGATGAAAATATGGGTATGGATAGTTCAATGGTGTGGGTAAAGAGGTGGTTGATTTTTCATGGAGATAAAATGGTGGGGAAATGGAAATGAAAGAATAAACTATAAAAAATGTAAAAGGATCTGCTCAAATGACAAGGAACCAATGCAGGTTAACAAACTTACTGTTTGTATGAGCTTGATGCCTGGTTGGTAATGGTTGGTGATCAAATTGACTTGGTGTAGTTTTTTCTATTCCCCAAATGCTCCCGTGAAGGTAGGTGGCTATGTGATTTCTTCGTCTACTGGCTATGAGTGTTCTGATGCTTGTACGGATGCTAGTTCTACTTACATACAGCTCTGGTTTCATCACTTATTCTTAGAAGATCTCCCTCTTTCTCATAAATGTGCCAACCTCTAAAAATAATGTACCAACCTTGAAATAAGGTTGTTTTGGGAGTTAAATGGTAACCAACAGTAGTTCCAGCTTAACCGGCGGTGGTTAAGGGTAATTAGCAGCAGTTATGGTGGGATTTCCTAGGTTTACTAAACTAGGTAGATCCCCTTGATTTTCTAGGATCTCGTTTAATTTACTTTGTGGATTAGACTAGAAGATTCCTTCTCACATGTGGGAATGTGGTTAGCGGGAATGTAGGCATTGATTTTTAGGGTTTGGCTAAGTCTTAGTTAGTTATGGCAACTTACTAAGAGTAGGTCTTAGGGTGAGGTGGCTAGATGAGGTGGATGTGTGGGCAATATCTCAATTAGGATATTTAAGTATAAATATGGTAAGGATAATGAATTAATTTAATTTAAATAATTAAATTAATATTAAAGTGGGATGAAGGGATCCATGGTTAGGTGAATGTGTTCAAGGTATTTAATTGACAGGGGACAAAGAAGAGTGTGGCCCAATTTTGGTGTCTACAGGTTTCATAAATGATTTATCTAATGCAGGCAACCCAAATGAAGTATAATACCTCAAAAATATTATTTTGAAAGAATAGTTGGAGTACATGTCGGTCCAATACTGTATAGATTTTTTAGGACCATACACAAATTCCTGAGAAAATTATACGGTCCTAACTTGAAAGAAATATGCCACATTAATTTTTGGAGATAATTATTTTTCTATTGATTTTATGAATTGTATTCTTATAATGTGTTGACATGTCAGTTTGCAAGGATAAACAAGATGAGTAATGGACATTGAAAAGTGATAAAAAGGAATGGGGAAGTTGTAATTATCATAACAAGAGTGCACAGTCAAATAAAGAGTTATCAAAGTACAAATTACCAAATTTGAGTGTCTACAAGACCTTTACAAAACAAACCAAACTTTTGTATATTGAATTAGAGAAATAATGAACTCATTTTTGTGCCAATATGTGCAATACACATTTTTGTACCCATTTTATAGGGTTGCGACAGTAACTATCAATAGGAAGTTTAGTGACACACTCAAGTCAAAAAAATTAGCCTTAAATCCTATACACCAATTTATACCACGTAAGTACCACTTTGGAAGTTCAAATCAGGGGTTTTATGCCACTTAGTTTTTAAAAAATATGGGTATTATAGATATCATTCCGTAATATCCAAATATTTTTTTATTTTTTTAAACATTTATTTTCTATTTTTTCAAAAAATCAATGACATAGATGTTTTTTTTCATCTTTGCTCTAATTTTTACACACGTAATTAAAATATAGATTATTAATTTGTTAAAAATATCATGCATTATAAAAAATTAAGTTTGATACAACCATATTATTCTTGTATCTATACTTCTAATTTTGAGATATAAAGTATCCCAAGAAAAACTAGTTAATTTTGTATAAGTTATTATTATATAAAAGATAATATTGTTATCAAAATATTATTAAAAATATATTTTATTGAAAATACAACATGTATTCAAAAAAATATATGTTTAATAATTATTTATCATTATCATACATGTGTGTGTACGTGTGTGTGTCACTCCATGTGCTAGTTTTCACAAACAAACTATTTGTTGAATCAACCATCATTGTATAACTTGATGACAATCCCTTGCATGTAGTCATGCTCGAGGATTGTTTCCCCCATTTATGTGAGCATCACATTGAGATATTAATAAAACGCAAGGAAGTATTCGCATGGAGATATGCCAAAATTTCAAGCATTGATCCTGATATTTTCTCTCATAACATCATCATGTATCCTGACGTTGCGTCTGTTCGACAGAAGAAATGAAAGCTCCATCATAAAATCAATTATCTTTGTCATAAATAAATCATTAAACTTTTAGATGCCAAATTCATTGTCACTGCGGACTATTCCGAATTGGTCTCTAATATCATCCCAGTTAGGCAGAAAGCTACTCTCGCCATTTGTATTTGCATCAATTTCAAAAATTTCAACCTCACTTGTCTAAAGGATAAATTTCCTTTACCCTCCATTAATACCATCATCAACTCCATGGCTGGATATGAAATATTATCTCTCATGAATGGGTTCTCAATATATAAAAAAATCCACATCACTCCCAAATATCAACATAAGACCACTATTACAATAGAATAGGGTACTTATTGTTATGTTAAAATTACCTTCGGGCTCAAAAATGTGGGCGCAACATATCAATGCACCATGACTCACATATTTCATGACCTTATACACAAAATAGGAAAAATTTATGTGGATGATCTACTTGTCAAATATATACACATAGAAAATCATGCTTATGATGTAGACATCGCCCTAGGGCATCTTCACAAATACAAGGTTCGTTTCAATCCTGGTAAATACATATTTTTGGTGACTCGAGGAAAATTTTTAGGTTTCTTAGTATCAAAATGTGGCATCAATGTGGATCTATCAAATATTAAGGCTACCTCGACATGCCATAACCATATTCCATAGCTGAAATATGGACTTTTCTCAAAAATCTTGGGGTAATATGACTATTTTTTCTTGAATTCACCTATTATGTGCATGCCATAAATATACTACTCTGAAATTCTACTAAACTTGAGTGGACCAAAGATTATTAGCAAGCTTTTGACAACATGAAACAATCTCTATCTTCACTACCAATTTTGTAACCTCCTTCTCCCGATCAACCTTTATTATTATATACCTCATGCATGCCAATGTCCATAAGGGAAATGTTAGCATAGGAAGATGAAAATGGAAAGGATCGTGACATCTAATATGTTATTCGAGCCCTACTAAATTATGAGATGTGATACACTTCCATCGAGAGGTCTCACCTATCCATCTACTACATAGCTACGAAACTATGTCATTACATATTTTACTAAACCACCTATGTCATTATTCACATGGATCCTTTACAATACTTCTTCTCAAACATTTTCCTTCTAAAGGATCGAATTGGGAAGTGGATGACTCTTCTTATGGAATTTGACCTTTGTATCATCATGTAGTGAGTGGTAAAAGGAAAATTTATCTCATACCAATTGGTCATTTCTCTCATCCCTTCTCCTCAACCTATTCATGAAGCACTACCTGATGAGGAAATCCTCCTCATTGAAGGTATTCACAATGATATTTCTATCAAAAAATATTTCTGTAACTTCACAATCGGTCTTGAGCCATAGTCCTCTGATACCAATAATGAAGCATGCCCTCACCTAAGGATAAACTAAATACCAAGATCATAGAATAAGAAATTACCCTTTGATTTACATGAGGATACATGGATGTTACACTTTGATGGGGAAAAATGCCTTCAACGAGCTGTGGCATGTTATGTGATCTTTGACCCTTCTGAAAAAACTTTCTCCCTTTCCTATCTACTAGAATTTAAGGTCACCAATAACATGGCCAAATATGAAGCTTTTATCCTAGGAATGAAATTTTCCCTAGTTAGGAAAATTTCTTATCTCCATGCCATGGGGGACTCTCAGTTGGTGTTTCGACAGGTTAGTGATGCATATCAATGTCATACCAAAAATCTTAAATCCTATTACAACCTATTTCAAGAGCTAATACAATGTTTCACCTAATTTACCATCGAGTCAATCTCGAGTGAACAAAATGCCCTGGCTAACTCTTTGGCCATGACCCACATAGTTCCAACCACATTCTGATTCTCATGAGATTACTCCCCTAGAAAAAATATTCAAACCCCCACTACCTCGTATCACCAATATGTCTATCACATATGCCAAATCAAATCAGATGCCCCTACAAATTATCCTTTGTATGTAAACATTCACCAATTTATCCAATATCAAACTTACCCAGATGGTATGAACTCATGAACATGATTATGAATACGTAAAAAGGATCTCAAATACATACTCAAAGATGAAATATTATATTATCAAAAACTTCAAAGGTGCCCTACTCCAATGCATTAACAAGGATGATTTTCCCCTTATCTTAGAAGAAGCGCACGGGGTCACTTGTAGTGGCCATTGTAGTGGTCACACTATTGCATGCAAATTCCTACGTATGGGCTACTATTGGCATACACTAGAATCTAATTCTCATGCCTTTTCCAAAAAGTGAAAACCTTTCCAATATCATGATGATTTGATTCATTCCCCTCTAGCTGAGTTATAACCCATTTTTTCTCCCTGGCCCTTCAACATATGGAGATTGGATTTCATCATAAATATCCCTTGCTCTCAATATGGTCATCTCTTCATCATTACTGTCATGGAGTATTTCACCAAGTGGGTTTAAGCCATGCCCCTCACCAATATGTCTGGACTTACTACCTCCAAATTTATCCTAAACCAAATCATTTTTCTCTTTGGAATTCCCCATAGTATCATATCTGAAAATGGTGGGAGTTTCAAATGTAAATAAATGAGGCAAATTTGAGATAAGTTTAATATCAAACATTGATTCTCAACACCTTATCATGCCCAATACAACCCACAATCTGAATCTACAAAGAAAATCATCAATAAGATCCTCCAAAAGATAGTTTTTGAGTCACATACATATTGTCATACAAATCTATATCCTACATTATGGGAATATCACACCATTTTCTATTTGGTCGTTGGGTTAATGCCTTTCTCTCTTACTTATGGAGCTGAAGTTATCCTTTCAATCGAGGTAAAACTCCCTTCACTCTTTATATCCCTCTACAGCATCATTCAGGATGAGGAAATATGTGAAGCACACCTTCATGAGCTTGAACTCTTAGAAGATCAATGTGATCATGCCTATACTCACAATCATAAGTGTTGTCATGCAAATGTGCAACATGAAAATTTCAAATTTTCAATCATGAAAACAAACCCCAGTGTCTAAATTTTAGGTGTAAGCCCCCCTAAGTACTTCCCCAGATCATTTAATCCCTTATGACAAGCCTATCAAATCCTTTGAGTGATCATATGTATTATAATGACCTTTCCCATGTGTTTTAAAGAGGAAATCAAGTTCATAATTTCCTTTCGAGGAAGTATATTTTGAGGAAGATCTTTCAGTAGGCTTAGAAATGGTTATTTTAGCCTTTCTGAGATAGGTACACATACTTCATTGCATATTTAAAGGCCTAAATTCAGCAAGAAGTGGTATCAAATAGATGAAATCATTTTTCAAGTGATTTAGGAAGATTTAGGAAATATTTTGAGATTTAGGAGGAAATTTTACAAAGGTGGGTTTTGAAGGTGAACAAGTTGGCAATTCAAAAAAAACACATGAGCATCATAATATTATTTCAGGAGATCTTGAAGGAGTTACAGGTAAAAAAGGATAGAATTGGAAAGATAATTCATTCTCTAAATGATGAGCTTTCATATTTTCTTAATTTCAAGAATCTTCTCTCTAGAGTCCACTTTTGGCAGGAACACCTTGCGGTCCCAAGACAAATGATATTTTTAGTGTGTTTTTAGAAGAATTATATCATGGGAAACATCCCATTCTTCTCAAGATTATTTTTTTATTGAAATCCATATAAATAAGTTCCTAAAAAGACCTCTGAGAGCTCCAAAAACTTTATTTTCAACTGTAACTAACTTCATTCTCCTCCATCACCACCTCTTTGATATCTAAAGATTGAAGACTCCATTAATCACTGCCATGAAGAATAGAAGTGAAAAAAGGAAGCAAGCTACCTCTTCACTTCTCAAGGTTCTAGTGGGCAAAATCACGTGAAAATTAGAGGGAATGATCATTGAAAAATCTAATTTCACATGAACTAGTTTTTGTGCCACGAAGTCCCTATTTTTTAGGGATATGGAGAATTATGTTTTCATCAAAATCCTTTCTTTTCACATGAATAATAGTAGTGAAAAATATAGGGAGATACCTCTTCACCTCTCAAGGTTCCAGTGGGTGAAATCACGCAAAAATTGGAGGGAATGATCATTGAAAAATCTAGTTTCGCACAAACTAGTTTTCATGCCATAAATTCCCTATTATTAGGGATATTGAGGGATGTGTTTTATCAGTATTATTCTCCCACTAATGAAAATATCAATTTTCCACTTGTTTATATGAAGAGATTACCCAAAATTTGGAGCATGGAATCCCAGAATAAAACCCATAATTTCAAGACTTGTTTTGTCGCAATCTGACATCCACATTGCACTTACTAAAAATAGCATGTCCATGGAAAGGCATACTAAAAATATAAAGTGGATAAAAAATAATCATCAAAAAATAGAATTTATGTGTTCCAAAGGGTTCAAAAGCATCGAAATCTATTCAGTAGAGCCTCTTTGGATTCAATTCAGTAAAAGTGAGTTTCTGGGACTTAAGGAGCATACACCGTGAAGGAGTTCCTAATATTTAAGAAAGGATTTTTGGAGCTTATTAAATATTCCCAGACCAAAAAATTACCTATGGACGTATTGCCATCCCTAAATTGTGTAAGAATAGAATGTATCACGTTGTAAGAAATTGACATTTGAATAAGAAGAAAGAAGGATTTTTGGTCATTACATTTGTCTACTAGAGACTATCTGTGAAATTTGTAAATGTTAATGATAGACTTTGTGTTATCTTAGCTTTCATAATAATGGGATTCTTTTCACTTTTTCTTAAAGTTGTGAGATTCTGTCAATGATTTTTTATTCCGTGTCAAAGTAAAGGAGGGAAGCCTTAGAGATAGATATGAAATTGTTAAAGGATGAAGTTAAAAACTTGACAAAACAGAAAGGAAAGAGGAAGAAGGAGGAGGAGGAGGATGTGGACAGCAGCCAAATTGAATATATATACAAGAAATTGCACTCCTTGGACTCTCACTTAGGGAAGGCCAAGACTAGGCATGATTACAAGATCGCCATCTTTAGGGCGATTGAGGAATTTATTGAACAACACGTCAGAAGTGTCTCCAACCTAAGCGGAGTGCCGAAAACTCTTTGGGTGTACTGATAAAGAAAGCAAGAAGACCTTGGAGTAGCTGGATTCTAATGACGCTGCCCATATGACTACTTTGGGTATGTTTAAATCCTGGAGGAATATCAAAACCATCATAGACAAATCTACTAGGAAGTAGCTGCAGTTGATTCTGCTGTCCTTGTTTGTTTTTTTGTTGTTTTTTTGCGGATCCTTTACTGTTTTTTGCAGTAATTTTACTGTTTTGTCTTCTTTTGGTAGCTTTTTTTTAGCTACTTTGAACATCATTGTAACATTTGGATTCTGATCCTTTTCACTCTGGTTATCTTGCTTATCCTGGCTTTTAGACCTTCTTTTGTAATCAAGGGTATAGTCCCTTTCAAAAAACTATTTGCCAATAATAAAAAAAACAATATCTTTTAGCATTTTGAATTTTTATTAAATAGAATTTGTTCTTTGGTCAACCCCATAAAAACTTGGGAAATTTAATGGTTTATTTTCAAGTCTTCTACCGATTGTTTAAATTATCATTCAAGGTTGGTAAGTGTTAAGCATAGATTGTCTGACTATTATTAGGTACATTTTCCATCATGAAAGATTTGGTTATTATTTAGTTTAAAGAAATTTGGGACCGCTCGAATACACCGCCATTATAAATTGGAGGGAAAATAAAATAAATCTAGGCCAAACTATGCATTAGCACTACAAATATTAAATACATTCAATACATGCAGAGAATCCTTGGGTTCATGAAACTTCCTCGGGAAGCCTTAGGAATGTAATATTGTTTTCTCTTTCATTCTTGATCTCTTCTTGTTGCGATCTGTGCATGGTGGAATATATGGTGATTCTTTTGAGAGTTTTTTGCATTCTTCCTTACTAGAAATAAATTTTGTTCATTATTGAATCAATGGCATCGAGGTTATATATAACTGTAGACATTTATGAGTTCTTAGTTGTTAAATTTTATATGAGACTTGATTAGGAAGAAATTAGGAAATATTGCATAAGTTTTCCAATATTCAAGAATGGATTATCTTAACTCTTTTCATGTTGTTACATTTCGAACTATATGGAATTATTAGGTTTTCTCTATTTGTAAATAAATCATTTTTTAAATTTAGATTTGAATTGATATTTTTTATTGTGGAAAGGAAAATATTTTTCCCTAACTCGGTATCTCACAAAATAATGGGAAATATGGGCATTCGTAACCAAAGCTAGACTTTATTATGTTTATTATTTTCATTGATTACAATCATTATTCTGTTATAACCTATGATGGTATATGAAATGGGTTTGAGTTTAATTTTGTATAAATATTTCTGGTTTGTAAGGGATATGCCCTCCTTGTCTGCATGCTTTAGAATTTTTAAGTGACAATAGATCTCTATTTTTAGATGGGATGACTTTTGTTAAATAGGGATTTTTTGTGTTTTGTTAAATCTTATTGTCATTTTCAACTTTGAGAAAAGATAATACCTCTGCAGGAATCTGGGGCACTAGAGTTCGGTTATTAAATAATTTTCTTAAAAACCCAAACAAGATCTCTTCTAAAACGATACATTCAACTTTGGAGTTCATTATTGTACACAAAAAAATCACACACTTTAGACATTATTTAGTCTCAGTCTCATACTACTGTTTAGAAGGTTTTTGAGTGAAGAAAGTAATAATTAACCCCCATCTTTTGGCCATCTTACTTTATTTTCTTTCATCATTCCTGACCTCTTGCACCCACATTCCCAGTCAAATGTTATCGTTTCACATTATTTTAGCTTTAATTGGGGCACCCATGGGTGCCCTGGTCCCACCAGGGGTGCCCCAATCCTTTTTTAACTTTCCCACCACTTTTTGGGAACTTTCTATCCATTTGAACTTCTTATCTTTTTGCTGGTCGACCATCTCAGGGTTAATTATGAAATTAGATCAATAGAACCTTATAAATATAAGGTTATGAGACCATAATGATGGACCAAGCACTAGTAACTACTATCATCCACCTAGGTTTGCACTCATCTTAGGAATTTGGAGATCATTTGCATACATTTATCTCCATCACAAAGGATAAGGTTGGTTCATCTAGATCACACAAGCATATGAGGGGATTCTATCCTATTCCATCCACCATTCTACTACATTTTTACATCTAGTTATTGCTTAATACTTCACAAAGTGTCACTGACACAAAATCAGCTAGGGTACATGATGCACACACGCACTAGAACTACATTTGGGTCTAGAATGTATTGCAGAGATTAGTTAGTATGTCCACTATTGTGGCATCTAAGGTCATTTTGACCTATTCATTTCCATTCTTATTTTTCTTAGGGTTTGATACTTCTTGTGGTCTCTTGCAGGTCTTTCTTTCATCTTGGATTTTCAGCGACATCTAATGCAGTGCATTGAATCTAATAAGACACATAGTGAGGGTTTCAGACCACCTACCAAACCTATAAAACTCATTTTTAGACATCCTTCACATACCAAATCAGCCATACTCAAACCGGGGCACCCACAGGTGCTCTTGTCTTTCTCTAGGTGCCCTAGTCCAGATCTATTTTTTTTAGATCCTTTGTACAATCGTTCCTACTTCCAGATTATTCTATTTATTCTGTGACACAATCCAACGAGCTCCTCTTATTAGCTAAGTCACTTCCTCACTCTTCTTGCATATTAGGTTTTCTTCTTTCATTACCTTAGTTTCTTGGATCATTTTCCATAGTCATTTACTACATTTATTTACTATATTACATGTTGTTCTAGATTATATTAACTACTATTATTCCACATTTTAGTTAATTTTAGTTAATCACTTTGGTGAACCTAGTATTCGAATCCACCTTTGGTTTATGGATTTTCTCATCTTTTCTATCATACCTTCTAATGTCTCTCAAGTCTCTTTTCTTCAGTTGATATAAATGCACCTATCTTGTAAAGATGCTCTTTAAAAAACCCTAGAGACTATGTCTCTTTCTATCAACATATTACCTACCCAAGTCAACGCTATTTTTGGTCATCTTTTTTAGGACTCCCTTGATTCCAAATCTAATCAATCTATTTTAAAATACATTCAAGCTCTTCATTATTTATTTCAAGATAAATTTCAGTCTATGGAATCCATGATTACATCTCTCAAACCTAAAATCCAACATCTTAAGGATGCTTCTTAGGCTCACGTTTGTTCTCCTTCTACATCACATCTTCAGTCTATGTCTAGTACATGTGCTTACATCCATAAATCTCAAGTCATACCATTACCAATCCTCTCATCTTTGACCATACTACTAAACAAAATGACATTCTTACTGAGCTCCTTCATCATCAATTGATCTTTTTACCAACTACTCATTACTATCCTCCTTATCGAATAGCAAAATATCAAGGTAGTTCATATTGAAATTATCATCAACTCAATGGGCATAATGAAAATGAATGTTATGCCTTACAATGAAGAATTAAAAATATTGATGTAGTCTTTTTTACACCCACCAAAGAACAAGGAAATCCCATGTGCACCAACCTATCACCCAGCGGGCATTGGGCACTCACCCGAGGAACACGTGGGTGCCGAGTCTCTCTTTTATGTGAGTTTAGTGGGAAAGCATTGTCTATGATAGGAACTTAACAATATTGAGTGGAGACGAGACTTACATTCATCATAGAGCTCAGAATGGCTTCTAAATCAATGCAGTCATTTTAGACAAGAGGATACTTAACAATTTATAGAACTGAACTGAAAAGGAAATGTATAGGAGTTTATATTAATTCATATAACACACATGAAATAGAACTACGTAGATATATGTATAAACCAGATTCTATTATATTTATATTCCATCATATCTGACAACCTCATAACATGCATTAGATCCATTACATAATATCACAGTATGGCAAACCGAAGTCATACATCATAACTTGATTAGAGTCCTCCTAAACATGAAAAGAAAATTTCATACCCAAACCCCTTGATACATCCTTCCCCTATAGATCACCTACCCAACCCAATAGAGTTTCTCACAACATTTATGTAGAGCTCCACTCTCTATTGATCTATCTCCATATCTCTTAATTCCTCTGCAGGAACTTGTTTTTATAGGCCTCTTGAAGTGTCAACCCACCTTTATGAGGCTTCATATTCATCACCAAGTGTCTAAATGTGGTCCTCCATAGGATCATGCTCCTCCAGGACTGAGCTCTCCACTCCTTTCCATGATGGTATTCTAGAATCTTCCATCACAGGGCATATTCCTTCCTAAGACAACCTGTCGCCAAGGTGGCACCTTATCCACTCCACATGCGCAGTTGGGTCATGCTTTTCATGTGTCTTGCTTGATATACAAAATATGGCTAAGTCCTTAAATCATGCTTTGTTTTGTGCACACGCGCTAATTTTTCTATTAAACCCTCCTAGAACCCTATCTTCTGTGCTTTCTCCTTACGCGCCCTTATTTATCAAGGCCTTGCGCTCCCACGTGCCTTCTAGTACTTATCCAATAAATTATGGTCCCAACATCACCCCACACTACACTTGTTCTCCATCCACGGGAATACGTCTTTAATGAATAAATAATTACAATGGATCCTAGAAGAAATAATGATTTGGATAAGAATAAGAGAAAGATGAATTAGGAAAGATGAAATAATGGAGAAGTGTTGTTACTGCTGCAACAAGAGAGGAAAATATTTATTCAATTCAGCCTCAAACTTATTACAGGCATCAACTTCATTTTGTGCTTTTTGGCAGAGGTCCCCGACTAGGACGCTTACCTCATCAAAAATTATTTTATCTCCTTGAGTATTCGTTGCCTCAACAACCCCTTCCATTTGCTTGCCCACATCCTCAACTGCATCCATCCCCTTTGTGATTTCTGGGTACAACCCTTTTAGCCGGTTCTTCACTTAACCTTGTAGGACTTCAATGGCTTTAGACTTCTTCTCAACCTCAGCTAAGATCCTATCCCACTCCAATTTTTTCCCTTTTTTCTTCTCTTGGAATTATTTGAGCTCTACCTCGTGAGGGGTGACAAGAATTCTCGCCACTCTATCCCTATCTATATAGTTGTCATACGCAGCCTCAGCATCTTTGCTAGTAATTTTTACATCAGCAAGGACCTTGCTGTACTTGGAAATGATTGTTATAACCTTCAGTTTGTCTTCCATTTCTAGATGCACTGATACCTCTTCCATAGACTCTAAGGCCAGTGGATGCCTCTCCATGGTGAGGATAGGTGTTAAGTCTTCTATGCACTCCAAGGAAGATCCATAATTTTGTGTGGGAGGTGCTAGGTCCAGATGCTTCAAAATAATGGCATCTGTGATGGATTCTACGTTCTTATATACCTCGCACACCATTTCCTTATCTTCCCTTAGTTCACGCTTTATCTGTGCACTAATTAGTTCCTTCTACTTTAAGTTCTTGGTCCTTTCTTCAAGCTCTTCTTCCCTCTTCTCCAGGTCTACCTCTAGGAATTTTACCCTATCATTCCTTTTGAATAACCTGGATTTTAGTTCAGATGAGACTTTATTCAATGTATTACAAACTTATTCATCCAAAAATTGTTTAGTTCTCACCAAGGGGTTGTCTCCTTTTGACTCAGGCACCTGTATTATTTCCCCTTGGCTTACCTTGAATTCTATCTCATCATTGTGGTACTCAATTACCCAATAGAGAATTTTCATTGTCTGAGGGTATGCACCTTCCTCATCAAATGACTGCATAGCTAAGAGTTTATCTATTGGTAATGTGCTTTGGAAACGCTCATGCAGCACCTTGTTTGGATCATCAATATAGTCCATTCTTGGTCTTTGGATCTCCATGCACTTTCCTCCTATGCGCGTTCCCTTAAGAATACATACCGTCAAACTGGGGCCTCCTCCTGTGATGCTATGATATTTTCCCATGCTTTCTTCTTTATCTTCATTCATAACTATTTCAATGCTACGCTCTAACTCTTGTTCAACCAAGGCTTCAATTATTTCTACCGCCTCATTTACATGCTTCTGCACGAAACTTGGAGTCTTATTTTTTGTAATCACTTCTTCACTTCCTCCCTTATTTTTGGTTCCTTCCTCCTCCTAGCTACCCTTCCTTTGCACAAAGAGAAACTCATTTTTCTCTTCTCCACCCTCTTCTTCTAAATCATGCACATCAAACACCAGTGGTTCCTGGGATCCTTCAAATTCATCTTCTTCATCATCATCCCTCTCTCCTCTGTAGGCCTCTAAGCTCTTTGTGTCCTTCGAATCAACCTCCTCCATCACCTTCTATTTTTTCCTAATTATGGATTCCAGTATAGGAGATTTTTCTCTTTCTTCTTCCTCATCTGGTGAATTCTCCTTCGTGATATGATTTTCTTTTTATGGTACATCATCTCTGATTAGGGACATATTCCTATGTGTGTAAGTTCTAGTTCTAGTGCTTTTGCCTGGGGCTCCCACTTGTGATGCACTTTGGACACTTGGTGCCTTATTTCCTTGCACCTATTATTTTCCTTTCTTTGTCGGCATGGGCTTCTTTCTTCCCATGGGGTCTTTAGGAATGGAGACATCACATTCCAGGTATGTTCCCTTCTCAAACTTTGTTCTTATGCATAGATATACCCTTAGTGCAGTCTCTCCTACTATTGGCAAAGACAGGGGCTTTGTCATTTGAACAGGTGGGAGATATACCTTTCCACGTATGTTCACTTCTTGGGGTAAATGAGATTTCTATGTAGCTCTATGTGGTCTTGATCTACCCCACTAAGGTCGAACCTTAGTCTTTTAGCCTCTTTAAATTTGTTTACCCCTGCTTGGATATACTGAGCGATGAAGGAGAAGGGGATTTTACACCAGGGGCCCATGTTTTCATCTGTCAATGCAGAAATGCTGGTACACTACACATTTGGCTTCTCCGTTAATGAGTACTGGAAACTACTCTGGGATCCTCCACTCCGCCTCAAACACATTTCTTAAGCACTTATACTATTTTTCCAGGTGTTCCTTGTGAGCAGTCGTCATGTTGTTGTAAGTGTACTTTACAAATATTTTAGCGGGTGAGGGGTCTTCCTCTATATATTCCCAAATAAACTTGTCTACCGCATCTGGCACTCTGATTTCTGAAAAAACAATTTTCAGGAGGACTTTGCTAAAAAATATCTTGTCTCCCTCCTACACATTACTGATAATTTCATCTGTGATGAAGGAAGACAATTGTATATGGTGCCTTCTGACATTTTCCTACACACATTTAACCAGGCCTTATTTACCTGTGTCCACCTTTCTTGGTCCTTTAGCTTTGTTACTAGGCACGCAGCCATTCTCATGATAGGTTATTGGATATCTATGATATGAAATTATTATGACCCCTTCTTATAATCATGCATGTAGATGATTACTTTGATGGCTTCCTTGTCATGTAGGTCATCATCTATATTTTCTCCTTCACATATGAGGCAAGTGTTTTAAAATAAATTGAGGATTTATACACGTCTTTTTCCCTGTGAAATAAAATTGATCCTCGTGTATGTGTGACATCAACCATTGAAAGAGGTGCTCAGGTTTTCCAAAATAAGGGAACTCATAGAGTTGTAATAATCCTGCCTTCTCCAACTTCACTTTTACCTCATAGTTATAAATAGGCAAACCCTTTGGTGTCCTTTTGTTTGTTGGGTGCACTAGCTCCAACGCCATTTCCTTTTCTGTTGTGCTCGTGTGATGGTTGTAATTACTCATTGTCATGTTTCTTGAGTTGTACTTCCATTATTTCCTAAGAAAAACCCCATCTAGGTACTGCATCTTTACATACCATTCTTCATTCATGCTTACGGGGGTTTCTGGTTATTTTCCCTTACCTTTTCCCTTTCCCTTGTCTTTCAGATTCTTAGGTTATATAGATGGTTTCTTAAGTGTCATGGTTTAGGTTATCTTAGCACTTCAACTTATCTTACTTACTCTCCTTTTCTACCTCCTCTAGTCCCAGATCTCAAACTTGTGAAGAAACCCTTTTCACAATGTGCCCTAGCTGTGAAACCCTTACTGGAATAAACTCTTTCACAAGACGGTGCTTCTCCACAACTCTTTTTCTCTACACCTATGAATTTATTTCCTTCTTGTTTACAGATCAAATATATTCACTCATGGTTAAATTTCTCAAATTTTTCTTCACAGGGATCAACTCTGGAAAACCTAGTTCACAAGATCTCTTCTTTCTTTGTATTCACAAATGTTAATAATGAAGTGCTCGACCTTCTATTTATAGATTTTCCCACATTTTAGCATTAAATGCCACTTCACCTACCACTGTACTTCAACACTTATTACATATTTTTCCACTAATCCGGACTCTAGAACCCCAACTTACGCACCCAACCTTGTATGGACAATCCTAAAACCTTCTGGCATGTAACCAATTTATCTGACAAAATACTCTTATGTGCACATTACAAAATACTTCTTCCATCCTCATGATTTTTTCTCTTTCCTACCTCGTGTTATTTTTTCACTTCTTTCTTCCATGTATGTGGAACCAAAATGTAGCCTTATTCTAATACCAACCAGCCTTGTTCACCTTTTCTCTTATGTGCTTTCTTCCACATGGCCGTTCAACCGAGCTTTCCAACGCAATCCTTCCTAGTACTTCACACTTTTCTCTTTCCTAAATTATTCCACCCCACACTAAAATGATTTGTGGTCCTCTATGTATTCACAACCTTCAAAAATTAAAGAGGTTACTAGCACCCAAGGCGCAAAAAAAAAGAACAACGAGAAAGGGAAACACAAGAAAAGAAAAAGGCATTAAAGGAAATCCTAAACTATCTAGAAATACTACCATATTATAAACACAAAGAAGAGTTATTTATAGTAGAGCTTCAGGCTACTCCCATTGAAGTGTCCTAGAAATATCTTCCCATCCAGCGCTTATAACGGGAGCGCACCTAAATCAAGGATGTATGAGATGATATAGGGACCCAACCAATGGATTTTTAACTTCCCAGGATGATGCAAAAACTTGGAATCATATAGTAGCACCATCTGCCCAACCTCAAACTTTTGTTCTTAATGTGACAATCATGCCATCCCATTTTTTTTGCTTTTTCAGTCTTCTGGCTCCACCTAGCGAGTGATCGTATTTCATCTAATTACATTAACTTTTCAATTCTATCTTTGAGCACTTATTTGTCACCTAATCCTCCTGTGCATGTTATATACAGAGAAGGTAACATGAATTCAACTGGTAGGGACAGCCTCCATACCAAACACTAATTGAAATGGTGTGGCATTATTAAACCTCTTGTAGGTTGTCATATATGCCCAAAGAATGGCTGATACTTTGTCATCCCAATCTTGTCTACCAATGTCACAAAATTTTGTTAGGGTATGACTTAGTATTTTTTTAAATGCCTCCACAATTCAATTTGATTGATGATGGTAAGGGGTAGTCTTGTGATGAGACACCATGAATTCTTCTAACAGAATCCTTACTGTCTCATTTAAGAAATGTGTACCCCTGTCACTAGTCAAACTCAAAGGGCATCCATACCTTGTAATAATGTTATCCCATAGGAACCTTGATGCAGTAGCTATTGTACAATCCTTCGTAGGCACTACTTCTACCCACCTTATCAAGTAATCTATGCAAGTGATTAGATAATGTGACCTAGTCCTATGTGTAGCTGGTGCAATAGGGCCTACAAATTCTATAGCCCTCTTTTTGAATGGCTCGGTGCCAGCAATAGGGTGCAGAAGCATTTCATCTCTTCACCTCAGTTTTCCAATGCACTGACAATGGTCACACGCCTTGCAATATTCCTTATAGTCTTGATATAGGGTCTCCCACCATAATCTGGTCATTAGTATCTTACGTGCAGTGACATCACCTACATAGTGCCCACTTGCACTACCTCCATGCACATCTTCTATTATAGCTAGGCACTCATGTTCTAGCACACACTGGCATAGAATCTCATCATGTCCTAATTTGTACAAATCCCCATGATCAACATGTAGGGCGCGGAGCGTATAGCCAACTACTTTTTTATCTAATGCCTTCATTGCTTCTGGAACTACACCTGTCCTAAGAAATATTGTAATATCTTATAAGTTTGAGGGCACACGCCATAACCTAAATAGTTTTGCATATAGTATTGTGTCCTCAATTCTTTTCGTGTCCTCCCCTAAATCAATTCTAGAAAAATAATCAGGTCCAGATTTTCCTGGTTTGATAACCATCGTGAACTCAAATTCTTGGAACAATAGTACCCACCGACATATGCGCCCTTATAGAATGGGCTTATTCACTAAATATTTCAATGCCATATGGTCAGTGTAAAATATAAAAGGGGTCGCCAGCAAATACGGTCTAAACTTGTGAAGTGCGTAGATCATTAACAATGCCTTGCACTTAGTTGTAGTATAATTCTACTCCATTGGTGTCAGATTCCTGCTTGCAAATCATAAAGGATGATCAAAAATACCTTCACCAGGCTATGCAAGTACATATCTAATGGTGGTTTTTGAGGAATCAACATGAACATGGAAGGGCTTATCTCAAGAGAAGAATCGTAGTATGGGCGCGGTGATAATCCTATCCTTTAAAGTGTCAAATGTCTTTTGTTGCACCTTGTTGGTCATCAAATAGGACTTTTTAGAAGAGCAACAGTCAGGGGACAAGAAGTCCCTCCTCTTTAATGGGAGAGGTTCCCTTATTCAGAAACGAACTTATTTACAAATGTACAGAACATTGTTTTATAGTCAAACTTGGATTTTACGAAAGTGTTTTCCCACAAGGATCATCAATTACACAAGGACTGAGGAAAGGGAATAAGGAGATGAGCAGAATAGCAACATTCAGAATTATAGATAGCAAAATAATTCCTCGTGTATGCGAAGCTTCAAAGAATTTAAGACAAGATCATTTCCGTTGGCTGAATGAGATTAAATTTAAAGACACAAAGTTCCATAAATAACCTTCTTCAGATTTATTAATCAAGGACACAAAGTTCCTTCTTGGTTGTACAAGATCACTGTATTTGCAAAAACTGAACAGTATGCAATCAGAGAGACTAATGAGTTAGGAACAAAATGATCTTCATGATATTAAAGGAAAACACAGAGATAACAAGAATTAGATAGACAAAGAATGAAAAAGCCCTCTTGTATTGATTTATTTAAGATCTATTTACACTTTCAGAAAATATTCCAAGTTCTTCCTCCTCCCAAAATGGTGTGGAAAGGCCATTATATAGCTTACAAGTCAGTTACTCTTCGTAACCATTTCTTTTAATTAAAGAATAGTTAAGGATTGCCGGTTACAATACCTTAACTGATTACAAAGAAAATGAAAAGAAAGGGAAGAAGAGGAAAGAAAGGAGAAGGAGACAGGTGGCCAGCTACTGGGAGGGGCCCACTATCTTTAGAATCTGCTGCCTGAATTTCTTTAATGACTCAGCTATATCTCTGCCATGAGGGACTGACGTGTTGGCTGCAGATTGAGTCCAAAATCCTAGACATTTCTCCACTCTTTATCAAACTCGACGTGAGTATGATAATCTTTGTTTACTTCTTCAATGGCAGACTGAAGAGAACAAATTTCCTTCATCTTTTCCTTAGAGATGGATCTTTCCTTGAATAGATGATCTTTGACAAAAGCTCTGAACTGAGCTTTGATTTCTTGCAAGGACAAGGAAGCACCAGAGTTTTCATCTTGAAGATGACAATGCATATCTTTGAAAGCAGCAGCTGCCAGTGTCTTGAAAGCTTCTCCCTTCTACCAACTGTTCTTCATTTCTCCCACACAGCTTCCTCCAGGACTTTGATTTTCCACTCTACGTTGTAGACCCAGGATTTTGATAAATTATCTTTGGCATCATCGAAAATCTTATTCACCAGTAAGAAGTTCTCGTCTGTCTGTCCCATGAGGTGAAGGTCTCCAATGCAACTGCTCTAGAGTTTAAGTTCTTTATCCATAACCCCAATAGTAGAGGATAGCTTCTGTTGCAAATTGTCTACCTTTCCATGTAGTTTAAAAGCTTCATCGATGAAGTTTAGCCCAGCAACAAGCATGTCATCCACCATGGCTTCAATAGCTCTACCGTAGACAGAATACATTGTGCATATCTTTGATACTTTACACTTCATCTTGGCTTAGAATTACAGGAGGCGGTAGAGCAGTCAAGGGGGTAGGGTCCAAAACTTTGTCCTTAGACAAGAGTGACTTGATAAAACTTGTGAGAACTTGGGCTTGTTCTTCCAGCTGTTTAATAGTCTGCTGCCCTTTCTCTACCCTTCCAATGACTCTTGTGACTGTTTCCTGGAGGTTGTGAATTTCACCTTCAGGAGTAGACTCTCCCATAGGGATCCTTGAAAGCTCTAAGTCAGATGTCAGCAAGTCTGATTCTAATTTGTCTACTGTAGGCTTAGCAATCTCCAAGAATTGCTGACCTTGGGCATCAGACACAATTTTGGAGGTGGTCTCTGGCTTTCTTGGTACGAGAAGGAGTGGTGCCCAACAAGGCTGCTACAGTATCAAAATTTGGTCCCAAGCTTTGAGAGGAGGATTTCCTCTTCCTTTTGTCAACCAGAGGTTGCAACCCAAGCAAAAGAGGAAGAAGAATCTGCAGGAGGGGCAAGGGGACCAAGAGACAGGGAGCTCATGACACTCAGGGTCTGCACAGCTGTTGACTCAAGTTGAGACGTGAGTAAAGCACTAGAGACGATGGCGGTAGAAGAATCAGTAGCACCTGGAAGTTTAGTTCTCTGGACCTCCTTGTTCTTATCTGCTGGATCCTTAGGAACATTTGCAGGAGTTGGCTTCTCACTTTTCTTCACTTTCACTGAGAACAACGATGTTCTCTGGCCCTATAGGCAACTCTACCTGTTTTCTTGGAGGATCATTCTCTGCAGGTTCCTTCTTTACCTCTTTGAGTTTCTTCTCTATAGACCTGGGTAGATGGAGAAGGAGTAGATTCTACAGGTCCCTGAGCTGTTGAGGCAGGAGGGGTTTTCAAAAGTGTTCCCGACTCTGGAACTAATGCCTCTCTTATGGGTGTCGAATCATCCTTGGAGCTAGATTCTCCTGAGTGCCTCTTGAATTCTCGGTTTTTCTTACTGAACCATGACCCTAAGTCGTGAAATTAAGACTGGAGCAAGAATCTCAGCCAGATCATCTCTGGGTCATTCTTGTGTCCATTTTCGGGTCCTGTCGGAGGGGTGTGCTTAATCCCATCTGTCCCATAGTCACGAAGAGTGCAGCTCTGAATTCCCCGATCCTGCCGAAATCCTTCAGGAAGCTTGGTCCAGGCTGAGTTCTTCGGGCCAATTATCGGGAGAGTTTTGTCCACAATGCCTTCTTCTGGCTTCAAAACTTATTTTGCACAGTCAGTTCCAATAGTCGGCTGAATCATGCCCTATCCCGATAGACTACTTCGCATGTTCTGTTCAATGAACTTCTTCAAAGTTAAAACAGGTGCTTGAGCTTTCCCATTTGAACAGCCGATTTGCCCGAACCAGCGCTCCTTCGCGCAATGTTCTGAGCATCCAGAGCTGCCCCATTTGAAAAAGTGCGAGGTTTCCCAGAGAGATGGGAAAGTGCGAGCCGGAAATCTTCTTGTCGCTGTAAGTTCTGTGCAACTTTTCTAGTTGCCTACATATGTCAATCAAAGCCATTTTATCATTACAGAACATGGGAAGCCGTAGAGGAGTGTTTTCATATTTCAGCAAGCCTGATATAGGACCCAAATTCCTGAATTCAATGAAATAGGCTTCACACTGCGATTTCAGGTCCCATGGATAGCTGCTCAGCCAAATGCATACTGATGCGTCCTCTGCCCAGTTGATATTTTGTGTTCCCTGGCACACCATGCCGATGCCGCGTGCACATCGTGCAATCGCGTCTCACATGGTGGAGGGCAAGCCCATAACCCGAGCCAGTCAGGATTATGACACTCTGACAGTTTTTCGCTGTATGATGCTTTTCGGAATTGAGTGGTTGTGTATTCAATGCGCATTAAAGTCATTCCTCTCTCCAAACGGCTATATCAACGAAGACATTCGCCACTTTGCATTTTTCGCATTTGCTTCCATGCTATCTTTCGCTCGAACATAGCCTGTGCAATTTGAAAACCGGGAGACGACTATCCCATTATCCATCTCTGCAAATTCCTTCCAGAGCAGCGCTAATGGTTGCAGCGTCCGAGACTATGGCAATGAGTTCCCCATGTACATTTGATCAAGTTCGCTAGGGATCAGGAGTCAAATTGAGCTCCGCTTGAATCTGCACTGTATCAGCACACTGTACTGAGATTGGGAATCAGCCGGCAAAAGCTAAACGTCTATCATTAGTCTTCTATGCAATTGGTGTAGGGCAAGAATATGACAGATGCAAACCCTACACCAATGGCACAGATGATTGAGATGACGAGCTTTGTTGTAGCTTATATTGCTAACGGCAGGATTCCCAATCTCAGTACATTTTCTCCTGTACTTGGAACTACAGTGCTTTCATAGTGATAGTCTTGAAGCTTCGACCCCGACTTCTGGAAGCGAATTTGACAAATGTAGGGGGGATTGCGCAGGTTTTTCAACTGACGAGGGTTCGAGCAAAAGATAGCATGGACGCAATGCAACCATGCAAAGGCGAATGCTCGTTATATAGCCATTCCGGAGATGAGACAATGACTATAGTCGTCGCCCGGGATACACAGCACAGGCTATGTTGAAAGAGCATCATAGATCGGAGTGAGCAGGAATAACTAAGTGCGAATGACACTGGCGAACGTCTTGGGACATGTGAAGAACCCTAATGTGCGAAACACGCGGCTCGGCCGGTCTCGGGCTAACCAGGGAGAGGACGCACAAATGCATTCCGGAGCAGATTTCAACGAAGAACTGTGTGAAGTACGCGATTCGGGTAATCCTGCCGAAATTGGAACAGCGGGCCCGTTATGGGTTTGGGACATCCGGGACCAATGAGTTTTGATTTCTGCGATGTCGCCCGGCTCATCCGCAATGGTGTGCGAGGGAAGCACACAATATTTAACTTTGGGACATTTGAGATCATCAAAGTATGAATTACGTGGCTGAAGCATGCTATCGGCCGAACGTCCAGCAACATGCAAAATAAGTTATGGGATGACTTGGGACATAACTCTCCGATGTATACCCTAGCATGGGATCCAGCTTCAGTGGATTTCGGTTTCGATCCTATAACAGAGTGCACTTTCGTACTTGGGACAGATGGGATCCAAAAGTATGCCTACAAGCTTGCAGTTCACACTTGGATGACCCAGCAACACAGATTTTTTCAATTTCACGACTTAGGCATTTTCAGATGAAAACACTTCAACTCAAAATGTACGTGGTCAGATTTACTCGAAGGTGATACTGCAAGAATGTTTTCAGATGAAGCCATGAGTTGGCTCCTTCTAGGGATGACTTGGTATAAATTCATGGAATGAGACAAGGCAAGAACTTAGATAACTCGGTGAAGCAGACCAGTGCCTTATCCATTGGGCAAAGGAGTCAAAAACAAATCAATATAGAGGGCAACACACACAACAATAGAAGGGGAAACACACACCGAAAGCAGAGAAGAAAAAACATTGTACATAATATACAAAGGGACTCCCTAGTCACCTACGACTTGAACAACTTCAAATACTGCCCACTATAAGGAAGTTGGGAGGGGAGGAACCATCCATGTAATCAAGAGAGAAAGAGTTCTTACCAGCAAAGTGTCTTATCTTGAATGGTCTGAGCCACAGGGAATCAAATTTTCCATGGCTGCCATGAGGTTCATGTCTTTTGTCCCATAACAGCACGGTATCTCCAACTTGGAAACTCTCTGAACCTAAATTTCTTGTCAAACAGGAGCCTTTACCTTCTGCTGGTGAACAGATATCCTGTCAGCAACCTCCAATCTATCCTCGTTCAGTTTGTGCAGGTACATGATTCTTTTATCCAGAGCATCACTGAAACTAGTATCCTCAATGGCCTTCATCAGGTGCAAGGCTGGCAGTTCCACTGTCACTGGCAATTGAGCTTCCACTCCATACACCACTTGAAAAGGAGACATTCCAATGGCTCTTTTAGGTGTGATCCTGTCTGCCCAAAGAGCATCATAAAGCTTCTTATGCCAGTTTCGCTGAGACTCATTGACCAACTTCCTTATGATAGTCACCAGATTTTTGTTGGTGGATTTTGCTTGTCCATTTCCCTGTGGGTAATAATCTGAAGAATGAGCCAGGGAGATGCCATACCCGTAGCAGAAATCCATTATCTCAGTTGAGGAGAAGTTCAAAGCATTATTCTGTTACAAATCTTGTTAGGTACACCATACCTTACCAAGATGTTCTCCTTGATGAAATTGCATACAACTTCAAAAGTAGTGCTCTTGACTGGAATAGCTTCCACCCATTTGGTGAAGTAGTCAGTGGCAGTTAGCACATGCGTGTGACCCGCACTAGAAACAGGATTCAGTGTACCAATGAAGTCTAGACCCCTCATTGTTGAAATGGTTCTTTGATCACAACTAGCTTGAGAGGTAAAGCTGCTAATTTAGGTCTTCCCACAAAGGTCTGACAAGCTTCACATTTATCCACCCACTTGGATGCATCTCTGAACAAGGAAGGCCAGTAATATCCCCCCCGGAGTATCTTGTGAGCTGTGACTGTCGATGAATAGTGCCCTCCACATGCCGGATCACGGAAAGCTGAGAGCAACTTTCTCTGCTGTTCCTTGTCCACACACTTCAGAAATCTCCCATCTGAACCACGCTTGAACAAGGCATTTTCCCATAGTACATATTGTGCAGATCTCAATTTAACAGTCCTCTTTTCCTTGGTAGTTAAATGAGAGGGGCATTCCCCATAGGTGAGAAAATGGGCGATGTCAGAATACCATTCATCAACTGAACTAAGGAATAGAATAGTAGGAATGTCAGCTTTCTCCTCCAGCAACTCATGTTTGGCTCCTTCAGTAATGAGCTCACAAACAACCCTTTCCATGAACCAGCTTGGTTGGTTTGATATCAATGTCATACTCCTGGACTTTAGCCACCCAATTTCCTCTCTTGGACCCAAATTCTTGCTGTGTAAGAATTGACTTAACAGTCGTATCTGGAACCAGCACCATAGAGTGAGAGTTGAGGATATAGAAACGGAACTGCTTGACAGCTTTGACTACTGCAAAAGCATGCTTCTCCATCATGGTGTATTTTAGCTCATGATTCTTTAGGATATAGCTCATGAAGGTAATTGGTAGCTCATGTCCATCAGAGTCTTCTTGGGTTAAGACAGTAGCCAGAGGTATTATCTGTAGCATAGCAATAGATGATGAAATCTTTGTTAAAGTCGGGACAGGCCAAAACTGGAGTTTTTAGCAATAGCTTTCTTGATACCCTCGAAGGATTCCTTTCCTTCAGAAGACCAACCAAATGCTTGCTTCCCTTTCATCATCTGAGAAATATTCAAAGTTAATTCAGCAAAATCGGGGATGAATCTTCTTAAAAAATTGATCTTACCGAAAAAGGAATGCACGCCTTTTTTACTGGTTGGGAGAGGAATTTGCTAGATGGCTTGAACTCGTTCAGGGTCAATCTTAATACCATCCTTGGAGACAATGTGCCCTAATAGTTTTCCTTCTGTAACATAGAAGACATATTTTTTAGGATTTAAAGAAATACCATGCTCTCGGCATCTTTGCAGAACTGTTTTCCAGGTGGTCGAAGTGATCTGCTCTTGTCTTTGAAAACACTGGTTAGATCATCAAGGTATATGACAATACATTTCCCTTTCAAGCTTCCAAAATCCAAATCCATAGCTCTCTGGAAAGTGGCACCAGCATTAATCAGCCCAAAAGGCATTCTCTTGTAGGCAAAGGTACCCCAAGGAGTGGTGAAGGTTGTCTTGTGTTGATCTGCAGTATCAACCTCTACCTGATTATATCCCGAGAACCCATCAAGCATAGATAACATTTCAGAACCTGTTACTGCTTGCAGTATTTGATCCATCATAGGCAGAGGGTAGTTATCTTTCAGAGAAGCCTGATTCAGGTTCCTGAAATCAACACAGATGCGGATCTCACCATTCTTCTTCCTAACAGGCACAATGTTTGCAATCCATGTTGAATGGTGAATGGAAAAAATGATTTTAGCCTTCAACAATTTCTGAATCTCCTGAAATATAGTATCAGTTATTTTGGGATTATACTGCCTTTGTTTCTGCTTGAAAGGCTTGATTCTTGGTTTGAGAGGGATAGAGTGCTGCATGTCTTTTGGCTTGAAGGCTTTTAGATCCTCATAAGAATATGCAAGAACATCCTTATACTTCCTTAGAAGATCAATTGCTCTTCTCCTCTCATCGGTTGTGTAACATTTCCCAATATTTACCAGCTTGGGATCAGTAGAACTCCCCATATCAATCTTATCATACTCAGCTGATTGCTGAGGTCTAGTAGAAGCTTTAGATTTTACATATCTGTCATGTTTATCAAACAACTCCTCCAAACTCACCAAACCTTTGGGAATATTGTTTCCTTTGAGTTTAATGCATCCTTCCTGATCTATTTATTCTCCTTGGGTGACAGCTTGGTCAGAGGACACACTCTCACAAGGCAGGTTGTCACTTCCCTCAAAATACAGTTGCTTCGAAATTCCCCTTGAGTTCCAGGAAGGAAAGAAAATGCTGGTCATCGTTGAAAAATTGCCAGTTATTAGTATTGTCAGGAACACTAGGCCGGTGGACCATTTCAATAGTGAACTTATCCTGAGAGAATTTAGGATGGGGAATCAGTAATGACCCTAAGACAGCCAGTGAATCAGCCCTGTTGTTCTTTTCTCTAGGTATTGCTTCAATAGAGAAAGCGTCAAGGAATTCAATTGAATCCCAAACCTGATTCCGGTAATGCTTCAGCCTCCCATTTTTTACCTGAAAAATGCTTCTGACTTGTTTCACAATTAGCTCTGCATCACCACGAGCCAGAAGATTTTTTACACCTCGTTCTTTGGCCACTTGCAGTCCAAGAATGAGAGCTTCATACTCTGCTGTATTGTTAGTGTTTTCAAACTGAAACTTAAATGAAAAAGGGTGTAGGCAGCCTTCAGGTGACACTAGCAGGACGCCAGCTCCAGAACCAGCCGAGGAACAACTTCCATCAAATTCTAAAATCCAAACACCATTGGGATCTTTGGGTGATACTTTGGAGGGTTTGATTTCATCAGGGGACAGAATCATGTAATTACCATGACCTATGTCTTCATAGAGTATTTGTGCCTTAGGATCATCCGTTTTCTACACAATATACTCAGATTGTTTCTCAAGGAGTAACTTCTTCATTTGTCCATTAACAGGTATGAGGGCGTGTGACCAATCCATTTGAATCTCCCCACCCACATCTTTATAGAAGTTCCGACTTAGCAACATTCCGTAAGAAGGAGGAATGTCTGCTACTAGGATGGTAGCCAAGACTTTCTTTTCAGGTAAAGCAGCAAAAGCCACTTGTGCATCTTTAATCCTTCCAACCAAAGGTACTTCCTTACTTTCCATGGAGTAGCAAGATCCATAAGTACGAGTAAGGGTCAAGCCTAAAGCATGGGCTACTTTAGCAGGCATTACGTTATCTGAGGCTCCAGAATCTATGACACAGTTACTGAGCCTATGGCCAGCTATAAGAAGTGTTACATAAAAAGGCTTGATTTTGTCACCAGGTGAGGTGACAGCAGCTACCAAACTAGGCTGTGGTATAGAAGGAGGAGTGGGAAAAAGGCCTTTAGAGGTGGTCTTGGAATGGGAATTTACAAATTGGATCATCTTGGCAAAAGCTTTGGGATGGGTTTGGTAGTATTCAGCTTCTAAAATTTGAACCTTGGTCCTTTTTAGGTGATCCACAATATCAAAGGATCTAGAGGTGGATGGGCCATCATCATTTGAAATTCTAGGCTTATCAACCTTAGGAGAAAAAGAAGAAGAAGCAACTTTGGTAGCAGGATTGACAGTACTTACCTTTGGTGCAGATGAGGTAGGGATAGGAGATCCTCTTCTGGCAATGATAGGAATAGTTGCTGGCTGCTCCTTAGATTTCTTCATGGGCTGTGTTACTTTCTCCTTCTACCTCGTCTGTTCTCAAGTCATGACAGCAAATGATTCACTGTTCATATCTGCTACCACTTCATCATAGTTATCTCCATCATCAGTGCCTTCGGTGGTAAAGAAATTAACCCGAGATCCTTCGAGTTCTTCCGCCTCATCATCAAATTCCTCCAGGAACTCCTCACAAGCTTCGTCATCCACATCATCATCGGGTTCTTCAACTTCACAGGTTACATTCATAGGAACTTTGACAGGAGGACCTTCAAGTGCTAGTCTTGTGTGAGGAGCAGGCAAACGATTTCTGGGCTGGAAATTTCTTCTTGGAACATCTGCATACGGGGCATGCTGGGCCAATTGTTTCTTTATAGCTACTAGATCATTTGCAAGTTTCTGGACTAATGGATCAGTATTGGGTCCAGAGGTGGAAGAGGAAGAAGCAGCAGATTTAGATTTGGGAGGATCTCTCTTCAACTTCCCTGACATGATCAGGTCATCCTCGACACTAACAGCTAGTTCTTGATCCAGAATTAACGTTCCAAGATTAGCCCTTCTTAGAGCATAAATGACTTTGGGCGTTTGAGCATTTAGAAAGAAACATTTTTGGATTTGATCAACCGGTCGAGTATTTACAGGAATTTTGTTGATCAGTCTATTGAACCGAGCCACAAATTCTCTCATGGGTTCTGATGGATCTTTCTTTATCTGAGAAATTTGGGCAAGCAGTGCATGCACATCTTCTGCCGGCTTGAAACGGCTTTCGAACTGAGTTCTCATTATATTCTAGTCAGTGATGGCACCAGCCGGAAGGTGATAGAACCAGTCAGCAGCATTATCCTATAACGTCTCAACGAATAGCCTTACTGAGACGTCTTCATGTTCAACTCCCAAGACTCCACATGCAACTATGAAGGCTGCAATGTGTTCATCAGGGTGTACTTTGCCATCTCCTCTAAACTTGGGGAAGTTCTTTTGGTTACCTCTAGGTAAATC
The DNA here is from genome assembly GCA_019776745.2 of Taxus chinensis. Taxonomy (NCBI): domain Eukaryota; kingdom Viridiplantae; phylum Streptophyta; class Pinopsida; order Cupressales; family Taxaceae; genus Taxus; species Taxus chinensis. The sequence continues at coordinate 104,693,624 of CM034147.1, read as the reverse complement.
ATGCAAAGGCTGAGTGAGGGCTAGGGGCCCGACACGTTGACCCCATGGCAATTGTGCTGCCATTCTTGGAAATACGGCTTAGAGGGGAACTTTAACAGCAGCAAGGATCAAAGCTCGTAGATTGGGACTAGCAAGTTCTGAAGGAATACCACCCGTAGGACTTCTATCTTGAACAGGCGGAGTGCTCGTCGAACGATTTCTTCTATTTGAAGGGAAAGGAAAACCCTGTTGCTCCAAAAGCTGAAACTGAGAATCTTCGATACCAAGGGTCCTTCTCCCTCGAGTGAAACTCGGAGTTGCCAGATCAAAGGATGATTGAAAAATTGTAGTACTGGAATGCGATTTTCCCCAGCGGAGTCGCCAAAAATTGTTGGTCGTCAAATAGGACTTTTTAGAAGAGCAACAGTTAGGGGACAAGAAGTCCCTCCTCTTTAATGGGAGAGGTTCCCTTATTCAGAAACGAACTTATTTACAAATGTACAGAACATTGTTTTATAGTCAAACTTGGATTTTACGAAAGTGTTTTCCACAAGGATCATCAATTACACAAGGACTGAGGAAAGGGAATAAGAAGATGAGTAGAATAGCAACATTCAGAATTATAGATAGCAGAATAATTCCTCGTGTGTGTGAAGCTTCAAAGAATTTAAGACAAGATCATTTGCGATGGCTGAATAAGATTAAATTTAAAGACACAAAGTTCCATAAATAACCTTCTTCAGATTTATTAATCAAGGACACAAAGTTCCTTCTTGGTTGTACAAGATCACTGTATTTGCGAAAACTGAACAGTATGCAATCAGAGAGACTAACGAGTTAGGAACAAAATGATCTCCACAATACTAAGGAAAACACAGAGATAACAAGAATTAGATAGATAGAGAATGAAAAAGCCCTTTTGTATTGATTTCTTTAAGATCTATTTACACTTTCAGAAAATATTCCAAGTTCCCCCTCCTCTCCAAAATGGCGAGGAAAGGCCATTATATAGCTTACAAGTCAGTTACTCTTCGTAACCGTTTCTTTTAACTAAAGAATAGTTAAGGACCACCGGTTACAATACCTTAACTGATTACAAAGAATACGAAAAGAAAGGGAAGAAGAGGAAAGAAAGGAGAAGGAGACAGGTGGCCGGTTACTGGGAGGGACCCACTGTCTTCAGAATCCGTTGCCTGAATTTCTTCAATGACTCAGCTATATCTCTGCCACGAGGGACTAACGTGTTGGCTGCAGACTGAGTCAAAAATGCCAGACATTTCTCCATCTCTTTATCAAACTCGACGTGAGTATGATAATCTTTGTTTGCTTCTTCAATGGCAGACTGAAGAGAACAAATTTCCTTCATCTTTTCCTTAGAGATGGAGCTTTCCTTGAATAGATGATCTTTGACAAAAGCTCTAAACTGAGCTTTGATTTCTTGCAAGGACAAGGAAGCACCAGAGTTTTCATCTTGAAGATGACAATGCATATCTTTGAAAGCAGCAGCTGCCAGTGTCTTGAAAGCTTCTCCCTTCTGCCAACTGTTCTTCATTTCTCCCACAGCTTCCTCCAGGACTTTGATTTTCCACTCTACGCTGTAGACCCAGGATTTTGATAGATTATCTTTGGCATCATCGAAAATCTTATTTGCCAGCAAGACGTTCTCGTCTGTCTGTCCCATGAGGCAAAGGTCTACAATGCAACTGCTCCAGAGTTTAAGTTCTTTATCCATAACCCCAATAGTAGAGGATAGCTTCTGTTGCAAATTGTCTACCTTTCCATGTAGTTTAAAAGCTTCATCGATGAAGTTTAGCCCAGCAACAAGCATGTCATCTACCATGGCTCCAATAGCTCTGCCATAGATAGAGTACTTGTGCATATCTTTAATACTTTGCACTTCATCTTGGCTTAGAATTACAGGAGGCAGTAGAGCAGTCAAGGGGGTAGGGTCCAAAACTTTGTCCTTAGACAAGAGTGACTTGATAAAACTTGTGAGAACTTGGGCTTGTTCTTCCAGCTGTTCAATAGTCTGCTGCCCTTTCTCTACCCTTCCAATGACTCTTGTGACTATTTCCTGGAGGTTGTGAATTTCACCTTCAGGAGTAGACTCTCCCATAGGGATCCTTGAAAGCTCTAAGTCAGATGTCAGCAAGTCTGATTCTGATTTGTCTACTGTAGGCTTAGCAATCTCCAAGAATTGCTGACCTTGGGCATCAGATGCAATTCTGGAGGTGGTTCTGGCTTTCTTGGCACGAGAAGGAGTGGTGCCCAACAAGGCTGCTACAGCATCAAAATTTGGTCCCAAGCTTTGAGAGGAGGATTTCCTCTTCCTTTTGTCGACCAGAGGTTGCACCCAAGCAAAAGAGGAAGAAGAATCTGCAGGAGGGGCAAGAGGACCAAGAGACAGGGAGCTCATGACACTCAGGGTCTGCGCAGCTGTTGACTCAAGCTGAGACGTGAGTAGAGCACTGGAGGCAATGGCAGTAGAAGAATCATTAGTACCTGGAAGTTCAGTGCTCTGGACCTCCTTGTCCTTATCTGCTGGATCTTCAGGAACATTTGCAGGAGTTGGCATCTCACTCTCTTCACTTTCACTGAGAACAATGATGTTCTCTGGCCCTATAGGCAACTCTACCTGTTTTCTTGGAGGATCATTCTCTGCAGGCTCCTTCTTTACCTCTTTGAGTTTCTTCTTGTATACCTGGGTAGATGGAGAAGGAGTAGATTCTACAGGTCCCTGAGCTGTTGAGGCAGGAGGGGTTTTCACTGGTGTTCCAGACTCTGGAACTGATGCCTCTCTTATGGGTGTCGAATCATCCTTGGAGATAGATTCTCCTGAGTGCCTCTTGAATTCTCGGATCTTCTTACTGAACCAGACCCTAGTCCTGATTAAGACTGGAGCAAGAATCTCAGCCAGATCATCTCTCTCTTTCTTGTTCCAATCCAGGTCCTCCAGAGGGGTGTGCTTAATCACATTTTCATACTCATAAGAGTATAGCTCAGAATTGTCATCCTGGAGACCTTCAGGAACTTGGTACAGGCTGAGTTCTTGGATCAATTGCAGGGAGAACCTGCCACAATGCCTTCTTTTGGCTTCAAAATCATCTGCACAGTCAGCCCAGTAGTCTTCTGTATCTGCCCTATGATGATAGACTATTTTGATGTTCTGTTCAATAAACTTCTTCAAGTCAAAACAGGTTCTTGGCTTGAAGAAATGAACAGTGATAGGGACCAGGGCTCTTTCTATGTTCTGAGCATCCAGAGCTGTTTTGCATGTGTAGTTTCCCAGAGAGATGGGAAAGTGCAAGCCAGAAATCTTCTTGTCTCTGCAAGTTCTGTGCAACTTGTCTAGTTGCCTACATATTTCAATCAAAGCCATTTTATCATTACAGAACATGGGAAGCCGTAGAGGAGTGTTTTTATAGCCAGCAAGCCTGATATAGGAAAAATTCCTGAATTCAATGAAATAGGCTCCATACTGCGATATCAGGTTCATGGCTTCATCTGAAAACCTTCTTGCAGTATCACCTTTGAGCAATCTGACCACGTACATGGTGAAAGCATCATTGACCCTTCTGAAATTGCGGTTGCTGGTCTCCAAGGTGAACTGCGGGCAATAGGCATACACTGGATCATCTTTGTGTGCATCTATATAGGAGAAACCAAACCACTGCCTGGATGCTGCTAGGGTATACATCAGATAGGAAGTCATATAGAACTTCTTTGTTTGTTGGACGTTGGATAGCTGCTCAGCCAAATTCATACTGATGATCTCTACCCAGTTGATATTTTGTGTTCCCTGGCACACCATGCTGATGAGCGGGCACATCCAGAAATGAAACTCATTGGTGGAGGGCAAACCCTTAACCCGAGCCAGCAGGATTATGAAGTCTGATAGTTCTTTTTTGAAATCTTCTCGGAAGAGGGTTTTGGTTAGGCGAGAAGCACCTTTCTTAGGGTTCTTCAACCAAGACTTCGCCACTCGCGCCTTGTATTTGTCACTGTCTTGGTCGAACATAGCCTGTGCTTGATCCTGGGAGACGACTATAGCATTATCCATCTCTGGAATTCTCAGAGTAGCGCCAATGGCGGCAACGTCCAGCTTGGCAATGAGTTCCCCATGTACATTTGTCAATTCGCTAGAATCGGGGTCGAAGTGAGCTCCACATGAAAGCACTGTATCAACACACTGTACTGAGATTGGGAATCCTCCGGCAAAAGCTAAACCACTATCATTAATCATCTGTGCCATTGGTGTAGGGTTTGCATCTGTCATTCTTGCCAAAAAATCACCGAAGTCGAGATGACGAGCTTCGCTGTCCCCTATATTACTAACGGCAGATTCAAGCGGAGAAATTTGCTCCTGTCCCTGGAACTTGATCTTTATAGTGATAGTCTCGGAGCTGCAACCTAGACTTCTAGAAGGAATTTGCAAATGGAGGGGGGATCGCGCAGGTTTTCAAATGACGAGGGTTCAAGCAAAATATAGCATGGAAGCAATGCGAAAATGCAAAGGGGAATGCTCGTTATATAGCCGTTTGGAGAGAGAAATGACTTTAATGCGCATTGAATACACAACCACCAATTTGAAAGAGCATCATAATCGGAGTGAGCGGGAAAAACTAAGTGTGAATGACACTTGGTATGCTTGGGACATGTGAGACGCGAATGCGTGAAACACGCGGCTCAGCCGGTTCGGGCGAAACAGGGAGAGGACACACAAATGCATTTAGGACAAATGGGATGAAAATGTGCGAAGTACGCGATTCGGGTGTTTCGGCCGAAATTGGAACAGCGGGCCCGTTTGGACTTGGGACATTCGAGACAAAAAGCTCCAAAGTACGCGACTCGACCGGCTCGGCCGAAATTGGGAAAGCTCACACTTTTTAACTTTGGGACATTTGGGACAGGAAAGTGCGAAGTACGCGGGAAGGATGATTCGGCCGAAATTGGAACAACATGCAAAATAAGTTTTGGGACACTTAGGACAGAACTCTCCGATGGGCCCGAAAATGGGACAGCTTCGGGGATTTCGGCCGATCGGAGAACATAGTGCACTTTCGTACTTGGGACAGATGGGACAAAAAGTTCCGACAGGCCCGAAAATCACACAAAATGACCCAAAACACAGATTTTTTCAATTTCACGACTTAGGCATTTTCAGAGGAAAACACTTAAACTCAAAATTTTGGAAATTTACTCTTATCAGAGCGGGAAATTTTGAGTAAACAACACACCTCTCCCAAATGGAAGGCACTATTGTGTCTAAGTAACTCTTATAAAGGCACAGTGATCTTAGCATATCCTTTAATGAACTTCTTGTAGAAACTTGTGTGTCTAAGGAATACGTGCACTGCACTTTCACTAGTAGGCTCCCCCAATCCCACAATTACTACAACTTTGGCAGGATCTACTAGTAAGCCCTCTCTACATATTATGTGCCCCAATAATGTTCCAAACAGGGTAGCAAAGGCACATTTCTCAATGTTGAGGGATATCCTCAACTACTGACACCTTTCAAAAATTAACCTTAAGTTGTCACAACGGTCCCTCACTAACCCATATATTATCTAATCATCCAGGTAAACTTGAATAAATTTATGGATGAAGTCCTAGAAAGCTTGCACCACAATGCGCGAGAACACATTAGGTGAATTCTTCCACCCAAAAGGCATGACTATATAGGAAAAACTTACGCACTAAGTGGTGAAATTTTTCTTTCTTTGTTCCTCCTTCACAATACTTACCTCGTGATAGCTCGAGAATCCATTTGTGAAAGAGTATACATCGTGTCCTGTCACTCCCTCTAAGATTTCTTCAGTAAATGAGGCTGGGAAAGGATCAATGACACACACTACATTCAGGTCCCTATAATCAACACATATCCTTATCCTTCCATACTTCTTGATACTAATCACCATTGGACTTATCCATTCTAACTCTTCTACAACCTCAATGATACCTGATGCTATCATTTTGTCTATCTCCTCATTGACCTTTACACACAAATTGGGATTCATCTGGTATGTCCTCTTCTTGATTGGGCATGCACCTTCCTTTGGCTTTATCCTCATCTCTCCCAAGGAATTGTGGATGCCCTTAAGCTCATGGTACCCACATGGGAACAAATCTTGGAATTCACATAACAGATCAATGATTTTAGAGACTTCTTTCTCCGACCAATGGTCTCAATTGATTGTCTCCTTTGGCTCTGTTTCTTATATGATGTTACCCTTTTTCATATTTAAAGGTTCATGGTAGGTGCACACCCATTCATCAACACTATCTATGACCTCGCGCATCCCTACAGAATTGTTAACATCTAAGCTTTCCACCTCTTCCCCATCAATAACATACACCATCTTCCCATTTTCTTTCTCTATACATGCGCATTCAAGTTATATCTCTTATGTTTCTTCTTCCTCGAAGTGCACCTCCAGGCCAAGTTCACCTAGCAATTCTTGTATTTTGTCTTCTGCCATAGCACTATCCCCTGTTGTAAGGTGCTTGACTACCTACAATGCCTTATGTATTGATGGATTTGTACACTGATACTCAAATTTCTGAATGAGATTAGCTACCAATTCTTACCAATTACTAGTTTGATGGCACATCTCTGAGTGGATGTACCATGCGCATGCATAACCTTACAGGATGAAATAAAACTTGCAAACCCATAATGAAGGTGGTGATGCTTCTGTGCTCCCCATCTAGGCTATCTCACATGCTTGGATATGGAAGGAAGTGGTCTCTTTACCATGGTAGTCTTTTATAGCTGTGGGTGCATTGCTTCTGCAAAACCTTATGGAGAAGGCAATTCTCACCTCACGTCATTCTAATAGGTTCTCCAGATGTGTTTTCCATCATCACGCAATAGTTTTGAGTAGGATGTAGTTAAAAAATTTCCTCATTTCCTCTTCATTTCTCCAATGGGTCTCCATTTCTTACAAGAAATCTTCTGTATTAGCCCCTCTTGAGTAACTTGGTAGTTTTCTCCCTCCTAGGTGCCGGATTGCACATGCTTTTGTCACCTTGGTTACAAATCCCCTTAAATTTCATCTAATCAACTCATAGGTCCCATGCACCCAATTGTGACACGTCATGCTTATGGTATAACTCACAGACTAGGAATCCTCAAACTAGATAACTCCTTTAGGGTGAATTATGTTAGGATCCCTGATTGAGCACATGTATATTCTATCAAGTACTTCTCCCAATGACTCTGTGTAGGGCATCCACTTCCCATCTGTTAGAGGGACAATCACCCGTTCTTCCTTATTTTCGAAACTGATATATCCCTTGTTAAACCTTATGTCAGCATTATTCTTGTAACACCATGGGCACCTAAGCAATGCTAGAAACTTTTCTACCTCAGCAAGCACAGAGACTTCGAAGTCTCCAGTAAACTTGGCCCCCTGAATGGTAATCACTACATCCTTTAATACTCCAATGGGCATTGCCTTAGTTTTTTTTAGCATATACAGAACATTTGAAGATGGCTGCAATGTAATCCTTCCCATCTAATGCCAAGCATCTAAGGTAATAGCATTCACTTCTACTTCTGTGTTGATGAGGATAATACTCAGGAGCCATCCATCAACAACTACATTTAGAGTAATCTCTTTTTTATATTTAAGGTTGTGTGGAGAAAGGTTTACATGTAAAACATGTCTTTCATGCTCTGGTCTAGTGTGTGGTACCTTCTCCTTTAGCCATTCTCCCAGTAAGGGAATCATATTCTCTTGCCTCAACATTTCACATACTTCTTTGACCTCATCCAGGTCACTTCTTGGAATCTCGTTATCCTTCTACTACCATACCGACCTTGATTTCTCCTCGAGACATTGTATTTCCCCTTGTAAACTCCAAATTTTGTCCATAGTCTCTTGGTATACCTCTTTCTGATGTGCAGGGTCAAGGTACTTTCCATGTGGTACCTGTTATCCAATTTTACGCACATGGAAAAATTGGAAAACAGGGACTTATTACTATGAAATCACGACATTGGTCCCAGGGACCCACTTCTGGTCATCAGGTCAAATCACTCTTTTTTTTGGTATGCGAGCCATCAAGGAGTTCGATAAGCTTATCTCAATTGGGTGAGCTAAAATAGTGTCAAATCAGGAATAAAGATACGAGTCATCAGAGGAGTTCGTGCCTTGTCCTAACTCGGTCATAACTCAGATCACAAGCCTTACATGAGTTCATGAGTAGGAAATGTAAGTTCAGTAATCGAGTTTGGCTTGTCATAAAAGAGTCTCGATAGGAGCAGAAGATGTTTCGATGGTTGGCTCATTGAGGCAGAGAAATGATGAGTTCAACCTAGTTTAATTCAACATGGAGAGATTGATGCTTCCTTGTTGGAATATGAATTCAGTTTTAATGACTCGACAGAGACAATAGTTGGCTCAAGATTTGGTCGAGCTTCTTCCATGGAAGAGAATTTCCAAAATTAAAAGGCGAGACAACTCAACTAAAACTTTATCTCATTCTTCTAATACAGTGGCAAGATTTTACAATTGATCATGACTGTGGTCGCATGCAACTAGAACATTAGGACCAACACCAACGGTTCCTTGGGATCGCCCTGTGGCAGCGGTCGCAATTAACTCTCTCTGGAGGTGATTGATTTTATGAGATAAAGTTTACTTCTCTACCCTGTAGTTGTTGCGTATAGCCAATTATTATAGTGTCATGGCAAGAGAATGATATTTCCACGCATGGGAAATATTTCACTCGATTTCCAAGTGGATTTTTATAAATGGCAGGCCAAGCTAAAAATCCCGTACACTGGTGGGAATTATGGAGATAAGGAATGAACTTGCCAAGTTTGCATGGCGAAGCTGAGGCCGGGGCCCCTAGATTAATGTATCCAAGCCGTTACGTGGGGATTTGGATCTAGTATGCTGAGCGTGAAAATATTACGATGGCATTCCAAGCTGTTAATCCCGCGCTAAGGAATGAATAGTGGAAATTTGGGAAAGCACCGCCAAGTGGAAATTTTGGGATGGAAAACCATGATCAGACTTCCGTAAATGGGAGAAATCGGCTCAAAATGCCAAGCGTGGAAATATTACAATGGCTATCCATCATGAGACTTCCACACGGGCCATGTAAACAGAATTTTGCGCAGCATGGAGTGGTCTGAGTCTTTGTGCGAGTCACCGGGAGGATTAATAAGACAATTGTGAATTGGAGTGGGTCATGGAGAAAACAATGCGACGTGATACAAATTTCAGCGGAGGCTACATGCCACTCATCTCATTATGTAGATATTTGTCAAATGATATCAAGTAACATGGCGAGTGGGGGTCAGTGCTTACAGTTTGAATGCATTAGAAAAGGAGAGCATTTAAGAATTTATCCTAAAGAATCACTCAGTTCACCACTGTGAGGAAAGAAATTGGCTTCGTATCTCACCCAATGAAGGCGATGCATTAATGGCTCAGTCGGGGCTCATATGCGAAGAGTTTGACGGGAAAGCAATGCTGAAAACTCCACGACCTTATCCTCGTCCTCTGTACAATTCTGAACTTGATGTGGTCACGAGACAATCTCCCACGCACAGGCAGCAGGCATGTTGTAGTATAGTAGAAGTTCTTTTGAGCGCTTCCAGCAAGCAGGTTGACCAACTATGTTGTTATCTGTTCAGTATCGAATGACAGCTGCAGGAAACAAATATTCACTACTGTGTACGATGGATTGGAGTCACACAATTCAAGGCATCATAAATTTTTCTTGAATCAGGACATGAAGGTTTAAAATGGTGCAGAATGAAACGATTCATATTGCTCAGCATTTTTTCTCCTTGAAATGAATTGAATGTGAAGGTCAACTATGAAATACCTGGTTGGCCGTTTTGTATGCTACATCCTTGTTACTTGTAAATGGTCTCTTTGAGAAACTCTGAGGGCAATAGGCAATATTTATACCCTTCCATTATGTGTGTCTAATCAAACAATAAAAGTATTCCTTTACCAGGTTCAGAGAAACTTGTTTTTTACAATGGACGATTATACTGCAGTTTCAAGTTAATTTTATCTAGCTTATTTCTATTAGCTTTGATCCACGACTAAGGAAGAATTCATATGGTTGTTACCTGTACTTTTTTCAAGGTCCTCTTGGTTGCCCCAGTTGTTCAATGTATTTTTTGAAGGGCTTCTTTTATGTGTTGCAGATTGCAACATAAAGGATCTTTTTAGTTTCTAGAAAAATGAGTATATGGTGTAGCTCACAACTACCTATGCCATACTAAGACCCCAATAGTGGCATAATTGTTGATTGGAGCCAAGATTACTGAGTGCACTGCCAAAATACTGAAGGGTTCTTTGGCCAAAAATCAGTCTCAAGGGTGTCTATCGACATGTTACGGGCATGAGCCTGGGTCATCATCATGGTAGCACTAGGTCTTTATTGATAATGGCATTTTCTCATCGTTTGGAAGGTACAAATTGTGCTTATCATGGAAAATCCAAAACATTCTTACTACAAGTGTTATATGATGAGGAAGAATCCTGAGCATTGTGGTAAAACCATTATTTTTAGAAGTATTGGGTTAAGCTCGGTATTCAAGTGAGTTTGAGCCCAGGAAAGGTAAGATCGTTTGCTGGATGAAGAGCTCGGTGACTTCGCAGGGAGCTCGTGGTGATGTTTCATGAAGTTTGAACGTGGAATGCATAAATGGCCTCCAGTTAACAGAGGAAAATGATAAGAATCAAGTTTTATATCTCACCATTCGAAGGACTCAATGCAAAAGAGCCTGATTACCAAGGTAAGGAAAGAGTTAGTGCGGGGTCAAAAATTTAGTGCAACACCGAGTTAGAGAATTCGAAGTTCATCGAGTTTGGCTATGTGCAGTTTCTATCCACATGGACCCCCCTCCTCTTCAATTCAAATGGGTCAACGGGGGTTCCCAACATTATGTTAATTAAATTAATATTTTTATTTAAATATTTTAATAATAATATTTATTATTATTATTTAAATATTTTATTTAAATATTCTTTTAATTAATTGAGAAGACTTGGTCACCAGGCAATTAATGACCCATGATGGAACCTTCTCAGGTAGTTCAACTAACTGTAATAAATACATCATGGGCCTTCATTTTAGGAATGTAATTATGACCATTTCCTCTTCTTTCTCACATATTCTTCTATAAATGTAAGTTGGAAGCTCATTTCAAAGGGTTCCAACAGTTCAGACAAGTTGGACAGTTAGATATCTCAGACAAGTGTATATTTTTCAAGAATCCTCTCTCTTCTGCAAGTTGTTCTTGTGTGTTGAGAGAACTTTCAAGCCTCCTCTTCAAGACTGTAATGGCAACTATTGCCTCTTCTGAATGTATGATGCATTGTGCATGTTATTGAAGCAATAAAAGTGTGTGTTTTGTGACTAATCTCGGTCCTTTCATCCTTCTATGCTTCTTTGTGCCTTTCTCATACTTGTAGGTCCATTGTGCAAGTTTAAGTTCTATTGTAGGTTCTTGGAGTTCTGTGCTTATCGAGTGGTGAAGTATTGCATGTAGTTGAGTTGTGGTGTCTGTTCACCCTTCTTGAGTTCATCCTTCTTCACTAGGAAACTAGTATATTTCTCGGTCTGATAACGTTTAACAAAGGGAACGCGTGTCTCTTAGTTTGTGGTATCCTGTACCCTCTCTAAGTTGCAGTAGGTGAAGTTGACCTGTGGTGCACACACCCTCTTCAAATTAACCCTTCCTGAGACTGAAGACACCCTTTATTTGGTGCATCACCATCCCTAGTATAGTTTCATTTCTGTAAATCTCTTTCCCTAAAACCCCATGAAAATGTTAGCGTAGGACTAGATAATCATTTTTGTTACACTAGGAGTAGTACAACACTTAGTTTAGGAAGAGGAAGCCGGCCTTCTCCAGAGGTTCACCTCGAGCCCAAGTCCCACAGCTTGAGAGTTGATCCCATGTGTCCCAATCACACCGAATGTCCTATTCACATCCTGGCCATTCAGAGGGTGCAGTGATTTGGCGATAACAGTTTTTGGCACGCTCGGTGGGACAGAGTTGGTACTTCTCTTCTCGCTTACACAAGTCAAAGTACCTGGCGACTCTATATCTCTGGATTGTAAATCTCAGTGTAGTAACTTATGTGAAGAATTCAGACAAGATCTTATTTAAAGAAAGGAAAGTATCAGCATATCAAACTTTCCTTATCTCCTCCAAAGAGAAGCAGAAGAGGCATTTCCACATCCCCAGTTGCAGATTTACCTAGTAGGGGCCATTCAACTCCTCCTTACGGAAGGTTTCCTCCACCCAGGAACAATCAACCTTTCGTTGCTATGGTGAGGAACCAATTTTTTACTCCTTTCAATGCAAGCAGTCCTCTGATGTTGGCTCAACGTGATCAGATACCTATTGCAGCACTCAAAAGTTTACCCTTCTACACGAGGGAAACTCACGTTACTCCAGTGGAGCATATCTTTGATGTAGCCAGCATCTGTGTAGTACATAATATCACCGAAGACAACGTTGCAGTTAGACTTCTTTCTACCTCTTTCAAGGGAAAAGCACTTCAATGGTTTCGCGTGTTAGGTGTTGGCACTATAACCACTTGGGACGAGTTGGGAGAAAAGCTATGTAAACAATTTGAAGACAAAAGTGATCACCTATCACTTTTGGAACAACTTACTACCATAAAGAGAGATTCCCAAGAATACATGAGTGATTTCAACTTCTGATTCCACAGGACTTGGAATAGGATTCTGGCGCTCGTAAAGCCTTCTGCACATAATGCATTCTTGTACTATTTGCGAGCCTTGAATAGTGATGTAGCAGTTATGATCTAGTCCATGGGAGGGACTACACTTCCTGATGCTTACGAAGTTGCCATAAGTGTAGAGAATTCTTTGATTCAGGCTGGAAAGATAGCTCCACGACCACCAATGCCCTTTTCTCCAGATCTTACGAATCATTAGCCTATCATTGCTCCTATTCCAGTAGACTCCAAGCAACCATCTCAATCTTCCCCTACCTCTTCAAATGACCTATTTGAAGTCAAGTCACTACTGCAAAATTTTGGAAATGAGCTCGTTGCACTCAAAAGGAAACAATTTCAATACAATCATCTGTATCAGCCACAAAATCAGTAGTATCAGGCTAACCATCCTCCTTTTCAAGGAAACAATTAGCCTCAAAATCAAACTACAAGTCAAGTTGCAAATGTCAGGCCCTTGAACTTTCAGAACCCTCTTGCAGCTAGCTCATCTAGAGCTATAGTACCTGTTCAAAATAATCTAGTTCAAGACTACGAATGGTGTTATCCTTGCTCTCAACCTCACAATCAAAATCTTTGTCCCAATGGGGTTCTTAGCCAGGCCCTTATGGTTCAAAGTGTATCTGCCCCTTCAGAGTTAACAAACAATTCATCTACGCAAGAAGTAGCAGATCAACCACAGGCACCTGAAGAATCCACGTTGCTAAACTGGCAAGAAGAAGATTTTTGCGGATTGAATATAGATTCTTCATCAGTGGCAGCAAACACTCATTCCAAAAAGAGAGCAATGGAGCCTCAACCTCTCGAAGCTGATCTAGCATCCACTTCTCAACCTGGGTTTCAAATGGCAGTTGATAAAAATGCGGGAAAGAAATCACTAGAAACACCGGCTAGCCACACCGCAGGGAAAGATGGTTCTCCAGGCATCACGGTACCCAACAAACATTTTCCAAAGGAGGACCCCAATGCCCAAAAAAGTGTCATCAAAGTTGGAGAAATTCCCTTCAGCATAGTAGAACAAATGAAGAAAACCAATTTGAGCGTTACCATGTGGGACGCACTCTCGATCCCTTCCCAAAGAAACCTATTGCGAGAAGCTCTGAACAGTTTTAGTACAACCAGCGGATCACCAAGCCATGGAGTGACAAATGCTACAAATTTGTGTCAACTGGAAGGGAAAATTATTCCTACGGAAAACAAACCACCGCCATTCTACATTTCCCTGATCATTGGCGACCACCTGGTACATAATTACATGATCGATTCTGGTGCCAGTAGCTCTGTCATGCCGAAACAAATTGCAAGATGTACTAGGCATACAATATGCACCAGTTACAAGAGGGGTTGTTCAGCTGGATGGCACAGCTGTTAAGACTGTTGGGGTTATCAAAGGACTTCAACTTACCATTCATGCATGCCCAAGTTTGTCATTCACCCAAGACATATCGGTCATCGATCTCCCTCCCCTCTTTGCCATCTGCCTATCACAGGATTTCACTGCCAAGATGGGTGGTTACCTATCAGCCGATTGGTCGCATATGATTCTCAGGACTCGATACAGAACCAAAGTAACTATAAGGGCAGAACCAATCTGCCATAATCATGTAGAACCCTACACTGCTAGTCCCATAAATGGAAATTACACCATCGGTGATCCAGAAGAGGAAGATGCTGATCATGAACCAACCACCCTTGTTGAAGAAGTCCCTGATACTTTGCTAGATGAAGTAAGTAGAGATCATCAGTACGATCCCTACGCTGATGTATTGGTAGAAGAAGAAGTTGGTTTGCTGGTCTTGGAAGAAACAGGATTAGGTACTTACTGTATCCATGAAGAAGATACGATCATACCACAACTTGTCAAAACACCAAGTGATTCTAAAGGACTGTGGCAATTGTTCTTCGATGGCTCAAGAAGTAAGAATGGATCTAGTGCTGGTGTTATGTTAATTTCTCCAGAGGGAGATAAGTACTTCTCATCTTTCCGGTTGCAGTTCAGTTGCACTAACAATGTTGCTGAATACGAGGCTCTTGTGTAAGGAATTCAGCTAGCCCAAAGGAAGGGAATCAAGGCCCTGACTATTTTTGGAGATAGTGAGTTAGTTGTTCATCAAGTTTCAACACGTAGTGCATCCAAAAATGATCTTTTAAGATCATACAAGAACCGAGTCTGGGACCTGATTGAAGATTTCGAAGCTTTTGGAATCCATGCAATTCCTAGAGGTCAAAATCAAGATGCAGATAGGCTTGCTACAATTGGTTCACAATACAACATACCAGTTGATATCATGAAAGAAGGGCAGCAATTTGTTAAAATGGTGGTTTGACCAGTAGTCCCTGATAATGTGAGTAGTTGGCAAGTGTTCGATAGTGACAAACAAATTGTCCTCTTCCTACAAGAAGAGGCAGAGTTTGCTGCAAAAAATCAAGATAAGTTGCAGGAGTCATATGGTGAGAAAATTATCCAATTGAAAAGCAACAAGTTACCAAAAGGTTTAGTCACTTTGGAATCCATTTTCAATTCAGATGACCAAGCCACAAGACAAAGCCCTAACATGGTGGTCAGAGAAGAATATTTTGAGGAAGTTGAAGTTTCAAATGAAAAGTTTCTCAAGATCGGAAAAGTGTGTACTTCTGAAGGAGAAAGAAGCTTTCATCAAACTTTGTCAAGAGTATCATGACATATTTGCATGGAGCTATAAAGATCTGCGTGGTTTTGATCCAGGTCTAGCACAACATACCATCGAACTGGATCCTAATGCTAAGCCAGTTCGTTAGAAACAGAGACCAATTAATCCCAAAATTGAGCCACTAATGAGAAAGGAGCTAACCAAGCTCATCGAGGCCTGTATAATTTTTCCCATCAAGCATTCCTCATGGGTAGCCAATTTGGTGCCCATGAGGAAGAAGAATGGAGAGATCCGGTTATGCATAGATTTCAGGGATTTGAATCATGCATCATTAAAAGACCATTATCCTCTTCCATCGATGGAGCAGATCCTTCAAACGGTGGCAGGAGCTCAAAGATTTTCTTTTCTCGATGGATATTCAGGTTACAATCAAATCCTAGTCCAAGAATCCAACCAATTCAAAATGGCTTTCACTACCAAGTGGGGCACGTATGCCTACAATAAAATGCCATTCGGATTGTCCAATGCCGGGGCTACTTTCCAAAGAGCCATGGACATGGCATTTAAGGGACTAATCAACAATATTATTTTAGTTTACCTTGATGATATAACTGTATACTCTAAGCATGCAGAAGATCACATCACGCATCTAAGGAAAGTTTTCCAAAGGTGTAGGGAATTTGGGGTTTCACTTAACCCTAAGAAATGTATTTTCGCAGTACACGAGGGAAAATTGTTGGGGCATGTGGTTTCAGCAGAAGGATTATCAATCGATCCAGCCAGGATTCATTCAATTATGTCCTTATCTCTCCCAAGTCACAAGAAGGGCCTCCAGAGTTTTCTGGGAACCATAAATTTCGTGCGGAGATTCATCCCTCAATTTGCGACATTGGCTAAACCACTGACAGCCATGCTAAAGAAAAACATGCCATTCTCATGGACAAAGGAAGGACAAGAAAGCTTTGAAGCCATCAAAACAGCCATTTCTCAAGCTCCCACGCTTGTGAACCCCAGGTTTGACAAAGATTTTATCCTTTATGCTTTTGCAGGTCAAGAGAGCATTTCAGGGATCCTCACCCAACAAAACAACAACCTGATGGAGCAACCAATCGCTTTCTTCAGTCAATCCCTCAAAGAATACGAGTTCAAATACTCATTCATTGAAAAGCAAGTCTTTGCGGTTATTCAAGCTTTGAAGAAATTCAAGCACATGTTGTCCAACAACAAGATTCATCTGATGGTGTCTCATCCAGGTGTCAAGGAGTTTTTGCTGAAACAAAGAAATGAATGAAAAGTGTGCTGGATGGATCATGAAGGTAATGGAGTATGACGTGCACATCAAAGTCACTAAACTTGTCAGAGGTAAGGGTTTATGTCAGCAACTTGCAACAGACATGGAATCAAAAAGTAATGAGGACGTGACACTCCTAAATACTGATGAGGATGTTGATCAAGCTGATTGGTTATCCAAAATGAAGAATTTCATCTTCTCAGGAGCATACCCGGAAAACATGGATAAAAACCAAAGACAAACTTTCCGTCTTCAATCTATCCCATATGTTTTGGTAGATAGCGTTCTCTTTCGAAAATATTTGAACGGTATCCTCCTTCGGTGCATAGGACCAGAACAGGTCAGTAAGATACTAGAAGAGTTTCATAATGGCCTATCTGGAGGACATTATTCCGCACGAACAACAGCTACCAAGATCATGCGAGCTGGCTACTATTGGCCAGATTTATTCAAGGATGCCCATCTCTGGGTAAGGAAATGTAAGGAATGTGCCTTTTTCACAGGTAAGCAGAAGTTGGCATCTCTTCCATTGCATCCAATTCAAGTGGATCAACCCTTTGTTCAATGGGGGTTGGATTTCATCGGAATGATTAATCCTCCATCTAGTGATGGACATAAATGGGTCCTTACTATAACAGACTATTTTACTCGATGGACAGAGGCAGTAGCATTAAAAGAGAGCAATGAAAAGGCAGTTCTAGATTTTTTGGAGGGTATAATGATGAGATTCGGTGTTCCATTTATATTCATTTCAGACAATGAGCTGGCTTTTCTTGGTATGAAATTGAGTGAATGGGCCTTGTTAAAAATGGGGTATACCTCAAAACTTCGTCAGAATTACTATCCTCAAGGAAATGGATTGGAGTCTAGCAACAAAAACCTCATAAGGATTAT
The DNA here is from genome assembly GCA_019776745.2 of Taxus chinensis. NCBI lineage: Eukaryota > Viridiplantae > Streptophyta > Pinopsida > Cupressales > Taxaceae > Taxus > Taxus chinensis. The sequence goes on along the minus strand of CM034147.1, from coordinate 104,676,084 downwards.
TAAGTTGCACAATGGAGACTAACAAGAGGACTTGGCATACACAGCTTAAGACTGCCTTATAGCTCGGATCACACCTAAAAGGGCCATCGGAAATTATCCTTTTGTTCTTGTATATGGAAGAGAGGAAAAACTCCCACTCTCATTGGAGTTACCTTCTTTGGAGTTAGCTCATCAACTTGAAGTTATAGAGAGTGATCCTTATGACAGTAAGGTTTTCTGAACTCATGGAGTTAGAGGAAGTACGAGATAAGGCTATGAAAACTTTGGAGCAGCATCAGGCTCAAGTTAAGAAATCTTTTGACAAGAAGGCATCCGACAGGCATTTCTCAAGAGGGAGATTTAGTTCTCAAATGGGATGAAGACAAGGCCAAACCAAGTAAGCATGCCAAGTTTGATTCTCTGGAGTGGGCCATACATCATCACAAGTTGCAAAGAGGTTCAAATTCATTCCGTCTATCTAGGCTCAATGGAGAATGCAACTTCCCATTCATGTGAATGGGATACATCTCAAAGCTTGTATTTTGAGAAGTGTTCCACCCCTGGATACAGTTAAATTAGGTGTTTTCCTCCAAGTGCTTATGCACATTGTTGTGTGTTGTTGTTTTTCTTTCCTTGTTGTTGTGTTTTGTGTTGTTCTGTACATTGTTTCTATCATGGAATCCATTTCAAGGGAAGAAGGTTCAACAATTTCCATAAGAGTTTACAATAGAATCTGTATCACTCAAAGGATGCAGAACAATCACATGGATGCATCTAAGGATTCATGAAGATTACAGCAGGACTGCTTCTTTCTTAGCATTTAGGGAGGTCCAGGATATGTAAATCGCTACAAGTGGGAAAATTGTTGGGGCATGTGTTTCAACAGAAGGATAAAATCTATCTTTCCAGGATTCCCTCAAGTCCTTGGATGGAGTGGATGACCTGAAGGCTTTCTGGGAATCATGCTTAGTGCGGAAATTCATCCCCGAATTCGCGACATTGGCTAAACCACTGACAGCACATGCTAAAGAAAAATTTCTCATATAGACAAACAAGGATGAGGACCAAGATTTGACTATCAAAAAATCGTACATTTCATCAGGCTCCCACTTCTGGTGATCCCTAGGTTTGATATAAAGTTTTATTTTAGGTTTTGCAGCCATCAAGGAGTTCGATTTCAGGGATCTGGTCTCATTCAATGAAAACAGTCAACCTGGAATAAAGAGCGAGTTGCATCAGTCAATTCGTGCCTTGTCAATAAGACTCGGTTCAAAGACTCATTCATGCAAGCAAGTCTTAGACGGTTATTCGAGTATGGAAATTCAAGTACATGTTGTCAACAACTGAGTTTGGCATCTGATAAAAGTGTCTCATCCAGGTGTCAAGGATGTTTGCAAAAAAGGTTGAACGAATTGAGGAGCTCTTCACAAAGGTAATGAGTTGACCTCGCAACATCAATTCTAAACTTGTCAGAGATTTATGTCAGCCTTGCAACTGATATGGAATCAGGTTTAATGAAGGACGGACAGAATAGCTGATGAAGGATGTTGGTCAAGCTTCTTCCATGGAAGATGAAGAATTTCATCTAGGCTCTCAGGAGACATACAGACAACAAAACTTTATCTCGTTCTTCTAGCTACCCGAAGGGCAACTTTCTGTCAACAATCTATCACGAATATGTGGTAGTCGTTCAGAAAAGATAACGAAGAATCAGGACCAAACAGGTTAGTAAGGATCACCCTGTGTTCGTGGTCAAATGGCCTATCTGGAGGTGAACATTTTTTGATGATAAAGTTTAGCTTCCTGCAATAATGTGAGCTGGCTACTATTAGCCAGATTTATTCATAGGATGTTGGCAAGTAGAATGAAATGCCAAGAATGGGCCTTTTTCACAGGATTTCTCAGAAGTTGGATTTGGATGAATGGCAATTATAAGCAGAAAATCCCTTTGTTCTGGTGGGTCAAATTGTGGAGATAAGGATATAATCCTGCCAAACTAAGTGATGGACATAAGCTGGGCCGGGGCCGTGATTTTACTGATGCTCCAAGAGGTTACGTGGGGATTTAAAGAGCTAGTAATGTCTGAGCAGTTCTATGATGGACGGGTATATCACGATGGCAGCATTGGTGTTCCGTTGTACAGTCATTTTTCTCAGACAATGAGCTGGCCTTTGGTATGGAAATTGAGCGAAGGGCCAAGTTAAAATATCCTATGGGTATGTTGATGACATGCTTTGCAGGTCCAATTACTATCCAAGGAAATGGATTGGTTGATTCAAGCAACAAAAAACCTCATAAGTGAATATTAAGATGCTATGAATGGAGACTTTGAGGTACTTGGCCATAACAGCTTAAGATGCCTTATGGGCAGATCGGATCACACTCAAGGGCCATCGGAAGGATTACAGAAGCTGAATTCTTGTATCTGGAGTGAGAGGAGTCCATCTCATGGAGTCTTGGAGAGGTTTAATATGCAGGAGCTCAACTTGGTTGGGATAGAGAGTGATGGCAAGCCTGACTTCAAGGTTATCTGAACTCATGGAGTTAGAGGAAGTCGAGACAAGGCAGATGAAAACTTTGGAGCAGCAGAACTCAGAGTTCAGAATACCTTTCACAGTAGAAGGCGTCCGAGTTTGATGCATGTTAAGAGGGAGTGCACTAGGCCTGATAGTTCTCAAATGGGATGAAGACAGTGGCCATCTTTGAGTATGCCAAGTTTATGATGCTCTATGGAGTGACGGGTAAAGAATCACAAGTTGTAAAGCAGGAAAGTGGATTCATTTCGTCTATTTGAGAGGGACTCAATGGGGACAGAACTTCCCATGCATGTGAATGGATCAGACACCACTTTTACGCTGGTTTTGTAGAGAGAGCGGTTGGAGATGTAGACAGTAGGAGGAGCAAAATTAGGTTATATTTACACTGTAGGTGCTTATGCACAGTTGTTGTGTGGATTTCACTTTCTACAGAAGTTGTTGTGTTTTGCTGTTGTTCAACCAGCGAGGACATGGTATGTTAAGGGACAGAGGCAAGCAAAGATTATTTTAGTTTACCTTGGTGACAAAAATTTCTAAGCATGCAGAAGATCACATCATGCAGCTAAGAGAAAGATGTAAGCTCCAAAGGTGTAGGGAAGTCAGAGGTTATACACCTAACCCCAAGAACTGTATTTTCGCACTACAACGAGGATGAAAATACAGTTGGGGCATGTTCACTTCATCAGACAGCTTTGGAGGAATCGATCCAGCCAGGAGTTGGATTCAATTATTCATTATCTCAGTCAGAATCCTGCAGAATGATGGGCCTCCAGAGTTTTCATAAGGGAAAAATAAATTTCGTATTCATTCAATTTGCGACATTGGCCTAAACCACTGACAGCCATGCTAAAGGTTGAAACATGCCATTGCTCATGGACATTAAGTCTCCAAGGATGAGAAAGATTTGAATGCCCATGTGGACATCCTATTTCTCAAGCTTAGAATGTTGTACACCTTCATGGTTTGACAAAGGTATTTTTATCCTTTCCCGCTTTTGCAGGTCAAGCGGGGTCGGGGCATTTCAGGGGGGTCAAGCCCCAAAAACAACAACCTGGAAGGAGCAACCAATCGCAGTTATACTTCAAGTCAATCCCTCAAATTTTCTACGTGTTTATTAACTCATTCATTGAAAAGCAAGTAATGGCTTATTCCGCTTATGAAGCTAATTCAAGGGCCCATGTTTTTTTTGGTGATTTTGCCTCATCCAGGTGTTTGATACCCATGGTTTTTGCCCTTGGTTTTGAACGACCCAGTGTGCTGGATGTATCACAAAGGTTAATGGAGTTGTCTATGCACATCAAAGGTCACTATTGCATAGGTGAGGGTTTATGTCAAGCAAATTATTGCAGACATGTGAATCAAAAAGTGAATGGGACGTGACACTCCGTAATTTTGTTGAGGATAGCTAATCAAGCTGGATCTGGTTATCGTAAGTTGAGAGAATTTCAGGCTTCTGTAGCATACCCAAAAACATAGATAAAAAACCAAAGGTGAACTTTCTTGGTGGACGTATCCCATATGTTTTGGTAGAAGCGTTCTCTTTCGAAAAGATTTGAACGACATCCTCCTTCGGTGCATAGTGACCATTTATTCTACACTTTTAGTAGATACTATAATAATTTCATAACTGGCCTATCTGGAGGACATTCCGCTGAACAATTCAGTACCAAGGATTATGTGAGCATGGCTTTTATTGGCCAGATTTATTCAAGGATGCAATCTTTGGGTAAGGAAATGCAAAGAATGTGCCTTTTTCACAGGTAAGCAGAAGTTGGCAGCTCTTCCATTGCATCCAATTCAAGTGGATCAACCCTTTGTTCAATGGGGGTTGGACTTCATCGGAATGATTAATCCTCCATCCAGTGACAGACATAAATGGGTCCTTACCGTAACAGACTATTTTACTCGATGGACAGAGGTTGGTAGCATTAAAAGAGAGCAATGAAAAGGCAGTTCTAGATTTTTTGGAGGGTATATGACGAGATTCAGTGTTCCGTTTACAGTCATTTTAGACAATGCGCAGGATTTTCTTGGTATGAAATTGAGTGAATGGGATGTTAAAAATGGGGTATACCTCAAAAAAATTCGTCCAATTACTATCCTTAAGGAAACAGATTGGCTGAGTCTAGTAACAAAAACCTCATAAGGATTATTAAGCGCACAATGGAGACTAACAAGAGGACTTGGCATACACAACTTAAAACTGCCTTATGGGCAGATCGGATCACACCTAAAAGGGCCATCGGAAATTCTCCTTTTGTTCTTGTATATGGAAGAGAGGAAAAACTCCCACTCTCATTGGAGTTACCTTCTTTGGAGTTAGCTCATCAACTTGAAGTTATAGAGAGTGATCCTCTGACAGTAAGGTTTGTTGAACTCATGGAGTTAGAGGAAGTACGAGACAAGGCTATGAAAATTTTGGAGCAGCATCAGGCTCAAGTTTAAGAAATATTTTGACAAGAAGGCGTCTGACAGGCATTTTCAAGAGGGAGATTTAGTTCTCAAATGGGATGAAGACAGGGCCAAACCAGGCAGGCATGCCAAGTTTGACGCTCTCTGGAGTGGGCCATACATCATCACAAGTTGCAAAGAGGAAAATTCATTTCGTCTATCTAGGCTCAATGGAGAAGAACTTCCCATTCATGTGAATGGGATACATCTCAAAGCTTGTTTTTGAGAAGCGTTCCACCCCCCTGTACAGTTAAATTAGGTGTTTTCCTCCAAGTGCTTATGCACATTGTTGTGTGTTTTTATTTTTCTTTCCTTGTTGTTGTGTTTTTGTGTTGTTCTGCACATTGTTTCATCATTAGAAGGTGTCAAGTAGAAGCAAGGTTCAAGGTTTCCATAAGAGTTTCAAAATCTGCTTCATTCAAATATTTGTAGTTTTCCATGTATGTCAAGAATTCAACAGATTCAGTATACTTCATGCCTAGCATTCCAAGGAGGTCTAGGATATCGGCAATGTTCAGGGAGATTCCGGGATGTGTCAAAGAAAATCATACTACTTTCAGGATTCCAACACAGACTCCATGCCCAATGGATGACTTAAGGCTATTGGAATCATGCTTAGCAGGAAATCATTCCCGAGAGGTTGCAAAAAATGTTATCCAATTTTACACACGTGCCAATATTGGGACAACGGGGTCCTTATCACAATTCAAAATAACGACATAATAGTCCCAGGAACCTACCTCCGGTTATTAAGCGAGATACGCTAATTAAAAAATAATTCCTAAATTGCATATGAAGAGATCACCTAGCAGTTCGATAAGGCACCCATTTGATCTCAACTCAGTGAATATTTTGAGGTCGAGTTGATAGAGAACCCAATGTCAAATCAGGATAGTCATCTCGAAGAGATCGAGTCATCGGTAGGAGTCTTGTGCAATTGTCCTAGAGCTCGATGAGATCTCAGTTAATGCAAAAGCCTATAGACTAGTTGAAAATTGACGAAATGTAAGGGAACTCGGTTGTCAGGATCTTGGTAGAGATTGATGCATAAAAGAGTCTCGATAGTCTGAGTTAGAGGAAAGCTAAGTTAACATGAGGGCCAGGTCTAATCCATTAGACAGTGCTCGACCCAACCACTTGGGAGAATTATCTTGCTTGACTGAGATGATATGACATTATGCAACATGGATGACGATTGAGGTCATCTGGTAGTATTTGAATATGAAAAAAGTTTTAATGCAACTCAACGCAACCAAATAGCATCTCAATCAAAATTTTGTCGAGCTTCTTCTGTGGAAGAGGGTTTCCAAAATGAAGGAGGCGACTACAACGTTCTAACTTACAACACACAATCTCGTTTCTTTTACTACATTCTTCAACATATCTTACATCTACTGATCAGGCTTGTCGGTTGCTACGCAATCAGAACTTGCAGGATGGCAAGCAAATCCAATCGGTCACATCAATGGTAGGGATCACACGTTTGGGCAGATGCACACTACTACCAAATAAACTTATCTACATGTATGACAAGTGTGGAAGTTTGACGGATGCTCGCATAAGTCTTTGACGACTATGACCCTGAACTAGATCTTTTCTCATGCGAATATGATAATTTCAACTTCCTCACGAAGGCAATGGACTTCCTCTATAAGAGCATTTCAAATTGTTTCACGCTCAAAGCGGCCAACGAACATTCTGATGCACCCTGCATGTTTGCAGTATAGTAGAAGCTATTTGTGTATATCTTAGGTTGTCCAACTATGTTGTTAAAAAAAAATCATGGTGATCAGCATCGAATGCATCCTCAAATTCGGGATTTTCCTTCAAGATATATTTACTTAAAATGCGAAGTAAGTGATAGTGAGAGTTGTTACTAGGAGACCCATGGAAATTTATGTACAAAGATTCTCTATCGAGATCTTACTTGTTTTACGATGTAACTCATGGAAGTGGATCTCATGGAGGTGGAACCGTTTGCCGAGTTCAGAGACATTGGATGATGGCACAATTTTCTTTGCAAGCTGTATGAGCATCTTCAACGAGTCACTAGATTGGCAAGCATAAAGGTTTCTATTGAGATTCAGGACACCTTACAAGCTACAATTGGAAATGTTTGGGACTGAGAGTTAATGTATCCAACAAATCAAGGTTGAATCAAAAACTAAGCGAGGAGGAAAAATCCCAAGTTTCACGATCATTGGCAGACTGAGTAGGTAATCCCGCGCATGGGAAATATTTTACTAAAGCGTCACCAAGGTTGCGGGGATAAAGCTGAGGCTTAACAAGCTCGTGGGTAATTTGGCAGAGCTCCGAAATGCGGGACATACGGAGCTGGTCAAGACCGAAGAAATTTACAGGTCATAGAGTTACTTTCCAGCCATTAAGAGGACAGTTGTGACGTGGGAAATAAGGCTAAGCAATGCCAAGCGGAAATTTGACAATGGCGTAATACCAAGCTGTTAATCCCGAGCTGAGGGTGTCACTACCAAGCGTAGGGGGAGAAATCAGATACGAATTTCCAAGGTGGAAGAATGAGGATGGCAGATCCAACATGATACTTCCGCACAGGCCGTTTAAACAAGATCCGAGTCTTTGTGCGAGTCACTCGGAAGGTATAGTCGGGGGTAACGTGGGAATGTAGACAAGCTCTGAAGTCTTCAGGCTCCAATGATCATTAAGCTGTCACCATGGAGTGAACATCCCTGTAAACCCATCGTACATATCTTCAACTATTGTTGACAGAGGAGTTTCCAGGATGAGTGCTTTCACCATGAAAGAGATGCCTTCTGGATGGTGAATACTCATAATTGCAGCTTACAGAAGGGACGCGTTTCCTCAGTTTCGAAACGTTGAAAAACATGTTTCACCGAATAGTGAACAAACAGATTGTCTGAAACTGATCGGTTCGATCTCATCTGGTTGACATACTTCTCCCATCTTAACCACGCAATAGGACTCGTCCTGCAGTACAACTCTGAACATTCGGTGGTCACGAAGAAACTCCCACGGAAGCAGGCAGTCCAGGCTATGTTGCATTATAGTAGAAGCCGTTTTAGTGCTTCGAAGTAGACATCCTGCAGGAATTCAGGATTTTCATTTCCGTATACGATGGATTTTTATCAAAATCGATTCAAGGCTGACAGTGAGAGTGTGCCCGAGTCAGGACTTGATGGAAATTTATTACAAACGATTCTCTATTGAGACGATTCATATTGTTTTAGCAATGTTTTCTCATGGAAGTGAATCTCAATGTGAAGGTGGACTCTGATTTACATGGTCAGCCGTATTCATGAATGCTACAATTTGCTCTGTCAATTATAAATGAGAATCTTCAATGAGTCACTCTATGGGTGGTAGGGCATAAAGGTTTTTACCCTTGGAATTATCACACGTCCAATCAAGATATAGCTAAAATGTTTTCACCGAGATTTACCATGTTGTCCTCAAATCTGATGAAGGAAAAGGTTTATACATCAATACGGTACGATGCCTACTGTAATTTCAAGGGCTTGATGTAATCAATATGTCTTGTGTCCATCAGCTTCAAATCCATGACTAAGGTTGACTTTGTAGCTGATGTTCGCTACATGTACATGTGGCACTAACACGAGTCCTTTTAGAGTTGCTCCAGTTGTTATGGGAAACACAACGTACATTTGAAGAAATTATAGTGACTGAGTTGCAAATCGTAGGGAGTAAAGGAACTTTTTAGTATGTGCAAGAATGAGTAAATGGTGTAGCTTACAGCTACATATGACATACTGAGAGTCCGAGTAGTGAGCATAACCGGGTGCTTGGGTCCGACATGTAAAACAAGTGCACAGGCCGAAATCAGCTGAAGAGCTCATGGGCCACAAAATCAGTCTTAAGTGGTGTCTATTGACATGCTACGGACAATGAGCCTCAGTAGATCATCATGGCAACATTCGGTCTTTAGTTGGAAATGGCATTGGCTCAGGATTTGGAGCTGGTGACAATTGTGCTTAGTTGTGGCAAATCTGAGTTCATTTTGATTAGCTCACAAGGTGTTTCAAAAAGCCATGACAGTGGGATAGAACCGTGGCTTCGATTGAGCTTATAGAGGATGAGCATGTAGAGATATTGAACCAAGCTCGTGGATTCAAGTGAGTTTGAGCTTAGGAAAGGATAAAATTGTAACCTGGATGAAGAGCTCGGTGGACTTCGCATGGGGAAGCTTCGTGGTGTTATTTCACGAAAATTGAATGTTGGAGTGCATAAATAGCCTTGAGGTTAACCACAGGAAAATGATAAGAATCAAGTTTGATAACTCACCATTCGAAGGAATCAATGCAAAAGAGCTTGATTGCCAAAGCAAGGAAAGAGTTAAAGTGTGGGTTTCAAAATTGATTGCAACACCGAGTTAGAGGATTCGAAACTCACCGAGTTGAGATTTGGGCAGACTCTTTTCACATGGGACCCCCCCTCCTCTTCAAGTCAAATGGGTCAACGAGGGGCGGTCCCGACGTTATGTTAATTAATTTAATATTTTAACTAAAATATTTTAATAATAATATTTATTATTATTATTCAAATATTTTATTGAAATATTCTTTTAATTAATTGAGAAGACTAGGTCATCAGGCAATTAATGACCCATGATGGAACCTTTTCAGGTGGTTCAACTAACTGCAATAAATACATCATGGGCCTTCAATTTAGGAATGTAATTATGATCTTTCCTCTTCTTTCTCACATATTCTTCTATAAATGTAAGATGGAAGCTCATTTCAAAGGGTTCCAATAGTTTAGACAAGTTGGACAGTTAGATATATTAGGCGAGTTTATGACTTTTCAGGATTCCTCTCTCTTTTACAATTTGTTCTTGTGTGTTAAGAGAACTTTCAAGCTTCCTCTTCAAGACTGTAATGAAAACTATTTCCTCTTCTGAATGTATTATGCATTGTGCATGTTATTGAAGCAATAAAAGTGTGTTTTTTGTGACTGATCTTGGTCATTTCATCCTTCTATGCTTCTTTGTGCCTTTCTCGTACTTGCAAGTACACTGTGTAAGCTTAAGTTTCTATTTTAGGTTCTTGGAGTTCTGTGCTTATCAAGTGGTGGAGTATTGCATGCAGTTGAGTTTGTGGTGTCTGTTCACCCTTCTTGAGTTCATCCTTCTTCATTAGGAAACTGTTGTATTTCTTGGCCTGATAAGGTTTAACAAAGGGAATGTGTGTCTCTTAGTTTTGTGGTATCCTGTACCCTCTCTAAGTTGCAGCAGGTGAAGTTGACCTGTGGTGCACACACCCTCTTCAAATTAACCCTTCCTGAGTTTGGAAGACACCATTTATTTGGTGCATCACCATCCCTAGTATAGTTTCATTTTTATAAATCTCTTTCCCTAAAACCCCATGAAGAATGTTAGCATAGGACTAGATAATCATTTTTGTTCCACTAGGAGTAGTACAATGCTTAGTTTATGAAGACGGAAGCCGGCCTTCTCCAGAGGTTCACCTCGAGCCCAATGTCCCATAGCTTGAGAGGTGATCCCATGTGTCCCAATCACACCGAATGTCCTATTCACATCCTGGCCATTCAGAGGGTGCAGTGATTTGGCGACAACAGTACCTCTTTTATGGAAACCAATGTCCTTGGTCTGGGCATCTCCTTGGCTCACACACCCTCTGCACACCTTGTCACTAGTACAGATTCTAGCTCTAACTCATACGCCACTCTTGACATCCATTATGAATCAACCCTTTTTATGCTCACCATAATAGTGCCCTTATTTTTCTAGTGCTGGTTTCATATGCTCATATAGTTCCAAACACTCTTCATACTTGTGTTTCTTTCTGCACCACATGTATTGTAATAGATCAGGACACTCTTGTTTATAATTTTTTGTGGATCCACAATTATAACATGTTCCTCGTGGGAACTCACTTCTTCCTCCTCCGTAGTTACCATGACCATAGAATCCTCTATGAGAACTTCCACGCGTGCCTACATCTATGTGTCCTTCATAACAACGTTCGTCTTCCTTAAAACTACTGATAATGTTGGTCTGGCACACACCATGGTCAATGGCCTCATGGATCTAGTCAATAAGCTTATAATCCTTAGTATCATGGGTTGTAAAGGTACAAATATTATAGTAGCAAGACACATTCTTTCGAATTTCACACTACAACAAGGGACATCTACTCACATCATGGTCCCCATGACAAATCTCATAGTCTACTGCTACGGTGTGTATTTTCTTCCAAGGGAAACTATCCTTGGCATGCTCCTCTACTTCAAAATCCATACACCATTTTCCACTACAAGTCTCATGATCTGATTTCAAAGATAAATTTTCTAGCTTCTTAACCATAGTAGTGATTTGAGCTTCCCAGAACAGACTAACACTAGTATCAACACTTCCAACAGCTTTACCACATAGAGCAGCTTCCAACTCCTCACATGAGTCTGGAAAGTCTTATGAGATAATGATCTTCTAAATGGTGTTATCAACCCTCCAAAAAACCATTGAGAATGTTATGAATGGTGAATTTCATGTGAAAATTTTGATAGGAGAGTCTTAAATCATGCATCATACTCTTGTACACTCTCTTCCATTCCCTGTTGAATCTCCTTGAGGGCATTGATTCTCTTCTGTTCAAACTCAAGGATGTGAAATTCTACTAGGAAGGCATTTTTTAATGCAGTGTAATATACCACCAGCTGATGGGGTTCATACTTCCTATACCATTTATGTGCCCACCCTTGCAATGTTGTTGTAAATTGACTCACCTTTCGCTCCGAGGTTGTGATCTCCTTCGCGTACCATAGTAATTCACACTTGTGAAAATTCTCCGTAGCATCCTCTATGCCCTGGTAGTCTAGAAAGTGTAAATAAATTTCAAATATTACTTGAGGTGGTTGAGGCCACTATCCTCCTGGTCTAGATCCTTGGTTTCCTCCATTTTTTCCTCTGCCAGACCCACTAGATCCACCAGGTCTTATGTCTCCCAATCCACCATTTCCACCTCCAAACCCTCTTATGGCCAATAATGGTCCTGAAGTGGTCGTGCCTAACGTCCCCAATGTCCCTCTAAATTGTGCACCAATGGTATGTGAGATCATTCCATTACTAGTGGTTTTCCCCACGCCACTCCAAAACGTGTTGCTCAAACCTTGTGTATTTTCTCCTTGTCTAAAAATTCCTCCAAACACTAGAATAGAGTGTGATGCCAGAGAAGTTCTAAACGAGAAATTTTACCTCATGGGTTCCAATTGGTCACTCCCTCTAATACCAACTATGCTATCAACACTCCTCTTATTTGAAAAACCAAGCACCAAGGTTTGGTTACTAGGTCGGTTCAGATGCACACCAACGACTCTTCTCTCTCCATGCGACGAACTCTCATTAGAAGCCAAAGGGGTCTATCACCCACACTTTTCGATATGGGGTAACACAAAATGATCAGGTTCCACATCCTCTATGTCAACCTCAAATCCTTCCTGCATCGTCTTTCTCCATATATCCATCACACTAGAAACCTCGCATTGTCTAACAATCTCTCTTTCACATGCTTCACTATACTTTAGTCATCACTCCTCCCTTTCTTTCTCAGTCACAATATCTGCCATCTTCCTCCACCCTAGCTTCCTTGCCCAATGCTTAGGAAGGTTTAGCTAGCCATTGGAAATGACTCTAAACTCAAGGAAACAATCAAGATCTTCATTACCAAAGGAATATCACATAGAACTGATCCTCTGGGCTCCCGCAGAAACTCAAACTTAGTGACTTCTAGACAAGAATATGTAGAAATATCATACTCCAGAGTGTAGCTAGCTAGTAATGCTTTCCACCAATGATACATAACATGCATCCACGTTAGATATACATCTTGTAGCCTCTGGTACTCTTCTTGGGTCCACGTGCATGATCTATAACACCAGCTTGATTTGGACGCATATGTTGAGAGCCATCCATACAGCTCTACTAGGAAGCAATAGAAGAAATATTCATACAACTCATGGTAGATGTTCCCTTCTACCCATCTACATGCATCAAACTCAAGCCCAGTGTTGAATCTCTGAGTAAATTCTTCCTTCGTGCTCTTGAACCATGATTCAACACTTTCTAGAGTTAGGTTGTCTGTCATCACTCATTGCATAGATAATGATGTATGTTATTTTCCACTGTAACTTCAAAAAGAGTCCTAGAAATGGAACCAAGATGTAGTCATTTTTACACCCACTAAAGAACAAGGGAATCCCATGTGTGTCGGCCTATCACCCAGCGGGTGCCAAGGCACACGCGGGCACTAAGTCTCTCTTATATGTGAGTTAAAAGGGAAAGCATCGTCTATGATAGTAACTTAATAATATTGAGTGGAAACAAGACTTACATTCATCATAGAGCTCAGAACAGCTTCTAGATCAATGCAGTCATTTCAGAGAAAAGGATACTTAACAATTTATAGAATTGAATTGAAAAGGAAATGTATAGGAGTTTATATTCATTCATATAATGCATATGAAATAGAACTACACATATATATGTATAAACCAGAGTCTATTATATTTATATTCCATCATATCTGACAACCTCATCACATGCATTAGATCCATTATAGAATATCACAGTATGGCAAACCGAAGTCATACATCATAACTCAATTAGAGTCCTCCAAAACATGAATGAAAATTTCATACCCAAACCCCTTGATACATCCTTCCCCTATAGATCATCTACCCAACCCATTATATTTTCTCATAGCATTTCGACAGAGCTCTGTTTTCTATTGATCTATCTCCATCTCTCTTAATTCCTCTACGGGATCTTGTATTTATAGGCCTCTTGAACTGCCAACCCACCTTTCTGAGGCTTCAAATCCATCACCAAGTTTCCAAATTTTGTCCTTCATAGGATCATGCTCCTCGAGGTAAGAGCTCTCCACTCCTTTTCATGATGGTCTTCTAGAAGCTTCCATCACAGGGCATATTCCTTCCTAGGCCAACCTATCACTTGGATGGCACCTTATCCACTGTGCATGCACAGTCGGTTCATGCTTTTCACATGTCCTACCTGATATGCCAAATATGGCTAAGTCCCAAAATCCTGCTTTATCTTACATGCACATGCTACTTGTTCTATCAAACCCTCCTAGAACCCTGTCATGTGTGCTTTCTCCTTGTGCCCCCTTCTTTAACAAGGCCTTGCACTCCCACGCACCTTCTAGTACTTAGCCAATAAATCAAGGTCCCAACACTTGAGAATCAAGAGTTTATCTCAATCATTGTACAACATTATGTTGCATTCCTATCTATAAATGCTACATCTCAATGGGTTCCTTAATCTGATTTGTCTATGTCTAATGAGCATCATGTCATAATTTTTAAGGAAATTCAAGAACCACCTATGTAACCACCTCTCAAAATCATTCCACCTTCTTATCCTATTAAGTGTTTTGCAGTGTCATCAACCCCACATAGCCTAAAACCAATCACTTTTGTCAAAGATACTACTCCCACTGATGAACAAGACAAGACACATCTAAAATTCTGCCACCATCGCATGGTCCTACTAGTTCTTCACCATATCATTGTGTTAGACCTCTCTCTTATCATGACACATAAAATGCTCTCCCAAAATGTCATGGCACCTATCATGGCACTACATAGATCTCCATCATCATAGTATACTTGGGGGAATTTCACTTATTTCCCTGCTCTAGCATTCACACACATCATATACTCACATCACTTCACACCAAGATCTTTACACACAAAATACATTAGTATCATTACTACCCGATGACACACTCTTGTGCTTTGATTCACACTTGATTGTTGAGGTATTACTACATATGAACCCCACACATTGCACTATAAACACCACACATTACGTCTTGCATCATACATTATACATTTATTCCATATCATTTAAATCTTTGCATATCTATACATCATACATCATAATCATCTAGCATTGCATCCTACATACAATACGCTCTTAGGCACACTATACATATTGCATTTTATATTATACACTACATACACATCACATGGTCATTTATCCTCTTTATTACATATACTACATCATCTTCTATGTGATGCACTCACTACCCTATGACGTACTTTAGTTCTTCGGTCCATACTCGACTGTTGAGGGTTTACAAATCAAATTTACCTTATCATACTCACACGTTTATCATTTAACCTTCCATCATATGATATTACTAGGTTAGTTACACATGCTTTAGGGTAAATCGTCACTTACTCTATTATCTTGTAGTTGTATATGCTTTAGGCTACATCACCACTCCCTACAATTCATCTTGTAGTGGTATACGCTTTAGGCTACATCACCACTCCCTACTATTAATCTTGTAGTGACACATGTTATAGGATATATTGTCACTTCCTTTATTATCTTGTAGTATTACATTCTTTAGGGATAAATCATCACACGTACATTCCTTTTATCATGATATGAACTTAGGCTATAATTTTCACACACATATCATCATCACTATGCACACATACTCATCACAGTGCATTAGACACAACACACACACTTTGACCATTTCTCGATGACACACTCTCGTTTATGGTTCATTCTTGACTACTGAGGGGGAAAACCAAATGAACCTCACTACATACATTTCCATACACTTGGGGGGCACACAGCTCCTATCTCTCCATTTTACATTTTGTTCCATCCATCCACAGCATACTGCATATTATGGTTACTTTTACTCTTGCTTACATTTTCTTGTTCATGATCACTTTATTACACATGCTAGTTATAGTACTTGTATGTCATTTATCCATATCATCCACACATGCATGTTCACTTATTTTTCTAATTCTAATCACATATATTGGTCTCTTACATTCAATATGGATGCTCACCTTCTACCATTCCTACACTGGTCATTGGGGGCACCCACATTCATCTCTCACAGGTGTTATTATTTCATTTGGTACTTAGCACTTTGCATTACTTGGTTATACACGCTTTTGACATACTAGTTATCTTTCTAACATGTTGATGGGTGCTTTATGTGTAACATTTGTTATGTCGGGATATTTTCTTCCATACTTGTTTGTTACATTATTTGCTATTACTAGTTTTTATACGTGGTCATTGCCCTTTGTTTGGTATGGTACACTTCTTTGTTTGTATGTGGCCATGATGGCCTTTGAATTTCTTGTGACAATCATGAGTGATTTCCCATGTTTGCAGCCTACTTTGTGTGGCTTACTATGTCTTCTTGTGTGCTTACATTACTATTTTTCTTGATAGCTTATCATAATGTTTGCATAGTTTCGATTACACATTAATTTCTAAATGCATGTTTGTTCATACTAACATTTCTCTTTGAATATCCTTCTTGTTTGTGTGCACCTTGGTTTCTACCAAGCACATTACTTTCCACCTACATGGTAAAGTTACAAAGTTCATGCGGTTGGTCCTCTTTTGGGTTCGCATTCTCCTATCAGTGATGGCACATGCACCCCCAAAGAGGGGGGCATCATTTGGGGTTTTACATACTACATGGCGCTTCTACACCAGTTTAGTTCAGTGCACTTTTCACACTTGGCATTGTGGGTTACATACAGTGAGTGGGTTCAGACCAGTCTACGAACCACGTACACAACAGATTTTATAGGACATGGTGTCCTTAGTATTCTAGGAAGAAATTACAGGCTTGGAGGTTACATTGGGTGTTATTCCCTACACTAGTTTAGCCAGTGGCTTCGGATATTCCAAAAAACTAGGACATAAAGAGATCTCTTCACACACATTTAGGGAAGTAGTTATAGGTTGGAGAATAATATAGCTTTATCCCTACACTTCTTCGACTAGGGTGGCATGAGATCACCCAAAAAACTCGCAGTACAAGATATACTTCTACACTTTCTTTCTCGACATAGATCAGGTGCACATGTTCCATTTACACTCTTTCATTTGTGTATTTTACATTTACATGCTTTTACATGCATCTTTTACATTTTATTTGTACACATACATACATATTTGACCACTTGATCATTTTCTCCTTGCAGGTCCGGCCATATGAGAAATAAGCAGTTAAATAGGGGTAAAAACAACGTCAAGAACAAAACTTTATGGAAGCACACACCATACTAACCATGTAGGTACATCACACACATCAGTAACTACACACGTCATTTCTTACCCTAGGTTCATTCTCATCACTTTTTTTGCACTTTTTCATCTATAATTACCACGCTCCATCATATTTTTGTCATTCTATGCTTTTTCTATTCCTTCGGCACATTTTCTACTACAATTTTCATGGACATCAGGTACGCATCTCTATATACTTTATGTTACCGAGATTTCTTCTCACCAACATAAAGTGGGGGAAAATTTAGATACAAAATCATGCACTTTAGACATTATTGAGTCTCGGTCTCATACTACTATTTAGAAGGTTTTTGAGTGAAGAAAGTATTAACTAACCCTTGTCTCTTGGTCATTTTTATTTTATTTATTTTTCATTCCCAACCTATTACACCTGCATGCCCAGTCAGATTTTGTCGTTTCGTGTTATTTTAGCTTTGACAGAGGCATTGAGACTTGTACTAGGGCACCCATGGGCACCCTGGTCACACCAAGGGTGCACCTCGATCCATTTTTGAACTTTCCTGCCACTTTTTGGGATCTTTCTAGCCATTTGAGATCTTTATCCTTTTTTTTGTGTAGCCCATTTTGGGGTTAATTACGAAATTAGATCAAGAGAACCCTATAAATATAAAGTTATGAGACCATAATGAGGGACCAAACACTAGTCACTACTATCATCCACCTATAGTTGCATCCATCTAAGGGATTTAAAGATCATTTGCATCCAATAGCTCCATCACAAGGATAATGTTGGTTCATCTGCATCACACAAGCATAGGGGGGATTTTATTCTATTCCATGCACACATTCTTTTACGTTTTCTACATCTATTTATTACTCACTACTTCACAAAGTGTGACTGGCACAAGAGCACCTAGGGAACATGATGTACAGACACACACACACCATAACTACATTTGGGTTTCAGAAGTAGTGCAACGCTTAGTTAGTAAGCCCATTATTATGGTAGTTGAGGTCAGTCTCACCCATTCATTTGCATTCTTATTTTTTTAGGGTTTTGATACTCCTTGTGGTCTCTTGCAAGTCTTTCTTTCATCTTGGATTATAAGCAACATCCATCTGACGTAGTGCAACGAGTCTATTGCGATAAACAACAAGGGTTTCAGACCACCTGCCAAACTTGTGAAACTTAGTTCTAGACCTGTTGCACAAACCAGGGTGGCTATTTTTCAAACCAGAGTGCCTGTAGGCACCCCAGTCCCTTTCTAGGTGCTCAAGTCCAACTAGATAGATCAAATCCATCCTTTTCGGGACCCCTGCATAGTCGTTTCTACTTCAAGATTATTTTGTTCACTTTAGGACACAATGTAGCGATCTACCTCTAAATCAACTTGATTCACTTCCTTATTTTTCTTACATATTAGGGTTTCTACTTTCATTAGATTAGTTGTCTTGGATCATTTTCCATTGTATTCATTTATTGCATTTATTTATTATCGTTATATGGATTATATTGAACTACTACATTATCTTCATATTTTTGGTTAATCAGTGGATGTATTTATACAGGATAATAATGCAGATTCATAGGGTCATGAGACCCATGATATTATTGACATTCATGGATCTATGAGTGGTATCTCTATGATATAGTTGCTTTTACGGGGATTCTGAGCATAGGAGTTTTGTTTCATGATTATTTCTCGATTTAACCACTTTAGTGGGCATAGGGGTCGGCATGTTTAGGCTCACTTATGAGCTTCTTATGACAGTCCACAAGCAGATGTGGGTCTATGTGATGTTATATTGTAACCCTACATAGGGAATTTGGATCAGTGGCCCAGTTGGCCCAGAGTAGAGTGTTTGGATACCATTTATATGAGTTGTGATTACACCTATCGTTGATGTTTTAGATTGTGTGAGCTGAGAGCTATTATGTTGAGTATGTTGTCCAAAGGGATAGTTATGGGTGACTAAAGAACTAGCGCTGATTTACCACCTTATTCCACCCTACCAAAATTGAATCATACTAGAGAGGTTACAAGTGCAGAGGTGAGGGTACTAGGTTATATTTGACCAACATGAAGGATATCAGGCATATATGTGGATGCACTAGGTCAGATGGCATCATCGACATGGTGACTATACTCAAGTTATCACCACATGTCAATAAATAAGTGAGTGGTTTGGTGAAGGGATCCGAATAGAGTTGTATCCGCGAATACATGGCCACAAGATATGAATAGGTCTTCAGTTACCATAGGAGGGGGAAGTCGTAGATAGCTAGCACCATGGCTTAGAATGAGTTATAATGATATGATGGCAGTTAAGGAGGATTGTTGTGACACTAGATTTGGAGTACAAAATGGTTGTGCATCATGATTATTAGAGGCCCAGAGCACAACGAAGATTTGAAATATGATGTTTGTTCTCAAAGATAGGTGGACATCATTATGTCACTTTGTTCAGTATTAGACCTTGTCATGATTTTACGAGGTAGGAGGAGGAGGATATGTATTGGGTGGATCAAGGAGATTGCAAGGTCATCATGTTTATGTAGACCCGAGTCACCAAGTATGAGTGATATGTGATGTTATTTATCCATGGTCAATTTGATAGAACTGACCATATATGACATTATCTAGTCTCCTATATGCATGCAGGTTTTGGTAAACATTATGAAGTGATTGAATTGATTATTAAACGTGTGATATCGTCATGCAATGATTACTACTTATCCATGTTCATATTATTGTAAATATTGTAATGCGAATGTATTACTTCGGTACGGGGATTCGTTTTAAGGTAATTTGGCCTAATGTATTCAATGCATTATCTTCAGGATAATCATCTTGATGATTATGTACTATTGCTACTAATTGATAATTTATACTGATGGTTTATTTAGGATAGGATTATGATTGCGAAAAGTGACATACTCGTACTTTGTTTTACAGACTAGAGCATTTATTATAATTGATGTTATAATGTATTAGATCACAAGATTGCTTTATGATGTCATCTATGATGGATTAAGTACGCTTGTGAAACAATATAGTTAACACGACCCCAAAAAGCATCTAAGACGAAACAAGGAAATATAACATTGTACTAATAGAAGATAAGTATGTTAACAAGATATGTCTATTTCATTAGTTCATCATAAATGAACAAGATGGTATGTATCAGTATATAAGTATGAAACAAAAGGGACATAATTTTGGTCTTATAACAATAGTCAACATACATGTTTATGATAAAGTATATTCATTGTAAATATCATATTTGTTTCCACTATACTTATTAGGAAAACAATTACAATCATATGAAACAAAGTATGAAAGATATAATGTAATCATAAGAAAAGTAAATATGTACTTAATTAATCTGATTGTACTAAAATGATGAAATGAATACAAATGATCATAAGCATTATTTATCTTATTGTGATGAATTAGTTTATATTATGCTTAGCTAAGTTACTTTTAATCATTTTAGGTTGACATAGGTTACCTTACAACATGTGGTACGAGGTACTTATACTATTTGGTGACTCACAGAGTTACTATACACCTCTATTGTGAATGAGCTAACATAACAAAACTCAATATAACATACTCCTATGTTGATAACATAATGAAATAACAATGAAGGTAGGTATTATGAAATGACATTCATGTCATATGAACTATGTCTGTGTCAGCTCAAGATGGATATGGGAAGGGTAGCGAACATGTAATGACGTAATTCATTACATGAGCACAACATTTCTTGTAGGGATCCAAAGATGGGACTAACATGATTCATGTGATGTAGATATCAAGTCATGATCCATCTAGTTTCAGAACTGAATTCAATTACTTATTGCAAACAAATGACTAAAACGGTTAACTGTAATTTAATTTATTAATCAAAAAATATCCTGATAACTATATTGAGATAGTTGTGTGATGAATGGAATATATGTTTCATAGGCTAAAATGTAGTCTTGAAAATGGCTGCTAGCCCAATGCCAAAAAATATGGCCATAGTAGTGCAAATGACTGATTCCATTTTCTTTTCACTATTTCTTCTTTCAGTATTGTTTTGATATGGAGGGAAGTACTTGCATACTTTACTGGTTGACACAAAGAACATGTACAAGTTCTAAGGACCTATAAAAATGTTTAACCAAAGGTATACAATGTATATTGGGTCGTATAGAGTGTTAAAGGGAGATCGAGAAGGATCTAGAACACTTAGCAGTTCCACATGGTTATTGTGTGTTATCAAGATGGATTTTGGAATATTAATAATGTTGGATTACTTAGTGTTGAGATAAGTAATAATTTTACTCACTACAGCATAAAAATAATTAAGATATTTAGTAAATATTGTTATGATGGATTTTATCTGCCACATGTTTAAAATCATTGAAGGCATAAAAATGTAATTAAGGGTTTAAATAAATAAAAAATCCCTTAGTTTTTTGACGTATAACATGGGTGTTACACACTTACTGATAGTGGTTTGACTCAAGGGGGTATTTATAGGAGCATCTATAGGGATCTCTAGTGTAAAAATAAATTCACAAGTAATTATAGAAAATGAAATAACTAACAAGCATGAAAGTTAAAAAAATAACTCAACATGTAAAAAAGTCGAGGTTTCTCTAAATACTTCTTGAATAGCTCACAAATGAATATATACATACATATAGGAGAGTGAATGTGTAACTCCGTTATTAGTGGAAAAAATCCCAAAATAGAACTATAACTCCCACACTGAACATTGTCAAAATAAGAGTATCTCTCACTTAGATAACAAAGATGGCCAAGTGTAATTCTTATGACTAACTCCAAGTGTAAATCCTATGACTAAGTACACCTAAGAAAGATAAATCCTAAAGTGTGGGAATATTCCACATAAATACATAAATGAAATAAATAATATCCTATATTAACACCCCCTTAAGTGTAACTTAGGTGGGAAGAAACAAAAGTGGGTCATAACAACACACCTGATGAGGTAGTCGCATACAATGGAACTCTCACAAAGTGGATTAAAAGGATAAAACCTAGTGGGAAAAATCTCCCCCAAAAAGAGAGACAAAGTGGAAAATTGAGGACTAAGAATCCTCACAAGAAGTTACAACTACATATAGCCATCATGTATCCTATAAAATAGGGCCCTTGTGTTCCTCCACAAATAAGAGAGAAAATATAAATGTAGAATGTTGTATGATGATTATTTTTGTAGTTTCCTTTGCAGTAGATAACGTCTCTTTCTTTTAGAATAAATAACCCATATCAATCAAACTGTTGAATTCCCACTCAAGTGGATTATAGGTAGGAATTAGAATGTAGAAGTGTGGAAAATTCTCAAATGTTCCAAAGTTAGATCAAGAAATACAAACCTAATTATAGAAGATTGAAATGCATAAGTAAGAAATAAAAGAGGGAGAGCACGAGGGTTTATAACCACCCTTATTACATCCATATAAGAAAGTGAATCTCCATAGGATATGTCAAAGAGATGACAAATATCCTCAACGGTGTCATTTAGATGTAAAATATGGGACTCTATAAACAAGGAAGAAATATCTAGTATAAATGTGTCCTGGTTAGGTGAATCTAGAAAAAATGTGTGATCCCACTACAAAGGATAAAAAGAGGAACTTGAATGCATATGAGTAGGTGGAAGTGCCTCATCCATAATATCCATAAGTGATGGTGGAGGTGCTACATCCTCAAGAATCATGTACTCTCAATAAATTAAGAGAATAAGAGTACAAAATAAAGGATATTTAATAAGTTCCTTAAACAAACCACATGTAAGTGTGTCCTCTATAGGAAAAGAAATAACTGAAATAGGGGAAGTAGAAGAAGAGGATTCCAAAAAATGCCCATTTAAGTCACCGTAAATATCATCACATAGAAGGGTATGAGAAGGAAGGGGAGTTGCAGGAACAATGGGAGGTGGAGAAACAATGGTCTCCCCAAACAACTCTACAAGTATGTCTCATGTTTCCTTCGGTGATGTGACATGTACAATGTGAGAATATAGGTAGTATAAGATGTTATTGTGAATAGAAAAATGGCCCAAATTGTTTTGAATCAATCCATTAAATTTCTTTATCCTTAGTGAAAATATGAGCACATGTAGCACTAGAAGTGACTCTCCATAAATCATTCATCATCAAATATGACCTCATTAGCTACTTCCATGTGTCATAGTTAGAGGTATTGAGGGATTAAAAAAATATGCATCCATGTTGTAAGAATAATTTCAAGGAGAAGGATGAATGCCTCCCTCCACAAATAGGAAATCCATCGGCCCCAAGTCACCAAAATTTGACAAAATAGAAAAATGTGGACGTTATGTAAAAATAAGAATGTGTCTAAAAATATTTAAAAAGAAGATATAATTTCATAATGAGGAGAAACAACACATACATGAATGCCTAAGAATAAATATCACCATATAAAATCCCTTATAAAATAATCTTCAATCACCATTTTTGGAATTTTATAATGTTAGTGTGTTTTACAATATAAATAGTACCAATGGAAAGAGAAAAAAAATGCACTTTTGAAAAAAATTGCAATCAAATCAGAGTAACCTATCAAAAGTTATTACAATAATAATTTTACATAATTAATGTATTATTTAATTAAATTGCATTAAAACATTAAAAATGCACTAAGGGTGAAGCAAGAAGGCCTTGTAACTAGGCATTGAAATTGGCACACAATGAGAAGAAAAATTTGTTTTTCTTATAAGGGGGTATTTTCCTCCTACAAAACTAGACCTCACCCTTTGTATTCAATGGGTGATGATACAAGGATAGTAATAAAGCAATAAAATGCATCTCCTTTACAATATTCCAATGTTATATTGTTTTTATACAAAAAATAATAAAATATTCTCCTTGTAGCATAATAAAGTCAACCAAACCTTCTACTTGCCCACATGTGAAACACAAATGAAATAATTTCAATGAGAGAAAAGTTAAAAAACAAGCTATTTTCTTTTCCCTTTTAATTAAAAAATGTGATTTAATAAAATTTAGACTAAAAAAATTAGCTTTTAAGATGTACAATTGTCAATAAATAATCAGGTATCTGAGAAAGTTTTATTTTAGAAAACTTATCTCATTAACCTAGCCATACAGATTCCATTGGAGAGTTGGTTACCTATTTTAATAGGACCCTTTAGAAAATATGTTCATGATCTAAAAAATCTAACATATACCTAGAAAAAAATTGGGTGTTGTGAACAAAACCCAAAAATCATTTCTCTTTTCATTATGCAGAAGTAAATATAATGTAAAAAAATGAATCTATAAAAAATGCCCTTGTAGCTACCTCAAGCTTGAATTTTCATGGTAATGGCCACATAAATACTGAGTTTTGGATTTAAATAGCCACCATTAATGTTTTACAAACTTGTAAATCATTAAAACACGGAAAAATGCCATTTTTGGAGTTCTAGGTGCAACCACTACAAAAGAAAAACTCAAACACATATCTATAAAAAAAATAGTTTCTCATACAAAAAAAAATAAACAAACCCACTAATTTTTATAGAAACCTAGAAAAACCCATATCTTTGATTTTGTAGAAAATAGATTTGGCATAGTTTGACAAATTTGACCAAAAAATAGAAGTTGTGACAAAGAAATGTCTCAGACTATGATTGTATTTACTATCGATCCTATGGCTTTTACACCTTATTAATCCAATGGAATAGTCTGTTTTACATGAAAAGGCCCTAGGTGAAATATGTCCTACATAATGGCTTCTACAAAATTAGAGTCAATTTCTTTTACACATATTTGTTAGTCACCTAAATGAAGAATTCGAAACTACAACTGTATTGAAAATAGACACATTTTCTCTATCTTTCTCTGATACCATATTAGAGTATCCGTAGGGATCTCTGGTAGAAAAAATGTATGTGTAGCTATAGAAAATGAAATAACTAACAAGCATAAAAGTGAAAAATATAATTTACTATACAAAAAAGCCAATATTTCTCCAAATACACTTCTTGAATAGCTCACAAATGAAGATGCACATATAGGAGATTGAATGTGTAAATCCTCCATGATTATTGGACAAAGATACAAAAACAGGATTATAACTCTCACATATGACATAATTAAACTAAGAGTAACTCCCACTTAGCTAACAAATATAGAAAATTGTAACTTCAATTATTAACTCCAAGTGTAACTCCTATGACTACATGCATATAAGCAAGTTAACTCCTAAAGTGTAGGAATAATCCACGTAAATAAATGGAATATATAATATCCTACACTAACAATATTGCATTTTTATCCTCTTTTTTATTAAATGATTATTGTTGTTGAAAGGAATGATAAGAATATTGTTCCAAGTCGTAAATATCTCAGATAATAATATAAAATCACATTTAATAAGCTGAAAGGAATTCTCCAGAATAACCTTACAAAAGGATTTACAAACAAATAAATAAAATATCATATATGGAAATCCATCATAATGTTATTAATTAACTCAATAATTAAGATGTATATATAGGAGAAAGGAAGTGCAACTACTACCTATATCATTGGTGAGGAACTCCCACTAACCTATATTAGTAGTTAAGCTAACTCCACAAAACTAGTAAGCTAACTCTACACAACTAATACACCCAAGAAAGCTAACTCAGCAAGTATAGGGATAACCTATGTGAAATAATTATCCTAATAAATAAATAATAGGATAAGAAATAACCTACACTGACACCCCCCATAAGTGTAGCTTAGGTGGTTAGAAAAGAAGGTGGGTCCCAACAAAAAGGCCTGATGAGGTACCCATGTACAATAACTAGGAAAAGGGGAACACCATAAGGTACCCAAAACCAATAGTATCAAATTAGAGAGACAAAAAACCCGTTGCAAGACATCCAAGAGGCACGTATCTAAAAACTCATACAATGTTGAAGAATTTTGTTGTGTATTGTGGTCTGAATCCATAGCTCAATCACAAAACTCAAAAACAATTGGCACTGGGTTGCACCAAAATAGCTTGATACAAGGAGACCATCAATTGAGTGATGTTGAAAGTTAAAAAAACAAAACAGAATTCTTTCAACTGCTACACACAGGTGTGCCACAATCGAAGAAGAAAAACCATGGAAATAAGGTAAGGAAACAAGATCTAATACAATAGGAATGCTATGATCTAAGAATGACAAAATAAAAAAGGAAAGGACACACCTGAAGAAGCATGATCAACAACACACCCTCCCATACTATTGAATGGGTGGAATGATGTTATATATTTATATTAGTTGTCAAAATAAATACTCAAACACTAAAAAACTAACATCAAGATTCACCAAAATAACTCACCCATAAGAGATGATATCAACATGTCAAAACTATTGAAAATATAGGAAAAATATATCTCAACAAAAAAGAGAGATACACTACCCCTACTAAAGAAAAAATCTCAAAACAAGGACCATTACAATGTATATGGTATAGAAAGTGGAGCAAGAAGACAAATGGTGGAGGATCCATGCATGTGGATGATCAGGGGATCATTTTCAAAAGTTCCCTAAACATCCCTAAATGGTTTCAGTGTAGAATATCATCTCGAGAGCTTTCCATCGACTATAAGAACGTGACAAACAGACATCAGGAGCTCTAGATATGCTCGGTCAAAGTTCAGACAGCGGGAAAGTTAACTATGGTCAACTGGTCAATATTGGACCAATCGCACTGTGACACGTGTCTTTCCACCACTCGTCGAATTTGCTCGATTTTCCTATCGGGAGTCGACAAGTGGAAGATATGTTATTTACCGAGTTAATTATTTCTATGCCACATTATATGGGTCGAAATTATATTATCTTGGTAAGTCCACTTTCCAAATGGCACGCATATATGCCAAACCACTAGATATATTAATGTTTATACATTAGTATAAAACCACATATGCTAAGCACGTGGAGGAGGAAATGAAGTGGTGGTATGGATGCTTATCCAATGCATGGAAATCCATGTGGAGAGGAGAATTAAATGGGGGTAGTTATGCTCCAACGTGGTCTTTTGACCACTTCACATATGCGTCGGAAGGCTATTTAAAGCCTTAGACATTATTCCCCACCGCCCAACATGTGGGACCTTATCCAAATGTGCCTCTTTTGGGATTTAATCCCATTTCAACAAATGCCGCCCTATGTGGGTATGTGATCCCATTTTTCATGCACGGCTAAGGTTTAAAAATAGCCTTAGGATTATATGTAATCCCATTTTTCATGTACGGGCTAGGTTAAAAATAGCCTAAGGATTATATGGAATACATATTTTAAGGGCCCTATTTTTGTATAAATAGGGAATCCGTTCATTGTAATGGACACACAACCCATTTGTATTGTACAGACACATTAGTACAACCCAAATCTTATTATTTGTTAAGATTATTTTCGGGACACACATTAGTCCAACAGGCTTATTATTTTTTAAGCTTATTTGTGGAATGTGTCCACAAGTATTGTCTATTGGCCTATTATTTTAGGCAATAGTAGATGAAATATTTGTGATTGGGAGTAAATTATAAACTACCCAATAGGCCCATTGAGCCACACCAATTACTTGCAAATCCTAGATTGTCGACCGTAGTGCTAGCTTCGCATTGATAGCGTCGGGAAGGCTGATCGAAACCAAAGGAGATTGTATGCCAGGAAGGTGGAATTCGGATGCTATTTTTCACCCTTGTCGTCCGAAGGTCTGGTTATTCTTCTAAGCAAGTTTAAATAGTTTCCATTAGGTTTTCTTGTGAAAGTACTATTGTAACTTACAAGTTTTGACTAGTGGAACGGTTCAACCAAAAACCCAGAGACGTAGGCAATTGCCGAACTCCGTAATCAATTTGTGTGCAATTTTCATTATTGTCTTGCATTATTTTAAATTGATTACTTAAAAGGAGCAAATTGTTGGAAAATAATTAAAGCCTACAAGGGTCCAAGATCATGTAGTAATGATTATTTTTGGATCAAGTTTGGTATCAGAGCTGGTTTAGCTCCATATTTGTTTTTCAGTAAATCTGATTAACAAAGTGATTACTTCAAGATTGGTGCAGTTGGTTCAGTTTGTGTGAACAGGGTACAAGTTCACTATGGGCAAGATGTCTAAACAGGTGAAGCTCGATGAAATTGAAGCATATAATCACTAGATCTGGGAAGAGAATTCTCTCCTGTGATCAATGTATTACTCCCTGGAAGAGGAGAATGCTCGTTTGAAATCAAAACTGAAAACCAAGGATGAGCTCTTGGCAAGGTTGTAGTGTGGTGATCATAGGAAGGAAACACCTTCAACTTCAGATGTAGAGGCCATGGCAGATGACTGTACTGTAAGTTGTTCACCACTAGAATCTTCTTCTTCCTCCCATTCGGTTTCGGACTCAGGTAATGAAGTCTTTGGTTTGTTTGAAAAGAATACTAGAGGCATTGGATCCAAGTTACTAGATAAATGGGATTTCATGGAAGAGGCCTTGGTAAAAATGGCCAAGGAATTGCTAACCCAATACAGGTCGAGGATCATCCTCGTTTTACAGGTTTGGGTTATCCTAGTGTGGGAATGGAAATCAGAGAATGCTCCAAGAATGCTGACGGGAGACAAGATTCCGAAAGCAAAGTGATTACTCCACTAGTCCTACAAGAATATTTTGAGCAGGAAAGTTGTGCTTTTTCGTCACAGGCAAGATGTGGTAAGAGAAAAAAATGAAGAGGTAATGAGATTTCACCTCCAGTTTCTTACCATGATTGTAAGCACAATAAAACTTCTGATTCACTTTTTTAGCTTAAGAAGTATGGTTATGATTTTCAGAAGATATGGAATTCCTTTCCATGTACTTTTTGTGGATTAAATAATCATTCAGTGGCCAGATGCTGGAAGAGAAGGACACTTATGAAGAAGTTGATGCCGTTCGTCAGGAACGTGGAAAATCAGAAAGACCAATCTTGTCATGTAGAGTCGAGAAATGGTAGAAAGAGTTCCTCATCCCAGAAGAAGGAGATTAAGAGGAATTTTTGTGCTCATTGCCAAAGGAATGGGCATCAGGTGGAAAATTGCTGGAAATTACATCCATCTCGCCATCAGAGTAATGGCAAGCTGAAGATGGAATGGAGGCCTATTGTAAAGGCAAAGGAGGTTTCTGCTTCTACCACCAGTTGAAAAGTCAACCCAGGACCAGGTAATACCTGAAAGTGAAAGTCCTTTAAAATGGGTAAGTCAACAGTTTTTCAATTATATATTGCATAATTCAGATTGAGGAATCGTATTTAGTATTAAGTTTGGAGATCAGATTTTGTGAGAAAATGCTGAGAGAAAGGTTTACAATACTCAGTGGATAATAATAAATTCTACTAAGCCCATAATGATCCGTGCCTATCCGCCTTTGTCCGTGCCTCTATGCAAGCTTCTACCTGCGCCCATGCACGCGCCTCTGTCCGTGCCCTCTATGCGCGCACTCGTGCCCTCTGATCTCACCCATGCCCTCTACTCACACTCTTTACTCGCACCCTGTGCCATGGTGGCTAACCGAGCCCTTGCTTCCAAAGCAAACCCTAAATCTGACCCGGAAAGAAATCAACGGACAGGTGAGGGAGATGGAGATGGCACGGCTATGGGGCTCGTCTCAGAGGTTCCACCCTGTTCGTGGATTGACCTTGCCTTCACTACAGGGAGCTCCATTCCTCCACCTCAAAATGGCTACGTAAACCCTAGGTGAAATCTACCACAAGATCCATCCGGGGGTGTGGAAACACCTGGTAATAGACATTTAAAATCTGTGTTGGAAGGATCAGTTCATGACAAATTGGAGCTCGACAGAGATCCTAGTCATGGCCATATTGGGTCATACTTCAAAAACATCTTAAATAGCAAGGAATCTTCCATGAAACCTACAGACATTACCCCATCTATTACTTTCGGGGAAGAGGTCATTTCCTCTGAGATTTACTACAAAGAGCATGCTTTGATTTGTAGATTCGGGGGACTATGGCCGAGCCTTCCTACTCTTCATGTGTGGATCTCTGAGCACTGGACTCCAATTTTAGCTGGAAAAATAGACTTGTATCCGTGTGCTAAAGGTATTGTCATTGTAACCTTCTCTTTAATAGCTGATAGAAACATCATTGCTTCCAATCTTTGGACCTGCCAATCTAAATATTTGATCATTAAACCCTAGTTTCCATCCTTCAACCCACTCACAGAATCTTTCTCATGGAAACCTGTTTGGATCAGGCTGCCCCATGTACCTCTCTAGTTCTGGAGTCATGACTGTTTGACATCCATTGGAAATGCCTTGGGAACTACACTCTATATTGATTCTCAAACCACTAATTACACCCATACTACTTATGCTCGAATCTTGGTGGAACTTGACACTGATAAAAATCTTCCTGCAACCATAGACCTTAGAGTGCAAAACAGAACTTGGTCACAACCTCTTAATTATGAAGGTCTTCCTTTTCATTGTAGAAGATTTTTTTGCTTAGGGCACACTTCTACTGAGTGTGGGATGTAAAAACGTCAACTTGAGAAGCATAGCTGGTGGAGAGATCCTCTTCCAAA
Organism: Taxus chinensis; assembly: GCA_019776745.2. Taxonomy (NCBI): domain Eukaryota; kingdom Viridiplantae; phylum Streptophyta; class Pinopsida; order Cupressales; family Taxaceae; genus Taxus; species Taxus chinensis. The sequence continues at coordinate 104,645,450 of CM034147.1, read as the reverse complement.
AAACCTGATTTTTAAGGCAAAAAAGGGACTAGATTCAAATGCAGATACAAATATTGAATCCATTTCAGCCCTAGAAACTGAATCTCAAATTGTGAGCAGCATGAAAAATGTACATGCTATTGAGGGCAGCATGGAAAATGTTAAATATCTCTCTCGTGTTAACAAAGTGGTTGTCCCAAAAGGAACAAATGCGACTAAGGAAAATACTCCTCATTTGTCTTCTTCTCCAACCGCGAAGGCTCCATCAGGATGGGTTACGGTCAACAAAAATAAAAAATCTACCCCTTTGAAGGGTAGCACTTCACCTGGATGATTCTTTTGTCTGCTATTGGCTAGCTAGGTTTTTCTTGGCTGGATAACAGGTTGCTTCCAATGGTGTTGTTATGCCATTGTTGTTCGATTGCTGTATTTCTGTTGTTTTTTTGTTGTTTCTTTGTCAGTTGTTCACTGAAAATTTTCTACATTCGGGCTCTATTGTTCTATTTGAATTTTGATCCATCTCTTGTGCTTTAAATTTCAATTCTGGCTTCTGATCCTTGGTGTACAAGGGTATAGTCCCTTTCAAAAAACTATTTGCCAATAATAATAAAAAAATACTCAGTGGATTTTCTTACTTAGAAAATTTGATTAATGCTCCAAATATATCTCCTAATCAGCTTATGAGTACCTGTTACATCTTGGATATAGGATTTGACTCATATAAAGCTTGGAGATTGATCTACCATTTTTGCAGACATTAGAGTTCACATAGATCAGCTCGGAACTTCATTTTGTGTAGAGGCATTGTGACCATGTAGCAGAATGGTAGCTGAATCACCGTTGGCATTGACGTCGGGTTGGAACTTCATTCTTTGTAGAGGCATTGTGACCATGCAGCAGAATGATACTTGATATTGTATTTCAACAAGTAGAGCTCTCAAAGTATCAACTCGGAATGTCATTCGGTGTCAAGGCATTGTGACCACACATACGAATGGTTACTGATCAACATACTTAGCATCATGCATTGGAGGCTCGAGGTCTTGAAAGAGGCTTAGCATCATGCATCAGAGGCGTTGAGGTATATAGAGACTTAGCATCGTGCATTGGAGGCTCGAGGTCTTGAAAGAGGCTTAGCATCATGAATCGGAGGCATTGAGGTCTACAGAGACTTAGCATCGTGCATCAGAGGCTCGAGGTCTTGAAAGAGGCTTAGCATCATGCATCGGAGGTGTTGAGGTCTATAACATACTTAGCATCATGCATCGGAGGCTCAAGGTCTTGAAATAGGCTTAGCATCATGCATCAGAGGCGTTGAGGTCTATAAAGGGACAAGGCATTGTCCATCACTGACATCAGATCAATCAAAGCTCTACGTAACATGGAGTTCCTTCAAACCAGTTCAGATTCTGCGGAATCAACTTGGAGCCAGGAGCTATGTTATAGAGTCAAAGAAGATCCTTGTTGTCAAATATCAAGAAGCTTAGCACCGCACAGAAGGAGCGTTGAGGTTTCATTCAGAAACTTAGCACCATAAAGCGGAGGCGTGGAGGTCTTCTTTGGATATCAGAGTGGCGCAGCGGAAGCATCATGGGCCCGTAACCCATAGGTCTAAGGATCTGAGTAGAGTTTTTGAAGTGAGAAGGTTGGAGGAGAAGACCCAAGGGTCTACTACAACAGCACTTCCGAGGTGGCAGAAAAGTTCTTCAGATTCAGGACACTATGGAAGCTTTTTGGGACAAAAAGCTTTTCTCAGTGGGGAGGTGTGATCAGAGGATCATTTTAAAAATTTCCCTAAACATCCCTAAATGGTGTCAATGTAGAAGATCATCTTGAGAGCTTTCCATCAACTATAAGAACGTGACAAATGGACATCGGGAGCTCTAGATATGCTCGGTCAAAGTTCAAACAGCGGGAAAGTTAACTATGGTCAACTGGTCAATATTGGACCAATCGTACTGTGACACGTGTCTTGCCACCACTCGTCAAATTTTCTCAATTTTCCTATTGGGAGTCGACAAGTGGAATATATGCTATTTACCGAGTTAATTATTTCTATGCCACATTGTATGGGTTAAAATTATATTATCTTAGTAAGTCCACTTTCCAAATGGCATGCATATATGCCAAACCACTAGATATATTAATGTTTATACATTAGTATAAAACCGCATATGCTAAGCACGTGGAGGAGGAAATGAAGTGGTGGTAGGGATGCTTATCCAATGCATGGAAATCCATGTGGAGAGGATAATTAAATGGGGCGGTTATGCTCCAAGGTGGTCTTTTAACCACTTCACATATGCGTGGAAAGGCTATTTAAAGCCTTAGACATTATTCCCCACCGCCCAACATGTGGGACCTTATCCAAATGCGCCTCTTTTGGGATTTAATCCATTTCAACAAATGTCACCCTATGTGGGTATGTGATCCCATTTTTCATGCACGGCTAAGGTTTAAAAATAGCCTTAGGATTATATGTAATCCCATTTTTCATGTACGGGCTAGGTTAAAAATAGCTAAGGATTATATGGAATACATATTTTAAGGGCCCTATTTTTGTATAAATAGGGAACCCGTTCATTGTAATGGACACACAACCCATTTGTATTGTACAAACACATTAGTACAACCCAAAGCTTATTATTTGTTAAGCTTATTGTCGGGACACACATTAGTCCAACAGACTTATTATTTGTTAAGCTTATTTGTGGGATGTGTCCACAAGTATTGTCTATTGGCCTATTATTTTAGGCAATAGTAGATGAAATATTTGTGATTGGGAGTAAATTATAAACTACCCAATAGGCCCATTGAGCCACACCAATTACTTACAAATCCTAGATTTCCGACTGGAGTGCTAGCTTCGCATTGATAGCGTTGGGAAGGCCGATCGAAACCAAAGGAGATTGTACGCCAGGAAGGTGGAAGTCGGGTGTTATTTTTCACCCTTGTCATCCGAAGGTCTGGTTATTCTTCTAAGCAAGTTTAAATAGTTTCCATTAGGCTTTCTTGTGAAAGTACTATTGTAACTTACAAGTTTTGACTAGTGGAATGGTTCAACCACAAACCCGGAGACGTAGGCAATTTCCGAACTCCATAATCAATCTGTGTGCAATTGTCATTATTGTCTTGCATTATTTTAAATTGATTACTTAAAAGGAGCAAATTATCGGCAAATAATTAAAGCCTACAAGGGTTCGAGATCAGGTAGTAATGATTATTTTCAGATCAGTGGAGCCCTCTCAAAAAATACATATGTCTCAGCCACGAGTGATCATAAAACCACCCCAAATCAACACGGATTGATGAAGATGCATGCATGTGATTAATGTAAAATGCACAACATGTTCATGCAAAGAAACTTCAAAATGTGTTTCAAGTTTATCATTTCTGAAAACTAAAATCTTAGGTTTCTCAAGCCTAAGTGAATGTACAGAAATTATGTGTAGCTCATGATCCTCGGAAATATTTGAGTTTAAAAAAATAGGATCTCTGTCAAAATGTGATCCTAGTCAAGCAAAACCCAAAAACCAATGTTGTGGCTATAATGTCACTTAATATGATGAATAGGGGAAGCAATACCCTATGAATGTCTTCTAATACCTTTGTTAATGAAACCCATTGAATGGATCATTCAAGAACCAAATCCAATGGTATGTTTCTCAAAGGAGCCCTGCATTTCAGTAGAATGAGATGAAGTGGGATACACTAGTTGTATTACTACAATAGGCATATGTGTGGAAGTAGAACATACAATAACTAGTGTAATAGGCTCAGGAGCATCAGAAGCAAAAATAGGCTTAAAAACTGACAAGTCAAGGTTAGTGGGTGTGGGAGCAGAAACTACAAGTGAACTTGGAGCATTGAAATAAGAGTCCACAATGTGAGGATGATGTTGTAAGTGAGAAATTTTTTGCTTCACGAAGTGAATGACATCATCTTTGTTGGAAATGAGGTTATGCAAAAGTGATTTTTTCTTCTTAAGTGATTTGTTTTCTTCTACAAATTTTACTATGTCATCCTAAATTCCACGCGCTTAGGATAACATGATTGATGCATGAATACAACATTGAAAAAAATTAATGCCTTGGACTTAGCCAAAAATACGTCCAAGTGTGATTACAATACCCCCAGATTTTTCACTTTATAATTAGTGCATGTAAATCTTACAAAGAATAAAAGTGCATGTTATAAATGAAATATGTGTATAAAAGTTCATCAATGCAAAGATCTCAAAAAAATGCACAATTTCAAAATAAATATCACCTTAATCTAAGATACAGATTAAAAGTTATGAGCTCCAGAAGTTTATATTATTAATAAATTAATATTTTTATGTTGGGTTTTTTATAGCAAGGTACACGTGACGCCAAAATTTCCATAGGATAAATAAGTGTATATGAGTACAAACCTTCAACCAAAGGATAAAATACTACACTCAAAATCCACACGTCCAAAGGGAAAATAATTACATCCATAAACTACATGTATGCAATTAAAGGATACAAGACTATACCTAGAAGGTACAGAACTATGTCTAACATATAAAAGATTGAATCCATAAGGTAATTGTCTAGAGGGTAAAGCACTCCATCTAAAGGTTAAAAAAATTCATCCAAATGGTATATGTATGTGACTAAAGGATAAAAGAAAGAACCATAAGGTACAAATTTACATCCATTAGATAAAAGACTACATCCTGAAGGTACACGTCCAGAGGGTAAAACATTGTTTTCAGAGGGTACATGTCTTTGACCAAAGGATAAAAGAATGCATCCAGAAGGTAAAATATATGTCCAATGGATAAAATACTTCATCTAGAATGAAAATGTTTTGAAGGTATAGATTTTTGTTTATCTAGTAAAAGTATGCATCTAAATATTACATTTGTTGACACAAACTTAGACTACAAATATTTATTTTTCCAAATAATAGAGAGAAACCTAGAAAGTTTCTCTAAAATATAGAAATCTAAAATAATTTTTGTGTCAAAAAATTTGGTTTGTACAAAATTGTATGTTTTTTTTGAAAAAACGTGTCAAAACCCCCTTAAAAATGCCCATATTTGACTATGTCAAAATATGGTCGAGTTTACAGTAAATTCTATAGTTTTTGCACCTTCCAGATCCAATGGTGATCTCCTTTTTGCATAGAAATATATGATACATAGAGATACTATGAAATTATAAATATAGGAAAAGTATAAAACCATCACTTGTATAAAAATACTTACATATGGATATCTACATCATCTACTGCTCTAATAATGATAAGAAGATTGTTCTAAACTACAAATATCTCAGATAATAATAACATATCACATTTAATAATCTAAAATAAATTCACTAGAATAACCTTACAAAAGGATTTGTAAACAAAGATTTGAAATATCATAGATGGAAATCTATCATAATTTTATTAATTAACTCAATAATCAGGATGTACATATAGGAGGAGTGAAGTGAAACTACCACCTAGATCAATTGTGAAAAAATCCCACTAACGGATACTAGTAGTTAAGCTAACTCCAAAAGACTAATAAGCTAACTCCACATGACTAGCAAGCTAACTCCACACAACTAGTACACCTAAGAAAGATAACTCAACAAGTGTAGGGATAATCTAAGTGCAATAATTATACTAATAAACAAATAAAAGAATAAGTAATAACCTACACTAACATTTGTAACATTATATCATTTAGTATCATAATGTGTTCATTAGATATACATTTTGTATCTTTTGGTTTCCATTGAGGTTTTGGAGCTTAGGAAGATTACATAGGAGAATTTCATGTATTTAAGGATATAAATCCCTTACCCTCAATTTGTTAGATGAACTTTTGTAAAGTATATCAATCATTATCATGATGTTTTTTAATTCATTGATAATTACAAACTAGTTAACCTTTCAGTTTTATAAGCCGATAGCGAGAGTAGTGTGGTGTAGAAACAGGGACGACATCATGTGAATATTTTTTTGATTGGAAAAATTAAATTACATACATGTGAGGGCTGCAGTACTTATAGGTATTGCACATCCATAAATTAGCATCAAACTCTTTTATATGGGTTTAATAACCCAACCAAAATACAACAAAAACAATATAAGGGAATACTATTCCAAATTACTAACAAAATTGAAATAACCATATAACCATATGAAAAATTGCCTATGGTAACATGTAAATTTTTTATTCAAATATTTACACATGTTTTTACCCAACATTCCCCCTTAATGCTACCTTTTTTCAATCGAACAAGAGATAAATTGTTTGAATGTTTCGAATTTACCCCATGAAAGTTATTTTATGAATAAATATGCACTTTTTTTATCTATTAGGAAAAATTAAATATGAATGTTTTGTTTTATTACATGTTCATGAGTGAAATATACATATACTTCATCCTCTCATGAGAAATTAGATTACAAACAACTTTTAGAACACCTTCATTGTCAACATACAAGATGGTAGGTTTCTCCTATAGTAATCAAAGTCCCTAAAGTATGTGATTTAGGCATCTCTCTTCCTAGATAGCTCCATCTACCATACTTCCAAGACAATACAATAGAGCATCATCCCAATATTTTTCATATCAAATGATGAATTAAAATTTTCCTTCATTGCATTGATCATCTTCATTATGCTACCAATGATGACTAGATTGTCAACATAAACAACACTGATCAAAATATCCCTCCTTTATTTTTGAGGTAGATATTGGGATGATAAGGATTCCTCTAGAATCCATGCTAAACAAGGTACTCATAAATTTTGATATATGAAGCTTAGGGATCCTATTTAATACCATACAATGATTTGATAAGTCTACATACCTTTTCTTCTTTTCCAAATATGAGAAAACCATTTGGTTGATTCATGTAGACCTCCTCCTGTAAATATCCATTGAGAAAGAAAATTTTAATTTCCATCTTATGGAATTTCCATACAAATTGTACAACTAGAGAAAAGATCATCCTAATCATCTTAATATTAACCATTGGGAGAAAAATTATCATCATAGTCAATACCTTCCTTCTGAGCATACCCTTCTCTACTAGTATTGTTTTTTACTTTTAAATATTCCCATATGCTTTGTACTTTTTCTTAAATCCATCTACATCTAACCTTATTTTTACCCAGTGGAATATTGACAAGATTCCATTATTTATTCTTCATCACATATTGATATTCAACATCCACAGCATCTTTCCAATCTCTAGACCCTAGGGCTTCTCGAACTATAGAAGGCTCAACAGATTGAACAACTTTATTCATTAAGGATAAATTTACCTCATCATGAGTCTTGTTGTGAGTCTTTGGTCCAAGAGTGGATGTGTTTGGAGGAACATCCAATTCTGAATCTCAAATCATACTATTATACCATCTAAGTATACACTGAGTTGTTCTTGTGGGTTGTGGTATTCTCAAATATTCACCATATTTCCCATAGTCACTGTCATTATCAATGGGAAAATTATATTATATTTTCATAATAGTGATTCTTTGAACATCTAATGAGTTTTTGGAAGGATCCTCAACTTATTTATTTTAAAAAATTCAACATTCCTACTTTTTTACACTTTTTCTGGTCTTTGAATGAATCAATTTGTATCCAAGAGCTTCTTCACTATACCCTATGAAGATGTATTTATCAAATTTCATGTCAATATTTTTAATCTTATTCTTAATAATGTGCATGATTTATTTTCATCCAAATACTCTAAGATTTGCAATAGATGGTTTCTATCATGGCCATGCTTCATGTGGTGTTACCATGTCAAGAGCAACAATGGGAACTCTACTCAACATATATATTGGTATTTTGATTGTTTCAACCCAAAATTTCTTTGTATGTCCAGGATCATCAATCATACATCACACCATCTCCATGATAGTATTATTTTATCTCTCAACAACACCATTTTTATGGTGTGTGTAGAGGTATTTGTCGATAAATTCTATGAGCTTCCAAGAAGGCTTTAAACTCTTTGTTATTGTATTCCCCCTTTGATATGAGTGGAGATTTTTTATTTTTCATCCAGACTCTATTTCAACTATAATTTTAAACTTTTTGAAATACTTAAAAGATTCATATTTAGTATGAAAATGATGAATCCACATTTTCTTGAAAAATAATAAACAAAGAGCATAGAAAACTCTAATATAGAAATACTAGGTCCCGTGTGTCTATAAATAATGTTTAGATCAAGCTTACCTTGAGCTCGAAAAGTATTTCTTTGGAATGGTTCTCAGCATTGTTTACCGGCTAGGTGATTTGGGAACTTTTCTATGTCCTTATTGAGGTGTGGAAATCCTCTCACCATGTCATAACGGAATAGTGTCTTGAGATGTTTGAAACTGACATGAACAATTCTATGGTACTACAATTGTGTTGAGGAGGTGTCTTTGCCAAAATTTCCTGATCATATCTCTGGAAAAAATCAAGATGCAACATCCATCCCACATTGGAATCTCTTACAACAATTTTCAAGATTAGAGATTTATCTCTAACTATACACATTTTATTTTCACCTTTGTAATAAATATTAATTTTCAAATTTTGTTCTAAAATATGATTATATGATAGCAAATTATTAGTTAACCAAGGGACATATAAAACATCATATAGTCTATAATTATGTGTACCAAGAGGTAAAGAGATATTACTAATACCTTGGACATTGTATGATGAATCATCACCCAATGAAACATGATTCTTGGTGGGTGTGTCATGCATTATGTAGAACCAATCCTTTCATCTAGTAATGTGTCGAGTAGCACTCAAATTAATGTACTAGATTACACTTGTAGATGTGGCTACTCCACTAGATTGGAAAGCATGAAGGAAATCTTCATGATCTGAGTTATCTTCATATTCAATAATATTTCCTTGGTGTTGGGGTTGCTTCCTTTACTTTCCCCTCTTTTACCCTTGCTTATTAATTTTTTGTCCCTATTTAGATTGCTGATTTTTGGTTTCATGTTTCTTGACAAACCCTTTTTAAATGTGTCGTACAAAAAATATTTCAATTCATATCCTTTTTCTTCCACACATTAAGAATTTTTTTATTGTTTTTTTCCCTTGTCAATTATTCTTCTTCTGGGACTTATAGGAAGACTATTTTTATTTCTTCCCTTTCTAGTGAGAAGAGAGTTCTTGTTCTTCTTCATATTTTTTGAACATGGATTCCTCTTGTTGCGACATATTCACCAAATTTTAAAAATTAATGGTATGTTGGGATAAATTTATTGCCATCATAAATATTTTGTATGAGGGAGGTCGTTTTATCATAACAATAGGAATGAGAGCATCATTTATGATATCCATACCTTGTGTTAGAAGTGAACCCCTCAATGTTGCAACTCACCTCGTGAAAGCCTCATATTTATCATTTAGCTTGAATTTTAGTGTATAAAGTTGAGTTTATAGATTTGAGATGGCATTATTATTCTTGGCCTCATATACAGTGTTGAGTTTTTACCATGTTTCTTTGGTTTTTTTGGCATCACTAATGTGTGGTTGTACTTCATCAAATACTCTAAACAAGATGACCAACTTTACCTTCTAGTTAGCTTTATCAATTTTTCATTGCACAACAACATCATTTTATGGATGAACTAAAGTATTTTCCATTACACAACAGATGACTTCAAACTCAAGATGAGTCCATATTTTAGTCTTACATGTAAAAAATTTGCTACCACATAGGAGCTAAGAATCAAGTAGATAATTTTTGGGATTATTTTTTGCCATTTTGGGAGTGTTCCAAGAACAAGACTCCTATCTAAATGGTTTGTTATTATACTTTTACATAACATATAATGAAAAATGAATTAGCTCCCTTTTCGAAAAATAATTTTTTACATGTAATTTGTTTTTCTTTGGCCTCTTAAGTACCCATAGAATTTAATTTTGTTTTTTCTTAAAATTTCCTCAAAAAATAAACCACTTTTTAGGCTCCTAGTCTTCTTGTAGAAAAATACAAAAAAATTTAAATATTTAGGAAATAAAAAAATATTTTGATACCCCAATTAGGGGTTTTCCCACTCAATGAGATAGTTACACCTAATGGGTTTAGCTAGGTTTATACTTGGTGGTCTATTATATACGTGGTGGCATTTGTTAAGTTAGTTTTATATGCCTATTTAAATGTTTGAAATGAGTGGTAGGGGAGGGGGCTTGACCCCTTAACCTCCTCTATTTAAGGATTTTACAAAAGCTTCATTGACCACTATAGCATACATAGCACTTGGATCAAACAAATACCCCTCTCTTATATTTAACCTATTAAAAATTTTAAAAGGCCTTCAAAATAAAAATAATGTGTTTACCTAAGATGTGGGTCTCCATGTGGAAGATAGAGAGAGCGGGGGGGGTGTTTAGGGTTTTATTATTTTTCTATCCTTTAAGACTCTTTGATCAATGTTTCCTTTCTTTTTGGCCACCTTTTCATGGCCATATTTTATATTTTTTCTTTGGATTAGATCTAGATTGAGCCCATGTGGATGAGGTTTTGGTCAATTCCTTTGTGGATGCATATTCATAAAGGAGAGGAGATCATTATTTTCCTCTCAACTAGGTGTTTGGTCATTCTCCTTTAACGCTTATTGTTTATGCTCTCAGGTTGCATGTATTTTATTGTGTATGCTTATTTTCTTTAAAATATAAAGGATGCATGAGGATCAATCCTCGAACCAGTTCCAATGTATATTTTCACCAAAAAATCCAAATACATATTTTAAATGCCTCAAATATGCACATTAAAGTGGCCTTCAAATGATGCAAAATGATCATAAAAATTTGAAGGGATCCAAATTTTACACAATTTGTCTAAGTTTAATAGATGGCCAAATTTGGAATTAATTGTTTATGTCTCTAAATTTACAGACAAAAACCCTATTAGTGTTTTTTAATTTAAACCATATTTTTCTAGGAATGAGCTTGGTGCAGGAGGAAGTTCTTACGTGGATCCTCCTTGCTTAGTGCAGGAGGAAGTTCCTACGTGGATCATCCTTGCTTAGTGCACAAATAATATTGCAAACTACTTCTTAAAAAAATTAATATTTAGAAGTTCTAGTAGTGTTGTAAGGGGTGTGGGAGGTTAGGAATGGAGTTGGGAAGAGGAGGAGGGCTATAGTGGATTCTCTTCTTGTGTTCAAGATTCTACGAAGTTACAAAATTTTCTTTCAATCTCTCCTTTACTCAAAGCACATTCTCTAATTCCAAATGTGGTGTAGAAACAAGGATGACAACCTGTGAATAGTTTATTGAATGGAAAAATTTAATTACATAGCATGAGAGGGATGAAATTATTATTGGTATTGTACATCCATAAAAAAACATCAAGCTTGGTTATACAGGTTTAACAACCCAGCCAAAATACAACCAAAATGATACACGAGAATATTATTCCTAATTACAAAAAAAAAAAATAACTACATAACCATATCACAACTAACCTATGGTAATACGTAAAATCTTAAATAAACTATTTACATACTTTGTTACCCAAAAGGTGGTAATAAGTAGGTAGAAAAGTGATTAATCAATTATTAACTATCTCAAATAGAATATCATGTTATTAAAAATGTTTGTCAAACCAAATAGGTATTTTCAATTGTTGAACTCTAAATTCACTTATAAGGGAACATGTATCATGCATGATGTGTGGATAAAATGTCTTCTAAGTGGACATAAAACCGGATTGATCATGATGTGTAGGGATTTTATTGATATAGGAAGTGGAATAATCCTTTAAATTAATTTTATCACACTTTATATATGTGATCTTGGTATTCATAGCTTGAAATTTATCTTGAAAAACATAGTGTAAAGCTTGAATTTACTCTAAGATAGCCTTATGAAATGTTTCATTTTTACTAATGGAATAAGCTAAAATATGATTCAAAATTGAATTCACATGGGAAGTTGTTGTATTATAAGGGATCTTTATTTTGTGCACTACTTTTGTGAGAGTATCTCTACATGCTTGGTGATGGTGAAGTAAATGATACAAATATACTTGAGAAGTCGTAGCATGGGCCATGATGGTAGAAAAATGATATAATAAACTGCAATTAGGTAGTAAAAAATAATAATCAACACATGAAGGGTTGACATTGGAAATATCTTAGGACATAGGACCCAAAAATGAGTTAGAAAAATGATCGTCTTAAAATTAATGAAATGAACATAAATCAAAATAGACAATGAATTTAAAAAAACAAAAATATTTTTTTTTAATATGATTATGTGGAAGAAAAACCTCCAAGTCATTGTTCCAAAATTGTATATATTTTCAATTATACCCTAATTACTAAAAAAAATTGAATTTCTAAAAATTTTGCTAAAATTTAGGGAAAATAAAAAAGATTTTTTTGGTAAATATGTACAAATTAAAAATAACCTCAAAGGGATTTTAATTTTGAGTAGTTATGATTGATATATGAAACAAAAGTTGATTTGGTATTAGGAGCTTGAGAAAGTGAGCCAAAGGTTAGAACCAACCATGAAACCTTAGGAAAATTTGTGCAAAATAGGTTTAGGGTAGATAATAGATAGAAATCGCATGTATATTTGAATATACAATGCAAATATGGAACCCTATGGAAGCTAGGGTTTTGAGATCAGTAGGCCTAATACTTAAGGAACTAAGGAGATCTTAGATTAGGTGAAGGATTCGATCAAAAGTGGATTCACCATAATGTTTAACCCTTAATTAAATTTTTGATTAATTTAATTAGATTTAGATTGTATTAAAGATAATTACAGATCTTGCAAATATGTTACAATAGAAATAATAACTTAGATTTTTAACTCAGATCATATAGAAATAATATGGCATATACCAATCAACCTAACATACAATTAAAATCTCAAAATAGATGTATAGAGGCAATTAGTTGATTAAAGATGCCTTCTAGAGAGATATATGACTATGAAACAATGAAAATAGAGGGTATGAACTTGAATTATCCTCATAACTGAAATTGTGATAGTGGATCCACCTGGAGCATGACCATACCAAAATGTGAGGACCATGCCATATAATCCTGACCCTGATGTATGGTCTTAGACCTACTCTAAATTTACTTTTGTAACTTTCTATTATTCTCACCTTCGTAGATTTTTTTCACTATCGAACCCTATTTTTCATCCACGTAACAAGGTTCTCTATATGGATCAATCATCATCTCAAACCCTATCCATAAATGAATAATCCTACAAAATAAACCTTAGAATGGTTATGGGTATCTCCATGCACTATTTACATTGGCATTACTATGAAGATTACTCAAACAACACGTCATTTTCCACCTAACATGTGATATATAAATAGATCAATCAAATATGGAATTTATTTTTGATCATGTTTGTTTTGACTTCGTTCTTACTAAAATACTTGTAGAGAGGATGTTTGAGTGCTCATAGATGAGAAATATGGCTTCCTTGACCGGGTTTCTAGCTTCATACCTTATGGTTTTGCTTCCCTTATATATTTAGATGTGATAATGTGAGATCTAGGGAGAATTTGATCACTTTTGTAAGTGTATGAAGTGAGTTCTCTATTTCATTGCCTTAGGAGTTCCTGGTTAGAAAATGAGGTAATGTTTACTTGATTCTATAGGGTTTTGTTTCACCTGATTCTTAGATGTTTCTTCAAAGATGACGAAACAAATAAGGGTAATGGGTGTAGGAGGAATACCTGTTGAAAATGTTGGTTGATAGGTTGATGTGCACGTATGACTTCAGAATCCACATCTGATCGTGAGAACTTCCTTTTTGCTTGGAAGAATTACTTGAAATGGAACACAAGACCACCGAATAAAGTTAAAAAAATATGTGCAGTGGACTGCCTAGCATGTGCTAGATCCAAGAAGTGTGATACTTCCTAGACAGCTGTCAATCCACTGTTTGAAACAACTTAATGCTGGTAATAAAGTAAATCCTATTGTAGTTAAAATGATTTAGGTATCTCATCCATCTATAATAAGCAAATTCGTTCACAACAGGCTAAGATTTGATTGAATTTGAAGGTCAAGGTCACTATCAGGATATTGTTACTAGTCATGGTCAGATTCTAGTTAGTTTAGGGTATTTGGTGGTGGTTTTAAGCTCTGATCTGGTTTTATGATAAAAGACATAGAGACTGACGTCGGTTATAGTTAACCGGTGACAATTAGGGGTGACCGACATCCGTATGGCTGGGGTATAGGAAACTCAATAAGACTTGGTTGGGTGATAGATCTAGGATTAGATGAAGGTGGAAGGGTGATGGTGAGATTTGTATGGATCCTGGATTTGCACACGAATGATGAAAATCTAGGTATGGATAGTTTAATGGTGTGGGTAAAGAGGTGGTTTATTTTTCATGGAGATGAAATGGTGGGGAAATGGTAATGAAAGTAGAAACTAATAACAAATGTAAAAGGATCTACTCAAATGATAAGGAACCAATACAAGTTAATAGACTTACTATTTGTATGAGCTTGATGCCTAGTTGGTAATGGTGGGTGATCAAATGGACTTGGTGTAGTGTTGGCTCTTCCCTAGATGCTTCCATGAAGGTAGGTGGCTGTGTGATTGCTTCGTCTACTGGTTATGAGTGTTCTGATGTTTGTATGGATGTTATTTCTGCTTGCATACAACTCTAGTTTCGTCACTTGTTCTTAGAAGATCTCCCTCTTTCTCATAAATGTGTTAGCCTCTAAAAACAATGTGTCAACCTCGAAATAAGGTTGTTTTGGGAGTTAAATGGTAACCGACGGTGGTTCTGGCTTAACCGATGGTGGTTAAGGGTAATCGACATCGGCTAGGGTGGAATTTCCTAGGTTTACTAAACTAGGTAGATCCCCTTGATTTTCTAAGATCTCATTTCATTTACTCCACAAATTAGACTAGAAGCTTCCTTCTCACATGCAGGAATGTGGTTAGCAGGAATGTAGGCATTGATTTTTAGGAATTGGGTAAGTCTTAGTTAGTTATGGCAACTTACTAATAATAGTTCTTAGGGTGAGGTGGCTAGATGAGGTGGATGTGTGGGCATTATCTCAATTAGGATATATAAATAGTAAATATGATGAGGATAATGAATTAATTTAGTTTAAATAATTAAATTAATATTAAAGTGGGGTGAAGGGAGCCATGGTTAGGTGAATGTGTTCAAGGTATTTTTTTGACGAGGGACTAAGGAGAGTGTGACCCAACTTTGGTGTTTACATTTTTCCCCTTTTTTGTTGCGTTGCTTGTATTGGTAAGTGACGTTGACAAAAATAAGATGTGGTTTCCCCATGTGTGGGTGAAGGTGATCCCCCCTCAAACTAGGAACTAATGAGGCAGAAGGAAAAATCGGTGAGTGGTTTGATAAAAGGTGAATGTGATGAAGAAGAAGGTGGGTAACGGGGGAAAATAAGGAAAAAAGTCTACTTCGGTAATCTAGGTAATGGGTCAAGGTCAATGGTAGTAACATTCAAACACATGCACATGTATAAACTGTAGTACAGGACTAGGTTGAAGAGCAGACAAACTCTACATTATCTAAGGTCGACAGGTTTATCCCAATAAGGTTGACGTGATTCTGGTATCCATGTTATAGGACATGGTGCCAAAGCACTTCATAGGTCAAGTGCAGGAACGTTTAGGTGTGTTCTGGTACACCAAAGGTAGGGTCAAGATAGATAGTCAGGGCCAGAGGTAAGGTAAGGTCATCAGGTCAATCAACATAGGTAATAGTGCTGCAAGGTATAGCGAATACATGAGGTCAAAATTCACTAGCGATGTTCCAGGTCCAAGAATATAGGTCACGGCATGGGTAGGGCCATTGTATGGGTAAAAGAATGAGTCCCCAAATGAGGACGAGGGTAGGTAGTAAATAAGGAGTTCATGAGGATGAGGTAAATGGTCAGGGTAAAGGTTTGGTGGGGTGAAAAAAGAGTGACGGGTAGGGTAATAGGGTGAAACTGTGGGTAATGTGGAAGAGAAGGTGACCGATGCCAGTCAAGGGTAACCGATGTCGGCATAGGGTAACCGACCATGGTAAAGTAGGGCACTTTACCGATGTCAGTGAAGGTAAAGACGATGTCAGTTAAGTCAGATTTATTATAAAAATGAAAAATCCACATGTTTTACAAATCATTTGTCTTCTTGCAAATTTGGAAAGTGACACAAGAGAGAAAAAGGTGGAAAAGTGTCTAGATGAAATGGAGAGTTGAGTTGGAAAGTCTAATGGTGGGTGATTGGTAGTTGAGAGGTGGTTCCATGGGATTGGATTGTGTGATTTGATCAGTTAGAGGCATGGGTATCGATTTGGTGATGGCAATGCCTGAAGAGGGATCATGTGGGCCACTGGTGTAATGGCCATATGTGCCACCACAGTGATGGAAACATGATGAGGTAAGCATAAAAATATTATTATGTGTTTTTGAGGTAAATTAGTTGGTAAAGTGGGGTTTGACACATTGGTTTTTTTTTCATTTAGGTGGGGGGAAGAAATTTCAAATGGGGGAGGGTGGATGGGGTAGAATAGGAGCAAGGAGAGAGTAAAATAGGATAATAGGGGGTGGGAGGTGGGTAAGGAGAGGTATAGGTGAGGATGGGTGGGTAGAAGAGGTAGGAGAGAGAAATTTTTGAGAGGAGAGGATTTTGGGGGTCACGGATTTGGGCCGTGACAGTGACTGGCGTCGGTCAGGTTTAGAGCCGGCATCGGTAGGGTCAAACTAGGATCGGTCACGAAATAGGTGACTGATGCCGGTTTAGGGGTAGATGGGGTTGGTTAAAGATAACTGGCACCAGTTAGGTTTTAAAGAACAAGGGGCTGAAAGGGGCCCTAGGTCAAGTGGGTGACATAGGGAAGGGTAGAATAGGGTGCGTTGTTGAAAAACTTAGAGTAGGCCGAGGGGGAAATAAGTTTGGGGAAATGATAGTGGGTGAGTATGGATATGATGAATGTGGATTAAATTTTTTTTTATTGGATGCAGGGGAGAGATCGGCTATGGATAAGAGACATGGTGCCACCTCTGCTCTTGAGAGTGTGAGGCGCGGCCACTGTGGAGGAGTGGCAGCACGTGGAGGAGGTGGGATTGAGTGGGGTGCGGTGCTATCGGCATGTAGTCTGGAAGCTGAGTCTGATGGTCACTCTCATTGATAGGTGGGATTCAGTGACCAACACATTCCACCTACCGATGGGTGAGATGACAATCACCCTGGAGGACGTGTTTAGGATCCTACAACTACCAATACTGGGTACACATGTGTATTCGATATCCTCCGAGGCCTCAAAGGATTTGATGCTAACATTGTTCAGAGAGGGAATGGTAGACATGACATTCCATAGTGCCATTCTAAGCTACGGAGGGATGTATCAGGCCCGTCTAGAGGAGACGAGGCTCGTTGTTTTATTGATGGAGGAAGTGTGTTATTTCACACTACCTGATGCAGAGGGAGGGAGATTTCCCCGCTCATTGATTGGGGTATTGCATGAAATGATGATAGATTAGAAGACTTTAACCTGGGTGCTATTATTCCTGGTGTAGCTATACAGAGAGTTGTGGGCGTATGGGCGTTTGTGCAGGTTCAACCTATGTTGCAAATTTTTACTATACTACTGGGCTTATGAGCACATAGTTTGTGTGCAGCCAGTAGGTATGCCCCAAGATGATGCATTTCCACCAATATTGGTGTGGGTGGGGTGTAAGTGATGGGTACCTTTGATTGGAGAGTGATGAGAAGACAAGGATACACATGATGTAGCCTATTACAGGCATTTATTGGAGGGGATTTCTGGAGTGGAAATCATATAGAGACCATATGTGGCTTATCCCTCATACCAGTGGATGAATGATGAGAAAGACAGTCTTCAGTTATTGAGATGGATAGTGGGGCACCATGTCGGGGAGCATGATATAATCCTAGTGGATAGGGTTAACGGTAGTTTGGACTGCCACAGGTAATACCTCCACCCTTCTTGCAATACATGAGAGATGACGTGGAGAGGCCATTGCCTATACCACATCTGATAGTGCCCATAGGGTAGGAGGAGAAGGTGGTAGACTGGTGGATTGATGATGTTGGGGTTATAAACAGATACAGACAATGGTGGGTGGCTCATTTACGAGTAGTACCACCTAGGCTGGGGTAGCCACATTTATCCACTATCACGATGCAGAGGGACACCCTACAGGGGAAGGTGGCAAACTTGATTACCCAGTTGGGTATGGTGTAGGGATAACTAGCCAGTTGAAAGGGAGGGTGGCCGAGTTACATGCGTAGGTGGCTAGTCTTCAAGCCCAGATGGCTCAGGGTGGGGATGGAGATGGATATGGGGATGATGGTTGGGTAGCTACCCTACAAGTATAGGTGACAGGGTTATAGGGCCAGTTGGCCATAGCACAAGTACATATTGGGGCTTTACAGGCCTAGATATAGGCACAAGGTGTGAGGCCAATGGCACCTCCATAAACACCAGGATAGGGTCCTAGTTCACAGGTAGGGGTGAGACCAGGTACCGTAGGACAGGTATAGGGGCCGAGGCCTATGGGGCCACCACAAACCATACCCATAGCCAGGTTTCGGGATGTGCTAGGTGAGGCCAGATACTATCAGGATCAGTTAATTGCATCCAGGATAGATTTTCTATCTTATGGAGAGTATAGGGTATAACAAGCCTCGAGTGAGAGGACTAGATTTCAGACTCATGGTGTAGAGAGCACAGGGGGCCATCAAGCTCTGAGATAGGATCAGATAGAGGCCACCAGCTCATAGAGACTAGCTTTAGGTGATGCACCAATAGGGACCCAACCACCACCTATGATGGGTGGGGAGATGTTAGCAAGTTGCCAGATAGGGGCCAAGGAGGAGACTGGAGAGACCAACATGGAGGATGTCTGAAAAGGTGAGGATTGATGCCCATCCCTATATTTTTTATTTTGTAGTCATTTTTTTGATATATACCAGCTTGCGTGCTGAAGATAGTGAGGATGTGTAAGATTTTTTTGAGAGATTTGATTATATACCGGTCTGCATGCGGAAGAGGTTTTGTATTGTTTTATTGTATATGATACCGGCCTATGTGTTGATGACTTTTTGTATTGTGTATCATTCTATGTGCCAATGATTTTGAGAGATGTACATTATTGGATATCTCTATATATTGTATTGAGACACACATTTATTTCTATGATGAGATGGATGAGATTCTGATGATTTGTTGGTGTTTTATGGGAATTTTAAATTTTTTGTCAGGATATGGACGGAAACTTAGGTGAGTGAGGCATGATGGAGTTATGTTGGTTTAGGCATGGATCAAGTCAAGTCAGTTTAGTCATGGATCGAGTCCAGTCTAAGGCATGGATTGAGTTAGGTTGGTGGTCTATGCATGGTTGAATTAGGTCTTAGGGATGGATTGAGTCAGGTCTTAGGTGTCAGGTAATAGGCTTGGTTGAGTTTAAGTTGGTTGAAGTTGTGTTTCATTAATTTGTTCAATGAATGATGGGATGGGTCATTTTTAAGATGCTTTATAATACATGTATGATGATTGTAGAGAAATGGTAGTCATAATAAACATATGTTGTGATGATGATAAAAATGTTAAGCAACTTGTTATTTGGTTTAATTTCTAATTATTGATATAAAAAAAGGAAACTAACTAGGATAGAATGTAATTTGGGAAGATGAAAGATGAATTGGTTAGGGTAGAGAGTAGCTGAGCTAACCTATAAGGGCCCCATGCCCTCAGAGTGCTGCCTACATGTTCCAGGGAAAAGAGGGACCCCAGGTCGATGTAGGTTCTCCTATAAGCTAGGGAAAGATATGAGGAGTTATGAAAATGAAGATGGTAGGATCATAGGCATGAATTTGGGTTTAGTTCCATTAGGTGTGGGTGAGTTATGGGTAGCCTTGGTAATAGGTGGAAGTTGATTATGGTGAATAAGAAGATTACCCCAAAAGGAAGCATCAAGGACTAAGGCCTGTATAAGGTAATCAATACATAATAAAGAAAGTTAAAAGATAAGGGAGGCAAGCAAATCCACCTGATTGGTTAGGGTCATACGCGAATAGGTCATACCATGGAGGAGGTGATGGAACGTAGAGACCCTAAATAATTGCATGATTGATGTTTCTAAGGGTGAAAATTAGTCACATGATCAACCAAGTGTTATGGTTTCCAAAAGGTCCCTAGAGGCGGTATAAAATGGGAGTGTGAATGGTGAGAGGGGTGAAAGGTGGTGAATTTCGATATGGTATGAGGTAGCATGCTCTTTGGGCAAGAGATCCAAGTTCACAATGGAAAATTCCATGACAAAAAAAAATTTATTGTTTGACTTGATATT
Source organism: Taxus chinensis (assembly GCA_019776745.2). Classification (NCBI taxonomy): domain Eukaryota; kingdom Viridiplantae; phylum Streptophyta; class Pinopsida; order Cupressales; family Taxaceae; genus Taxus; species Taxus chinensis. The sequence goes on along the minus strand of CM034147.1, from coordinate 104,625,136 downwards.
TGAAAGAGCCTTACATAGCTGTCCTTCGAGGGAACAGTCTATTTATAGTAGCAATTGTCGAGAGGTAGATTTCCTTTTTAGGGAGTCATATTTTTATTAGAGGTTTGAATCAAGGAGTTGGGTCCCATGTAATGGCTTTGGAGTCATGGAAAAGACCAAGGTGAAGAGGAAGATTCTTGTTCAGAAAGCAGGGTGAAATAACCATGGTATCTTATCTAAAGGTAGATGAAAAGTATCCATGAGAATCATGCTATGTGTAGCACCATGGTACACATATTCAAGAGAAGATGACAAGTGACAGATACTCACATGATTCTTATTTAGTCATCGGTGAGGTATAATAATTAGATAGTGCTCAAGAGATGAGCATGGAAAGAGGCAAAAAGTGATGTAGGACTAAAATTCAATAGTAGAACAGTCGAAGATGCAAGGAATTAAGGGGCTAAACTTTGGGTTTACCATTGAGTGAAGATAAACAATAAGCACCTGATCCATAAGTATGCGTCACAATGTATGGTCCAAGCCAATTAGGAGCAAATTTTCCCCATTTACTTTTTTCTACTTTGGTTACATGTTGATTTTCTTTATGGACAAGCTCACTAACTTGGAAATTTCATTCATGGATGTATTTGTTGTAGGCACGTTTGATACATTTTTGGTAAACTTGAAGGTGGTCAAGAGTGTTAAGACAGTGTTCGTCTAATAACTCAAGTTTGGATAAACGGTCCTAACGAAATTCATCATCATTGAGCATGTCATGGAGAGAAATGTGGAGTGAAGTAATCTAGACTTCGAGAGGTAGAATAAGCTATGTAACATAGACCATAGAAAAGGGTGTGGCAGCAGTGGAAGTATGAATACTAGTGCGGTATACCCATAGGGCAAAAGGAATGTGCGTATGCCAATCCTTCCCAGTATCATTAACTACTTTAATGAGAATTTTTTTAAGGTTTTGTTAGTGGCTTCAGCTTGGCCATTGGTTTGTGGGTAATAAGGTGATGAGAAACTTAGCTGAATGCCGAAGGTGTCAAAAAGTTTTTACAATGTTTTGTTTTTGAATTGTTTTCCATTATCAGTGATGAGGCGATGAGGAACACCAAAGCAACAAATGATGTGATGATTAATGAACTCACATATTTTCTTGGCTTTCATGGAGATGAGTGGTATGGATTCAACCCAGTTTTTATAGTATTCGGTAGCGGTGATGATCCATTGATGGCATTGGGAAGAATGAGGGTCGATCTCTCCAACAAGATCCAAACTCCATTGAGAGAAGGGCCAAAGGTCACAGGCAACCTGTAAGGTGTGACTGGGTATATGATGAAGGTTGGCATGTTGTTGTCATTTTACACAATGTTTTACATAGTTGCAACAATCATGGTTGAGGGTCGGCCAATAATAGCCTAGGTGAAGAAAATGCTTAGCAACAGCAAGGCCACTGAAATGAACTCCACATATGCCATCATGAACTTCCTTAATTTTATAAGGACTTTGAAAACTCATGAGGCATCGTAAGAGAATACCATCAAAGCCACACTTATAGAGGAGGCCTCACAAGATGATGTAAAGAGAGACCTTTTTAAGGAAGGTGCGTTGTCCATTACGGGCGAGATCAGGAGGTAAGATGGAGAGAGAAAGATAGTCAGAGTATTATTTATACCAAAGGTCACTCAAGGTGGGGGTAGTAGCTCCGATGGAGTAAACTTAACAAGGTAAATTAAAGGGTGATTGGAGTCATTTTATGGTGACAAATATTTTAAAATCGGAAGGCGAAGCAGGTATTTGAGAAGACAAACAGGCCATGTTATATGTAAATTTGTTGGTTGAACAAGGAATGGTTTGAAGGGTGTAACAGTCAAAGGTGGTCAAAATTATGTCTACATGACGTTTATACTTTTGAATTATCTCATTGTGCCATTTGTATATACCATTGACTTGGTTTATAACCAATTAAGAATCACCAAATACATTGAGTGATTCGACATCTAGGGTGTAAGTAGCTTGAAGACCTAATACGAGTGCTTCATATTTGACAATATCATTTGTACAATAAAAATCAAGTTTAAAATACAAAGGCATGGGTTCACCACTAAGTAGAATGAGGATAACACCAGCCCCACCCCCACCTTGACACTTAGAACCATCGAAGAAGAGTTTCATTTGGTAAGCAGGTTCGTCTAGGGAAAGGGTAGCAATTGACTCATCTGAAAAGTCAAAATTAGAGGGTTGATCCCTGGAAATAGGTGCATCAACCAATTGGTTGGTGATATCTTGGCCCTTGATGTACTTTTGATGAATGAATTCAATGTCGAGGTCAGCCAGAAGCATAATCCAGCATACGACATGATGATTTTGATAAGGTTTGGCATACATGAAGTGTAAGGGGTCAGTATTGGTCAAAACATAGGTTTTGTGGTTGAGTAGGTAATGGCGGAGTTTTGTGGCAACGATAACTAAGGCTAAGAAAAAAATTTCAGGATGGGTGTATCGGGTTTCATATTCCAAAAGAGTATGGATTATGTAATAAACCACCTGCTCCTTGTGTTGTTCATCGCAATGAGTGAGCATGGCCCCCAAGGAGTGGTTGGTAGCTGAGATGTATAGATAGAAGGGTTGATCATCTTTAGGTGGGATAAGTACGGGTGGTTGGAGAAGGTACTATTTTAAGGCCTCAAAATATTTGTGGTAATCATCCTCCCATTTAAAGGAGACTTCCTTCTTAAGTAGATGATGAAATGGTTGACACCAATCAGATAATTGTGAAATGAAATGGTGAATAGACTGCAACTTACCTTGTAGGATACAAAGTTGTCTAAGGTTAGTGGGTGGAGGAATTTCTAGAATAGCCTTGACTTTAGTAGGGTCAACTTCTATACCATGTAGGGAAATGATAAATCCAAGAGCTTTCTTGAGATGTCCGCGAAGATGCACTTCTTAGGTTGAAGGTGAACGCAATATTTAATGAGGCAGTCAAAATGGTTTTTAGGATGGTGAGATGCTTGGAGCGGCATTTAGATTTGGCAAAGAGATCATCCATGTAATCTTCCAATATACGATGCATGATGTCATATAAGATATAATTCATAGCCCGCTGATATGTGGCACCAGTGTTTTTAAGGCCAAAAGGCATGACTCGATAGCAGAAGGTCCCCCAAGGGGTGATGAATTCGGTTTTGTGTTGATCCTCTGGGGCAAGCAAGATTTGGTTTTAGCCTGAGAATCCATCTATGAGTGACAGCATCTCGTGACCAGTGGTAAGGTCAACCAACTAGTCAATACCAAGTAGAGGGAAGTCATCTTTTGGGAAAGCTAGGTTAAGATCACGAAAATCTATGTAAATGTGGAGTCCCCCTATCACCTTAGTGACAGGGACAATGTTAGAAATTAAACGAGGATAATCAAAGGGTAAGATGAAGGAAACAGAAAGAAGGCACTAAAGTTCTTCTTTAACGAGAAGGGCAATGTGATGGTGCATTTTCTTCAACTTTTGTTTAACGGGTTTGGCATCGGGAACGGTCACGATATTATGGACCACTATGGTGGGGTCAATACTAGGCATGTCTAAATAAGACCAAGCAAATGCATGGTTATGATTTTTGAGAAAAGAAGTGATGGCTTCCTGTTCAGCAGTATCTAATGATTAACTGATCTTTAGGATGTGCAGGTTGTCCTGAGTATTAATGTTGATCTCGATAGTCTATTCATTCAATATGGTTTGTGTCTTAGAGGGTAACAACCGATGAATATATGAGTCTTCTACACCAAGGTAGGTTAGTATAGATTCATCATCCTGACATTGAACAACGTTAATTGAAGGTGTATCGTCATTGATCATTTCAAGATACAAGAAGTGATGAGAGGAAGGAGCCTTGCCCTCGTGTTGATAAGTCAGAGTCCCTAAGGAAATGATGTTTATGAATAAAAAAATTACGAGGGATAGATTTTGGATCCATCGACTCCGTTGGCAAAGGTGGAGTGGGTGAAGAGGGCGGAGAAGGGCTAATATCCTCGATGAGTTTAATGCAGACTTGCTTGGTAGGTGGTTCAGCAAAGTTGATACCACTACGGTTGTTATGTTTGTGGGTAGTACATGGAATAACAATATGGCTACCTTTCTCATAAAATCCAAAACCAAAACCCTTCCATGCACATTAGTGTAGGAAGATGTGGTGAAATGATGATTGGTGAGAGACTAGAAGTCAGCAGAAAATGGGTGGGTTTGCGATGATGGTTCAGCTATATAATTGCTAGTATTATGTCCCTCATAGGTGAGACTAGTAAAAAGGTGAGGAGGACCATAAAGGAGGTGTTCTCCTATGCGGTGATCATAGCGAGGATGTTGATGAAGACTTCCATACTCTTGTGGAGTAAGGAATGTCTTGACACTATACAGGTGATACTCCCCCAGAGTGAGGTGTTGAAAAATGCCTTCCAAGGGATCATTCTTTGGTATGTGGGTAGCAGGAATAGATGATGTGTCATAGGTCCATGCGGAGGTGGAGTTAATGGATTGGGAGGCTGATGGATTAGCCATAAGGGTTATGGCGGTAGTAGGAATGGAGGAGGTATGTGCAGTTGAGGTAGCGATCGTACTGGTAAGCAGAGGTGTAAGTGAAGTAGTAGTGGTCATGGAGGTAGATGCCTTAATGGGTATAAGCACGTCATTGGGTCAGTAAAGCATGTTACATGTTTTAAAAGGTGATGGGTCAGCTGGAATAGTGGGTCAGCTGGAATAGTATAAGTGTGTCCTTCATGCTCAAACTTTACATAGTAATGCAAAGTGGAAGGAACACAACCCATGACACAAATCTAGGGTCTATCAAGCAATAGGTTATATTAAAATTTCCCCTCCAAGATGTAAAATAACTCTAGAATAGTGCGGGGGCCCACGCAAATGTGCAAGATGATGGTGCCTAGTGAAGAGGTGATAGCGTCATTGAATGAACGTAACATGACAGGATGTTTGTGCATGTAAGTGTCAGGTATGTGCATTTGAGTGAATGCATGAGATGAAATGATGTTAATACTAGCACTCCCATCTATCATTACGCATCATACCATTATATCATCGATGTGGATAGAGATAAAGAGAGTTGGGTCTGGTTCATTGGTTTGGTGTAGTGTGATCTCTTCCTCTGAGAAGCTAAGGGAGGCTACTTGGTGGGTAGGGTGAGGTGTGGATAAAGGTGGCAATTTGGTGAGAGAGGCTACATGGTGGGGTGTGATAATGGAGGATACGAGTGTAGGGTCATTGGGAAAAACCTCGATAGATTGAATAACCTCCATGAGAGCTTGACGATGGGATTCTAAGGTTTGTATGATGTCATATAACAAAATTTTAAGGGGGGATTGGTGTAGTTTTTTTATCATTGTGTAATGTGTGACCCCATTAGAAATAGGGTATGAGGCCACGGATAGTAATTTTAGGTGTGGGTGCAAATGGTATGTTGGGTATAAGATTGATTGGTGAGTTAGTTTCCTTTTCCTTTCCTTTATCTCTCTGAGCATGAGTAGTGACGTGTATCATGTTGATCTGAGGGGACTCAGAAAATGGAGAAGGTTTAGGATGAGTGGTATAGTGACATGACATGCAAAAACCTACCGGGGAAGAAAATCCTTGTGAAGTGAGTTGGGCGTAATGACATTTAGGTAAGGGTGTGGAAATTTTTGTAATGTGAACCATGTTAATTTCAAATCTTGGGGGTGGCTCTAAGAGTCGTGGGGGTGGACGTTGTGTTTTTTGAGTAGGCACTGAGGGAAGGACTGTGGGAATGGGTGTTGGTGAAAAGGGGGTCCTCACTAAAAAGGTCATCATCATCAAATTTTTCTTCAGGAGGACATAACTGGATAAGGACGGTTTTCAAAGCTTTGTAGTTCTCCACATCATGCCCTAGCACACGATGGTAGGCATAAATTTTAGTGTCATCAAACCCTTTTGGCTTGGGTTTGAGGGGTTCATAAGGTCTAAGAGGTGGTAATGTGGTGACAGAAGTTTCAAGGAGGTTGGTTAAGATCTTGGCATAGGACCCTGCTAGTGGGTCGTAATGGGAAGTGAAAGTGGGTTTGGGCGTAGGTGTGACTGATTATTGAGGAATGGTATTTGCAGGAGGAGGAGTGGGTTGAGCAATGCTTTTAGGTTTTTGGAGTGGTTTTGGGTGTTGGTAGTGTTTGCTTGGGTGGGGGTATGGTAGATGAATTGGTAGGAGGGTGTATGGTTGTTTTGACTACCTTATTGGAGGGTAGCGAATTTTTTTCTTTAGGTTGCTCCTTATTGGGTAAAGGTGATATGGGTGTATGATATCTAGAGGGAAAAGTGGATGGGGGAAGAGGGTGAGTTACCCATGGGGATAATAGAGGTGTTGTGAAGGTAGATGACGCAGGTCATGAAGGGGGTGTGAGAGACAAAGACTGAAGTGTAGGGGGGTAGTGAAGAAGTTTGTGAGGGTATTAGAGGTATGGGTGGTGAATATGTTGTAGGTGCGGGTGTAAGTCGTGTCGAACGCCTAGGTATGTTAGAGGTTTGTGAGGAAGGAGTGGGCTGTTGTATTTTCAGTTTACTTATGGGTGGAGGCTTCTTAACTGCACTAGGAGGTTGGGGCCCTAAGGCAGATGGAAAGGGTAAAGGTGATATAGGTATGATTGGAGCAGCTGGGGTGTGAGTTTTATGGGCTTGTTCTCTTTTGTTTTTGTACCAAAGTAGGTTGGGTGTTGACTTTGGAGGATGTAGATAAATCTAGTTTGATAGGTGGATGAGTAAGGTTGGTGGTTAGGGTGACCCCTAAGGTAATAATAGGTTTAGGTGAGGAGGATGATGTAGGTGTGGGTTTGGACTTAGATGTATGTTGGGTTATGGGTAAAGGTGTGTGTTGAGCTGTGATGGGTGTCATGGAAGAAGTTTTAATAGAGGTGGTTATGTTTGGTTTTGATTGGTCGAAATATCTTTGGGTATATAGTGGAAGTGAAATCAAGTGACATCTACATTTTTATTGAGAAAGGAAGCAGAATACAACCCCACAGTAAGGCTCTATCCACATAATCTAAGTGATCGGCTAAATGTGAGAATGACATGTCTATAGGTGAGGTTGATGAGGACCTAATGGAAATTCTCGTAAAATGTGTCTTAGAGATGGGGAATTTGTTGGCTTCGGCTTCCGTGGGTAAGAAAGCCAAAAGTAGGTCCACAGGATCTTGGGTAGCTAATGGAGAGTGCTCGTCTAGAGGTAAAGGTATCCCTACTGGATATTTTATAGGTGGAGGAGAAAATGGGTGCTCCTCTGTAGGTGGAGGAGATAAACAAGTATCCTCCATGGATTGAAGAAGTACTGTGGGTGACGGCTCTCTAAGTGGAGAAGCCAGAGGCGAAATAGCCTCTATATTAGCATAAGGCTCCTCCACTAGTGAGGAAGGAGGTGAAAGGTGTTCCTCTGTGGGTGGAGGAATAGGTGAAGTGGGTTCAAGTGTAGGTGGGGGACTTCAGGCTAGAATTTCCTCTATGGAAGGGATATGAGGTAATTCGGAAGCAATGGGTGCATCACTGAAAATAGTGTGGACCTCACGGGTATGGCTATCATGAGTTGAGGTTTCACCGGTTTGACAAGACGAAGGGGCATGATTAGGAAAATGCTTCTTAAAGATGTGTAGGTTTTGATTAGTAGGTGTGTTAGTATTATCCATGGTTAAATCACATTTCTCAAGCATTTCTTGGACAATGTTTTTGAAAGTGATGCAATTGCCATCACTGTGACCCTTTACTTGATGATAGTTACAAAAGTTGTGTTCTTTATACCATGTGGGTGTGGGCTGAGAAGGGTCAAAACTAGTGTGTGGTTTTATAGGGGGAAGGGTGATGTCCCTAGCTTTAATGAGATTTTCTAAGATAAAAGAATAAGCCTCCCCAATTGGGGTGTATTTCCATTGTTCTCGTCTGAATTTAAAAGTCTGGATGGGTCAGAGATTAGATGAGGGGCTAGCCTGATTTGACGGATGAGTTGGGCTGGCTTTAAGTACCACTGTGTTAGTGGTCCCCTTGGCCTTTGAATAATTTTTCTATGGTTTGGAAGAAGAAGAGGTATCACTCAACTTGAATGCCGAATTTTTATTATGTAATTGGAATTTCTTCTTTTCGATGGCCCGAATCCCCATCTTTCATGCCATGGTGAATGCTTCATCAAAGGTTCAAAAAGTTTGGACTTGCAAGGTCGGTGAGATATGTCTAGTGCAATCCCACATGAAGAGATCGATGAGTTTGGTTTGTGGTAGTTTGAATGTGAGTTGATTGATTGGTCTACACCAATGAGAAATGAAATCTGTGATAGATCCATCATCATACTAACGTGTGGAGTATAGGTCAATCATGGTAACCTTCTTAATGATATTGATAGAGAAGTGATCCAAGAAGGCTTGGGCTACCTGATTAAATGAAAATATAGAGTGTCTAGGTAACCCACTATGCCAATCTAATGCAGGTCTAGTCAGAGACATGGGAAAGGTCCTCAAGAGAAAAGCATCATCATGGGCAATTAGGTAGCACCCATGTTTGAAAGACCAAAAATGCTGTTGTGGGTCTTCCTTGCTATTGAAATGGTTGAATTTAGGAATTTCCCAATGCATAGGGTATGGACAAATAGGAATGGATGGGTGTATAGGCTCATTACAAATCTCATTATAGGTGAGAGTGTTTCGGGAGCCAGAAACCAATGCCTCCCATGTTTGCATCTTTTCCATAATTAATTTGACTAGGTCGTTGGTAGGTTGTGATGGTTGGGTGCCTCCTATAGCGTAAGAGGGTTAGTGTTGGGAATATGATGGGGGCGGAATTCCAGTATATTGTACAGCCGCATAGGTGGATTGAGAAGAAGGTAGTGAAATAGGGGCTATGTACCCAGGATGAGTGACAAATGAAATAGGAGGATGTTGATGGTACGTATATAGAGGAAGAAGGGTCGTGGTGACTCTAGTGGTAATGGGGGCTAACGATTATAGAATAGAAAGGATGACGTTTTGAAAAGGGGTAGGGGTCACCGACACCAAGGGTGGTAGTGTAATTACAGGTATATGAGAGACAATAGGTGTGGATGAGGTTGTATTCTAGGTGGTTGGAAAAGGTATAGTGGATGTGGTGGGTACAATGGATGTAGCAGACGTTGCAGTCATAGTGGGTACAGGGCCTGATTGTGAAACGAATGAGGGTAAGGTAGATACAAGCAACGTAGAGCCAAATGGGGCTGATGCAGGAGTAGGAGTGAGTGTCGGGGGGATAGATATGGGCATGCCATATATCAACTAACCCAAGGAATCTCGAGTGGATGAGTGGGAAAGATAAAACTACAATGCGGCAGGGTTTTGGTCAAGGAGTCATGAACTCCTCATCTCCGGTAGCGATAGTGATAGGTTGGATAGGTTCTACGGAAGGTGATAAAATAGAAGGTGCTGAAGGGCTAGGTGGGATTGGTTAAAAAATGGCATGGAATATGAGGGTGCTTACTTGTCAACATGTCATTACCATGTGAATAGGTACTAATGTGGTAATACTATTTTCTATAAGTGACATAGAAATACAGCATAGGTAGAATAAATAGGTGGTCGTGGGTGAATTGGGGCTAAAATGTCAACTGGAAAATGACACATGCTAACTGATGTTGGTTAGGGTAAACTGACACCAGTCACAGGTAACTGCTGTCAGTTACTGTGGATAGTAGACAGTTGGTCAAAACAAGGTATAAGGACAAATTTACCAGGTATGTAAAATGCTGATGAGATTTACTAGTAAAGTGAATATGATGAGAGCTACAGGAAATATAAATAATCAAAGAAGGTGAATATGTGTCCTTTTGGGTAGGTCAACAAAAATAATAGTGAACTGATGCTGGTTGGGTATAACCGATGATGATCAGAGGGTAACCGACGATGGTCATTGGACCGACACCGGTCACTTTGGAATTAAAACAATGATGAAGAAAATAAGGTTGTGAATTAAAATTTGATGTGGAATCAGACCCAAAATTCTGAGAATGATGTGAATATGGTCCAGGCACACTCAGATGAAGCTGGAAAACACCAAAAATGATGAGGAGTGTGCAAGGAGAAAAAGGAAAAATGAAGAACATGACCTCTCACCTTAAAATGCAAGCCAAACATAATCACTAAGAAAAATACGATCCTCAGAGTTCTTTTTCTATTACATTTGTTTAGCTTATGCTATTTTAAGGACTAACTCATGAACTGTAGAATAGATTTTTTTTGTGAGGATGGCTTCCTACGAAGAAGGATATCTACAAGGAGAGATTTCAGGTATGTTATGGTGGGGGCGGGCCTCGCTCTCAAGTATGACTCGACAGAGCAGCGAGCTGGGTGCCCACTATGTCGCGATCATGTGATCACTTACAGCTTCTCCCAGGAAAGATGTTGTTTAAGAATGTGTATATTTTCAAATTTTATGAGGTTTGGATAAGACTCAGAGAGAGAGAGAGAGAAGTGCTTATCTACGATTTGTTTGTCAACCATCATCTGGGAATGACTTCCAACATATAGGTTGCCCTCATTTAATGTGAGCTGATGCAAAAAATTAGAATGAAATGTAATGATTTTTAACCCTTAAATCGAAATATGGACTTCGATGACACAATAGGAAGAAAAGGAGAGAATATGATCCTTCACTAATGTAATGCAAAAGAAATAGAATAAATGTTCATTTTAAGCACCAAAACACGATTTCTTTGAGACAATAGAAAGAAGAGAAGATTCCAAGGAAGAAATTTTAATGTGAGAACCTTTTTAAAAGGAAAAAAAATGTAAATTTTCACCTAGAAATGAATGAATACAAGGAACCCTATGGGTCCCACCAGGCATGCCAAAATGTTTCACCTGATTCTTAAACGTTTCTTCGAAAATGACAAAACAAATAAGGGTAACAGGCGTAAGAGGAATACCTATCGAAAATGTTGATTGATAGGCTGTTGCGCACATATGACTTTGGAATCCACAGCTGATCATGATAAATTCTTTTTTTCTTCCAGGAACTACCTGAAATGCAACACAAAACCAACGAATAAAATTTAAACAATATGTGCAGTGGACTGCCTAGCGTGTGCTGGATCCGAGAAGTGTGATACTTCCTAGATGGTTGTCAATCCATTGTTTAAAACAACTTAATGATGGTAATAAAGTAAATCCTACTATAGTTAAAATGAATTAGGTATTACATCCGTCTACAATAAGGAAATTTGTTCACAACAGGCTAATTTCTGATTGAATCTAAAGGTCAAGGTCACTGTCAAGATATTGTTACTGGTCAGGGTTACCTTTTGGTCAGCTTAGGGTATTTGGTTGTGGTTTTAGGCTCTGATATGGGTTTCTGATAAAAGACACAGAGATACAACATCGGTTGAGGTTAACCAAGCGACGATTAGGGGTGACTGGCATTGGTATGGTCAGGGTGTAAGAAACTCAATAAGACTTGGCTGGGTGATAGATCCAAGATTAGATGAAGGTGGAAGGGAAATGGCGAGATCCATATGGATCCTAGATATCCACACGAATGATGAAAATATGGGTATGGATAGTTCAATGGTGCGGGTAAAGAGGTGGCTGATTTTGCATTGAGATAAAATGGTGGGGAAATGGAAATGAAAGCATAAACTATAACAAATGTAAAAGGATCTACTCAAATGACAAGGAACCAATGCAGGTTAACAGACTTACTATTTGTATGAGCTTGATGCCTGGTTGGTAATGGTTGGTGATCAAATGGACTTGGTGTAGTTTTTTCTCTTCCTCAAATTCTCCCGTGAAGGTAGGTGGCTATGTGATTGCTTCGTCTACTTTCTATGAGTGTTCTAAAGCTTATACGGATGCTAGTTCTGCTTACATATAGCTCTGGTTTTGTCACTTATTCTTAGAATATCTCCCTCTTTCTCAGAAATGTGCCAACCTCTAAAAACAATGTGTCAACCTTGAAATAAGTTTGTTTTGGGAGTTAAATGGTAACTGACGGTAGTTCCAGCTTTACCGGCGGTGGTTAAGGGTAATTGGCATCAGTTATGGTGGGATTTCCTAGGTTTACTAAACTAGGTAGATCCCCTTGATTTTCTAGGATCTCGTTTCATTTACTTTGTGGATTAGACTGGAGGATTCCTTCTCACATATGGGAATGTGGTTAGGGGGAATGTAGGAATTGATTTTTAGGGTTTGGCTAAGTCTTAGTTAGTTATGGCAACTTACTAAGAATAGGTCTTAGGGTGAGGTGGCTAGATGAGGTGGATGTGTGGGCATTATCTCAATTAGGATATTTAAATAATAAATATGGTAGGGATAATGAATTAATTTAATTTAAATAATTAAATTAATATTAAAGTGGGGTGAAGGGATCCATGGTTAGGTGAATGTGTTCAAGGTATTTATTTGTAGAGGGACCAAGAAGAGGGTGGCCTAATTTTGGTGTCTACAGGTTTCATAAATGATTTATCTAATACAGGTAACCCAAATGAATTATAATACCTCAAAAATATTATTTTGAAAGAATAGTTGGAGTACATGTCGGTCCAATACTGTATAAATTTTTCAGGACCACACACAAATTCCTAAGAAAATTATACGTTCCTAACTTGAAGAAAGAAATATGCCACATTAATTTTTGGAGATAATTATTTTTCTATTGATTTTATGCATTGTATTCTTATAATGTGTTGACATGTCAGTTTGCAAGGATAAAAAAGATGAGTAATGGACGTTGAAAAGTGCTAAGAAGGAATGGGGAAGTTGTAATTATCATAACAAGATTGCACAGTCAAATAAAGAGTTATCAAAGTACAAATTACCAAATTTGAGTGTCTACAAGACCTTTACAAAACAAACCAAACCTTTGTATATTGAATTAGAGAAATAATGAACTCATTTTTGTGCCAATATATGCAATACACATTTTTGTACCCATTTTATAGGGTTGCGACAGTAACTATCAATAGGAAGCTTAGTGACACACTCAAGTCAAAAAAAATTATCCTTAACTCCTATACACCAATTTATACCATGTAAGTACCACTTTGGAAGTTCAAATTAGGGGTTTTTTGCCACTTAGTTTTTTAAAAATATGGGTATTATAGATATCATTCCGTAATATCCAAAAAAAAAAAATTATTTAAACATTTATTTTCTTTTTTTTCAAAAAATCAATGACATAGATGTTTTTTTTCATCTTTGCTCTAATTTTTACACAAGCAATTAAAATATAGATTATTAATTTGTTAAAAATATCATGCATTATAAAAAATTAAGTTTGATACAACCATATTATTCTTGTATCTATACTTCTAATTTTGAGATATAAAGTATCCCAAGAAAAAATAGTTAATTTTGTATAACTTATTATTATATAAAAGATAATATTTTTATCAAAATATTATTAAAAATATATTTTATTGAAAATATAACATGTATTCAAAATAATATGTGTTTAATAATTATTTATCATTATCATACATGTGTGTAGGTGTGTGTGTCACTCAATGTGCTAGTTTTCACAAACAAATTGTTTGTTGAATCAACCATCAGTGTACAACTTGATGACGATTGCTTGCATGTAGTCATGCTTGAGGACTGTTTCCCCCATTTATGTGAGCGTCACATTGAGATATTAATAAAACGTAAGGAAGTATTCGCATGGAGATATGCCAAAATGTCAAGCCTTGATCCTGATATTTTCTCTCATAACATCATCATGTATCCTAACGTTGTGTCTGTTTGACAGAAGAAATGAAATCTCCCTCCTAAAATCAATTATCTTTGTCATAAATAAATCATTAAACTTGTAGATTCCAAATTCATTGTCACCGCAAACTATTCCAAATTGGTCTCTAATATCATCCTAGTTAGGAAGAAAGTTACTCTCACCATCTGTATTTGCATCAATTTAAAAAATTTAAACCTCACTTGTCTGAAGGATAACTTTCCTTTACCCTCCATCGATACCATCATCGACTCCATGGTTGGATATGAAATATTATCTCTCATGAACGGGTTCTCAATATATAACAAAATCCACTTCACTCCCAAATATCAACATAAGACCACTATTACAATAGAATAGGGTACTTATTGTTATGTTAAAATAACCTTCGGGTTCAAAAATGTGAGCCCAACATATCAATGCACCATGACTCACATATTTCATGACCTTATACACAAAATAGGAAAATTTTATGTGGATGATCTACTTGTCAAATCTATACACATAGACAATCATCCTCATGACGTAGACATCGCCCTAGGGCATCTTCACAAATACAAGGTTCGTTTCAATCCTGGTAAATACATATTTTTTGTTACTTGAGGAAAAAATTTAGGTTTCTTAGTATCAAAATGTGGCATCGATGTGGATCTATCAAATATTAAGGATACCTCGACATTCCATAACCATATTCCATAGCTAACATATGGAATTTTCTCAAAAATCTTGGGGCAATATGACTATTTCTTCTTGAATTCACCTATTATGTGCATGCCATAAATATACTACTCTGAAATTCTACTAAACTTGAGTGGACCAAAGATTATTAGCAAGCTTTTGACAACATGAAACAATCTCTATCTTCACTACCAACTTTGTAACCTCCTTCTCCCGATCAACCTTTATTATTATATACCTCATGCATGCCAGTGTCCATAGGGGAAATGTTAGCATAGGAAGATGAAAATGGAAAGGATCGCGCCATCTAATATGTTATTCGAGCCCTACTAAATTATTAGATGTGATACACTTCCATCGAGAGGTCTTACCTATCCATCTACTACATAGCTACGAAACTATGTCATTACATATTTTACTAAACCACCTATGTCATTGTTCACATGGATCCTTTATGATACTTCTTCTCAAACATTGTCCTTCTAACGGATCGAATTGGGAAGTGGATGACTCTTCTTATGGAATTTGACCTTTGTATCATCATGCAGTGAGTGGTAAAAGGAAAATTTATCTTATACCAATTGGTCATTTCTCTCATCCCTTCTCCTCAACCTATTCACGAAGCACTACCTGATGAGGAAATCCTCTTCACTGAAGATATTCACAACGATATTTCTATCAAAAAATATTTCTTTAACTTCACAATCAGTCTTGAGCCATAGTCCTCTGATACCAATAATGAAGCATGCCCTCACCTAAGGCTAAACTAAATACCAATATCATAGAATAAGAAATTACCCTTTGATTTACATGATGATACATGGATGTTACACTTTGATGGGGAAAAATTCCTTCAACGAGTTGTGGCATGTTATGTGATCTTTGACCCTTCTGATAGAACTTTCTCCCTTTCCTATCAACTAGAATTTAAGGTCACCAATAACATGGCCAAATATGAAGCTTTTATCCTAGGAATGCAATTTTCCCTAGTTAGGAACATTTCTTATCTCCATGCCATGGGGGACTCTCAGTTGGTGTGTCGACAGGTTAGCGATGCATATCGATGTCATACCGAAAATCTTAAATCCTATTACAACCTATTTCAAGAGCTAATATAATGTTTCACCTAATTTACCATCGATTCAATCTCGAGTGAACAAAATGCCCTGGCTAACTCTTTGGCCACGACCCACATAGTTCCAACCACATTCTGATTCTCATGAGATTACTCCCCTAGAAAAAATATTCAAACCCCCACTACCTCGTATCACCAATATGTCTATCACGTATGCCAAATCAAATTAGATGCCCCTACAAATTATCCTTGGTATGTAAACATTCACCAATTTATCCAATATCAAACTTACCCAGATGGTATGAACTCATGAACATGATTATGAATACGTAAAAAGGATCTCAAATACATACTCAAAGATGACATATTATATTATCAAAAACTTCAAAGGTGACCTACTCCAATGCATTAACAAGGATGATTTTCCCCTTATCTTAGAAGAAGCGCATGGGGTCACTTGTAGTGGCCATTGTAGTGGTCACACTATTGCATGCAAATTCCTACCTATGGGCTACCATTGGCATACACTAGAATCCAATTCTCATGCCTTTTCCAAAAAGTGAAAACCTTTCCAATATCATGATGATTTGATTAATTTCCCTCTAGCTGAGTTACAACCCATTTTTTCTCCCTTGCCCTTCAACATATGGAGATTGGATTTCATCATAAATATCCCTTGCTCTCAATATGGTCATCTCTTCATCATTACTATCATGGAGTATTTCACCAAGTGGGTTTAAGCCATGCCCCTCACCAATATGTCTGGACTTACTACCTCCAAATTTATCCTAAACCAAATAATTTTTCTCTTTGGAATTCCCCATAGTATCATATCTAAAAATGGTGGGAGTTTCAAAGGTAAATAAATGAGGCAAATTTGAGCTAAGTTTAATATCAAACATTGATTCTCAACACCTTATCATGCCCAATACAACCCACAATCTGAATCTACAAAGAAAATCATCAATAAGATCCTCCAAAAGATATTTTTTGAGTCACATACATATTTTCATACAAATCTATATCCTACATTATGGGAATATCACACCATTTTCTATTTGGTCGTTGGGTTAATGCCTTTCTCTCTTACTTATGGAGCTAAAGTTATCCTTTCAATCGAGGTAAAACTCCCTTCACTCTTTATATCCCTCTACAGCATCATTCAGGATGAGGAAATATGTGAAGCGCACCTTCATGAGCTTGAACTCTTAGAAGATCAATGTGATCATGCCTATACTCACAATCATAAGTGTTGTCACGCAAATGTGCAACATGAAAATTTCAAATTTTCAATCATGAAAACAAACCCCAGTGTCTAAATTTTATGTGTAAGCCCCCCTGAGTACTTCCCCAGATCATTTAATCCCTTGTGACAAGCCTATCAAAATCCTTTGAGTGATCATATGTATTATAATGACCTTTCCCATGTGTTTCAAAGAAGAAATCAAGTTCATAATTTCCTTTCGAGGAAGTATATTTTGAGGCAGATCTTTCAGTAGGCTTAGAAATGGTTATTTTTAGCCTTTCTAAGATAGGTACACATTCTTCATTGCATATTTAAAGGCATAAATTCAGCAAGCAGTGGTATCAAATAGATGAAATCATTTTTCAAGTGATTTAAGAATATTTAGGAAATATTTTGAGATTTAGGAGGAAGTTTTACAAAGGTGGGTTTTTGAAGGTGAACAAGTTGGCAGTTCAAAAAAACACATGAGCATCATAATATAATTTCAAGAGCTCTAGAAGGAGTTACAGGTAAAAAAGGATACAATTGGAAAGATAATTCAATTCTCTAAATGATGGAGCTTTCATATTTTCTTAATGTCAAGGATCTTCTCTCTAGAGTCCACTTTTGGCAGGCACACCTTGCGGTCCCAAGAAAAATGATATTGTGTTTTTTAGAAGAATTATATCATGGGAAACATCCCATTCTTCTCAAGATTATTTTTTTAGTAAAATCCATATAAATAAGTTCCCAAAAAGACCTCCAAGAGCTCCAAAAACTTTATTTTCAAGCTCTCTCAAGGATGCTCTCGCGGCTAGAAACATTTTACAGTGCCATGTGTTAGCATGAGGTTGAGGTTCCCTTTATTGTCCCTCTTTTCCATTTTTAAAGGGGACAAAGGGGAGAAATATTTCCTGCTTCCCTACATTGGAGCTCCTGGACCCCCCACATGACCCTAGGAGGCCTCTATAAGCACCTTTTTCAAGATTTCTAGCCCTCGCCTCATGCATTGCATGTCTTCCACTTGTCACCATAAGGCTAGGGTGCATTTTTGTTTCCATTTCATCCTTTTTCAAGTTTAAAAATGAGAAATAAAAATTCTCCGCCCCCCACCTTTCTCCCACATGGTTCTTTACACGACCGAAACTCAGCTCTCGGGTGTCAAAAATAATCATTTCTCTCTCCCCCTTCCACAAATGCATGTGTGTCATTTTTCCTCATAGGAATAGGTGAATTTTTTTGTCCCCTTCATCCCTTTTACAAGGATAAAAGGGGGAAAAAAAAAATATCTCCCCCACCATAAATCTAAAAAATATCAGGGAGTTAGTTTTTTCATGCTCTTCCTTCGAATGCTCAAAATCCACCTAGAACTCTAGAAAAAAAATCTAGAATATTTGACCTCCATTATATCTATTCCATTCCTCCCTAAATGTTTCCATGATTTCAGTGAAGATATTTCCAAAAAACTTTCAAATTTTTAAAGGTTGTATGTGCATTTTCTCGCCTGAATGACTCTGTACCCGAGAAGGTGAGGTTAAATTTTCATATCTCACAAACCGGTGCATGGATTGAGGTGGAGTTTTTTACAATATCCTTCATTTCCAAACATCTTCAAGGATAATTGATAGCATATTGAATGATGCCTCATATTTTTTATGGAAAAAATATGTATGTTTTTTTCCCTAGCCTTTTTTCCTTTGATTTCTCATCATTCTGACAGATGGATCAAGCTAAAACTTTAAGCACAAAATATAGAAGAAAAACCTATTCCGATACATTTGATTATGTTTTGTAGCCATTTTTACACCAGCTAAAGAACAAGGGAATCCCATGTATGTCATCCTATCACCCAACGGGCATTGGACACTCACCCGAGGCACGCGCGTGTGCCGAGTCTCTCCTTTATATGAATTAAGTGGGAGAGATTGTCTATGATAGGAACTTAAAAAGAGTGAGTGGACATGAGACATACATTCATCATAGAGCTCAGAACAACTTCTAGATCAATGCAGTCATTCCAGAGAAAAAGATAATTAACAATTTATAGAACTGAACAGAAAAGGAAATGTATACGAGTTTATATTCATTCATATAATATATATGAAATAGAATTACATAGATAGATGTATAAACCAAAGTCTATTATATTTATATTCCAACATTTCTGAAAACGTCATCACATGCATTAGATCCATTACATAATATTATAGTATGGTAGACCAAAGTCACACATCATAACTGGAGTAGAGTCCTCCTAGACATGAAAGGAAAATTTCATACCCAAACCCATTGATACATCCTTTCTCTATAGGTCATCTATCCAACCCAACCCAATAGAGTTCCTCACAGCATTTTTGCAAAGCTCTGCTCTCTATTGATCTCCTCCTCAAGTCCTCTACGGATGCTTATATTTATAGGCATCTTGAACTACTAACCAACCTTTCTAAGGCTTCAGATCCATCGCCAAGTGTCCAAATGTGGTCCTCCATGGGAGCATGCTCTTCCATGCCTTAGCTCTCCACTCCTTACCATGATGGTCTTCTAAAAGCTTTCATCATAGGGTATATTCCTTCCTAGGCCAACATGTCACCAAGTTGGCACCTTATCCACTCTGCATGCGTAGTTGGGTCATGCTTTTCACGTGTCCTACCTAATGTGCCAAATATGGATAATTCCTGAAATCCCACTTTCCCTTACATGCACATGCTACTTATTCTATTAAACCCTCCTAGAACCTTATCCTACATGCTTCCTGCTTGTACACCCTTCTTGTACTTAGCCAATAAATCAGAGTCCCAACATCACTCCACACTACGCATGTTCTCTACTCGTAGGAACATGTCTTCAAAGAATAAATAATTACAACAGATTTTGGAAGAAATAATGATTTGGAAAAGAATAAAGGAAACAAGAATCAGGAAAGATGAAATAATGGGGAAGTGTTGTTATTGCTGTAATAAGAGAGGAAAATGTTTCTTCAATTCGGCCTCCAATTTATCCTAGACATCAACTTCATTTTTTGCTCTCTGGCAGAGGTCACTGACTAGGGTGCTTACCTCATCAAAACTCAATTTGTCTCCTCAAATATTCATTTCCTCAATCACCCCTTCCAGTTTATTTCCCACATCCTCAAGCGCATCCATCCCCTTTGTGGTTTGTGGGTACAACCCTTTCATTCGGTTCTTGACTAAACCTCGTAGGACTTCAATGGCTTCAGACTTCTTCTCAACCTTGGCCAAGATCATATCTTGATCCACTCTGTTCCCTTTATTTTTCTCTTGGAATTCTTTGAGGTCTTCCTCATGAGTGGCGATAAAAATCATCACTTCTCTATCCATGTCTTCATAGTTGTCATACGCAGCCTTAGCAACTTTGGTAGCAATTTTTACATCAGAAAGAACCTTATTGTACTTGGTAATAATTTTTCCAGGTGTGCTAATATTTAATCCATGGAATCTAAGGCCATTGGCTGCCTCTCCATGGTGAGGATATATGTAAATCCATCTATGCACTCCAGGGAAGATCCATACTTTTATGCGGGTGGTGTCAGGTCCAGATGCTTCAAAACAATGACATATGTGATAGATTCTACCTTCTTGTATACCTCGTGCACCCTTTCCTTTTCTTCCCTTAGTTTACACTTTAGTTTCACACTGATTATTTCCTCCTGCTTTAAGTTCTTGGTCCTTTCTTCAAGATCTTCTTCCCTCTTCTCTAGCTCTACCTCTAGGAATTTTACCTTGTCATTCCTCCCGAATAACCTGGCTTCTAATTCAACCAAGACCTTATTCAACACATTACAGACTTATTCATCCAAAATTTGTTGAGCACTCATCAAGGGGTTGTCTCCTTTTGACTCAGGAACATTCTTTATTTCCCTTTAGCCTACCTCGAATTTTGGCTCATTGATGTGGTACTCAATTTCCCAAGGAAGCATTTTCCTCATCCGAGGGTATGCACCTTCGTCATCAAACAACTTCATGGCCAAGAGTTGCTCTGTTGGTACTATGCTTTGGAAACACACATGTAACACCTTGTTTAGATCATCGATATAATCCATTCTTTGTCTCTAGATCTCCATGCACTTTCCTCCTATGCGCGTGCTCTTAGGAATAGTTACAGTCAGACTAGGACCTCTTATGTTGTCGTGATCTTTTACCATGCTTTCTTATTTATCTTCATTCATAACTATTTCAGCGATGTGCTCTAACTCTTGTTCTACCAAGGCTTCAATGATTTTCGTTGTTTCTCTTTCTGCCACCTTGCTTATATACTCCTATGTGAGGCTTGGAGTCTGATTTTTCATACTCACTTATTTGCTTCCTCCCTTATCTTTGGTTCCTTCTACCCTTCCTCCATATGAAAAGAAACTCATTTTCCTCTTCTTTTCCTTATTCCTCTAAATCATGCACATCAAACACTAGTGGTTCCTAGGCTCCTTTAGGTTCATCTTCTTCATCACCATCCTTCTCTCCTTTTTAGGCCTTCAAGCTCTTTGTGTCCTCTGAATCAGCCTCCTTTATCACCTTTTGTTTCTTCCTAACTAGGGATTCCACTATAGGGGATTCATCTCTTTCTTCTTCCTCTTTTGGTGATTTCTCCTTTTTAATAAGATTTTCTTGATTTAGTGCCTCCTCTCTAACTGGGGACTTCTTCCTATGCATGTAAGTGATAGTTCTAGCACTTGTCCATAGGGCACCCACTTGTGTTGTACTTTGGACACTTGGTGCCTTCTTCCCTTACACCTCTTCTTTTCCTTTATTTTCCGGTGTGGGATTCTTTCTTCCCATGGGGTCTTCCCTTACATTCTAAGTATGTTCCCTTCTCAAACTTTGGTCTTATGCATAGATATACCCTTACCGCAGTCTCTCTTTCTATTGTCAAATTCAAGGGATTTTTCATTTGAACTTTGTGGGAGACATACCTCTCCATGTATGTGTGTTTCTTGGGGTAAACAAGCTTTCTGCGTAGCTCCCTCTGGTCTTGATCTACCTCACTAAGGTTAAACCTTAGTCTTTCAGCCTCTTTAAACCTGTTTACCCCTACTTGGAAATATTGATCGATGAATGAGAAGGGGAGTTTGCACCAAGGGTCCATGTTTTCATCTGTCAACTTAAATCTACCAATGCAGAAATGTTGGTACACCACAAATTTGGCTTCTCCATCAATGAGGGCTGGTAGCTAATCTGGGATCATCCACTCTACCTTGAACACATCCCTTAAGTGCTTTTACCATTTTTCCAGTTGCACCTTATGAGTAGTCGTCATGGTATTGCAAGTGTACTTTGTGAATATTTTCATGGGTGAGGGGTATTCCTCTAAATATTCCCAAACAAACTTATATGCCGCATCTGGCACTCTAATCTCTGAGAACACAATTTTCAAGAGGACATTCCCAAATAGTATCTTATCTCCTTCCTGAGCACTGCTAATAATTTCATTTGCAATGAAGGAAAAAAAATATTAGACGGTCCCTTCTGAAATTTTTTACACACATTTAACGAGGAATTATTTACCTATGTCCACCTTTCTTGGTCATTTATTTTTTTCACAAGGTGCATGGCCATTCTCATGACAGGTTCTTGGATCTCTATGATATCAAAGTATCATGACCCATTCTTATAATCAAATGTGGCGACGGTTGCTTTGATGGCTTCTTTGTCACTCAGTTCATCATCTATACTATCTCCTTCACAAATGAGGCCTGTGAATCTTGAAATCAACTAAGGCATTATGCGCATCTTGAACCCTGTGAAGTAAAATTTATCCTCATGTACGCACGACATCAACCATTGATATAGGTTCTCAGGTTTTCCAAAATAAGGCAGCTCATAGAGTTACAATAATCTTGGCTTCTCCAACTTCACTTTTACCTCGTCACTTTAAATAGGAAAACCCTTTGGTGTGCTTTTGTATGTTGGGTGCACCAACTCTAGTTCCATTTCCTTTTCTGTCATGCTCATGTGATGGTTGTAATCGCTTACCGTCATGTTTCTTGAGTGGGAATCTCATTCCTTCCCATGCAAACCCCCATCCGGGTACTACATCTCCACATACCATTCTTCATTCATACTTGAGGGGGTTTCTAGTTGTTTTCCTATGCCCTTTCCCTTGGGATTCTTAGGTGATATAGTTGGTTTCTTAGGTTCCATGGTTTAGGTTATCTTATCAATTCAACTTCTCTTACTTGCTCTACTTTTCTGCCTCCTCTAGTCCCAGATCTAAGACTTGTGAAGAAACCCTTTTCAACTTGTGCTCTAGTTATTAAACCCTAACTAGAATATCCTCTTTCACAAGATGGAGCTTCCCTGGAACTCTTTTTCTCTATGCCTATGAACTTCTTTCCTTCTGGTTTACAGATCAAATCTAGTCACTCAAGGTTAAATTTCTTGAATTTTTCTTCACACAGATCAACTCTAAAAACCCTAGTTTGCAAGAGATCTTTTTTTTCATAGTTGCATTATCCATAATGAAGTGCTTGACCTTCTATTTATAGTTTTTCCCACTTTTTAGCATTAAATGCTACTTCATCTACCACCATACTTCAACACTTATTGTGACTTTTTCCACTAAGCTAGACTCTAGCGCCCCAACTCATGAACCCAACCTTGCGTAGAAAATCCTACAACCTTCTGGCACACAACCAATCTATCTTATAGAAGACTCTTACATGTGCATTACCAATTCCAAAGGTACTTCTTCTGTCCTCACAATTTTTTCTCTCACCTACCTCGTGTTGTTTTTGTGATTCTTTCTCCCTTGTACGTGGAACCAAATTATAGCCTTATCCTAATACCAACCATCCTTGTTCACCTTTTCTCTTATGCGCTTTCTTTCACAGGGCCATTCAACCAGGATTTCCAATGCAATCCTTCATGGTACTTCACACTTTACACTTTCCTCCCCATTATTATACCCCACACTAAAATGATGTGTGATCCTCTACGTATTCACAACCTTTGAAAAAGCAATGAGGTTACTAGTACCTAAGGCACAACAAAAAACAGAAATGACAAATGGAAACACAAGAAAAGGAAATGCATTAAAGGAAATCCTAAACTATCTAGCATTACTTCCTTATTACAAACACCAAGAAGACTTATTTATAATAGGGCTTCATCCTACTCCTATTGAAGTTTCCCAGCATTCTCATCCCATCTAGCGCTTGACACTGGCATGTTCCTGAATCAAGGATGTACGATAAGATGTAGGTACCCAACCAATGGACTTTTAATTTCCCAGGGTGGTGTAAAAACTTGAAATCATAAAGCAAAACCCTCTTCCCAACTTCAAACTTCTTGTTCTTGATGTGACAATCATGACATGCCTTTTGTTTTGCTTTCTCAATCTTCTGGCTCCACCTGGAAAGTAATCGTCTTCTGTCCAATTGCATTAACTTGGTCAATTCTTTCTTACAGCACTTATTCATCGGCCAATCCTCCTATGCGCGTTATACACAGAGAAGGTAACATGAATTAAAATGGTAGGGCAGCCTCCATGCTAAACACTAATTGAAATGGTGTGCCCTTATTTAACCTCTTGTAGGTTTTCCTATGTACCCAAAGAATGGCTGATACTTTTTCATCCCAAGCTTGTCTACCAACGTCACAAATTTTTGTTAGGGTATGACTTAGTATTTTGTTAAATCCCTCCATGGTTCCATTTTCTTTTGGATGGTAAGGGGTAGTCTTGTGATGAGCTACCATAAATTCCACTAACATAATCCTTATGGTCTCATTTAATAAATGTGTACCCCTATCACTAGTCAAACCTTGTAATAATATTTTCCCATATGAACCTTGTTGCAATAGCTAGTGTACAATCCTTAGTAAGTGTTGCTTTAGCCCACCTTGTCAACTAATTTGTGTAGGTGATTATATAATGTGACCCATTCCTACGTGCAGCTAGTGCAATAGGGCCTACGAAGTCTATAGCCCTCTTTTTTAATGGCTTGGTGCTGGGAATAGGGTGTAAAGGCATTTCATCTCTTCACCCTAGTTCATCAATGTGCTGACAATGGTCACATGCCTTGCAATATTCCTTGCAGTCTTGATATAGGGTCTCCCTCCATAATCCAACCATTAATATCTTGCATTCAGTGGCGTCACCTGCATAGTGTCCACCTGTACTACCTTCGTGTGCCTCTTCTATTATGGCTAGGTGCTCATGTTCCTACACACATCGGTGCAGAATCTCATCACATCCTAATTTGTATAAATCCCCACTAATCAGTATATAGAGCATAGAGCATATAGCTAACTACTTTTTATCTAATGTCATCATCCCTTTCGACGCTACACCTATCTTATGAAATACTACAATATCTTATAATTCTGAGGGTGGGTGCCATAACCTAAATAGTTGTGCATCTAGCATTGTATCCTCAATGCTTTGCAGACCCTCCCCTAAATCAATTATCGACAAATTATCACATCCGGAATTACTTTTTACTCGTTTGACAACCACCGTGAACGTGAATTCTTGGAACAATAGTACCCACCGACATATGTGCCCTTGTAGAATGGGCTTGTTCACTAAATATTTCAATGCCATATGGTCAGTGTAAAATATAAAAGGGGTAGCCAGAAAATATTGTCTAAACTTGTGAAGCACGTAGATCATTGACAATTCCTTGCACTCAGTTGTAGTATAATTCTACTCCGTTGGTGTCAACTTCCTACTTGCAAAGCATAAAGGATGATCAAAAATCCCTTCACTAGGTTGTGCAAGTACATCTCCAATGGCAGTTTCTGAGGCATCAACATGAACATGGAAGGGCTTATCTCAAGAGGGGAATCGTAGTATGGGTGTAGTGATAAGCCTATCCTTTAAAGTGTCAAATGCCTTCTATTGCGCCTCTCCCCAATGGTAGTCACTCTTGTGTCTAAGTAACTTTTCTAAAGGCACAACAATCTTGGTGTATCCCTTGAAGAACTTCCTGTAGTAACCCATGTGTCCGAGGAATCCACACACTGCGCTTTGACTAGTAGGCTCCCCCAATCCCATAATTACTACAACTTTGGTAGGATCTACTAGTAAGCCCTCCCTACATATGATGTGCCCCAATAATGTTCCAAACGGGGTAGCAAAGACACATTTCTTAATGTTGAGGGATATCCTCAACTATCGACACCTTTCAAACATCAACATTAAGTTATCACAATGGTCCTTCACTAACCCATATACTATCTAATCATCCAGGTAGACTTGAAGAATTTTATGGATGAATTATTGGAAAGCTTATACCACAATGCATGAGAACATAGTATGCACATTCTTCAACCCAAAAAGCATGACTATATAGGAAAAACTTCCCCACTCAATGGAGAAAGTTTTCTCCCTCTAGTCCTCCTTTGCAATCCTCACCTAGTGATAGCCCAAGAATCCATCCGTGAAAGAGTAGACCTCGCGTCTTGCCACTCCCTCGAATATTTCTTCAGCAAATGGGGTTGGAAAAGGATCAATGACACAAACTACATTCAGGTCCTTGTAATCAACATAGATCCTTATCCTCCTGTCCTTATTGATACTAATCACCATAGGACTTATCCATTCTGACTGTTCCACAACTTGATTGATACTTGATGCTATCATTTTTTCTATCTCGTCTTTAACCTTTACACGTAAATTGGGATTCATCTTGTATGGTCTCTTCCTTATTACGTGTGCACCTTCCTTCAGCTTTATCAGCTATCCCCCAAGGAACGGTGAACGCCTTTAAGCTCATGGTATCCTTATGGGAAAAAATATTGGAATTCACATAATAGATCAATGATTTTAGAGACTTCTCTCTGTGACCAATAGTCTCCAATGATTACCTCCTTGGGTTCTGTTCCTAATCCGATGTTAACCTTTTTCATCTTTAAAAGTTCATGGTAGGAGTGCGCATGTTCATCAGTATTATCTATGACTTTGTGCATTCCTATAGAATGGTTAGCATCCAAGCTTTCCACCTCTTCTCCATCAGTAACATACACCATATTCCCCTTTTTTCTCTATACACATGCACTTGAGTTGCATCTCTTCTTTTTATTATTCCTCAAAGAGCACTTCTAGGCCAGGTTTGACTAGAAAATCTTATATTTTTTCCTCTTCCATAGCACTATCCCCTATTATAAGGTGCTTGATAACCTACAATGCATTACGTACTGATGGTTTTGTACTCTGGTAATCAAATGTTTGAATGAGATCATCCACCAATTCTTACCAATTACCAATTTGATGGCGCATCTCTGAGTGGATGTACCATACGCATGCACAACCTTACAGGGTGGAGAACAACTTATGAACCCATAATGACGGTGGTAATGCTTCTGTGCTTCCCATCCAGGTTGTCTCACATGCTTGGATATCAAAGGAAGTAGTCTCCTTACCATGGTAGTCTTTTATAACCGTGGGTGCGTTGCTTCTACAAAACCTTATGGAGAAGGCAATTCAAACCTCATGCCATTCTAAGAGGTTCTTCAGATGTGTCACCCACCAATGCACAGTAGTTTTGAGTAGGATGTAGTTAAACATTTTCCTCATTTCCTCTTCATTTCTCCAATGGGTCTCCATTTCTCGCAACAAATATTTCATATTATCCCCTCTCGAGTAACTTGGTATTTTTCTCCCTCCTAGGCACCGGATTACACACACCTTTGTCACCTTGTTTACCGATCCTCTTAAATGGCATCCAATCATCTCATAGGTCCCGTGTGCCCAATTGTCACATGCCAAGCTTGTGGTATCAGTCACAGACTAGGCATCCTCAAACTAGATAACTCCTTCTATAGGGCTAATTATCTCAAGATCCCTGATCGAGCACACGTATATTCTATCAAGGAATTCTTCTCCTAATGCTCCATGTAGGGTACCAACTTCCCATTTTTCAAACGAATGATCACCCATTCTTCCTTGTTTTTGAAACTGATATATCCCTTGTTAAACCTTATGTCAGCATTATTCTTGTAACACCATTGGCACCCAAGCAACTCTGGGAATTTTTCCACCTTGGTGAGTGCCAAGACTTCAAAGTCCCCAATGAACTTGGCCCCCTGAATGGTAATCCTATATTCTTTAATACTCCAATGGGAATTGCCTTAGTTCTATTTTCCATATACAACACATTTGAAGATGGCTGCAATATAGTCCTTCCCATCTTATGCCAATCATCTAAGGTAAAAACATTCACTTTTGATCTTGTGTTGATGAGGATATTACTCAAGAGCTATCCATCAACAACTGCATTTAGAGTAAATTCCTTCTCATATTCAAGGTTGTGTGGAGAAAGGTTTGCATGTAAAACCTATCTCTCACACTCTGCTCCAGTGTGTGGCACCTTCTCCCTTAGCCATTCTTCTAATAAGGGAATAATATCCTCTTATCTCTACATTTTACATACTTCTTTGACCTCATCTAGGTCACTTCTTGGAACCTCGTTATCCTTCCGCTGCCTCACCTGCCTTAATTTCTCCTTAAGACATTATATCTCCCCTTATAAACTCCTAATCACATCCAGTCTCTTAGTATACCTCTTTCTGATGGTCAGGGTCTGGGTACTTTCCATGTGGTACCTCCTCTCTGGAAACCAATGTCCTTGGTCTGGGAATCTCCTTTACATGCGCGGCCTCTGCACACATAGTCACCAGCATAGGTTCTAGCTCTGACTCACATGCAACTCTTGGCATCCATTATAGATCCGTCCTTTTTACGCTTACCATAGTAGTGCCCTTATCTTTCTAGTGTTGTTGGTTCATATGCTCATAAAGTTCCAGACACTCTCTATATTTTTTCTTCTTCCCACACCATGACCATTGTAATAGACCAGAACACTCTCATTTATAATGTTCTATGAATCCACAATTAAAACATGTTCCCTATGGAAACTCACTTCTTCCCCCTCCATGGTTTCCACAACCACGAAATCCTCTGTGAGAACTTCTTCCATATGTGCCCCCATATGCGCTCTCCTCATAATGGTGGTAATCACCCTTAGAGCTACTAGCAATGATGTTCTGGTGCACACCATGATCAATGGTCTCATGGATCTGGTCAATAAGCCTACAATCCTTAGTATCATGGGTTGAAGAGGTGTAGATATTATAGTAGAAAGACACATTCTTCTTAATTGCATGCTAGAACAAGGGATATCTACTCGCATCATGGTCCCCATGACAAATCTCATAGTCTACTATTACGGCACGTATTGTCTTCCAAGGGAAACTATCCTTGGCATGCCCCTATACATCACAATTTGTACACCACATTCCACCGCGAGTCTCATGAGATGAGTTTGCAGATAAATTTTCCATTTGCTTAGCCATAGCAGCAATTTGAGCTTCTAGGAATGGGCTAACTCTAGTATCAACACTTCTAACATCTTCAGCGTGTAGAATAACTTCTAACGCCTCGCGGGTGTCTGTGAAATTCTTATGAGATGAATCTCTTCTAAATGAGGTTATCAACCCTCCAAAAAACCATTGAGCATGCTATGAAGGGTGAATGTCATATGAAAATTTTGATAGGAGAGTCTTAAACCATGCGTCATACTCCCGTACACTCTTCACCATTCCATGTTGAATATCCTTGAGGGCACTGATGCTCTTCTGTTTGAACTTAGGGATGTAGAATTCCACTAGGAAGGTGTTTTTCAGTGTGTTGTAATCTACCACCATCTGATGGGGGTCATACTTCCTATACTAGCTATGTGTTTGCCCTTACAATGTCATTGCAAATTGACTTGCCTTTTTTTTAGGTGTAATCTATCACAATTAATTAATTAAAAGAAAAGAACACATTACAAATAAAATACATACAATAATAAATAAACATTAACCATATCAACAAAAAATAAATAACCCATGGTAACATATAAAGATGATTCCCCCCATTGGAATCTCTAACAAAACAACACACAACATAATAAAATAAGTTACCATGGTGACCTTGTCGAATTCACCTAGAATTCTATTTTGGTTGGTCTCCAATCCCTGATGTTTTGTTGTGATATTTTTAACCTACAAAATATAAATACCTCCTTCGGCCTCATGGTCATATTAAAACATCCAATATGATACAAATAGAATCACTAAATTGACTATATAATGAATCACAACAATATCGAAGTAACAACTACATCATTTGTATTTTTAATCCATAACTATATCAGTATCATAAAATATCCATTTTCTAGATATATTCATAATATTTAAAATCACATGTCCGACAACATCTATAAAATATCCATGTCTAATAATACATCATCATCTACATGTGAGGTGTCTCTAGTGCTCATCGTTCATCATAGTCAAGTCAAAATCTGCAATAATCCATAATCCAATGTCTAACAACATATTAAATCAAAACATAGTAATGTCTATAATGAAATCAATAGTATCAACATAAGCATCAAAAGGTGTCAAAGGGAAGTGGGCACTACATCCCCATCCCCTTAGACTTGACTTCCTCCTAGAAGTCACTGGAACAAATGTGGAAACTACTCTTGTAATGAAGTAGCATCCTCCCAGGTAGCTACAGTCTTGTCATATATGTCCCACTGTACCAAAACCTGATCAACCTCTCTACCTCGCAGGCCCAGGGTCCTGTGATCTAAGATGCAAATGGGATCCACCATCACCTGCCCCTGATCCTACACCTACAATTATGTCCAATCCAACACATCAGATGGATTTCCAATATATCTCCTAAGAACCGATACATGAAACACATCATGTACATGAGACAAGTTGGGTGGCAATGCTAAACAACAGGCTAAAGGGCCGATACGCTCCAAGATCTTAAAATGACCAATGAATCTAGGAGCTAACTTAGAACCTTTTCCATAACGGATAGAGTTCTTGTGTGGCCTGACACGAAAGAAAACCTTCATGCCCACATCAAAACTATGATCAATCCTATGTTGATCTGCATACTTTTTCTACCTATCATGTGCCTCCTGCAATCTTTTCCTGATTAACACTACCTGCTGCTCCATGTCATGTAGAAGAGCTGGTCTAAGAGATACTCTATCCTCTAACCTGTCCCAGCTAAGAGGTGTCCTACACTCTCTACCATACAAATCCTAAAAAAGGATCCATGCCTATAGAACTCTGAAAACTATTATTGTAGGAAAAATCCACTAAGTATAGGTAATCCTCCCACTTAGACTGATGATCCATCACATACATCCTGAGCATATCCTCTAAGATATGATTCACTCTCTCGATATTTCCATCTATCTCAGGGTGATATGTCATGCTGAATTTGATCCTCATCCCGAGGACATACTGCATGGTAGTCTAGAAATGTGAAGTGTATAAAGGATCATAGTCATAAATGATCTTCCACGGAATCCCGTGTAACCTGACAATCTCATCCAAATATACTCATACCACTACTCTAGAATTATAAGTGGTCTTCACCGAAGAAAAGTGAGCCACTTTTATCAATTTATCAACTGTGAACATAATGGCGTCATGGTGATATCTCAACATCGGTAGCCCAACAATGAAATCCATGGAAATGGTGTCCCACTTCCATTTCTGGTATAGCATGAGGATAAAGTAGGCCTTCTGGATGATGATGCTCGGCCTTAACCCTCTAGCACTCTAAACACCATGACACAAACTAAGCCACATCTCTATAAAGTTATCTCCAATGATACAACTTTCGTAAGGTGGCGTGCATCTTCTTCACCCAGGGATGGATTGAATAGGGTACATGATGTGCCTCTTCCAAGATGTCCTACCTCAAACCTCCATCTCTAGGAACATATATCCAGCCTTTATGCCTAAGAAGACCATCTTCCTCTAAGGAATAACCATCAAACTTCCCTTCAAGGGGTCTCTGTGACTCAATCTCTGTGACTCGATCTCTACTTGTACTGCAGTGTAGAAGCTGTTAAGAGGAATCTATTGAAGAATCTTGGTCTAAAAATATGTACTCACTGAGGTGGCCATAGCCACATGTCTCTGTTTGCTAAGAGTGTATACTACCACATTCTCCTTCCCCTTCACGTGCTTGATCTCCATATCATACTCAAAATTCAACTCCATCCAACACCACTGACAAGCGTTGAGATTGGGCTGCGTGAAGAGGTGGTGAAGACTTAAATGATCAATCCTAAGTGTGAATCTTTGTCCAAGAAGAAAATGTCTCAATCTAACCAAAGCATGCACAACTACCACAAGCTCAAGATCATGGGTAGGATAATTAAGCTCGTGATTTTTGAGTTTGTGAGACTCAAAATCTACTACTTTATCATCCTGCATTAACACACCTCCAAGACCTGCTAACAAAGCATCTGTGCAAACAAAGAACTCACCCTATGGATCTGGTACTACAAGAATAGGTGTTGTAGTGAGGCACTCCTTCAGTGTCTTGAAGGCCTGCTTATATCTGTCTAACCAAACAAACTTCTTCCCTTTCCTCTGAAGGGAAGTGATAGGGTACGCAATCTGAGAGAATTCCTGAACAAATCTCTAGTAGTATCCTGCTAATCCCATGAAGCTACACACCTCGCTCACTATAGTGGGTGCTAGCCAATCCATAATGGCTCTAATCTTGGAAGGATTGACTACGGTACCTTCCCCAGAAATGATATGGCCCAAATACTACACCTCGATCTGAAAGAAATCACACTTCTCCAAGTTCCCATAAAGTTTCTACTCACGAAGACACTAAAGAACCTGGTGAAGGTTCCCCTCGTGCTCCTCACATGTATGGTTGTATATTAAAATTTCATCTAGGAAGATGAGCATGAAGTGATCTAAGAAGGTCCTGAAAACCCCATTCATCAAAATCATAAAAATCACAAGGGTATTCGTCAAACCAATAGGCACCACTGTGAACTAATAGTGCCCATATCTCATACGGAAAGCGGTCTTATGAATGTCCACCTCTAAAATACTCAACTGATGGTAGCCTGACTTAAGATCAATCTTAGAGAAAACTATGGCTCCCTTCATCTGATAAAAAAATTGATCGATACAAGGAAGAGGATAACGATTCTTGACCGTTACCTTGTTCAACTGGTGGTAATCAATACACAACCAAAAGGATCCATCCTTATTTTTCACAAAGATCACCAGTGTACCCTAAGGTAATACACTAAGATGGATAAGGCCCTTCTCCAAAATTCCCTCAAGTTGTAACTTAAGCTCACAGAGCTCTCGAGTGGTCATCCGAGAAGGTTCTCATGAGATAGGCTCTACTCCAAGAACTAGGTCTATATGAAAATCAATCTCATGTGGGGGTGGTAACCTCAGTAGCTCCCTAGGAACAAAATCAAAAAACTCTCTCAATATGGGATGATCATCTAGTGATGTTCCACGAGACCCAACCTTTGATCTTTCACTGACTGTACTAGCATACATCTAACAACCCCATCACACACACTGCTTAAGCTACATAGTTGAGATGGTGCGAATAGAAATGGGTCTCCTGACCCTTGAAATCACCAACTCAACTCCCAAATCATCTGCACAAGATATAGTCTTGTGATAACAATCCATCCTAGCCCTGTGTGTAGATAACAAATCCATACCCAAAATGACTCCATATGAGCCCAGAGGAAGGATACGGAGATCTGAGGTGGTGGTGAAAGGTCCCAAATCCACTACACACTCCTTAACTAAGGAGTCTACAGAGATCTTGGCTCTAGAAGACATCTCAACATCCCAACTAAGACCTTGCCTAACTACCATTAGCCTACATCGCTCTGCTAAAGATAGTGAAATGAAATAATCAGAAGAACCAGAATCAAACAATACAGAGGTAGGAATACCACCAATGCTACCTGTGGTCTCAATGGCTATGCTCTAATGATCTACCTACTGGTTCTCAACTGCTGCATAAATCTTGTGGCTACGTCCCATGTCACCAATAGTTGGCTTTGACATTTGTGCCTTACCCTTGTTGTTAGGGTTCTGTGGGTAATCTCTCCAAAAGTGTACAGTAACTCCATAACCAAAACATCCCCCTACTCCACCCCAATGAGTAGCACCTCCAACAGGTGCCCTATAATTCTATGGCATGGATCCATATGATCTAGCTATGATCTGTTGTGGCCTCTGCTAGCGAGCTCCTGCTGACTAAGCTCTAGGTCCACCATGTGTCTTAATGGGACCCCTAGGAGGAGGTCCCATACTCTGACCTCTCTGTGCATCAGCTCTCTGTGGAGGTCTATGAGGTGGGTGGGACTATTACTACTATGGCCTAAAGGATGACTGTGTTGTACCCTGGCCACCATGAGGAATAGGTATTGAACCTCTCGATCTACCTTGCATCTTTTGTATGTGGGTCCGGACTCAGTCTCTAGCCTGTTGGGTCTTACCCAAAGTCTCCTCGGTAATATAGGCTTTCTCAATGGCCTCAGCTAATGTCTGTGGATAGTGAATCCACACTACACCTCTAATATCCAAATTTAGGCCCTGGATGAATCTGTGAATCTGCACTAGCTCATCCTACATACACTCTCCATAGTGGAGCAGATCCAAAAATATACTCTCGTACTCTGCTACAAAAAGAGAAGCCTATCGGAGGTCATGGAACTCGTCAATCCTCTACTATATGAACCTTCATGATAAATACCTTCTTCTGAATATCTCCTCAGATAGCTCCCAGGTTACTATCTCTGAATCTACATGGAGCTTCTGCTCCTCTGTCCTCCACCACACTCCTACTCCATCCCTCAGTAGATGGGTCACAACATGAGCTTTCGTATTGCTAGAACAAGGACAAAGCTTGAAGCAACCACTCAAGCTCACTAGCCAATCCTCTACCTGATATCCACCTATGTCACTCAAGTAATGTGAGGGTTGAAGCTTCAGGATCTCCCTGATGTGATCTGCAGTTGTGGTCTATCAGCCTCTAGGTCTCTCTATATGCTCATCCCTAATCCTAGGGCTTCGAGAACTCTCTCTATGCTTTGGAACTCTATCACCCTACCTCCTAGGTGGTGACTCTACTTTGGCTAAGTCTGCATGGGAGTTCTCTCCTCTATGCTCCTCGTTGAGTTGAGGAGATACCTAACCCTTGATACAAGGGGCTCTATCATGACCAACTTCCTGTCGTCCACCTAATCCTCTGTATAGAGTGGCATTGATATCCTGAAGGGTTTGTAGTATCTAAGGTAGAACGGCTGCCACACCTTGATCCGGTGGTGCTAGTAGTGGTGGTGGGTCTGAGTCTTTGTGAAGGTTCCTCCCACTCCATTTAAGCCTCCTTCACAGACCAAAGTGAGAGTTAGTTCATTTTGCTAAGTTTACATGGAACTAAGTTTACACAACTTCCATGTTTACTAAAACATACAATTTCTAGCTAACTTGTTTTATAGATTTAAAGTGTGCTAGGTTTAGGTTTTCATGTCTCAAGTTTCCTAGTGTTCCCAAGGTTCCAATCCTTTGAACAAATGCTCTGATATCAAACTGTAGTGCCTGTTTAAACAACCACTTGAGACCCAAGAAACAACCTAGGGTTAGCTAGAAAATTATGGGATAATTTTTTTTTTAATTGACGTGTCTACAACCAGGTTGCAAGACATCAGTTTTCACTAATAGGTTCTAGAACAAGACCAATGTACCACAACATATGTTCCCTTCATTAACTAATAACAAGTTCACCAGGTTCAAATTTTAGGGTTATATGTTTTAGTTAGGTTCAACTAGTAATTTACCCTCTTGCCTGCTCTCTAGCAGCCTCAGAGTTTCAACAGGATTTTCTTCATACATAACACTTCCAAAATTTCCCTAAATCATTCCCATTGGATAGGAAATTTTCTTACCTTTCCGGTGATAAAAAAAAGTCCTCCTAACTCCATATATTTTGCAAGATATGAGCTGGAAAGCTTTAGGGGAGAAATTTTCCCGAAGAATAGTCTGCGGGCTTAGGGAGAAAAATTTTCCCCATGTGCAGGTTGGTGGGGCAGGGAAAAACTTAATGCATTTTCCTTCCTTTGGTGCAAAAGTGCAAATCACCTTCACGTGCCCGCGAGCCTAGTGAGGGAGACACATGTCACTCCTCAATTAGTTGGGAGAAACGGAAAGCCACATAGTGGATTGAGACTAAGTATCTTTCACCAAAAAGTGCAAGGGAACTGAAATGTTCCATGCCCACACCAATGCCATGATGCCACATGTCACTCAAGGATTGGCACGGGGAAAACGAATGGGCAAGAGTGGCAGAAGATTTAGTATTTTAGTGTTGAATGCACTAGGGAGAAATCTCACGCGCACCTCCACCAAAGGCAGAAAGGGTGCCACATGTCACAACCTTGTTGGGCACAGGTCCGCGGGCTTTCAGAGTGCTTAGGGATTTACAATTTCAAAAAAGTGAAAATTTTAAATTCAAAATAAGTTCCACACCACCATCAATCCTAAGGCCACCACATGTTAGCATGTAATTGGTCGCAGGTTAGCAGGGATGTGGGCAAAAATTGGAAAAAATTTCGAGGTCCAAAAAAAAGTTTAAGTTCAAAAAGGGTCCACCCTTCCACCATGCCGCATGTTAGCAACTGATTGGTTGCGGGCCAGTGGGGATGCAGGGAAAAATGGGAAAATTTTCTCAAGGTAAAATTTTCAAAAAGATAAGTTTAAATTTGGTCTACCCCCCCGAGGTGCCACGTGGCGAGTCTCGATTGGTTTTGGGATGCCAGGGGCCAAAAACTTTTTGTGGATATTTTTCCAAAGTTAAAAATTAAATTTTTAACAGCTAGATTTAATTATGTTTTTTTTAATGCCAATTTGAAGTTAAACTTAAAATGGCCATAAATTTTGATAGGAAGCTCAGATTTGGGAAAATGAGGACTTTTCAGAAAGCTCTTGATGCCCTCTTTGCACAAGAAAAATAACATTTACTTTTAGATGAATTTTAAAGGGTCAAGTTTACAAAAAATATCTGCAATCTTTTAATTTGCAAGCTGGTAATTTCCGACTTCCATTTTTGATTAAATTCAGTTTTCTCCTTCACTCAACATGTCAAACAGACATGGAGAATTGATCTAGGGAGGGTTTAAAGTGTTTTAGAGAAGTTGATTTGTTCAATTGATTCAAAATTGGATTTTTCCAACAAATGACAAAAAAATGACTGTTAGAGGGATTGTATTCAAATTAGCAATGGTTAAGTTTTTTTCTTGAGTTTTCTTTGTCAAATTGGGTTCATTTGTGAACCAACATACTAAATTTTAACATATGCAAGTTAATTAATGTGTGCAGGTCCAAAAATAAAATTTATTAAGATGAATTCGCACTATAAAGTTTATAACAGTGATCTTTCTCTTTTAAGTTTGTATATCAATTTTATCATTTAAATGTGTATATAGTTCCTAAACTAGTCCATTGCACTTAGTTGTTTCTAAAAAAATATTTCCAAATGAGATTTTTAAAACCTGATTTCCCCATTTGATATATTTCAAAAGAAGACAAACAATATAATTCTCTCATGTGCATTTTCTTTCCTTTGCAATTAAACAGATATTCCATTCACGATAGTAATTCTATCACCAATTGATATTCCCATTTCAATTACAACAATGTGAATAAGAGATGAAGTTGCAATTCCTTTATTAATTTCAAAAAGAGAACCATCTTTACATCATTCAATTCATGAATGTAATCAACAGAATTTTCATTTGGTTTCAAATACAGTTTACAAAATATACAACACTCTTTCACATTCCTTTTTCAAAACAGAGAAGGGAATATAACTCTTTACATTTCACATTTTTTTTTTAATATTGGTAAATAGTTTTTTGAAAGGGACTATACCCTTGTGTACAAAAGGAGGCCTAAAAGCCTGAATAAGAGAGAGGAGCAGAGAAGCTGTATCAAAGCACAAAAGTTACAGCAAAGAACACCGAAGCCTAGAAACAGCAACACAAACGAGACTTAACAGCAAAACAACGGCAACAAAACAGCAAGCCTACAGCCAAGAAGCAGTAGTAAAACTGGACTACTTCTTGGCCGCTTGATCAATACTCATCTTTACTTTTTTCCAAGCATGGTACATACCCAGCGTGGTCATATGAGTAGCATCCGTCTTATCGAGCTCCTCTCTGGTTCTTTTACTCTCTTTCTCATTGCCCCAAAGAGTCATCGGGACACCGCTGAGATGCGAAACACTTCTTGCATGACCTTCGATGAATTCCTCTATGGCCCTGAATGCTGCAATATTATACTCATGCCTAGTCTTCGTTTTCCCAAGGCGGGAGTCTAGGGAGGTCAGTTTTTGTATATTTCATCAAGCTGGCTATTGCCAATGCTCCCTTCTCCCTCAATGCTTTTTTTGCCTTTTTGCTTAGCAAGATTTTTTACCTCATCCTTCAGCAATTTAAGCTCAGCCTCTAAGGCCTCCAATCTTCTAGAAGGGTTATCCGTTGGTGCCACCTGGGGACTGGCACTACTAATGTTCAGCAGATCACGAGCAATGTCATCCAAAGGTTCATCCCCCTCAGCAGTAGACTCAAGGTTGAGTCTCCTAGAAGCCCTGGTGACACGTTTAGAAGTAGAGACAGTGTGGGTGGCAGGGGCAGCAGCAGGAGGAAAAGAAGGAGAAGCATGAGCAGCCTGCATGGGGGCATCAGCACCGGAGGCGGGGGCAGCAGCAGGGACAGCAGGGGAGACAGGACTGGCAAGCAACGGAGCCCAACAAAGCCAGGCCGGGAGAGGAAGGGAGACCAGGGAATTTAATAAGGCAGTGCTTGTGAATAAGCAGAATAAGCCCTTGGTGAAGGGGAAACCGCCCGGGTATGCTTCTGGAACTCCAAAATGGAGCGCTCAAGAGAGTTTAACAGATAGTGGGGGAAGCAAACCAACCTACTCCTACGAAAGTGATTCAAAAAGACAAGGTGCTTGGCAGGGACAGTAACAAACCTGCCTTCCAAGGATATGTAGCGAATCATCATGCGGGTGACTTCATCATACAGAGAAGGAATTGAATTAACAAGCAGACCCGCGGTGTTGAATATAAGCTTCTCCTCCTCCTCCACAAATCTTCTCTCTTCAGCCTCTTTGATAACCCTCTTGTTGAAGAAGCGGTATCCTTCCAAGCTGAGGCCAGTCGCTTCGGCTATGAGTTCGTCATTAATAAGAATCTTCTGCCCTCCATAGTCGACCATCCTCTCATTCCATTCCTTGGCAAAGCGAACAGAGATGCTTTGATCATGCCCTTGCACTCTCTCCACAAAGTTGGTGAATCCGCCAATACTAAGAATGTTCCAGAGCTCAGTGTTATCTTTCCAGTCAGGGTCTGCACACGGCTCAATCTGGCAGGGAGGCCCTCCCATCTTCACAAGGATGTGCTGGTTACAACAATTTTCAAAATACCTTTGGGTGTTGAGAGTGGTTCGTTTCTCACCGTTGCGGGTCGCATAAAAATGGGAACTGTAGCCGTTGGTCCTCCCACGAACGGCTGTAGGATTTCCGATCTGAGTCTGCGTGAAGTCGCACGTGAAAACCCTTATCCTGTCAGCTTTCACCTTGTAGTTATCTTCGGTTTTCGCGGAGCTTGGCAACCGAATATCAACAGCTATTGTACTTCCCGCGTGCGCTGTTTTTAAATTTAGACAACTCCACTTGAAGTTCCTAAACAAAATCTTGCTATCATTTGGAGTAGATATCATATGCCACGCCAAATAAACTAAAACAGCACCTGTGGAAGAATTTATGGATTTCCTCCAAAGATTAAAGCATATCTTTAGAGATTGTTTGCGTGTGAAGGTCCGCATGTATGCTGTTGTGAAGCTGATTAGGGATACTATCATTATCCCAAATAGTGAAATTTATATTAATGCCATAATTGGCCATTGCATCGGCCAGCTTGTTACCTTCCCTGTAAGTATGTATGATTCTGATGCTGTTGAAGGTATGACTGATGCTTATGGACTCAGAGATAAAATCTTTGATATTCCAGCTAGGAGAAGAGGACTGATTAAGCAGATTAATAATATTAAGGGAGTCCCCTTCAACAATGAGGTTCTGGATATTTTGGGCCCGAGCAACTCTCAAACCCCAGAGAACAGATAAAGCTTCTGCAAAATGATTGGTTTGGATTCCCATTTTTCCAGCATATGCAACAATCAAATTACCTTTATGGTCCCGTATTGCTCCTCCTCCAGCTGCTGTTCCAGGGTTCCCCTTAGAGGCACCATCAAAGTTCAGCTTGAACCAATTGGATTCAGGGGGATGCCATTTGACCAAAGATCTATCCACACTATTCCTGGGGTTGCTCCAATATCCGATCTGCCAATTTGATAAGATGTGCTTTTCATTTTCAGGGTAACAATTGTTCTTAGGAGGTTTAAATCTGGCCATGTCCTCTTTGATGCCTTGGGAGATCTTGCCAGTAGTGAGTTTAAAACATTTCACATTTCACTTTCAAACTTTCCTCATCAATACAAGAAACTTATCATTCACAATAATTATACAAATCATCCACTTCATAGTGGGAAGGATTACAACAAACTTTCTCGTAAGAAGGGACTGTCAAACTGTACAAATCGTTTGCTCCAGGGAAGCAACATTCTCATTTTCATTTTCTCCAAGTTAATCACAACAAAATATGGGAAAAGGAAATTCTCTCCACCCAACCAAGACATCCAATGAAAGGAGAGGCATTCCTTCATCATTATCCCTTGAACCCCAACCAAGATACAATAAAATATTCAATCTAACCATGGCAATAACTGGCTTCCACAACACAACATTTCTTCACACACACATTTCTTTTTACAACACAAAACAAACAACAGTTCACAACTACATTTAGAAACACATCAAAGCAGAACTCAGGCTTGATCTTGCAAGCTAAAGGAGAAAGGCCTATGGAGGAAGCTATTTATGCCTCCCAATTAGGAATTCAACATCCACCAAAAACAAACTGCCAATTAATTCATCACACACATTTCCTTATGTCCCCCACAAAATACCTCCTTATGCCCCCCATAGATTTCCATATGCCCCCCACAAAGTAAGAAATGTAAGCTATTTCTTTTCCAAGGTGGATCCCAAACCCAAACTCCCTCCAAAAAACTCTTATGCCAATGGCATTTCCTTATTCCCCCCCACAATAATTCCCCATATCCTTCTCATGCACCTTCCTTAAGGCAATCTACCCAACCAGCCAACAAATAAAACAAAACATGCATTTTCCACACAACACAACAAGAAAATAACAGAAATAAAAGAGAGTTAAATTCCTACCCCTCCATGGTTATTTGGTCCCCAAATAGTAAGCTTCAAATGCCAAACACAGCCCAAAACATCAAGCTCCCAATCATGCAAAGCTATCTCTAAAACTTTCTTACAAAACTAGAGCTCCCATAAGAAAATGCACCCCCAAGGAAGAATGCAAAAGGTTCAACAACCCAAAACAAGAAGAGAGTTTGAAATATATAGAAGGGGGAAAGAACAGGATGATATGGATCCATGTAGGATGCCACATCACACATCCTCTCAAATCAACACAAAAGAAAAAATCCAAACTCCAAGGCTTAATAAAGAGGTGGGTGAAGAATGACAAGTTACTTACACACTCCAAAATAGCTCACACCTCAAGGGACATCCATTAATTAAAATGTAAGAAAGTGCAATTAAAAACATGCACAAGATGAATAAAATGCATTATAAAAATTCACTTGGATCTCTTCCCCAACCATAATTATGGTTGGTAACATAAATTTAGAGGCATGGGACAAGTTTTACTTGTCCCACAAGCCTCCAAAAATAGCCCCAAAGGTCAAATTCGAATTTCCATGGAGGTGGAGTATTTCTTACTCCAAATTATGACTTACACAAGCTCTTACACATCTTACACATCCCTTATAAATTAATTACAAACAGCCAACAAATCTAATAATTACTTTCCATATCCCAATTTAATTTATTTAAATTTTAAACATATGATATCTCCGCATTAATCTATCACAATTAATTAATTAAAAGAAGACAACACATTACAAATAAAATACATACAACAATAAGTAAACATTAACCATATCAACAAAAAATACACAACCCATGGTCACATATAAAGATGATTCCCCCCCACGGGAATCTCTAACAAAGCAACACACAACACAATAAAACAAGTTGCCATGGTGACCTTGTTGAATTCACCTAGAATTCTATTTTGGTTGGTCTACGATCCCCGATGTTTTGTTGTGATATTTTTAACATACAAAATACAAATACCTCCTTTGGCCTCGTGGCCATATCAAAACATCCAATATGATACAAATAGAATCACTAAATCAACTATATAATGAATCACAATAGCATCAAAGTAACAACTACATCATTTATATTTTTAATCCATAACTATATCAGTATCATAAAATATCCATTTTATAGATCTATTCATAATATTTAAAATCACATGTCCGAAAACATCTATAAAATATCCATGTCCAATAATATATCATCATCCACATGTGAGGTGTCTCTAGTGATCATCATGCATCATAGTCAAGTCAAAATCCGCAATAATCCATAATCCAATGTCTAAAAACATACTAAATCAAAACATAGTAATGTCTATAATGAAATCAATAGTATCAACATAAGTATCAAAAGGTGTCAAAGGGAAGTGGGCACTACAGTTATCAACAATCCTCTAATTTGGAAAACTAAGCGCCAAGTTTTGGTCACTAGGTAGGTTTAGATGAGTGCTAATGACTCTTCTCTCTCCGCACGACAAACTCTCATAAAAATATAAAGGGGTCTCTCTTACATGCTTGTCAAGATGGGGCAGCATAGAATACTCAGGTTCTATGTCCTATGTGTGAACCTTAAATCCTTCCCACAACGTCTGACTCCATATATCTAGCACACTTGTAACCTCATGTTGTCTAGCAATCTCCCTTTCACGTGCTTCACTATACTTGAGTCATCTTTCCTCCCTTTCTTTCTCAGCTGCAACATCTGCCATCTTCCTCCACCATAGCTTCCTCACCTAGCACTTAGGAAGGTTTATCGATCCATCAGAAATGCCTCTAAACTCAAGGTAACAATCAAGATATTCAATTCCACAAGAATAGCACGTAGAAATGATCCTCTGGGCTCCTGTAAAAACTCAAACTCAATGACTTCAGGACAAGAATATGTAGAAATAGCGTACTTCAAAGTGTAGCTAGCTAGTAATCCTTTCCACCAATGATCCATAACATGCATCCACATCAAATCTACATCTTGTAGCCACTGGTACTCTTCTTGGGTCCACGCACATGATTTATAATACCATCTTGATATGGAGTCATATGCTGAGAGATGTTCATACAGCTCTACTGGGAAGAAATAGAAAAATGTTTCATACAACTCATGGTAGAGGTTCTCTTCTACCCATCTACATGAATCAAACTCATTCCTGGTGTTGAATCTCTGAGAAAATTGTT
Organism: Taxus chinensis; assembly: GCA_019776745.2. Lineage (NCBI taxonomy): Eukaryota > Viridiplantae > Streptophyta > Pinopsida > Cupressales > Taxaceae > Taxus > Taxus chinensis. The sequence goes on along the minus strand of CM034147.1, from coordinate 104,582,070 downwards.
CCTCCATTCTCTTGAATCATGATTCAACACTTTCCAGAGTTACACATTATGTCATCACTCATTGTACAAATCATGATGTATGTTATTTCCCACTACAAGTTTAAAAAGAGGTCCCGGAAACAAAACCAAGATGTAGTAATTTTTACACCCACCAAAGAACAAGGGAATCTCATGTGCACCATCCTATAACCCAGTGGGCACTGGGTGCTCACCCAAGGCATGCACATGCGTTGAGTCTCTCTTTTATGTGATTTAAATGGGAAAGCATTATTTATGATAGGAACTTAAAAAGAGTGGGTGGACATGAGAGACACATTCATCATAGAGCTCAAACCGGATTTTAGATCAATGTAATCATTCCAAACAAAAATATACTTAACAATTTATAGAATTGAACAGAAAAGGAAATGTATACGAGTTTATATTCATTCATATAATATATATGAAACATAACTACACAAATAGATGTATAAACTAGAGTCTACTATATTTATATTCTAACATCTGTGACAGCCTCATCACATGCATTAGATTCATTACAGAATATCACAGTATGGTCGACCAAAGTTATACATCATAATTGGATTAGAGTCCTCCTAGACATGAAAGGAAAATTTCATACCTAAACTACTTGATACATCCTTTCCCTATAGTTCATCTACCCAACCCAACCTAATAGAGTTCCTCGAAACATTTTTGCAGAGCTCCACTCTATATCGATCTCCTCTTCAATTCCTCTATTAGTGCTTGTATTTATAGGCCTCTTAAACTACCAACCCACCTTTCTAAGGCTTTAGATCCATCGCCAAGTGTTGAAATGTGGTCCTCCATGGGGGCATGCTCCTCCAGGCCTAATCTCACCACTCCTTACCATGATGGTCTTCTAGAAGCTTCCATCGCAGGGTATATTCCTTCTCAGGCTAACCTATCGCTAGGCTGGCACCTTATCCACTCCACATGTGTAATCAAGTCATGCTTTTCATGTGTCCTACCTGATTTTCTAAATATGGCTAAGTCCCAAAATCCCACTTTTCCTTGTGCGTGTGCTACTTGTTCTATTAAACCCTCCTAGAACCCTGTTCTACGCGCTTTCTCCTTGCGCATCCTTCTTGTACTAATATTATAAATCAGGGTCCCAACATGTCGCAATCTAGGGTGGAAAAGAAAAATTTATAAAAATATTAGGTACTCCATCAATGGCTACCATGGCATAGCAAAACAATGGTAGTGAGGCACCTCGTCACTTTCTAGGGTTCTAGTGGGTGGAATCTCACGAAAATTAGGGCATAGCTTCGAAATGAATTATGTCAACTTTTGTAAGTGTTTTCATTCAAATACAACAATGAGAAGACCACTTTATATATTTATTAATCCTCTATTTGATTACCTACTAAAAATAGTAAGTCCAAGAAAATTTTGCATTCATACTCCTCATTCTATTCCCTCATGATCAAGACACTCAAAATTGGTAAAATTTAAAAAAATGGAAAACAATTGGCTAAATGGGACCATAATGGTGGATATTAAAAAATATTAAGCAGATGAAAGGATATAAGATTGGTCACATATCAATCCTTTTCTAATCCAAAAATGGTCCTCAATTTCACAGAAGTCTCCCTTTCAAATTTCAATCAATTCCTCACACCTCCCAATGCGGTGAGCACAAAATGCCAATATTGATCCCAAAATATTTTAGTTAATTTCACATATAATGCATGACAAGAAGGTGGGTGGAATTTTTTTTGGTCCTTTTCTCCTTTCCCTACTCTATACTTAAACTGATTTTGTCATATTCTTTTCTCATATCAATATTCTGGCAGTGGCAAAATTAAGATCATGGTCAAGAAAACAAAGTATATTCAATTTCTCTCATGTGAAAAATTGATCACAAAGTTTTGATAGTGTCTCAATGATTAGAAGGAGTTTCTAAATGAGGGGTGTCATCTTCTGATATTCTCATTGGTCTTCTTCTCAAGTGTTCATCATCCCTCTTCTCGGTGTATCAAGGTAGTGTGTAGAAGTGCATCATTTCAAAGAGTTTTAAAAAGGGACAAAGTGTTCAAAGGTGTCCAAAGGAGAAACCTTAATTATTGGATCATAAAAATGTTCCAAAGGGTCATTAGTGATCATATTGTCATCTTCAAATGTCCTCGAGGTGGAATAATCTGTTTCACACAGAATGGTTCAGTTCCTAGAATAGAGTTGCTTCTATCCTTTCATTCTCTTGAGAAACAGATAAGGGTTAGGGCTAGGAGGAATACCTGTTGAATGTTTGGAGGGTGTGCACATACCGTAGAGAGAGATCAGATCAATTGCGAAGAACTCCTTTTTGTCTAGGAAGGACTACCTGCAAGTAAGAATACAAGACCACCATATTCTAATTAGACAATAAATGAGGGAACTGCCTTAGGCCCAGGAAATATTGGACTTCCTTTTGAAGGTGGTCAGCTCCCCTACTAATATGAATTAACACAAATTATAATGAAGAAGTTATTGCCAAATTACAATTTAATTGCCTCATTAAAATAATAGAGGAAAGGTTGGTTTTGGTTTTGAGTCACAGTGACCGATGCCGGTCACTGTCACCGGTACCGGTTTCTGATAACCGATATCGGTAGGGCAATGATTTAGGGGCTTTTAGTGAAGGTTGGCTATAAGGTGGCTATGGTGTTTATTAGGCTGGTAAATGATTAGGGATATGTAATGGGGGTGATGGAGAAGACTCGGAGAATATGGGGGACTGTTCTTGGGGCAATGTAAGGGTAGAGGAGGTACAGTTAGATGTAGGGTGTTACCAGTAGTAGATCTGGGAGTAGACTTATAATAACTATGATTCAGAAGTCCAAGAAATGTTATTAAAAGAATGTACTAGACACTACTTACTAGTTCCTGATGAAGATACAGGTCCAAGGACTGTGATGACGAAGGCAGGGTTCAGGTAGGATGATCTGACAATCCAAGATGAGATGTCTTCTCTCCCAATGCTTGGATGAGTGTTACTGAGCTCTGGTTACTCTGTTGCAGTCTTGGGCTTGATGTCCTTCCCTGCAAAACTCATCTCTTTCAACCAGAGTACATGATTTGAAGAGAAAACAAGCAATTCATAGGCAAAGGTCAATAGTTTATCCAAACAAGGGTGATATAATCCTGGTATCCAAGGCATAGGAAGTAGCTCCAGGGGATATAACGGGTAAGGTATAGGAACATTTAGGCATGTTTAGCAGTACCAAATGGTTGGTTTGGTTGAGATAAACGTCACGGTCTCGGTCTAGGCAAAGTTGGTCGACTGATCAAGTCAAGTACCCTAATCATGCTAAAACACGAACAGGTGAGCTCGATTGAACAAAAAGCTACACTATGGGTGGATAAAATTGTAATTTGCGGGTTTTGGGCGAGGTATTTAATTGGTGCGGCCTTGGGTCGGGCTGAGTGATTAGTGAGGGCCGTGGGTTGGGCTTGATTGGTTGGTTGCAGCCTTGGGTCAGGCTTGTTTGGTTGGGTGCGGCCTTAGGTCGGGCTTGATTGGTTGGTTACGGCCTTGGGTCAGGCCAAATGGCTGGTTGTGGCCGTGGGTCAGACATGATTGGTTAGTTGTGGCCTTGGGTTGGGCCAAATTGGTTGGTGGCGGCCTTGGGTCAAGCCAAATTGGTTGGGTGCGGCCTTGGGTCGGGCCTGATTGGTTGGTTGCGGCCGTGAATTGGGCCAATGAAGTCAAAAAGGGCTATTTAGCAAAGGAGGGTATATGCGATGTGGTGAGAAAGGGAGATTGGTGAATAAGGGCAAAAATTGTGGTGAAATAGGCATGAAACCGATATCGGTTAGCTATGACCAGTAGCGGTTAGATGACCAATATCGGTGTTTTAGGGCACATATAACCGATATCGGTTATAGGTAAAAAACCTATAAAAAGAAAAATACAGCATGTCATTGTCACATTGTCAATTTGATAACCAATACGGCTTGTCTGGGTTTTAAATTAATTTTCTTGATTTTGTAGGCTGAGTTGGTAGTAGTTGAGTGGAGTGAGTGATTGGTAGACCCCAGCGAGTAGGAGGTAGAATTTGATTGGTGGAGGACCGAGCTGAGGAGATTTGGAGCCATGGCACAGCCATGAGGAGCAAGAGGTGCTGGAGGAGCTGAACCACCGCCACCTATCCCACCACCACAACGTGTAGTTGTACCGGTAGGCTCTGAGCTCTTGCTTATGTGAATTTAATGGTTTTAAGCTAGATGTGGGTTTTGGGTAGGAATCCAAAATTTTAATAAAATAATGAATAAATTTTATAGCTAGGTTAGGTAGGTGAAAACGGTAGGGTGGGTAGGTTTGTAGGGTTTTTTGGTGGTAAATAGGGAGAAATTGGGGAAAAAATATTTTTCGGGCCGTTTTGGGTTCGGCCCCGGATTTCGACAGTGACCGATGTCGGTCACTAAGCGACCGGCATCGGTCACAAAATTTTTGGGGTAATTCGTTTGCCGGAAGGACCGGAGTCGGTTTGTTTTTTTTTTTTGTTGGTTGTTGTTGTGGTTATTGTTGGTTGGTTTGTGTGTTTGGGGGTGAAGGTGGCGGGAGTAGAGTGGATAGGAAAGGTGATTGGGGTGCAGGGAAAATGGTGTGGTTGTGTGGTTGGTTCGGGTAGGATAGAGTAGGTGTTGGGTATGAAGTAGGAGGTGTTAAAGTGGCAGCGGTATAGGTAGATGGCTAGAGTATATCGGGGTGGTTGGTTGGTTGGTTGGTGGTAAAGGGGATGTGTAGGGTAAGTGTAGATGTGTGTTATAGAGTTGGGTTGTGGTTGGGTGGGTAAGTGGGTTAAGGTAGTTGTTTTTGGAAAGAATAGGCCTGATGAAGTGGGTTGTTTTTACAAGCATGCCAGCAGCTTACGATGAGGGATCGGATGCCCTTGCTATTAAGACGGATGTGGCCACATGTGTCCATAGTGCATTTGGCCATTATGCGAGAGGTGGGACTCGGTGGAGTCCAGCGGTATAGGGCTGTGGATAGGGACCATAGCCTGATGGTTGCCCTCATCGAGAGATGGGATCCGGCAACCAACGTCTTCCATCTCCCTACTGGAGAGATGACGATTACCCTGGAGGATGTGTATCGCATCCTGAGACTACCGATCGTAGGGGAGACAGTGTTCCAGGTAGATGCGGAGACGGTGATGGACAGCATTCTTCAGGTATTTGGGGATGCATCCGCATTATTGACCTATCACAGCGCGATCATTGCCTATGGCGACATGTATCGCACGCACCGACATGAGACACGGCTTGCTATGTTAATGATGATATGTATCACATGCTTCGCCCTCCCAGACTCAGAGGGAGGCCGCTTCCCACGGGCTTTGATGGGCATGTTGCACGAGATAGTAGAGGAGCATACATGTTATGCCTAGGCACCAGTGTATCTGGTGCAGCTATACAGAGAGCTGTGGAGTTATCGTCGGATGAGGTGATTTGGTATTTGCTCTACATTTTTGTTACACTATTGTGCGTACGAGCACATTATCTGTATACATCCAGTAGGGCTGCCCCAGTATCCAGGGCCACAGACTGTCTACAGATATGGATTTCAGAGGTGGTTGGGGGTCATGGGCCAGCCACGAGTGGTGCTTACAGGATGGGAGATGCAAGGCATTAAGGGGTTCACACTCAGATTTACCATTAAGCAAGGCTAAACAATAAGTGCCTAATCCATAAATGTGAGTGATAATGTAAGGCCCAATCCAATTTGGAGCAAATTTGCCACGTTTGCTCTTTTCTAGTTTGGTTACATGTTGATTCTCTTTGAGGACAAGATCACCAAACTTAAAGGTATGCTCATGAAGTCACTTATCGTAAGCACGCTTGATGCGCTTTTGATAGATTTGAAGGTGGCCAAGAGCTATAAGACGACGCTCGTCAAGAAGCTCCAATTGGGATAAACGCTCTTGGCGGAAATCATCATTGGTGAGAATATCCTGAAGAGATATTCTTAGGGAGGGTATTTGTATTTCGAGAGGTAAGACAGCCTTGGTACCATATACCAAAGAAAATGGGGTGGCATTAGTGGAGGTGTGAATGCTAGTCCGATAAGCCCAAAGGGCAAAGGGGATGTGATCAGGTCAATTGCTTCGAGAATCATTAACAACTTTCATGAGGATTTTGGTTAGGGTTTTATTAGAAGATTCAGCTTGACCATTTTCTTGTGGATAATAAGGTGATGAGAAGCTAAGTTTGATACGAAATTTGTCACGAAGGTCTTGTAACAACTTATTTTTGAAATATTTTCCATTATCTGTTATCAGGCGATGAGGAACGCCAAAATGACAGATAATGTGATGGTTAATGAATTCTACAATTTTTTCTTTTTTGGTTGAAATGAGTGGAATGGCTTCCACCTATTTAGTGTAATATTTGGTTGCTTTGAGTATCCAACGGTGACGTTGCGAAGAGGGTGGGTGAATCTCACCGATAAGGTCTAAACCCCATTGTGAGAAAGGCTAAATATCTCATGCGACCTGTAGCGGATGGCTAGGAGTATGTTGAAGATTGGCATGTTGTTGACACATAACACAACACTTAACATATTCATAGCATTCATTATTAAGAGTAGACCAATAATAGCCTAGGCGAAGGATCCATTTGGCCACGGCAAGGCCACTAAAATTTCCACCACAAATACTGTCATGGACTTGTTGGATGGTATAGGTGACCTCCGTGTTGGTTAGACATCGAAGGAGGATGCCATCAAAGCCATGTTTATAGAGAATTCCCCCCATGATGAAATAATGAGAAATACTTTTAAGAAAATTAGGTTTTCTGTTACTAGTAAGGTCAGGTGGGAGAACAAAGGTTGTAAGGTAGTCGTGAAATTGGTGATACCAGGTATCCTGCGAATTAGTAGATACATTATTTACCATACAAACATCCGGGACCGAGTAAGATGGGGTAAAGAGTTGTTGGACCAAGACAAATATATCAAAGTCAGTTGGTGAGGCAGGAATTTGCGAGGCTAAGCAAGCCATAGTATCCGCAAATTTGTTAGTGGAGCAGGGAATGGTTTGGATAGAATAATGAGTAAATGAGGTCAAAAGTGAATCCACATAATGTTTCTACTTTTGAAGTTCCTCATTTTTACATTGGTAGATGCCCATAACTTGATTGACTACCAATTGAGAGTCACCGAAAATATTAATAGATTTTACACCTAAGTGTAACGCAACTTGGAGACCCAAAACAAGGGCCTCGTATTCCACTATATTATTAGTGCAGGGGAAATCGAGAAGAAGTGAAAGAGGCATAGGCTCAACATCAAGAGGAATGAGAACAATGCCGGCTCCTCCGCCGCGCTGGCATTTGGATCCATCGAAAAAGAGGATCATTGGATACGACTCCTCACTGAGTGAAAGAGTGGCGATGAGTTCGTCGGGGAAATTAAAATTGGTAAATTTCTCCCCAGGTAAAGGGGCTTCTGTGAGTTGATCAGCAATAGTGTGTCCTTTTATTGATTTCTGGTTTACAAATTCAAGGTCGAGGTCGGAAAGGAGCATAAGCCATCAGGCGATGCATTAGTTCAAATGTGGTTTAGCGTACATATAATGAATGGGGTCCGCGTTGGTGATGACAAAAAATTTTGTGATTCAGGAGGTAGTGTCGGAGTTTGGTGGCTATGAATGATAGGGCTAGGCACAACTTTTTTGCATGTGTATACCTAGTCTCGTAATCCACGAGAGTATGACTTATGTAATAAATGGCTTGTTCTCAATGCTCAGAGTCACGATGTGTGAGCATGGCTCCTATAGCATGGTCGGTGTCGGAAAGGTAAAGGTAGAAAGGGCGATCATCCTGAGGTGGGATAAGCACAGGTGGCTGCAAGAGATAGGTTTTAAGAGCCTCAAAGGCTTGGTGGCACTCTTCTCTCCAGTGAAAGGTAATGTCCTTTTTAAGGAGATGATGGAAAGGTTTACATCAATCCAAGAGTTGAGAGATGAAATTCTGGATAGATTGGAGTTTACCTTGCAAACTACGCAATTGTTTGAGGTTAGTAGGTGGGGGCATTTCTAGGATAGCTTTGAATTTAGCTGGATCAACCTCGATGCCACGCAAAGACACGATAAAACCAAAGAGTTTTCCCGAAAGGACACCAAAGACACATTTATTTGGTTGAAGATGAACACAATATTGTAACAGTCGATCGAAAATAATGGTTAAAACATCGAGATGTTCACTGCGATGTTTAGATTTGCCAAGAAGATCATTGACATAATCCTCAAGGATAGTGTGCATAATTTCATGAATAATGTAAGTCATAGCCTGTTGATAGGTCACACCAGAATTCTTAAGGCCAAACGGCATGACACAATAACAGAAGGTTCCCCAAGGAGTTATGAAGGTAGTTTTATGTTGATCGCCCGGGGCTACCAAAATTTGATTGTATCCCGAGAAGCCATCCATGAGAGAAAGCATCTCATGGCCCGCAGTGAGATCAGCAAGTTGATCAATACTTGGGAGAGGGAAGTCATCCTTCAGGCAAGTGAGGTTAAGGTCCCAGAAATCCGTACATATCCGAAGTCCCCCCGTTTCTTTAGTAACAGGTATGATGTTAGAGATCCATTGAGGATAGTCAAGAGGTAAGATGAAGGAAATAGAAAGGAGTCGTTGAAGCTCTTCTTTAACCAAGAGGGCAATGCGTGGGTGCATTTTTCTCAGTTTCTATTTAACTGGTTTGGCATCAGGTTTTAAGGTAATGTTATTAACAACAATGTTAGGATCAATTCCTGGCATGTCAGCGTAGGACCAAGTGAAAGCTTGGTTGTGGGCATAGAGGAAGGTAGTGAAGACAGTTTGTTCTGATGCGGTAAGAGATTGTTTGATCTTCACAATGTGAGGATCATCCTCGGTGTGGATGTTGATTTCTATATTCAACTCATTCAACATGGTTTGAGTGTCAGATGGCAAGGCACGTTGAATATAAGAGTCGTCCGCACCAAGGTAAGTGAGGATGGAGTCGTCATCCTGGCACTCAACAACATTAATTGAAGGTGAGTCCTCTTCGATCATGTCTAGATACAGAAGGGGAAGAGAATATGGGTCTTCATTACCGTGTTGATAAGTGAGAGGACCCAGGAAGATAATGTTTATGAAAAAAAACAAAAGTTAGGAGGGATAGATTCAGGGTCTATCTACTTTGTGGGTGACGATGGAAAAATGGGTGATGATGGTTCGGAAGGGGTGACTTCGTCACCTTCCTGGATACAGCGGATATGTGATGTTTTCAGTGTAGGTGGTTCAGAGAATCCAAGACCATGACGATCTTTTTGTTTGCGAGTAGTAATGGGAATGATCATATGTCGGCCTTGTTCATAAAGACCGAAACCGAAGCCCTTCCAAGCACAGCGCGTCAAGAAGGTGAGAGCGAAACGACAATTAGTTAGATATTGAAAATCAAAATGGAAGGGGACCACACCAAGGGGAGGTTCAGGGGTGACAGAGGATGTATCGACACCCCCATATGTTAGGTTGGTGTGGCAATTAGGTGGTCTTTAGAAGATTACTTCCCCCACACGACGGTCATAGGTAGGATACACATGTAACTGTCCGTACTCATGTGGGGTATGGAACATGCTAACGTTATACAGGTGATACTCCCCCAACGTAAGGTGTTAAAAGACATCTACTAAGGGATCTGAGGTTAAGATATTTTCCGTGGGAAAGGAAGTGGTATTTGCGACGGCAATTTCATTGGTTGAAGGTGTAGGTGCGATTGAGTTGTATGTTTGAGATGTGGTTGAAGTGGATGGTTGGGTTGGATGAATGGGTGTCTTGACTGGTACAAGCACATCATTAGGGTGATATAACATATTGCAGGTTTTGAAGGGGGGAGGGTCAGCTTTTATGGTGTAGGACTTCCCCTCGTACTCAAATTTTATGCATCTATGTAAGGTAGAGGGAATGCATCCCATAGCCCGGATCCAAGGGCGGCCTAACAACATGTTGTATTGGAATTCACCCTCAAGGACATAGAAGAGTTCAGGTAAGGTATGTGGCCCTACATGAATGTTAAGGATCACAGTGCCTAAGGTAGAAGTAATAGCATCGTTGAATGAATGCAGCATGGTGGGGTTGGCACACATGCAGCTAGAGGGGATATTCATTTGTTGAAAGGCTTTGGAAGAGATGATGTTTAGGCTAGCACCCCCGTCAATCATAACATGATGCACCCAGATGTCCTGGACGTAAGCTGAGATGAAAAGAGCAGGGTCAGGATCTTCTGCACCAAAGTCAACAATTTCATCTTCGGAGAAACTGACAGCAGTGGTTTGTTGTACAGGGACAGAAGTGATAGATTATTTGGTGAGAAAAGAAACATGGTTGGGTGTTAAGATGGTGGTAACAGGCAAGGATTCATTAGGTAAGACCTCTATCACTTGAAAGATTTCAACAAGAGCTTGGTGATGAGATCAGAGGTTTGAATGAGATCATACAGTGTCATTTTTATAGGTGATTGGTTAAGGTATTTGATCATGGTTCGGTGGGCAACTACATCAGAGGCAGAGTAGGTAGGTCCATGAATAACCACTTTAGGTGGTGGTGCGATCGGGATGGTGGATGGAGAAAAGAGAGGCTTGCAAGTGTGCTTTCTTTAGCTTTCCCATTGTTTTTCTTCCCTCGAGTAGCAAACACTAATCATGTTGATCTTGAAAACATGAGAGGAGGAAGACGGTATGTATAAGTCATGGTCTTCGAGAGGTGGGGTTGTAATAATGATATATCTTGGTGAGATGGGGATAGGTGCTAAAGGAGAGGGGATTAAAGCTAAAGGTTTCTCCCTTCGTAAGTTGTCTTTCTTAACCTTTCTATCTGAGAGAGGTGACTGACGAAGTAAGGCTTTCAACACTTTGCATCCCTCTACATCATGTCCTGGTGTGCGGTGGTAAGTGCAGATTTTAGACTCATCATAACCTATAGGTCAAGGTTTAGATGGATCATAGGGTCTAAGTGGGGGGTAGGGAAATGGTCGCATTCTCCACCAATATAGCAAGGATTTTGGCGTAAGACCCTTTGAGTGGGTCAAAGTCAGAGGAAGATGAGGTTATTGACTGGGTAGGTTTCGGTAATGACTGGGTATGGTTCATTCATACAGGTGGTGGCTTAGCCAAGGGGTTTTGATAATTGGATTTAACTAAATGTGGCTTCTTCAGTGTAGAAGTTATGTTTAGCTATTCAGATGACGTGGTAGCAGAAAACAACCACGGAGAAAGAGGAGTGACAGTAAACAAATCCTTTGATGGTGGAGTTTGTTTAGGGTTGATAGGTGGACAGGATACTTGGGGTGATGGTGTTGATGCACCCGTGGATCCTTGTATGGGTGTAAAAGATGCAGGTATTTTTAAAGAAAACACCAGAGGTATGATGTAGTGAGGCAAGGTGGAGGGGTGAGGTCCTAATATAGAAGGTAGGTGTGATGGCGAGGGTTTTAGTTGTGACAGAGGCATAGATTGGACTTGGGCTTTAGGGGATCGAGTTTGTCTCTTAGGTGGATGGACGGCTTTATTTTTGGATAAAATCTAACCGTTTAGGTGGGTGTGTTAGGCTGGGTATTGGTAGAGTCCCAAGCGTAGGGAAAGGTTTGGTTAGGTTAATAAAGGTGGATGAGGTATTTGGTTAGAGATGAGGGGGGGTGGTGAAGATGAGGACATAGGCATTTTGAGCTTTTGTAAACACTTCGGGTATATGGTAGAGGCATCTGGATCGGTCATTCTGCATTTGAGTAGAATATGGTATACTCAAACGTTCCCATAGGACTTGTCTATCTTCTAAGGGGTGACAATCCTCACATGTGAATAGGAACTTTTTTATGAAAGAAAGGTGGGTTGTGATTCCGGTCCACTGTGGGTGTGATACAGGGGGTAAATGAGGGCACTGTATCAATGGGCATCAAGAGGTCAACCGGTCGCTGAAAATATTTAGACGATGAAGAACTAATATGTAGGAGGGCATGTTTGAGAGGATCCATCATGATTAAATAATTTGGTGATGTCTGTTCAATGGGTTTCTCATCTAAGGATGACGAAAAAAGTGGTGAGCCTTCCTCTTGTACAGCAAGAGTGGTAGAAGGAGATGTTTGGGAAATAGATAAGTTAGATAACATCCACTCACAGTCTTGCAAGGATGTGGTGTAAGAAGGCTCATTTGTGAGAAGAGAACTCTGGGTGGTTAATTCCTTTATGGGTAAAGGAACGGCAAGGATTTTGTCTTGTCTTGATGGTGGTGAAGGGGGTTCAGATTCCTGTGTTACTGAAGAGGCTTGATTCAGAATTTTCTCGATAGAATCTTTTGGTTGGGAGTTGAAGATCACATGGATTTCATGAACACTCTCCTCGGCTAAGATATCCTAGTTTATGTTACTGTTAGATGAGTGGTTTGGGAATGCTTTGTTGAAGATTTTCAAATTTCGGTTAGCAGGGGCATTAGAATTATCGAGGGTTATATCCCCTACATCAACCATTTCCTGCACTATATTTTTCAACATCTTACAGTTTTCGTGACTGTGTCCCTTCACGCGGTGTGAAAGTTACAAAAGTCATTTTCTTTGTACCAAGAAGGTATAGCGCGGGTGGAATCAAACCTAGAGTGAGGTTTTAACAGGATGCAAGGTAATAGCTCCTGCTTTGAGCAATTTTTCCAAGATGTCACCATAAGGTTTCTCCTAAGGGAGTATAATTGATGGGCTCGGCTTTATACTTATAGGTGGTTTTTGGTAGAGTATTAGACGGTGCTTGGGATTTGACCATCACCGCGTGGACAGCTCCTTTTGATTTCGAAGTAGTCGATGCGTGAGAATTGGTGGTGTTAGGTTTGTTTGTGGAGTCTTGGGTTCAGAAATTAGGGTTTTTGTTGCGCAACTGCAATTTCTCTTCCTCTAAGGCTCGAATTTCTAGTTTCTGAGCCATAGTAAAGGCCTCATCAAAGGTGCAGAAAGTTTGAATTTGGAGGGTAGGAGAAATGTGCTTAGCACAGGCCCGCATAAAGAGTTTGATGAGCTCGGCCTGAGGCAAGGCATAAGTAAGTTGGTTGATGAGGCCCCGCCATCGTCCAATGAAATCTACGATAGATTCGTCTTCAAATTGTCGAACAGCATAGAGGTCGATGATAGATACTTTCTTAGCAATATTAATGGAGAAATGATAGAAGAAAGATTGGGCTAATTGGTTAAAAGATAAGATTGAGTGCTGGGTTAAAGCACTTTACCACTCCAAGGCGGGCTTGATAAGGACATGTGAAAGGTGCGGAGTAGTAAAGCATCGTCATGAGCAATCAGATAGCAGGCATGTCTAAATGATCGCAAGTGTTGTTGAGGATCCTCCTTACTATTAAAACGAGTAAATTTTGGTAATTCCCATTGAGGAGGATATGAATGAAGGGGGACAGAAGGATGAATAGGCTCCCAACAAACTTGTTCGTATGTCAGGGTGCTATGGCTTCTTGAAACATAAGCCTCCAGATTTTGCATCTTGTCCATCATTTGTTTGATTAAATCAGTGGTTGGATGAGATGATGGTGTGGTTGCCGTAAACGGAGGAGGATTGGGCCAAGGGCCACCACTAGACAATGGTGGGGTTAAATGTTGATAAGGTATTGAGGATGAATATGTTGAGATGACCGAATAGGGATGTCCTATATAAGATGATGTCAATCCTAAACAAAATACCTAGGGGAAATGTCAAGTTTGTTTTGGCTTATAAGGTTACCTCAATCGGGCAGAGGAATACCGCGGAAAAGGGGGGATGTTTGAGCTGTTGTGTTAATTATGATGTGATTTGGTATGTGTTGTGCAGTGAAAGTAAGATTAATTTCTTGTCAATACCGTGGATATCACCCCCACGTGTACAACCTGTTACTTAATCTGCGTTCACTAGAATTGAAAACAGCAAGCAAGAATGTCATGCAAGTGTTTTAAACCCAAATCGAAAATGATATTCGATGAAGCAAAGAAGATGACTTTCACTAATGCAAAGATGTGAAAGCAAGACAAATTCTTTTACCAAAAAATTAAAAAAATATCTTGTGAATATTTAGCAGAAACAAATAGCAAGTATGCTCCCTATATGAAAGCAAGCAAGAAAGAAAGAAACCCAAAATGGGTCCCACCGGGCGTGCCAAAATGTTTCGCACATAATGGTTCAGTTCCTAGAATAGAGTTGCTTCTATCCTTTCATTCTCTTGAGAAACAGATAAGGGTTAGGGCTAGGAGGAATACCTGTTGAATGTTTGGAGGGTGTGCATGTACCATAGAGAGAGATTAGATCGATTGCAAAGAACTCCTTTTTGTCTAGGAAGGACTACCTGCAAGTAAGAATACAAGACCACCAAATTCTAATTAGACAATAAATGAGGGAACTGCCTTAGGCCCAGGAAATATTGGACTTCCTTTCGAAGGTGGTCAGTTCCCCTGCTAATACGAATTAACACAAATTCTAACAAAGAATTTATTGCCAAATTACAATTTAATTACCTCGTTAAAACAATAGAGGAAAGGCTAGTTTTGGTTTTGAGTCACAGTGACCGATGCCGGTCACTATCACCGGTACCGGTTTCTGATAACCGCTATCAGTAGGGCAATGATTTAGGGGCTTTTAGTGAAGGTTGGCTATAAGGTGGCTATGGTGTTTATTAGGCTGGTAAATGATTAGGGATAGGTAATGGGGGTGATGGAGAAGACTCAGAGAATATGGAGGACTGTTCTTGGGGCAATGTAAGGGTAGAGGAGGTACAGTTAGATGTAGGGTGTTACCGGGTAGTAGATCTGGGAGTAGACTTATAATAACTATGATTCAAAAGTCCAAGAAATGTTATTAAAAGAATGTACTAGACACTACTTACTAGTTCCTGATGAAGATACAGGTCCAAGGACTGTGATGATGAAGGCAGGGTTCAGGTAGGATGATCTGACAATCCAAAATGAGCTATCTTCTCTCCCAATGCTTGGATGAGTGTCACTGAGCTCTGGTTACTCAGTTGCAATCTTGGGCTTGATGTCCTTCCCTGCAAAACTCTTCTCTTTCCTTCACTTGTCTCTGCTCTGTCAAGTGAATTTCCGATCCTTCCAATGACTTCTGATGCTTTGTTTTTGGTTGGGGGAGGTCATTTACAGGGAACTGATGGCGGTTACGTAACCGACGGCGGTCGAGTAGGAACCGATGTCGGTTAAGTCAAAGTGGGCTATTTTTAGTAAAATAGCCAACCTTCCCTCCTTTTCTCCTGAGGAATTAGTTGTGGGCTTGGTCAAGTCATTATTAGGTTGGTTTTGGTGCAGGTGAGGAGTAATTAGTCATGGGTGTGGATGTAGACCAAGTTATAGGTCTTAATTAGGTTAGTTTAGGATTAGGGCTAGGTCATGATGAGGTGGTGAAATGAGGTGGCAGGTTTGAAAATGTGGATTTATTAATTATAAGGTAATTAATAAATAATTGTGCAAGGTTTAGGTGGTGAGATTAGGTTGCGAAATGAGATGCGGGGCACAGGGTGTCGTGAGACACAAATTTGGTGTCTACATAATCATCATGGTTACATTGTGCAAGTAATTTTTTCGAGGTCTCATTCATATGTATGATCGGTCAAAAAGGAGTGGCAGATTCTCATGACTTGTTCAAATGTGTGAGGACATCCTTCATTGTCTATAATGGTCTAGTGATCAAGTTCTTATCACTTCTTTACCCAATGTACCGGATGAGATGAAATTGTTGATCATTCAAAAGGAGGTTTCTCATGGTATAAAAGAGTTCAAGGATGCGAGTGTTCACCATTTACGAGGATTATTTCAGCATATAGGGCTAGATTTCTTCATTCAAATTTTATAACTACATCGAGGAATTCAATTGGATCATCACAAGGAGTGTATTTTCTTCATCTCCTCCCTCCTTTCCTTCTCCCTCTTCCTTATCTCTCCTTTCTAATTCTTTGTTGAGCATATTTATTGATTTTTTTCCTATTCACTTAAGTTACATAAATTGTAAATTATAAAATTATTTTCTCAAAATTATAAGATAAATACTTAATTTGTCTCTTCTATGGGAAAATGAAAAGTCAAAGGTTTAATAGGAATGTGAAAATTTATGTGGGGGAGATGAGAGGTCAATTCACATTGTTATGCATTGAAATGGATTCTCCATTTCAAAGGATCCTTAACATTTAGTATTATCATAGCAATTGTGAATTGTTGTAGATTGACTGGTTTTTTTTACTCATCACTACAAAAAGAAATAAATCTACTTTACTTCCATTTTCCCATTTTCATGTTTCCTCTATTTCTCTCTTGTGCACTTTACAAGCATGGTGATCTAGAAAGAGCTTTGTATATTTTGATAAATGAATCTAATAACTTTGTGTCTGGGGTTTTTCATATCTCTAAATTTTTGGGGTGTGGAGCCTATTTTTAGTCTTCTAAAATCAGTATTGAAGTGTGGAGTTTGAATTGGGAAGATGAAAGGTCATGACCATTTATTTTCCAGCCATGGGAAGATGAAATGTCATGACATTTTCTTTTCCAGCCATGGGAAGATGAAAGATCGTGACTTTCAAACTTCTAGGGTTGGATTTTGGACTTCTTAAAGGATTTTAATCTTATAAATAGAGGTGTTAGGGTATCTTAAAGATATCTTGTGTATTCAAGATGTCTTGAGTCTTAGTGATCAAGAGGTGATCAAAAGTGATCAAAATTAAGCATTTGGGTGTCAATTGTGGTTTAGATGTGGTTTAGCATCTTTGGAATTCTGTTGTGAGTTCATAACTGAGAGAAGATTGTGAGAGTTGTTTTACTCTTGTTGATAATAAAATCTGAGAAAGTTCTTGGTGGATGTAGCCCACATTGGGTGAACCACATTAAATCTTGTCTTTTCTTCTTTTGTGCATTATTTATTTATGTCATTATATTTCTGCATGTATAATTTTGCTATATGGTTTCTTATTGCTATGATTTGATGAATTTTTTCCCCATATTTTTTCTCTAATTCCTAACAAATGGTATCAGAGCATTGGTGGTTTTTTCTGAAGTGATAAATCACAGGGTAATTTTATCTTGAGTGGGAGCTATGCAAAATGCGAGAAGATCAAGGGTTGAGAAGTTCAATGGGAAGAACTTTGGTTTGTGGAAGAAGCAAATGGAGGATTACTTATATCAAAAGGACCTCCATGTTCCTTTGGATGGGAAAGCAAAGAAACCTATAGCCATGTCGAATAAGGATTGGGATTTTTTGGATAGAAAGGCACTAAGAGAAATTTGGTTATGCCTTGCATATTCTGTTGCTTTCAACATATCACAAGAGAAGATCACGCAAGGTCTCATGAGTGCATTGGGGAAGTTATTTGAAAAACCCTCTATCTCTAATAAAAATATTTTTGATGAAAATTTTATTTAATATGAAGATTTATGAGAATGGTTCTATTGATGTTCATTTAAATGAATTTAATACGGTTGTGAGTATGTTAAACTCAGTAAAAAATGACTTTGATGATAAGGTCAGGGCTTTGTTGAATTTGTGCTCCTTACCAGATAGCTAGGACAACTTGGTTATGGTTATAAGTAATTCAGTCTCTAATAATTCAAAGTTGAAGTTTGAGGATGTAATAGGTGTGATCCTAAGCAAGGAAATGTGAAGGAAGAGCACCAAATATTCTTCTAATTCTAGAAATGCTTTGACGGTGGAGAGAAGAGGGAGAAAAAAGAATAGAGGGAAAGGTAACTGTGGGAATTCAAATGATCGTGGAAGGTCAAAGTCCAAGAGTAAGTTAGAATGTTGGCACTGTGGGAAGGTTATTCATGCTACAAAATATTGTTGGCCTCTTTAGGATAAGAAGAAAAAGGAGTAAACTAAAGAGGTAAATGTGGAAGCAGGTGATGTTTGTCAGGATGCCTTAATTCTTTCTTTAGATAATATTGTTGAGTCTTGGTTGTTAGATTCAAGGGATTCTTTCCACGCCAGCCCACATAGGCATTACTTTACCGATTTTGATCAAGGAGATTTTGGACATGTATATCTTGGTTATGATGAACCATGCAGAATAGTAGGGAAAGGTTGTGTTTGGGTGAAAATGTAGAATGGTAACACATGGCTACTTAAGGATGTCAGGCATGTGCCTAAGTTGAGGCGGAGCTTGATATCAGTGGGTCAACTAGGTAATGATGGTTGTATGGTCAAATTTATAGTGGATTCTTGGAAGGTTACCAAGGGATATCTTGTGGTTGCAAGAGGTAAGAAAATGGGTACTTTGTATTTAACCAGTGGTGTTGATTATTGTAATTTAGTTGCTGCATATGGATATGCAACTTAGTGGCACCAGAGACTTGGTCATATGAGTCAAAAGGGCATGCAGATTATAAAGGACAAGTTTTCCAGATTAAAGGAGTTAGATTTAGACTTTTGTGAGGACTGTGTTTATGGAAAATAGAAGCGGGTGAGATTCCTCAAGGTTGGACTTACCAGGAAGGAGGGTAAGTTGGATTTAGTGCATACAGATGTATTAGGGCTAGCTCAAGTAAAAACTATTGGTGGTTCATGTTATTATGTCACTTTCATTGATGATACAACTATAAAAGTTTGGGTATATTGCATAAGAAATAAATATGATGTGTTTTAAACCTTCAAAAGATGGAAATCCTTGGTTGAGAATGAAACAGGTCTCAAGTTGAAATGTCTCAAGTCGGATAATGGAGGGGAGTATTACAGAGATGAATTTCTTTATTCTTGTTCGGTAAATGGGATCCACAGGAAAAGCATGGTTCTAAATACTCCATAGGAAAATGGAGTGTCAAAGAGAATGAACAGGACAATCATGGAGTGTGCTAGGTGCATGAGGTTACATGCAAGGCTGCCACTCATGTTTTGGGTAGAAGCGGTGAGCACAGCTATTTATCTAATTAATAGAGGACCCTTTATGGATTTGGATGGAGGTACACCTGAGGAGGCTTGGTCTGGTAAGAAAATTGATTACTCATTTCTTAGAGTATTTAGATGTGAGGCATTTGTTCAGATTGATAAAGATGATAGGACCAAGTTAGAGGATAAGTCTGAGAAATGCACCTTTGTTGGATATGGTGAGGATGACTTTGGTTTTCATGTTTGGAGTCTTAAGGACAAGAAAATATTTTGGTCTAGAGATATTGTCTTTAATGAAAAATTCATGTATAAAGATCAGTTACATGAACAGAAAGAGGAATCAAAGAAAAAATACACAGTGTTAGAGGACATTGCGGATAGCAAGGTGTCTAAGGGGCCGGTTCAGGTGCAGCATGTTTCGGCACAGCTAGTTTACGAACCTACTCATTATGAACCCCAAGCTCCTAAGGTGAGAAGGTATTCTAGGGTAAGAAGGGAACCTGGAAAATTTACTCCATATTTGAATTATTTATTGCTCACTGACAGTGGAGAGCCATAGTGCTTTAAGGAAGAAATGCAGGTGGATTCCAAGAATAAGTTGGAGCAAGCCATGGATAAAGAGCATAGATCTCTTATGGAAAACTAGACTTGTAATTTGGTGGAGCTACCCGAGGGAAAGAGAGCATTGCAGAAAAAGTGGGTGTATAGAATCAAAGAGGAAGATGGGGGAAGGAAAAGATACAAGGCTCAGTTGGTGGTCAAGGGATTTACACAAACGAAAGGTATAGACTTTGATGAAAATTTTTCTCCTATTGTTAAAATGAGTTCTATTAGGATTGTTCTTGGTTTAGTAGTAGTAGAATACCTACATTTAAATCAGTTGAATGTGAAGACTTCATTCCTTAATTATGAGTTAGAGGATGAATTATATATGCAGCAGCCACAAGGTTATGAGGTCAAAGGGAAGGAGAGGTTATTGTGAAAATTGAAGAAGAGATTTTATGGCCTAAAACAAGCTCCAGGGCAGTGGTATAAGAAGTTTGACTATTTTATGCAGGAGTGAGGTTACTCTAGGTGTCACTCACACCATTACGTGTACATCAAGAAGTTTCTTGATGGTAGTTATTTTATTTTATGCATGTATGTGGATGATATGCTTGTTACAAGGAAGAACATTCAAGAAATAAAGGTACTCAAGAAGTAGCTAGGTAACTCCTTTGCTATGAAGGATTTGGGGGCAGAAAAAAAAATCCTTGGGATGAGAATAAGTCAGAACAGGAAGGAGAGGAAGCTGGTATTATCTCAAGAAAAGTACATAAAGAAGGTCTTGGAGAGGTTTAGTATGTAGGATGTTAAACCAGTTAGTAATCCTTTGGTAGGTCACTTTAAATTATCAAAGGAGTGGAGTCCCAAGACTAAGGAGGATAAAATCTAGATGTCCATGGTACCGTACTCATCAATGGGTTTTAGCTTGATGTATGCTATGGTATGAAATAGGCCTGACATTCCCCATGCAATGGGAGTAATGAGCAGGTTTATGAGTGATCCAGGTAGAGAGCACTGGCAGGTAGTAAAGTGGATCCTTTGGTACTTAAGAGGGACCATGGGAGCAGCATTATGTTTCAGTGGATTGGAAACTACATTACGTGGCTATGTAGATTCAAACATGGCAGGAGATTTGGTCAGCAGGAGGAGCACGATAGGTTATGTATTTATGGTTGGTGATACAACAATGAGTTGGATTTCACGGTTACAAAAGGTTGTGCCTTTGTCAACCACAGAGGCTGAGTATGTTGCTACCATAGAGGAAAGAAAGGAGATGATTTGGGTACAGTAGTTACTTGATGAGTTAAGTCATAAGCAGGAATTTGGGAGACTACACAGTGATAGTCATAGCGCTATTCATTTAGTGAAGAACTACACTTTTCACTCTAGGACAAAGCACATTCAGCTAAGATATCATTTCATCAGGGAAGCTTTGGAAGAAGATAAGTTGAAGCTGGAAAATATTCATACCATTCAGAATCATGTGGATATGATGACCAAGGTGGTCACAAGGGATAATTTGAAGCTGTGTTCAAATTTTATTGGCCTTCATGGTTGATAATGAATGGTAGAGAACTTTTCTTAGTAGGAACAATCTCCAAGTGGGAGATTGTTGGGGTGTGGATCCTATTTTTGGTCTTCTGAAATCAGTATTGAAGTGTGGAGTTCAAATTGGGAAGATGAAAGGTCATGACCATTTATTTTCTAGCCATGGAAAGATGAAATTTCATGACTGTTTCTTTTCTAGTCATGGGAAGATGAAAGGTCATGACTTTCAAACTTCTAGGGTTAGCTTTTGGACTTCTTAAAGGATTTTAATATTATAAATAGAGGCGTTAGGGTATCTTTAAGATATCTTATGTGTTTAAGAGGTATTGAGTCATAGTGATCAAGATGTGATCAAGAGTGATCAAGGTTAAGCAATTGGGTATCAATTGTGGTTTAGATGTGGTTTGGCATCTTTGGAATTCTGTTGTGATTTCATACCTGAGAGAAGACTGTGAGAGTTGTTTTACTATTATTAGTAATAAAATATGATCAAGTTTTTGGTGGATGTAGCCCACATTAGGTGAACCACGTTAAATCTTGTCTTGTCTTCTTTTGTGCATTATTTATTTATGTTGTTATATTTCTGCATGTATAATTTTGCTATATAGTTTCCTACTATGGTGATTTGAGGAATTATTTCCACATATTTTTTCTCTAATTCCTAACATAAATAGATTCATTATTGTTTTTCTCTATATTGAATGTTGAACTAATCTAGTTATTGGGTGTGACCTCTGTGATTGGCCTACTCATGACAATAACCTCCCTTCCCTAATTTCTCTCCTTCACCCCTCATCACTGTAATTTCCTCCCTTGTACCTCATACAAGAACTTTTCCTCAGGTTTATTAGAGTTTTCCTGTGTGATCCCTATCCTATTTGGCCAACTCATTGTGGTTAGATAGGATTATATTAGTTTAAATTCAATAATCATAATTTTACCATTCAATACAGAGGGGAGTATCACTGTGAACGTGTGTGTAGACACCTAATTTTTCATATCAACAAATTTTCTCACCAAAATTTTTTGGCAACTCTGTTAGGGAAATATCTTCCCTAGTGCACATGAATAGATATTTGTAAAATACAAAAAAAAATTAACAAACAAAAATATATTCTTGAAATATCAAAAATCATTTTTCCAAGCCTCTTGAGAAAACCTGGCTGAAAGAATATATACAAGATTGAATAGACTGAGAGAAATCATTGATCTTACTTTTAAAGCTTTACAAAATCAAGAGCAAAGAGACAACCCATACTACTTCTCTCAAGCTTCATCCATGTTTGATTCATCAAGCGGTACCCCTGGTAACCCTATTCAAAATCCTACCGATACTCCTAAAAATTCCCCTATATTTCACCCACCTTTTGATTTTTAAGTCCCACAAGAAGAAGAAAAAAGAGAGGAATATTCAAAAGAATAAAGAGAGGATGAAGAAATGGCAGAAAAAGTACTTGTACCATGGGGAAAAAACACCGGTCCATTGGCTTTTACTTCACCACTTCATGAGCTTCCACAACGATCAATAAAGAATTTTCTAAATTTATATAGCTTTGGAAAGAAAAATCTTACTGATAAAATCACATCATTTATCATAGCATGTGGCATCCTTGGAGTTTAACACAAAGATGTTGTGGTATGGCTGTTCATAGTAACATTACAAGATGCGGTGGTAGATTGGTTTCACTACTTTCCATCATTTTTGATATCCAATTGGGGTGACATCAAGAAGAAGTTTTAAGAGAGGTTCAAAATTTTTGAAGATGCTCATGCCCTCATTACTCAACTCACTTAGATAAATAAATATATGCAAGATTATGTGAGAGACTTTGTGGCCAAATTCAATAGGATGATCAAAAAATACCATTACTACTCTTCCCACTACGGATAACCTGAAGATGTTCTTTTTTAATGCTCTATTTCCTGAAGTGAGTTTCTTTCTATGAAGAGTTCAACCAATATATTTGGACCAAGCTCAGGAAATTTTTATTGAGGTAGAAGATGACCTCATCATGTCAGGTAAGATCAAGAATCCTTCGATAAAATATAAAACCCAAAGTTCCTAAGAGAGGAGAATTGATCTAGTGTTGCAAAAATTGGCAAATCGATTAATCAAGCTGAAAAGGTAAGTCAGTCAACTAACATTACAAACATCTCTTCCAAACCAAAGCAGAAACTAGATTGCAGGATCACCCAAAAGGCTTGCCTTGGAGGCCCCACCCATTAATGCAATATGCAAGATCAATGAAAATGAAGAAGAGGAAAATTGTGAATCATAATTTGAGTATGAAGGAGGAAGAGAATTTTCTCAGATTAGGTTTTGTGAATGTACACTTGATGATGAAGAATCCATAGATGGTTACTCATATATAGTGTTTACTCGATCACGAAAGGAGAAATAATACTTTTCTTCTACTTCCCAAGATAAGAAATTAAATCCTCAAATGAATACTCTTGAAAAAATAAAAAAGGATAATCATCGAAGTCTTCTTCAATAGGGTTAGCTGAGAAGAAGCATGAGATCACTCCAACTAAAAATCCTTTTGTATCTTTGAGTAAATCTCCCTCAATTTCTCTTGAAAAATCAAAATCAACAAATCCTAGGAGCATCCATGTCAAAGCTACCACAACCCTTGATGTTTCTACCACTTCCTTATCTTTGGACATCATTGACCATTTCAAAAAATCAAAAGTCCAAATTTCTAAATTTGATTACTTAAAAACTCACCCCAGCCAACTCGAAAAGCTTGTTTAGTATATCAAAGAGAGTAGTATTGTTTCTAAAGAGGAAATCACTAAAGAATCATCTCATACATCTAAACCCACTCCATCTATGAACTATTTTTCCTCCACACCCTCCACCTCTAGGAAGGTAGAACCTTTCCACATATCGTTTTTTGTTAATGGATATAAGCTAAACAATTACATCATTGACTCTAGTGCCTTAAACAATTTCATGACTGAGAAATTTGTTAAATCTCTTAGTATATCCCTTTCCCCTACATTTGGTCAATGCCTCTCCATGGAAACGAAGCAAGTGAATCTTGTTAGACAAATAAAAGATGTTGAGGTAGCATTGGCATATTTTCCTAATAAAAAAATCACAATGATAATCCTTGTAGCAGAGATGCCTTCCTCATATGGCATGTTTTTGGTCCAAAGTTTCTATCAAGATGTTGGAGGATATGTGTAGCTGTATTTATCACACACTTCTATCCCAATCAATGGTAAGATAAAGAAGCTACTTCCCCTTAGAAAAATTAAGTATACTATTCAAAGGCCAAATAAACCAACAACATATATAATGTGCCAAAATTCCAAACCTAGAAACTTTCTCGTGACCTTCAAGGATGATCTTGAGCTGCCCTTGTTGGTATAGGAATGTCCAAACATCAAAGGGACAATCAAATAGCATAATGTTGAATTAATGAAATAAGAGTTTGAAAAGGTGTACTTTTCATGGGATGAGAGTATGAACAAAGTTATCCCACTAGATGTTGATGATGGTGATGAGAGCCTTGATTTTCAATAAATAAATCTTGAAGTGATGAGCAATGTGGAACAATAAGAAGGAATAATGATCAACACTTTTTTTATGGGTAACTTTAATGGTTTTTATCATGTTCCCAAGGATCAATATGAGTTTCCATGTGATGAGTGTGTCAGTGAACTTGAAATATTCTCTTTCTCATTGGAATAAGATGACGGGGAATGCAATAATGGAAGCATGCTTTCACCTCTTGAACTTTAACATACCCAAGAAGATGATGATTTCATTGCAAAAATAGATTTCTTAGTTCTTGGTTATCAAGAATGGGAAGATGATGATGACTACATTTTATCTCCATTGTTATACTCATTTCCTTTTCATGAGTATGGGAACATTATAAATGAAAAATGGAGAAACAAATTATTACTTGGCCCTAAGTCTAGTTTTGTTCAAAATGAAAACTTTCTCAATAGACTCCAACCCTTCAGTATTCCTTCCACCAAAGAGAGATTCTCTCAACATAAAAATGGAGGATGAAGCCTAAAATGTACAAGGTGAGAAAGATGGAAATTTCCATGTTGTATACCCAGCCTTGAGTTCATTTTCCTTTCAAGAGGACAATGTGATATGCGTGACACACTATTTAAGGAAGCATGTTTCGAAATACTTGAAGCATGAGAAATGTGACTTCTTAGAAAAACTAAAAAATAGAGAAAATCAAGAAGTGGAGAATGATGCTAAAGTTTCTGAGACATCTGTCAAGAATCAACCCATGAAATTGGTGGTCACGAAGCATATGTACAATGAAGAACAAATTTCTTGTTATAAAAATGGTAATTCAAGAGTAATCAGGAACCATCTTCATGGCAGTAATAAAGAATCAACAAATGGAACGAACCTAAGAAATAGGGAGAAGCTAGAAATAATGTGTCAAAACAACATAAACGATGTAGTGAATAAAGTGATTTTTAGTTACACTAATAATCATGATATATTTCTCAAGAAGCTAAGGAGAGGTTCATACTTTAGTGAAATTGTCAATGGATTTGTGAAAGAAATACATCTGGTGATACCCGTTCACGGGTAAGCCCTTAGATCAAGTTCATGATTTAATGAAAGTGGGAGTTCCCTCACATGTACATAGGTGATTTAGGTGGTTTCCCTTTTTTTCTTCCTTTCATGTTTCCATTTTTTTGTGTCTCCTCTCTCACTTTGTGTATTTACCCTTTTGGAGTGTGTGCGTTCAATAAAGGAAGTTATGCAGTATATCCTTCTAGTGACTCTGTAAATCCCAATGGATAAGGCACTAGTCCATGAATTGAATTGATATTATAGGATTTCTACATGCTTTATCCTCAATGTGATCAATACAAATCATGTCCCCAAGCTATATCCAATTGATTTCATACAAATGTACAATATGAAAATTTTAAAATTTCAAGATGACCACGGACCCCAGTGGCAAAATTTTGTGTGTAGGCCCCCCTGAGTACTTCCCCATATCATTTCATCCCTTTTATCATGCCTATCCCAATCCTTTAAGTTTTCATGTGTATTTTAATTACCTTTCCCATGTATTTCAAAGATGAAATTAAGTGCACAATTTCCTTCCGAGGTAGTATCTTCTAAGGCAAATCTTTCATCAGGCTTGGAAATGGTTATTTTTAGCCTTTCTGAGGCAAGTACGCATTCTTTAGAGTATATTTCAAGGCATGAATTCATCAAGTAGTGGTATCAAAGATATGAGACAATTGTGAAAATTATTTAGGAATATTTAGGAAATATTTATAGATTTAGGAGCAAGTTTTGCAAAAGCAGTTTTTAAAGGTGAAGGAGATAGAAGTTCAAAAAACACCTGAAATTTGGAAGATGATTCTGGGAGCTCTAGGATGAGTTAGAGGTAAAACAATACACCATTTGAATGATAATTCAGTTATATAAATTATGGTTCTTTGATTTTTTTCCTCAATGATAAGGTGCTTCTCTCCATAGTCCATTTTTGGTAGGCACACCTTACGATCCTGAGAAAAAAAAAACTATTTTTTAGGGTGTTGCAAGCATAATTATTTCATGATACCCATCTTGTTCTTATCAAAATTCATTTTTTAGTAAAAATTAAATAAATAAATTCCCAATAAGACCTCTGAGAGCTCCAGAAACTTCGTTTTTAAGCTCTCTCTCAAGGAGGCTCTTGTAGTTAGAAGATTTTTCCTATACCACATGTCAGCATAAGGCTGAGGCACACTTTTCTGTCCCTATTTTCCCTTTCTAAAGGGGACAAAGGGGGAAAAAATTACACCCCCACCTTAGAGCTCCTAGACCCACAACATGACCCTAGGAGACCTACATAAGCACCTTTTGCAAGATTCTTAGCCCCCCGCCATGTGCACCATTGATTAAGATAAATGTATGTTTTTATACCTAATTTGATGTTATTATAGAAGTAAAATAAATAGAAAATTAAGTACAAAAATTACACCCAAGTAACTAAGAAATAAATTATGAATTCCTAATTTCAAGGAGAAGAAAGAGGTATTAAGTTTATTCACAATAAAATGTGGAGTGTACCAAAGTGCTGACAAGGTGAACAGAGTAGAAGGAGCATCGTAAAAAGACCCAGAAAAATATAGATCTAGAAATATATATTAGACTAAGGTACTTAGAGAGGGACATGGGCACCCATTCATTCCTTAGGCCTATTTTTGGGTGCCTAGGTCTATGGAAAATATCCTCCAAGGTTTCACAATTTTTTCACCTTTGATCACTCTGAGATTTCACTAAGATCACCGAGGTTAGTGGAAACCTACAATGAAATATGAACCTGCAAAACCCTCAAATAGACATCAAATCCTAAAAAATAAAGATGAAAAATGAGGGGTTGGAATTTCCTCAACTGTCACAATGGTGAACTTACGATTGATAATTGCACTATGTCTCAAACCCAATGTAGTTATATGTGTGTATGCATGCACAATCATGCCCTAGGTGGCTCTTGTGCATGTAGCACTTGATAGCGAGTAAGTAAGCTAAATGTAAATAAATGTAATAGATGTATCTATGGAATAGAATGAAATTCCCTCCTATGAAGTGTATGAATAATAACCAGCCATTGTGTCCCATATGATGGTGCTAGATGGATATAATAGAGATCTTAGATGTTTGATGGATGTAACCTTAGGTGGTGATAGCTAATTTTTAGTGCTTGGTCCCTTATTATGGTCACATAACTTTATATTTATATGATTTCTTTGCTTAAATTTCATAATTAATCCTGAAAAGGCTAACTACCAAAAATATGAGATGATCAAATGGATATAAAGGACCCAAAAAGTGTGAGTAAAGTAAAAAGGGGACATGGACGCTCAGATGGGACAAGGGTGCCTAGCATTGTCATCATGGCTGGGTATCAGTGTCCAGGATGATAAAAATCAGAGTATAAAAAGGTGGAATGAGAAAGTAAGGATGTAAGACCGAAATTGGTAATAGAAATAAAATAAAGGTGGCCAAAGATGTGGGTTAATTAGTAATTTTTGAATGTGGTAATCATATGAAGTAGTATGTAATAAGGACTAGATAATTATCCAAAGTATATGATTTTATGTCTACAACTGCATGTTCACCACTTTTCACCATGAGGCTAGGGAACATTTTTGTGTCCCTTGCCAAGGGGACAAGAGGGACAAAAAATGTGTCCCCCACCTTGCTCCCACATGGTTCTTCACGCGACTGAAACTCATCTCTCGGGTACCAAAAATAAGTTGTTCTCTCTCCCCCTCTAAAAATGTGTATGTGCCACTTATCCTCATAGGGATATGGCACATTTTTTTCCCCTTCATCCATTTTCAAAGGGGATAAGGGGGAAAAAAAATTCACCCCCCTACCATAAGTCTCAAAAGAATAAGGAATTATTTTTCTTAAGATCTTCCTTCGAATGCTCAAAATCCATCCATAACTCTAGCATATTTTTCCAAAATCTTTCACCTCCATTGAATATATTCCATTCCTCCTTCCATGTTTCCATTATTTTAATGAAGATATTTCCACAAAAAATTTAAATTTTGAAAGTCTCCATGTGCATTTTCTCATCTGAGTAACTTCGTACCCAAAAAGGTGAAGTTTTCGTATCTCACAAACTGGTGCACTGATTAACGTGGTGTTTTTGAAATCTCCTCTATTTCCAAACACCTTCAAGGAGAAACTGACAGCATGTTGAATTATTCTCTATATTTTTTATGGTGAAAAAACCCACATTTTGTGTCCTAACTTTCATTCCTTCGATTTCTCATCATTACGACAGATGAATCAAGCTAAAATTTTGAGCACAAAATCCAGAAGAAAAATATATCTGGTGAAGCCGATTCCATTGCAATCTAAGGTGTGAAAGAAATTTTTTTAAAAAATCTGAGGGACTCCGTTACTGGTTGCCATGGCATAGTAGTGAAATGGCAGCAAGGTATTGTTAGTGTAAATCTACAGCACCCCCAAAATGACCTTCATATCTGTAGTTCAAAATTGGGTCATTTAGTGTGATTACACAACATTGAGTTTTCTCCAAGGTGTGGGACCTTACAAGGTGATAAAACTCTCTAGATTGAAGCTATTTCTTACTCCTCTGTTTAGGTCTATGCATGAATTTACAGAGGTTTAATACTAAATCCTACTCTAAATTCTAAGGAGACAGAGATAGAGGATACAAAAAATGGAAATAAAACTAAGTAAAAATGGTGATACACCGAAGGATTGATGAACTTCTACCTTACAAATAAACACAAATCATATAAATGTAACACCAAGCATGCACAGATTTCCAGAATGCAATGAAAGACTAGAAAACAATAATAAACGCATGAGAGGATTGGGGGAGCATTCACAAAACATGCATTACCATTTCCCAAATCTAATACAATGCATTACGTTGGTAGAAAGGCAAAAACATGTCGTAGGTTCCATGGAAGGTTTGAAACTCCTCAAATTCACGTGCCAAAGGGAAGGGGGAGTCTACAAGAAACAAAACATTCAACCCTTTGAAAAATAACCCCTATAGCATATAAAACCAAGAAAATCAAGTGGGAGATTATAAGATTTCCAAAATCCACATTTAACCACTGACAAGAGTATTAAATTTGATTACAAATTGATGGGATCGATAAGAAAAACTCAAATCCCCATGTATTTTGCTTTGCAGAGCAAGAAGAGAAGTCAAAATCCATTAATTTTGGTGGTTGGGAGCATTCCTATGTTTTTTCCCATGCCAGAGGCATTTCTTCATTTTTCTCCCATGAAACTCTACCAAAAATAAAAATTTAATAGATTGTAGATAATTTCAATATCTTTCCAATGACACCAAAATCAAGAAAAACTGAGCTCTGGTTCAAAATATATGGCCCTCTAAAGATTTAGGGCAAAACTGGCAAAATTAGGGCAAAAATGGGTTCGCGGGCCGAAATTTGAATTTTTTTCCCCCTTTATCAATTTTGGGAAAAAAATCCCCAAAAGGCTCCGCTGGCCTGACCTCCACTAACACGTGGCATGCTCTAGTTGCTCCGTAGGCTGAAACAGTCATTTTACCTCTTTTTTGAATTTGGAAAATTTTCTAAAATTACTCTGCACCCCCGTCGTTCTGGGACACGTGTCACCACCTAACTACTCGGCGGGCTTTCACTTCATTTTTTACCTTTGCGCCATCAGCCACTTTAGAGAAAATTCTAAGATCCTTCCGCCACTCTGACCCCCACCTTCAACAGGACACATGGTGGCATTTTATTGCTCGATGGGCTTTAGCCTGGATTTTCCCCTTTGATGCCTCTGATCCCTTTGCCAAAAACCTGAAATAATCCCACCACTCCGACCTCCCGCCTACCATGTGGCACCTTCTCATCTCCTTATGGGATTTCAGGCCAAAATATTCCCTTTGTGCCAATTGACCAAAGCATCAAAAATCTAACTTCCCCTGACGCCCGCTGCTCCACCATGACACGTGTCATCGTCCTATTGGTTGCGGGCCTTCCACAGGGAAAATTTCCCCCAAAAACCCTATGCCGAGCCATAACTTGCAAAATACAAGGAGTTAGGAGGAAAATTTTACCTTTCTGGAAAGGTGAGAAAATTATCTATTTGATGAAGCCATACCCAGAAGCTTTAAGTCCTTCAAAAGTGAAAAAATTCAACTGAGGCACAAAGAAGAAAAGAATGAAGGAAAGTTAGCCAAAATAAGTAGGGGGCTTATTTTGGATAACAATTTTGGCAACTCAGAGGGGTTATCTGCCTACTAGATGAAGTGACCAAATGCCTTAAGCAATCCATTGGGCAATGGAGTCATCAACTTAACTTCTTGTTTCTCTCAACTCATTAGAAAATATCTAAAATGAATATTGTGAGAGTAGAACATTACTTTGATCTGGAACATGGCCTACAAAATATGCATCCTCAGAGGCAACAAAACTTGTGCCAAAGCACTTAGGGAAATATAAAACTAAGTTATAACAAAACAATGTGCATAAGCACTTGGAGGAATAAAAATCTAAGCTAATATGTACAAGGTGAGAATTTTCCCTTCTAGTAGCAAAGCTTTAGATGGATTCCATTAACTGGAATCTGCAGTTCTTCACCATCCAATGTAGACAATTAGAATGCATTGTTGTTCATAGCATTTTGTGACCATGTAGGGGCCACTCCAAATGGCATCTTTCTTTGAATGCCTTACTGGCTTTGCTCGGTCTGCATCCCATTTCAATACTAGATCTCCAACTTGGAAGGTTCTAGCTTTAGCTTTCCTATCAAAGCTTCTCTTGATCAAAGCTTGGTCCTTCTCCATTGTTTGGGCTGCATGCTCTCTAATTTCTTGGAGTTCCATTAGTTATGCATATCTAACCTCCATGGGTTCAAACTCCAACAATTCCAATTGCTTCATGAGTTCCAATGTTGGCAACTCAAGTGACATGGGCAAGACTACCTCTTTCCCATAAACAAGTCATGAATGGAGAGTTACTTGTGGATCTTTTGGGAGTTATCCTATCAGCCCATAGAGCTGATTTGAGCTTAGTGTCCCAAGTCCTTTGATTTTCATCAAGATTCCTCTTGATGATCCTTAATAGATTCTTGTTGGTGGAATCAACTTGGCCATTACCTTGGGGGTAATAGTTTGATGAAGTTCTCAAATAAATTCCATTTCTGACAGCCCATTTAGTTACCTTTGATCTTATGAATACCAACACATTATCTGATATTATAGTGACAGGTGTACCAAATATGGTTGTTATCCCCTCATAGAATTCTAGAATGTTGGATTCATTTGCCTCTTTAAGTGCCACCACCTCAATCCATTTGGTGAAGTAGTCTGTTGCTGTTAGAATCCACTTATGCCCTTGGCTTGAGTTTGGATTAATGACTCCAATGAAGTCCAAACCCCATTGCATAAATGGCTGGTCAACTGAGATTGGGTGCAATGGAAGTGCTGCTAATCTTTCTTGTGCCTGTGAAGAATGCACAATTCTTGCACCTCTTGATCCACGCATAACAATCGCTAAACATTTTGGGCCAATAATAACCAGCCTTCATGATCTTGAGAGCTGTCACTCTTGGAGAAAAATTCCCCCCAACTGATCCACCATGGAACTCTTCTAACATTCTCTCAATTTGATTTGTCTCAATGCACCTCAGAAACACTCCATTGATATCCTTTTTGAACAAGACACCATCAGCAAGTGCATACAGAATGGCCTACAATTTGAAGTGTCTTCTTTTGGCTTTGTTCATCTTTGGAGGGCATATGCCTGTTTGTAAGAAGTGCATTATGTCTTAGTTCTAGCAAGGAGTGAGCATGCCACCATTTTCTTCTTGAACATCTATTTGTTCTTGGCTGTCTTGCAACACCAAAACAACACTCTTCTCTTTGCTTGCTTCAATTGATTGGCTCAAGGCCAATTGCTCACACAATCCCTTTCCTCAGACCAACTTGGTGACTTTGATCTCAATTTCATACTCCATGACATGAGTAATCCACCTTGCACGTTTTTCATTTAGATCTTTGTTGAGGAGGAAGTCTTTAACTCCCACATGAGAAACCAACAGTTGAACCTTGTTGTTTGAAACTAGATGCTTAAATTTATTCAAGCTCCTAATCACTACAAGAACATGCTTCTCAATGAAGGAATAGCTTACTTCATAG
This sequence comes from Taxus chinensis, assembly GCA_019776745.2. Classification (NCBI taxonomy): domain Eukaryota; kingdom Viridiplantae; phylum Streptophyta; class Pinopsida; order Cupressales; family Taxaceae; genus Taxus; species Taxus chinensis. Next base: position 104,549,462 of record CM034147.1, on the reverse strand, counting down.
TCCTCCAAACTTAGGCCAAAGAAGGTAATTGACTGCTCTACATTTTATTCGTTCTGCTGTACTAAAATTGCAGAAATTGTATCATCACCGCCAAATGCATAAAGGATGAAGTCTTTGGATAAATCTAGGTTAATGAGAGTTGGAGCTTATGAGATATCTTCTTTGATTACCTCAAAACTTACCTTACCTTCAGCTGTCCATTTGAATGCCATACTTTTCTTCAACATCATAGTTATTAGCTTGACAAGGGCTAAAAAGTTTAGAACAAACCTTTGAACAAAATTGATTCTTCCCAAGAAACTTTGAAGAGCCTTCTTATGCCGTGGAAATGGTAGTGCTCTTATTGCTTCAACCCTCTCTGGACCAATTTTTAACCCTTCTTTAGAAATAATGTGGCCCAAGATCTTTCCTTCATGAGCTAGGAAAATGCATTTTTTAGGATTTAAGGATACCCCAAATCTTCTACATCTTTGGAACACTTGTCTCAAATAAAAGAGATGATCTGCTGCATTTTTAGAAAATACAGTAATATCATCTAGGTATATCAGCACTATTTTTTTGATCAATCCCTTGAACACCATATTCATTTCCCTTTGGAAGGTAGCTCCAGCATTAGACAACCCAAATGGAATTTTTCTGTATGCATAGGTTACCCATTTGGTGGTGAAGGATGTTTTGAACTGATCATCTTCTTTTACCATGACCTGATTATACCCTGAATATCCATCTAGCAATGAAAACCTCTCGAAGCCAGTAACAACTTGAAAAATCTGCTCCATAGAAGGAAGTGGGTAGTGGTCCTTGAGGGATGCTCTATTCAAATCTCTAAAGTCTACACACAACCTAATCTCTCCACTCTTCTTTCTAACTGGAACCAAGTTTGCAACCCAACTTGAATGCTTGATGGGGAATATGATACTTGCCTCTATTAATTTATTTAATTCCTTTTTCATGAGAGGCTCAATGTGCGGGTTGACCGGTCTCTATTTTTGCCTGATGGGCTTGGCACTTGGATCTAGTTCAATTGTGTGTTGAGATAGCTTGGGATTTAAACCTCTCAAGTCTTCATAGCTCTAGAGAAAATACATCTGGGAACTCTTGAACAAGTTATATGAACTCATATCTTTCTTGCTCAGTTGCCACTTTACTAATTCGAAGTGACTTGCCCTCTCCAACTGAGATGGGTTATAAATCCTCTCCCTTGATTTAGATGTTTGCTTTCTCCTTCCTAAATTGATCATTAGGATTAAAAATAGACTCTAAAGTCACAAGTCCCTTTGGTAGTTTGTTGGTTCTCAATTGTACCACTTGATCACCATACTGTTGTTCTAAATTTTCCTTATTTTTGGCTGAGAACTCAGCCTCTTCTTACAAGAAATTGATAATTTGTTAGTCACTCTCAAACACTTGCCAACTTGCATCATTGTCTAGCACTCATGGCCTCACAATCACATGGATGTTTGGCTATATTTTACCTCTTTTGATACTCTCCACAACATCAAAACTTTGCTCCAACTGCTACAAGCCTATCAGCAGCTTGGTTTTCTTTCCTAGGGACAGAGTTGATGCCAAAGCCCTCAAAATCCTCAATGAGGTCCCAGACACTATTCTTATAACTCTTGAGCAAGTCATTCTTGGTAGCATGTTGTCCTTTAACTTGATTAACAATTAGTTCACTATCACCAAAGACTTGTAATTTTTAGATACCTCTCTTTCTTGACCAATACACTCCGTGTATCAAAGCTTCATATTTAGCGGTGTTGTTAGAACATGGAAACTGAAATCTAAAAGATGAATAATACTTAATTCCTTAAGGTGAAACAAACATAGCTCCCCCTCCTACACCTTGTCTACTTCTTGATCCATCAAAGAACAACTGTCATACCTCATTGTCATCTTTATGGTCTGGCTTGGTGATGCTAGGAATAGGTTGATTTTCTTTATGCATGTAATAGACTCCTAGTTTAGATTCCTCTATTTCCTTGTAGGGATCAAAAGCATGTACCTTGCTTGCCCATTCATCAAGAGTCAAATCTAGGATGTTTCCAACTTTGGTATCAACTTCATGTGTGCTTGGATAGTCCTCTTGATCAAATTTTGAATAGTTGGCATTGATTGGGCTTGGAGTATGAGGCTCAATGTGAAAGTTTGCAATAGGTTCAGACCTAATTGTAGCCTTAGCTCCATACCTTATCCTAAACAACATGTGTGACCAATCAGTAGATAAGTAGCCTCCAATTTTAGCTATGAAATCCCTTGACAAACATATAGCAAAAAGTGGTGGCAAATCTATCACTGACACATCTTGCAAAACAGTGACATTGGGGCATGCATGCAAAGTGAGGCTCAAATCCTTAATTACCACAACTATGGATATTATTTTCCAATCTAATTGTACCACCCCCTTGGATATGAATTCATATTGGAGGCCCAGCTGATCTGCTATTTTCTTGGGCATCACAGAACTACTTGCCCCAAAATCAATCATACAATTATATACTAGTTTGTCCCTAATGATCAATGAAACATAGAATGGAGGGGGCTTCAAAATTTTACCTCGTTGTCCTCTAAGATTTCCCTCAGGCTGAGTAGCATTTGTGAGTAATTTCTCTTACATATGAGCTTGCTGATTTGAGGTTGACCAGTTCTTCATGGCAGCTTGTAGTAGATCCCTTTGGCCTGGGATGGATAGTGCCTCCCACATAGATATGTTCAAATTTGTCTTCTTCATTTGCTCAATGATGATAAATGGGGTTGAAACATCCCTTTGTTTTCCTTTAACCTTCACATTCTTCTCTTGTACATAGGCTGCAAAAATTGCCATTTGAGTCGGTCTAGGAGGTGGCTTGGGCTATCCTTGCACATTTGGAATTGTATTTTTCTTGCCAACACCTTATGGAGCGATGAAAGGTTATGGATAACCTAGAGCTAATGACTACCCTTCACCAATATTCCTCTTCTTTTACCATGTGTTAACTGCTACACTCTAAGAAGGTGTTTGATTCATACCACAAAAATCTTCAGCCTGCCAATTCACAAGTGTAGTCTCATTTGGAATTGTATCTTGTTGAGATGTCCCTTGTTATTGGTTTGTTTCTTGACTCACTTCACTCTCTATACTAGTTGCACTCACCATCAGAGCTTGGTTCAAAGCTCCATTGAAGCACATAGATTGGTTGTGAGGTTCACTACATGGGAAACACCAATCATACTCTTGAGCTACATTATTTTGCACTGGCACTAAGGCTTTAGAAGTAGATGCAACATTGGTGGTTGTCGACACTAAAATTTTCCTCCGTAATTTCTATTTCATTAATGTATGTATTAGGAATAGGATGTTGTTAAGTGTAATTAGTAATAGCGTCTAATAGAATATAATGGCGCTGCCAGTATGATGCCGCCAATAATGTATAGTACAGTAATAGTCAAAAGTACAATAGGAATGTTGTAGTAAAAAGTAAATATTTGTCGTAAGTGGTTCGGTAATGTTAAAATGTCAAAGTTGGGGTAAGTAGAGAATTAGGGTCTATATGATTAGGAATTAGAAATATTATATTGGTAATAAGGACAAGGAGTGAGGTCATAAATGTTTTGTGTATTTTATTTGTAAAAATTCTAAAAATGTGGAACCCATGTGAAATGATAAGGTTTATCTTATCTTAAAAGATAAGCTTACATGTACAGATAAGAGTTAAGGTATGGAATATGATTCGTCAGAGTAGATTTCTTATCCTATCTTAGAGATAATATGGATAAGCCTGGAAGTTCTATAAATAGAGAGGCCACCCCCCTCATTTAGCATAGAACGAAGTAGTGAGAAATATTGTATGAGTAAGTGTGTAAAGGAAGCCATCATTTTGAAGGTGTGTTAAAGAATCCATTAAGAGGTGTAATTGTGAAGTTTCTCCCATAATATTGGTGGAAGGAAAGTGAAGTCGGTAACACTTGAAGTACCTCATGGGTGGGATTGTAACAATTTCATGTCAATATTATAATTTACTCTAATATTTCAGATTTATTATCATTCCTTCTTATCATAGTCTATGGTATTCGTATGTTATGTTTGTTATGTTTCCATATTACATCCACCAAACTAAAGGCTGTGCATTAGTTAATAATCATAGCATGAGGAGTTCCTGGTGAAGAATTATCATAGTGCCAGATTGTTGTTGACAGGTTATAGAGATGGAATGGTCTATTAGCAGGAGGCCTTACTTGATTTTGATTTGCAGCTAGATTGGGTGGCCTATTAGGCTGATATGGTTATCTATTAGGTTGGGTTTGAGACAGATAAGAAGGCCTAAAACTTTGACTTTGTTGTCTCTTGAGTGTAACTAGCTCATTGCCTAAATTTTGTAATTGTTTCATAACTTCTTGAAGCTCATTTGAGGCACTATAGGATGAAGTAGAAGTTTCATTTGAACTCTGATTTCTAGGAGTGGGAATAGGAGCTAAAGTAGGTGCTTGACTATTACTTGGGCTTCCCAACTCTTTATATAAGGGCATAGGAGGCCAAGGCTCAAGTTTACCAGCTTGGATCATACAATTCTCAGCCCTAATGGTGATGTTATAAGCTACAGGTATAGTTGCACCTCCCATGGATTAGATTAACATAGAAATGTCATAATTTAAAGCCTTGAGAGAGTATAAGAAAGCACCTTTAGTTGTTGGCCTCACTGTCACTGGGATTCTATCCCATGTCCTTTGAAATCTGAAATTGAAGTCTGTTAGCTGCTCATTAGGATCTCTCTTGATAGTTGTCAGTTGCTCCAATAGAGACAAGTTATCCCCCTTTTCTCTAAACTAGTTATGGAGAGCTATGCACAACTGGTTCCGATTTTTAATAAAGCCTGCCTCAAGGCTCCTGAACCATTTAAAGGCTTTACCTTTGAATGAATATGTCATAAATTTGATAGTAATTTTCATCTCAACAATCTCATGGATTTCATAAACATTAGCAATGTCTTTGACATGATCACCATGAATGGTTTTATTTTCCCTAGTAAATTATGGGATGTTCTTCAATGCTACAATTGGAACTGGGTTTTTTGCATTGAGAGAAAGTGGACTACTACCAGTAAAGTTAATATAAGGATTGGGTTATGCCATTATGATTGGCCTGAGAACCCTTGTTGATTAGGTGAAAGGTCTACCACGTGGAGGAGTTGATAGAGTTCTATTTGGTGGAGATGGAGACCTTTGAATCCTTCTTCCCCTTTCTCTTCTTTCTGGGGATAATTGTAGGTACTCAGACAATCCCTCTTCTTTGGCCCTTGACCTTTTTTAGATTCTTCTCATGAATCTTCAGACCTGGACTGCTGAAACCAGTTGATTCTATCATTTTAGAGTTGTCAAATGTGTAAATCAGGGCTCTTTTCAAGAAAGGAACTTACAACAAATACACATAAACATTTTTGTAATGAAGACAAAGACCTCTAAGGTCCCACCCTGCATGCCAAAAATTTTAGTGTAAATCTACAGCACCCCCTAAATGACCTTCAGATCTGTAGTTTAGAATTGGGTCATTTAGTGTGATTGCACAACATTGACTTTTCTCCAAGGTGTGGGACCTTACAAGGTGAGAAAACTCTCTAGATTGAAGATATTTCTTACTCCTTTGTTTAGGTGTATGCATGAATTTGTAGAGGTTTAATACTAAATCCCACTCTAAATTTCAAGGAGACAGAGATAGAGGATGCAAAAAAAAGGAAATAAAACTAAGTAAAAATGGTGATACACCAATGGAATGATGAACTTATAGCTTGAAAATAAACACAAATCATATAAATGTAACACCAAGCATACAAAGATTGCCAGAATGCAATGAAAGACCAGAAAACAATAATAAACACATGAGAGGATTGGGGGAGCATTCACAAAACATGCATTACCATTTCCCAAATTTGATACAATGCATTACATTGGCAGAAAGGAAAAAACATGTCATAGGTTCCATGAAAGGTTTGAAACTCCTCAAATTCATGTGCCAAGGGGAAGGGGGGACGTTGATAGAAACAAAACATTCAACTCTTCGAAAAATGACCCCTATAGCATATAAAACCAAGAAAATCAAGTGGGAGATTGTAAGATTTCTGAAATCCACATTCAACCACTAATAGGAGTATTAAATTTGATTACAAATTGATGGATCGATAAAAAAACTCAAATCCCCATGTATTTTTCATCGCAGAGCAAGAACAGAAGTCAAACTCCATTAATTTTGGTGGTTGGGAGTGTTCCTATTTTTTTTCCTGTGCCAGAGCAATTTCTTCATTTTTTCCCATAAAAATATACCAAAAATCAAAATTTAATAGATTATTGTGTAGATAATTTCAATATCTTTCCAATGACACAAAAATCAAGAAAAATTGAGCTCTGACTCGAAAGATATGGCCCTCTAAAGATTTAGGGAAAAACTGGCAAAATTAGGGAAAAAATTCCACTGGGCTGACCTCCGCTGACACATGGCATACTCTGGTTACTCCTCGGGCTCAAACAATCATTTTACCCCTTCTTTGAATTTGGAAAATTTTCTAAAATTACTTCATGCCCCCACTTCTCTGGGACACATGTCACCACCTGGCTACTTGACGGGATTTCACTTCATTTTTAACCTTTGTGCCATTGACCACTTTGGAGAAAATTCCAAGATCCCTCTACTGCTTTGACCCCCGCCTCCTACAAGACACGTGGTGGCATTTTATTGCTTAGAGGGCTTTCACTTGGACTTTCCCCTTTGACGCCTTTGATCCATTCACCAAAAACCCAAAGTTATCCTGCCACTCCGACCTCTCGCATGCCACGTGGCACCTTCTCATCTCCTTGCGGGCTTTCGGGAAAAAATCTTCCCTTTGCGCCAATTAACCAAAGTGTCAAAACTGTAACTTCCCTCGACGCCTGCTGCTCCGCCATGACACGTGTCATCATCCTACTGGTTGTGGGACTTCCCAGGGAAAATTTCCCCAAAAAACTCCGTCAAGCCATAACTTGCAAAATACGAGTTAGGAGGATAATTTTACCTTTCTGGAAAGGTGAGAAAATTATCTATTTGATGAAGCCATACCTAGAAACTTTGAGTCCCTGAAAAGTGAAAAAATTCAACTGAGGCACAAAGAAGGAAAGAATGAAGGAAAGTTAGCCAAAATAAGCATAGGGCTTATTTTGGATAACAGGTGCTTCATCCTTCTTAGGGTTACATCGATCAAAATTTCACAAAAATTGGGACAGAGCTTCAAAATGAATTATGTAAACTTCTACAAGTGGTTTCATTTGAATACAACACTGAGAATACCATTATCTCTTTATATTAAGCCTCTATGTGAGTACCTACTAAAAATAGTAAGTCTGAGAAAATTGTGCATCCATACTCCTCATTCCATTCCCATGTGATCAAGACACTCAAAATTGGCTACATTTGAAAAAATGGCAACAAATTCACTAAATGGGACCATAATGGTGGATATTACAAAAATATTAAGTGGGTAAAAGAAGCTAATATTGGTCACATATCAGTCCTTCTCTCATCCAATAATGGTCCTGGAATTCACAGAACTCTCTCATTCAAATTTCAAGAAAATCCTTACACTTCCCAATGTGGTGAGCACAAAATGCCAAAATTAGAAAATGCCAATATTGATCCTGGAAGATTTAGTTCATTTCAAGTGTAATGCATGACAAGAAGGTGGGTGGAATTTTTTTTGGTCCCATTCTCCATTCCCCACTCCGAACTCAGGAGGATTTTGTCATTTTCTTCGATCATCATCAGTATTCCTACAGTGGAAAAATCATGATCATGGCCAAGCAAACAAAGTATATTCAATTTCTCTCATGTGAAGGATTGATCATGAAGTTTTGATAGTGTCTCAATGATCAGAAGAATTTTCTCAGTGAGGGGATTCATATTTCAATATTCTCAATGATCTTCTTCTCAAGTTTTCATCATCCTTCTTCTCAGTGTATCCAAGTAGTGTGCAAAAGTACATCATTTCAAAGAGTTTTCAAAAGGGTCAAAGTGTTCAAAGGTATCCAGATGAGTAACCTTCATCAATGGAGCATAGTAACATTATGGAGGGTCATCATTTATTATATTGTCATCTTTAAATGTCCTCAAGGTGGTAGAATCGTCATGGTTTCATTGTGCAAGCAATTGTTTCAAGGTCTCATTCATATGCATGATTGGTCAAGGAGTGGCAGCTTCTCATGATTTTTTCAAGTGTGTGAGGACATCCTTCATCACCTACAATGGTTTATTGATCAATTACTTCTCACTTCTTCACCCAATGTACTTGATGGGCTATAATCATTGAACATTCAAAATGAGGTTTCTTATGTTGAAAAAGAGTTCAAGGTTGTGAGTGTTCACCATTTAGGAGGAGGATTCTTTGATCATAGAGGGCTAGAGTTCTTCATTCTGATTTCATAACTGCATCGAGGCATTCAATTGGATCATCACAAGGAGTGGATTTTCTTCTCCTCCCTTTTCCTTCTCTCTCCTTTCTAATTCTTCATTGAGCATAATTATTGTATTTTTTCCTATTCACTTAAGTGACATAAATGGGTAAGTGCACCAAGTTGGAGGTTGAAAAGTGAACAAAAACCTACTTTTTGGCCATTTTGGTCATAACATGCTCATGTTATGGCTCGGTCACATTATAACATGACAGGGGAAAACCAAGGTCACTTGATAACACAAGTGCGTTAGTTCTTAGATTTACTAAGCCATAACAGGTTCACATTTTGACTGTCATAAAACACAATCAAAACCCGAGAGCAATTCATTGTGAAAACAAAAAAACTAAAGGAGAGAAAAACATGATTGACGAATAACACAAACGTATTTTGTATATATTTTTGGATCAACACCCCGTGGCACCTCAAATAGATGGTGGAGGTAAGCTCAGAAGGTTGATTATTCTTTATCTTAGGTTTTTTCTTTATTAATCTTATTTTTTATAGTTGTTGATTTATTATTTATTTTCATGTTTAGATGTTTCTATACCTTTAATTCAATCCCTTGAATCACCCATAGACCAAGATGAAGAAGAAAACATCCTTGAAACACCCCCTTATATAGCAAGACCCCCTCCTAACACGTAACAACAAATTTTGGGGGAGAATGAAAATAAAAAAGTGCAAATTAAGGGTTTAATATAAATCTTAAGAAACCCTAATGCCACAAATCCACATCGTCAAAACCTATCCACATCATTAGGATCATTATTATCTAATATCTACAATGTGTGGTTAGACAAATAAACACGTGGGAGAGTTTTGAAACCAACTGTCGTGATTTTTATGCACATAAGTTCAAAAGATAAATTGTGTGTACTGTTTACATATCCTAAAAATAATGCACTATTACAATTGGATTACAAAATATTCCCCATCCACTAGCGTAATAATGAGGGGATAAAAAATAATTTTTGTGATAAGTGGTGGATGGTTTTTGACCAACCACCTTGTAACAATTTTGAGTTGCCATAGTATTTCTTGAGGAAACTTTATTGTGAGTTTGTCCTCAATGAAATAACTAACTATTTGTAAACACAAAATCATGCACTTTGGGTAATTATCTAGTCTCAATCACATACTACTATTCATGTGTTTCCTAAGTAAGAAAAGTATTAATTAACCCATGTCTTTGACCACTTTTCTTTGTTTTATGTTTCTTCTTTCATTTTTGCTCTCTTACTTGTTTAGTCTATCTTTTCACCTTTTGGCATTTTTCATCTTGGACACCAGCACCTAGCTAGGATGTTGTCGCCAGGTGCCCTCGTCCCCTCTCAATGACCCTATTCTATTTGTACTTTACTCACACTTTTGGTTCCTTTATATCTGTTTGAGCATCTTATCTTTTTGGTAGCCAACATTTTCGGGGCTAATTATGAAATTCAAGCAAGGGAATCATATAAATATAAAGTTATGTGATCATAATAAGAGACCAAGCACTAAGCATCTACTATCTCCACCTAAGGTTACATTCATCAAAGGCATTTATAGCTCAATTTGCATCCATCTAGCTCCATCACAAGGGAAAAATTTTGGTTCATCTACATCACACTTTAAAGGAGGGGAGTCTATTGTTTCCATGCACACATTATTTACATTCTACATATAGTTACTTACTCATTACTCATAAAGTGATACTGGTACAAGAGCAACCTAGGGCATAATTTTGCACACATAGAGAGAGAACTACATTGGTTATGAGATGTTGTCCAGTGCTAAGTTACAATTCCATCATTTTTACAGTTGAGGAAGGTCCAACCCCTTCATTTGTATCTTTCTTTTTTAGGGTTTGATGCTTTGTTTTTGGTTTTACATGTGATTCATTCATTCCAAATTTATAGAGACATTCAGAAGAATTTAGTGACATAAACACAAAAAAAATTAAACAAGTTTGAACCTCTTGCAACACCTCAGAGGAGGTTTTTAGAGCATCTACGTAGACTAAGGCGCTCAAAACCTAGACCAAGACACCCATGGGCACCCCTATCCTTCTTTGGGTGCCCATATCCTTCTCTAGGCACCCCAGTCTAGTCAAATCTACCATATTTACACTTTTATAGGCTTTTGTGCAATGGTCCTCTATCTTTATCTCAGCGGTGTATTTTTGCAACCATTCAAAATCACCCCATTTCCCTCCAAATCATCTCTAAAGGATTTTTAAGCTTGTCCTAGCCTATTAATTAATCTTATTTGATTAATTAAAGCACCCCTAACTCCCATGAGTTGCTAATCACTTTTTAATTTCTCTAATGAAGATTATCTCTTCTAAATCTACTTTATCCTTTATCCCACATGCATTAGTTTTCAAGCTTCTCTCAAATAGGAAATCTATATAAAGGAATCTCATATATTCTTTCACACCTACACCATACTTTTACTAGTATTTCATATAAGACATATGATAAGAGCCTTCTCCATTATTTTGGAATAATTAATTCATCTTGTGCATCCATTCTACCATTGTTGAGTAGAAATGAAGATCTAAGTATGGCCTTGTAGCCATTTCTTGGTGAGATCCTTCCCTCTCTTTGAAGATCAACACAAATTTGATTACTCGTGATCTAAAGAGTCTCATGTTTAGAAGTAATAAAACATTAAAAGAGTAGGAATGGTTAGCATTAGGTGATTTAATTCATGTTTATGCTAGATAGCTAATTTCCCTTAATCTCTTATGATGATTTTCATGGTAGATTTAGGTTTTCTTTGAGACTACTAGGTGTTAGTTTCTTTCAATTAGCTTAGAAAATTTAGCATGTGCACATTTGGCACTCCGGTGGGACATACACCATTTTCCTTTCCATCCATTTTCACATTTTGTAGATAAGTTTCAATTTCAGATTTTAACCCTCCTTTTAGAATAGTTTAGATAAATATGGTGTTTCTTGACTAGATTAGTTGAGTTTGCCTTGTTTTATTACTCTTTGTAGGAATGAAGGAGGTGAGGTATTGCCAAAATTGAATCAAATTGACAAATATTTGAGCTTTTTTGACATTTTTCTTGTCAAATCTCATGTTTTTGTGCTTGCACAAGTGCCTTGCACTAGCGGAAAGAACCCTTGCGCTACCGCTTTGAAGTTTTTGCTATTGCTGAAACCCTTGCACTACCACTCTCAAGTTTTCTCTAGTGACTGGTAGGCATGTGTTACCACTAAACTAAAAAAAATTTACTCTGTGTAAGGCTTCCACTAATACACTACAGGCTTTTGATACTACACTATATGTTTGTGTAAGTGACTCTATTCCTACACTAGCGGAACAATATTCTATGTTTTTGTCTTAGACCTATGTTTTTGTAACTACTATAGTCATTTTTATACCCTTAGACTAGTAGTCTAATCCCATGCGCATTGGCCTATCACCCAGCAGGTGCTGGGTGCTCACCTAAGGCATGCGCAGGCACCTAGTCTCTCCTTTATGTGAGTCTTATGAGAATGCATCATCTTATGATAGGTATTCAAGTGCAAGTGAATAGAAAAGAACCATGCATCATTCTCATAACCTAGGATGAGTTGTCATCTCATTGCATCCAGAAAAGAAAAATACCATCAGCATATGGAAATGATTCATACACAAAGGAAATGCATAAATATTATACTCATGAATGCATATATGATTCAAATCAGAGCCTTATATTCATATTAACATGTTTACTAACCACATTACATCCCTCAAAGTCATAAAAACCCATCATATAACAATCCAGAGCCAAGTCATACATCAGGACTACACTGTGTTCATCACATTACAAAGATGAATACAAACCCATCCCTCTAAGTGTGTCGTCACTCCTATATTTTTTCTAATCCCAGCCCATAGAATTCTCCATTATATTGTGTTGGTCTGAAAATCTGTCGCCTGGACAGATCTATGGATAGACGAGCCAACAGTGTGCAGGGCTTAGCCCCTCTTTGAGTCAGCAAAGCGAAACTAGTTTATTGCTATTCTACCAGCAGGAATCTATGCAAGTCTCATAGATTCTGCCTTCGGGGGTTTGGGATCTCATCCCAGTAGAGTGTTTCAGGCTGTGAAAAGAAAGGAATGAAAGAGGGAAAAGAGAAAGAACAGATCCGAAGGAAGAAAAGAAATGAATTCCAAAGCAGAAAGGTCAGAAGATTTATGTTTTTGGGTTGGTAGTAAACAGAGCCAAACCTACTTACATAAATAAACAAAGCAATACTGATGAGCAAATGACAGAAAAGTAGATATGAATCCAACAGATTAAACACATACAGATCTAACGTAAGGAAGATCCAATGCATAACACAGCTATTGAGCACAAATTCTTAATATTTGTATTACTGTTTTCTTCTGTTACAAGAAATCTCAAAGTCTTTCTCTCCTCACTTCTATTTTCATCTAAAAAATGTTCACCCCGAATACACCAAGTATTCCAGTATTTATAGAAGAGAGGAGAAGGAAAGCAAAAAAGGAGCCAACAAATATTTACAAAGATATTTACAAAATATCTAAAAGTCATGTTGACTTTTGACAACTTGATGGATGACATCATCCCATGATGCAACATGGATGATGTCATCATTTGTGCCAACACAATTTATACATTTCAACAAGAAAGTCGGAGAATAGAGAGAAGAAGAAGAAGAGGAAGAAGAAGAAGAAGCAGCTACTCATCATCGTCATCCTGCGGCTGAAAGGGGGTTGCCTGCTTTTGATGCTGCTCAGGAGATGATATGTGGAACTGAGCGCGGTATTCCAAAAACTTGTTAATCATGGGCCCAAATTGATCCTGTGATGGATCCTTGTGCCGTTCGCTGATTGCTTCGCAAGTCTCCCGCTCGCTTATGAGCTTTTCTGGGAGTTTAGAATAATCTTTCTCCGCCTCGATGAGGAACCCGATGAAGTCCCTACAGGCCAGCAGGTTGTTGATAGATTCAGTGTCAAACGTGACTTCTGGCCCCGTTCCTTGAGAAGCGATCTCCTTGAAGATCTGAATAGTTTCATCAGCTGATCTCATGGTAAAGGAAGGAGTGAGCAGCCCTGGAGACATGTTAAGAACAATTCACTCCATTTGATGCATCGCATCCAGGGCCTCTTCCTTCACCTTGTCTATCTTTTCCAGAACAAATTCCAGCTGATCTATCCGATAGTCCAAAGTGGACATGGTTTTGTTGAGGGCCCTTGGATGGCCGAAAACTCCAAACTTGACCAGATCCTTGACTGAACAGTCGAACATTTGTTGAAAGGTCTCATGTTGGAGTCTAGCATGATCTAGCTCTTCTGATATGGGACCCGCTAATGCTTGGAGTTCCTTGTTCACCTTTTTGATGTTTAGATATGAATTGACATACTCGGCGATCACTCTTTCACTGTCCTTGAGGATCTGGCTCCTCCAAGCAGAAACGGCCATACCCTGCTCGCCGATCTTTGAATATTCATTGATTTTCTCCTGGCTGAGAAGCTCAGAAGTCTCAGCGGCAGTCGTGGGAGGTGCACTACCCATCTTCTGTAAGGCTTGAAGCAGATATTTGTTCTGCTCCTTCAGTAGCCTTTTCTCTTCTTTTATTTCCTGAAGCTTTTGACAAAGGGCATCAACCGCGGAAAGAGCTTCCCCCTGGAGACTTTCAGAAGATGTCCCCATTGTGACTTGGGTCACAGTAAAATCTGCCGGAGATAGATCTTTTTTCTCCTTGAGGGGATCAGGGTATGCTATTTCCATAATTCTCTCACCCGCAGCACTTTGAGAGAAGCGTGTTACAGGGTTTTACTTCTTTGCCCCTTTGGCCAGAATCACTGAAAAGTCCATCGGAGCGATGGAAAATTTCCTCTTTTGTTGGCTCAGCTGATGAGAGATCCAGGCTGGTCCCATAGAAGAAGGACCAGAGACAGAGGAGGAGGGAACAACAGTAGAAGAGGGGGAAAATGTGGAGACAGGCAGCGGTGGCATTGAAAGCATAGCCGAAGAAGTGTCCACGGGAGGAAGGGAAACTGCAACTGTAGAAGACAAAGGAAGGGAAGGGAGCCCGGAAATGAGGGAAGAAAAGGAAGAAGATAAATTAGCGAGGGAGGAGAAGATAGACGAAGAGGCAGGGGAAAGAGTAGAAGAAGGGGCGGAGGACACGACCAAAGGGGTGGTCGTTTGAGTCACTCGAGGAGGGGAAGAAAGAGAAGAAGAAGGGACAGAAGGGACCTCTATGGTTGTAGCAATGCCGACATCCTGAGTGGATGGGCGTATGGGACTATCCTCCACTGCTTCTTTCTCTAGCGAATCCAGGGTTATTACCTGTTCTGGTGCTGTGGAAGGAGGACTTCCAGGGGCTTCTTCCTGAATGGTGTTAGGTTCACCTTCTGCACCTTTGCCTTTTAGCTGCTTCTTGGACCTTGGAGGTGCATTTCCCAATGCGGAGGTTGTGAAATCTACCCCGAGGTAGATCAGCCCGTTCATCGCGGCACCAGTGCTCTATTCTGCGCATAGTCTCCTTGACCCTCTCCTCGATTGTTTGAGGAGCTTTGCTTCTGCCAATGGCCGGGAAGGGCCAATCATCCCCTTCCGTGTCATTATACACCTTGTCTACTTCATCTTCCGTAGTTTGGAAGCCTTTGGGGACAATGGCCACTCCGTATTAGATAATTTCTATCAATGCTAAGCGAGAATGATCCTTTCTTCTGAGTTCCACCTCGTGGATGACGTCAATGTAAATATCCTCAATTTGAGGGACATGGATCGGATCATGCTTAGCCCTTGGTAGGCAGCTCCTTGGGTCAAAGGTAGGCCTGGCTAGGAAGTCATGTTTCAAATTGAGCAACTCCAGATCTGTGAACATTTCCTTTGCCTTGTGATGGGAGGAGCATGTGTACCGGCCCACTGTGAGGGGGAAAGGAGTTCCGCCCTTCTTTCTTTTGAGGCATTTCTCATGGTATGTGACCAGCTGCCTTGATAACTCTAGTAGAATCAGCTTAGGTCCAGCATACCTCGGTAGCCTGGTTGGCTCGCCCAAGAAGTTGACCGCCCTCAGATAGGTAAATGTGGGAAACTGGGTGAACAGGGCCCCCCACTTCTCCATGGTTGACACAATGTTTTTGGTCGTGCGACCATGAGTTAGATTTGGCCTTAACAGGCAAATGATGTGATAGAAGAAAGCATCATTAATTTTGGCGAATTGAGGGATGCTATTCTCCAACCTTAGTTCTGGATAATATTCATATATTTTGACCTGAGGCCAAATTCCACTTCGGTTTAGCCCTGGATAATCCCTTTCCGACGCTGCAGCGTAGACTACGTAGGAGTTCATATGGAACACTCCCATTGTGGTGAATTGTTGTAGCTGCTCGGAGATGGTGCTGCTTATTATTTCTCCCCAGCAAAAGTGCTGCTCAGGCACATTCTTATTCATTGTTTCCAAGTACCTCAGCATCCATTTATGGAAGTAGTGGGCGTCAGAAAGCCCGAAGACCCTGCTCAGGAAAGTAATAGTATCGCTGAGCTCTTCTGAGAAGTCACTGCGGTGGATGATTTGGGGCCACCGGGTTACCACCTTCTTGTTTTTCAAGTAGAATTTGTTCATTAGTTGCATGCATTGGTCTTCGTTGTCTTCCCAGGCCTTGATACACTCTTCTTGGCTGACGGCCACAAAGTGCCGGTGGTGAGGGATGCCGAGCATTATCTCAAAATGACGGGCAGTGAGGTTTATGATTACCTCGCCCTTGCTGTTTTCGACACATCTTGTGTCCTTGTTGTAAGACTATGCAATCACCATCATGAATTCATTGTTGACGGCACTGATGGGGATTCCTCTAGCGAAATGCAGGGCACTGCCTATTAATTTGTCCATCCACGGACTTCTTGTAACCTTCTGAGTCCTAACCCAGAATTCTTCCATGTCAATGTGACCCAATTCTGAGTCTCTGACATCCATACTGCATTCAGCCTGTGATTCGGGCATCCTGACCCTTTGATATTTGTACTTCATCTCTTCCTCTGTAAGCTTAGCCTTTCCTCTTGGTTTGGTGGGTCTCTTGCTGGATGTAGACATATGTTCTTTTGAATTCAGTTGTTGTTCTGCATGAAGAAGAAGCAAGACCCAATCCAAAAAGGTCGAAGTAGCCATTTGATCTTCCATTGGAATGTTATCAGAAGAAAGAGTTAGAGATTTTAAGGCTCAGGGCGCAGGGCGCATGAAAAATGCAACTTGCAGGCTAAATAGACAAGGCGCACAGAAAAGAGGTGCTGCAGAGGTTAAATTGGCACCAAAGGCGCATGGCGCATGGATACTGCATATTTCATTTGATATAGGGTGCATGAGAAGCGCGCGTTACATTGGGACAGGATGCACCCAAGGGAATATGGCGCGGTGCACGAAAAACTCACACAACATGGTGTTATTGCAATTAGGGATGCGCCTGCGCCTTTATAGCTTCATACTTAGCGCGGAAAAAACTTTTGTTGCATGGAAGCTGGGTGCGCCATGGGCGCATGGAAAAAGGATACAACATGGATGGATGGTGCGCCATTGGGGCACAGTTTCAGCACTTGTAGCACGCGAAAAAGGCGTGCCTTGAGGGCGCATGAGCTCATGATGCAGCAGGCCGAAAGGGTGCGCCATTGGCGTGGATTTTGCATTTGTAACAGGGCGGGTAGATGCGCCATGGGGGCACAACTATTCTTAGTGTTGCAGGGGTTACAGATGCGCCAAGGAGAAAAATAGAAAACTAAACTCTTAAAGGGGGTTTTACATGATTCTTAGATTTCTTCTCCTCTCTCTTTTTTTAACATGCTCAGTGGGCAAACGAAACGGTTAAAACCAAGAGGATTATAACCATGGTTTCAAGAAAATGACCTTCTCCAGTAGATCTGGAAAGAGGAAGGATAGCATGGGGGGCAGACAGCAAACGGAGGAGGCTAAGCCAATCACATTTATATAAACAACCACCCAACAAGCAAGAACCAAACCAGGAACTGAAAGCACAAAACGCACAAGAGAGAAATAACACCTCTTACCTGGATATATAGCAAAAGTTGCAACGGGTCCATAGGATGATGAAAACGACGGAGCAGAGGCTGACAAGTTCAGAACGATCACGTGCTCAACAAAAGTGAAAATGACATTTGGGCGCGCAAACCATATATATATATAAAAACTGGACATAAATGCGCCAACCACTTTTTCAAAGGCGCATGAGATTTGTTGTCGACACGGGAAGGGATGCACCCTTTGGCGCATCAAAGCATCTGCCAACATGAGGTAAAGCGCACCCTTGGCGCACCAAATCTATTGTCGACATGGGATTATGTGCGCCCTTTGGCGCACCAAAGAGTGGCGCAACACAAGTTGTATCAACACAAGCGCATGTGCCTTGGCACACGCAAAAGAGACTCAACATCCTTTGGCGCATCGAAAGATGTGTTAACATGGAAAACCATGCACCAAAGGCTTTTAAGGGGGCGCATCAAAGGCTAGTGTTACAATGATATTTCATGCGCCCAGCCAAAAGAGGCTCAGAAAGACTAAGTTCGAAAACTAGATTTCCTGGGAAGGGATTTTACAACGTTTCGAATGCGAGGGATCCCTAACGAGGGATCGAAACAAAATTTTCCATATGGTTATCGGTAAAATTGTCCTTGTCAATTTTACGGGATAATATATTGTTACAGAGCCCTGCCTCTCTTCCACCAGTATACCACACTAATCACTCTCTATCTTTTGTGTTTATACACATACCCATCACCCTTTCTACCATTCACACACCTCAATATATAGCTTTCTTGCCTCCACCGCCATGCCTTCTGAGGTAACAAATTGGCTATCAAGTGTCCAAGTGGTCCTCTAATGAAGCATGCCTCCTCTGATCTGAGCTCTCCACTATGTGCAATGATGCTCTTCTGGAACCTTCCATCACATGCATGGAATATTCTCTTCTTATATCCTACAATTATCAAGCTAGCACCTTATCCACTCTGCATGTTATAAGGGTCACACTTTTCTCGTGTGTTTCTTGGGACGCCGAATATGGCTAAGTCAAAAACTTGTCTTGACTTGCACGATCACATTATGTGTTCTAGAAAACCCTACTAAAACCATTCCTTATGTAAATTCAACCCTTGCATCATTATCCAACTATATCTCATGCACCCACATGCCTCCTTGTACTTGGCCAATATTTTGGGGCCCAACAACTACCCTTATGCCAGTGGAACATTGTTCTATGTTTTTATCTCAGACCTACATTTTTGCAACTACTCCTGCACTGGCGCCTTTATCTATGCATTACTGCTAAAATTCATGTGTTACTGCTATACATGCTTACGTTAGCAATCTGTGTCAATTTTTGGCTCAGTTTTTGAGGTTTCTAGATTCTAATTTTTGATGTTTGTTGTTGTTTGACAAGTTTTCTAAATCTTTTTTACATGTTTTTATGTTTTTAATCATATTTCTAACATGTTTTCAAAATTTAATGAATGTGATGTTTCTATGATTTTTTAAGTTAGTCTAAAGTTTGTGTATGCTCTTCTCTTGCACATTTGGTTGATCTTGAGAAATAAAAGTAGCTTTAGTCTTCATTTTTCTAACATTTGGTTAATTTTGAGGAACTTAATCTTTTCATTTTAGCTTAAAGGAATGAATAATTTATTAAGAATTATTTAAAGTTTATTTGATTTAAATATTTCCTTCACATTTATCTAGTTGAATCAAATTATTGTATATGTTCTTCTCTTGCATCCTTAGATGATCTTGAGAATCAAAAACGACTTTGATTCACTTTTTATAGGAAACTACTAAATATTTTGTGTGTGGGACCTAACACTTGTAAAATATTTGGGATCTAAAAAACTCTAATTACATGTGTGTTATAGGTTGCCAATGGTGTGTTAAACCATGCTCTTAATTCAATATAAAAAAACACACCAATTCATTCAAAACATTGTATTTGCAAATTTGGTTAAGAGTTGAAACACATACACTTTAAAATGTGGGAAGTATCTAGTTATGAATATTACCGTAGTAGCCCCAAAGTAGTCCATACATTAAGAGAACTAGTGGACGAAATGGGAAATTCCCTGCTACCCACTTGATTAGTTGAAAACCCTTGTGATAAAATCTTCATGTTACCCATATGAGGCCCCATTCATTAATTTTACTATGGGGTAATGGTCCATTATCTAGTTCATTATATAGTTTTACCTCTTCTAGGAAAGAATTGGCAAGTTTATGAACAAAATCCTAGGAAAACATTTGGCATTGGGTCCAACTTGACTTTATCCATCGTGTACCAAAGAGCTCTCACAAAGAAAAAAAATCTTCATATTCAAAACCTTGTTAGTCGAACAAGGGGAGAGTTCATTGAATTTTACGACATGTTATTCATCATGAAACTTACAAGGCATCTATCTATTCTAGTTTATACGTCATCATAAGACAAGGAAAAACTTTGCCAAAGTTATGCTAAGTATTTTTCATCACCACTTTGTCTACTCCTTTGTTTTCTTATTTCCCGTTTGGGACAAAAGAAAGCATATATACGTAGTACCACCAGAAATAATCGTGTCCACCACTTTTGTATTCTACTCACTTGACTAGGTTGCAATGTCATAATGTGAGTGTTGAAAGTGTGTTGGTACATCTTCATGTTTTGGTGGGCCCTTGTCTTGATACCCACATCAAGACTCTTTCATTGTAGCTGGGTTGTCTCATCATTGACTTCCTCTTGATTTGTTACGCTACTCGCATCGTATTAATACAGTTTTGATACTTGCATCTTGTTTCCTTTATGAAAATTTATTTGAGTCTCTAAGTTGTATTGTTATGTTTCTCACATAACTATAAACTTATTAATATACTTATACCTTGTTTTTATTCAAACATTGCCTTGATTTTTGAAAATTGTTGTCGTTACGTTGTGTTTTTATGCAAAATTACAATAGGGAAATTGGCAATTTTCCAACATGACAACAATACCCCTATACAAAAATTTTCATGTTCTCTCCTTCTAAGATACCCTGGGTCTTCCCAGTCATTCTAATGACCTTCCGATTCATGTTAACTCATTCCCTTAGGTGAGTTATGAAATTCAATTCAACCCCCTAAGTAATTTTAGGAGTTCATTGAAAAATGCAAATTTTAGGCAATTATGGGAAGGGTTATCACTGGCCTTCCTAGGACTAGAGAAACCCCATGGAGTGGAACAGAAAATTAGAAAAAGAAACGGAGGTGAATCAAATGCCTAATAACATTATTGATTTGATTTAGGAATATTCAGGAAGGATCCATAAAATTTAGGATAGTTTCACTAAAATTAGGGTTCACATGCTTAGGTAGTGCACAGGCCAAAACATCTTATGAGCTTTTGAATATGATTTTAGGAGCTTCATATGGAGTTAGGAGAAAAAAAACATATTCGGAAACATAATTCCAATCCCTATAATATGGTGAAATTATTTTTTTCACAACACTTTGGTGCAATGGGTCTCCAAGCAGTTTTTCTCATGGACAGGTGGAGTATCAAATCAAAACTCCACTTTTTTAGGGATAAAATAGAGGAATAAAATCCTAATTCCATAACCATTGGATTCAAAATTCTATTTCCATTAAATATCATATAAAATTTTATCAAAATATTCCATCGGGAGCTCAATTTATCACCGTTTCAATTTATCCTCTTGGAGCGAGTTCAAGAGTTAGTCAAATTTTGGAAGGACACGTGTCAACTTCAGGAGCTTGGTAGGATTTTGTGTCCCTCAATGTTAGGGACATCAAAATTCATGAAAAGTATCATATCCCCCATAATCCCTTTGTACCCTCATGCAACCTTCAAGATCGCCAGTTCATCCCCCAAGTGCTTGCGCGAGCTCAAATACTTCACCGTTGGATCATCGCCACATGTCATCTCCTGGCATGCCATGCAAACTGATTTCCCTCATGTCCCTTTGATTTTAGTGATATCAAGGTTGGAAAAAATTTCTCAGCCCCTAAGGAGACTTCTGGTCACCCATGTGACTAGATTTCAGCCACTCAGTGCTTTAAAGTTGTTTTTTTGGCTTTAATCCCTTGTTGTCGGATCTCTACCATATGTCAAGCTGAGGTGCTATCAACACCAATCTGGCACTATGATAATTCTTCACCAGGAACTCCTTATGCTATGATTATTAACTAATGCACAACTTTTAGTTTGGTGGATGTAATCTGGAAACACAACAGCAAACATAACACAAGAATACCATAGACTATGATAAGAAGGAATGATAATAAATCTGAAATATCAGAGTAAATTATAATATTAACATGAAATTATTACAATCTCACCCATGAGGTACTTCAAGTCTTACTGAATTCACTTTCCTTCCACCAATACTATGGGAGAAACTTCACAATTACACCTCTTAATGGCTTCTTAAACACACCTTCAAAATGATGGCTTCCTTTACACACTTACTCATACAATATTTCTCATTATTTCCTTCTATGCTAAATGAGGGGGGTGGCCTCTCTATTTATAGAACTTCCAGGCTTATCCATCTTATCTCTAAGATAGGATAAGAAATCTACTCGGACGAATCATATTCCATACCTTAACTCTTATATGTACATGTAAGCTTATCTTTTAAGATAAGATAAACCTTATCATTTCACATGGGTTTCACATTTTTAGACTTTTTACAAATAAAATACACAAAATATTTATGACCTCACTCCTTGTCCTTATTACCAATATAATATTTCTAATTCCATATTATGTAGACCCTACTTCTCTACTTACCCCAACTTTGACATTTTAACATTACCGGACCACTTACGACAAATATTTACTTTTTACCACAACATTCCTATTGTACTTTTAACTATTACCGTACTATACATTATTTGCGGTGTCGTACTACCAGCGCCGTTATCTTCTATCAGATGCTACTAATAATTACACTTAACAACATCCTATTCCTAATACGTACATTAATGAAATAGAAATTACGGAGAAAAATTTTAGTGTCAACATCTTACCCCTTCCTAGCTTCTACTCCATCCTCGGAGTAGACTATTATGGTGCTTGGAAAATCTTCAACTTGTCATGGTTGACCCATTTTGTAACGGGAGTGCCATCCAATTCCTCCAGTCAATACGTACCATTTTCATGCATAGCTACTATTTTGTAGGGCCCCATCCATTTTGGAAGAAATTTTCTCTGTCTTCTTTTTTTTGTATCTGGAATCATATACTAGAACCAAGTCATTCACATAAAATGGAGAACAACGGATCTTTTGATCAAAGTATTCCTTCTGCTTCATTTCTTCTTATAGCTTGTATCCTTTGCTATTTCCCTCATTTCCTCTAGCAAATAAATATGTACCAACCTTTCTTTTACTGAATCACTTTCATCCATCCTTTCATTTTTCATAACTCTCACAGTGGGAATATCAAACTCAATAGGAAGAACTGGATCAATGCCATAAGCCAACTGAAATGGGGAGTATCTTGTTGTTGACTTTGATGTTACCCTATATGCCCACAATGCTACATGAATCCTTTTATCCCACTTATTTACCTGCAAGGCTACATCTTTTGCTAGAATTTGACACAACACAAAATTTGTTCATTCCACCTGTCCATTTTTGCTTGGCTTGTATGTTGTTGCCTTCCTGTGCTTAATAGAAAAATTATTGACTAGGGCTTCTACCACCTCATTAATGAAGTAGCTTCCTTGATCTGTTACAATTCCTAATGGGCATCCAAATCTAGTGACAATGCGTTCATATATAAACCTTACCACTTCATCCATAGAAGTTGTTTTCAATGGCCTAGCTTCAACCCACTTGGTTAAATAATATGTGGCAACTACAATATACTTATTTTGGCATGGGGTAGTTGGAATTGGACCTACAATGTCTATTCCCCACTTTTCAAAGGGACCAAGTGGAAGAATAGGGCATAATGGAGCTGATGAAGTCTTACGGTTACCATGTGTTTGACAAATATCACATATCTTACAATAATTATAACAATCTCTAAAAAGAGTGGGTCAGTGATAACCTACATCCAAGATCCTTCTTGTTGTAAGTTGTCCAGAGAAGTGCCCTCCACATGTACCATTGTGGAATTATTCTATCAGCTCCTTCCCTTGATTATGTCCAACTTCCCTCTTGTACTGTCCATCAGGTCCTATTCAAAATAATACTCCATGCAGAATAGAAAATGGACGACTGACTTGAGTAATCTTCCTCTTATTCTTTGTATTGGCACCATCAGGAAACTTGAATTCATTCAGATAATTCCAAATATCTATGTATTCACTAGGGATTGTGTCAAGGGATAACAATGCTACATCTGGGAAATCATAGGCTCGAGAGAGTGCATCTGCATTGACATGCTTCTTTCCTGGCCTATTTATAATATCAAATTCAAATTCTTGTAGAAAAATTATCCATCTTGCTATCCTCCCTGATGGGTTAGGCTTATTTACAATATATTTTAGAGCCTGATGATCTGTTACAACTATAAATTTCTGCCCTAGCAAGTAATTTCTAAACTTTTTTATAGCAAAAATGATAGCTAGAGCCTCTCTTTTTTTATAGTATAATTTACCTAAACACTACTCATTTGTCTGCTAACAAAGTAAACTGGATGATCATTCCCATTTTCATCCTTTTGGCTCAGAGTAATTCCTAGTGCTGCATCTGAGGCATCAGTATACACAATGAATGGCTTGATCCAATCTGGATTCTTTAAAATAGGTGAAGACACCAGAGCTTCCTTCAGTTGTTCAAAAGCTTCATGTGCCTTATTTCGTGGTTCATAAGTAACATCCTTCTTCAAGAACTGGGTTAGTGGCTATGTAATTTTTGAGAAATTCTTGATGAATCTTCTATAGTAACCCACATGGGCTAAAACTAATCACAACTTACTTCTATTCATAGGAAATGGTAACTCTTTGATTTTTAAAACTTTTTCAGGATCAGTACCAATACCATCTCTTGATACAGCATGCCCTAACAAAATGCCTTTAGAACATCCAAAGACACACTTTGTAGGGTTTAGTGAGGCTTGTTCTTCATCTAACCTTTGAAATGTTGTCTCCATCTAGTGCAGGTGGTCCATCTTGCTCCCATAGATGCAAAAATCATCCAGAAATACTTTGATGAAGTTCCCAATGTAGGGTTCAAACACCCTATTCATCAAACGTTGGAACGTTGCTGGAGCATTGCATGACCCAAAAGGCATAACTCTATAAGAAAACATTCCCCAACGAGTGGTGAACATGGTCTTCAGCTGATCTTTCTCCGCTATACGGACTTGGTTGTATCTGCTATATCCATCAGCAAAACTATAACACTCCTGGCTAGCTACTTTGTCCAAGATCTGATCTGAGAATGGAAGAGGGTAATGATCCTTCTTTTTTGCCTTATTGAGCTTCCTTCTTTTTGCCTTATTGAGAATGGAAGAGGGTAATGATCCTTCTTTTTTATTGAGATTACAATGGGAGAAACCCATTCTGAATTCTCCACAGCAAATATGAATCTTGCATCAAGCAACTTATCTATTTGTTCTTTTACATTCTTGGAAAAATTAGGATTCATTCTATATGGCATTTTCTTTATGGGCTTAGCACCATCTACCAGCTCAATAGAATGTTCTACCCAACTTACTTGATAGAGTTCCTTGTAATCAAAAGTGAATATGTGTATGTACCTTCGAAAGAGCTGGAGGTAGGATTCTTTCTCACTCTCCATCACAGCATCACCAATCTTTAATTTTTGGAGAAGATCATCAATTTCTTCTTCAGATAATTTTATGGGGTCATGAGTCGGTGTGACTGGAAGGATATCCATGACCAAAACATCAACATCACTTTCTTCATCTTCGGTGTCCACTTCACTGGTACTGGAGTAATCAGAGGATGTCCAATCATCAGTTTCATCACTTGAATCCACAGGTTCTGCCTTATGATGCCAAGGGATCACGTTTATCTTCACCCTCTCTCTACCATGTCTAAGTGTCATGAAGCCTTCATTCCAGTATTTTATTGCATGAACTCTCCTTAGCCATGGCCTTCCCAACAACATTGGGTACACAACAATACCATTTTTCATCACTTGAAATTCTACCACACATATAACACCCATAACAGATATTACCACATTTGAAACTACACCTTCTGGTTTAGTTTTTCCCTTATTTAATTACCTTAACATAAGTGTTGAGGGGCGATCAATTTTTAAACCCAACATATTCATTACAGACTTGGTCATTACATTAACTGCAGCACCTCCATCAACTAAGACATCATGAATTGAAATACCATTACATAATACCTCAGCTTGTGGAGCGTAGAGATCTGCCTCTGTCTCTAAAATAGGGACCTCAACCTCCTTCCTTCATCTAGCATTGAGTCCACTTCGCAACTCCCGCCTCTTCTCAGAATACATAGCCAAGAGTTGACCATATGTAATATTTGCAGGCCTTTTGGATAGATCTTCTAAGATGAAGTATGGTCCTTGTCCCTATGAAATCAGAAAATCCTGCACACCTAACTTTCTTCTCCTATGTTTCTTACTAGTTTCTCCTTTCATTTTCTTTGGATCATTTCCATCTTGATTATCTTTTTCTTTCTTTCTTTTTGTTACAAACACATCTACTTCATTATTTATGCTCTTATCTACTACATCAAAAGAATTCACAGGTGCTTTTCCTTTATCATTATCTCTTGTACCAGATGTAGAAGCTCTATCTTGATAATTATACTTATAATCACCCTTTTTATAATAACCATAACATACAACTTCATAAATATTTCTTTTTGGACCTCTATCTCCTCCTTGAGAACTAAATTTTTTTCCTTGAAGAATATTAATAGTTAACTAACCCATCTTCTTGAGTAGATATTCATACTCAGTAGATGTACTAGGAGAAAGATTTGTGCTCACCGAGAGTGGTTGTGGATTCTGAACCAAAGGTGTTGGTGTAGGCACTACTTTAGCAACAATTTCTTTGGGCTCCTCTTTCACGCTTTCTTCTTGCCTTCTTGCAATCTCCTTTGCTTATTCAATGGTAGCTGGGTGGTCATACTTCACTTGTTTTCTGATCTCTGGCTTCATCCCAAGAATGAAATGCTTACAGAGGAGATTATCCACGCCATTCATCAACCCATCTGTTAATCCTTCCTTCCGGATCTGGGCATCGAGCTTCCTCCTTAGCTCTAGAACACGAGCATGATAATCCCTTATCTTCTCCTTCTCTCCTTGAGATAGCTTTGTGATATCGATCATAAGATCTGCATATTTCTGTTGTTCACCAAATTCTTCAAGAAAACTTTCAGTTAATAAATCCCGTGAGTTTTTCACATTATCACCTAGTGTTTTAGACCACCTAAGCGCTAAACCATCCAAAAAGGTAGGAAAAAATTCAGTCCATTGTTCCCTTCTTATAAGGCCATTACAAATACAAGATCGTTTAAACTCTTGAATGAAAGAGCAAGCATCTTCATTAGATTGGGCTGAAAAAATAGGAATCTTCCCCATTTTCAAAAGTAACCACAGTGAAATACCAACCCCCAAGTACAATCAACAAGAATTATGTGCACAAATAATTGGAATCACTATAATAGAAAGTAGAAATGACCACAATCAACTATGGTAAAACTTGACTTACTGCGGTAAAAACTAACTTTACTGTGGTAAACACTATTCATAGTAAAAAGTGAAGCTACTGCGGTAAATACTATTCATGGTGAAAAGTGACTTTACTATGGTAAATACTATTCATAGCAAAAAGTGACTTTACCATGGTAACTACTATACACAGTAAAAACAAGGTTACCCTCCAAATGATTTTTTACCACGTGGGAATATCTCTCTAGAAAATCCACCAACGAGGAATGGTCCCGGCAATGGAACCAAAATGTCAACACCAATCTAGCACTATGATAATTCTTCACTGGGAACTCCTCACGCTATGATTATTAACTAATGCACAACCTTTAGTTTGGTGGATGTAATCTGGAAACACAACAACAAACATAACACAAGAATACCATAGACTATGATAAGAAGGAATGATAATAAATCTGAAATATCATAGTAAATTATAATATTAACATGAAATTGTTACAATCTCACCCATGAGGTACTTCAAGTCTTACTGACTTCACTTTCCTTCCACCAATACTATGGGAGAAGCTTCATAATTACACCTCTTAATGGCTTCTTTAACACACCTTCAAAATGATGGCTTCCTTTACACACTCATACAATATTTCTCACTACTTCCTTCTATGTTAAATGAGGGGGGTGGCATCTATATTTATAGAGCTTCTGGGCTTATCCATCTTATCTCTAAGATAGGATAAGAAATCTACTCTGACGAATCATATTCCATACCTTAACTCTTATCTGTACATGTAAGCTTATCTTTTAAGATAAGATAAACCTTATCATTTCACATGGGTTCCACATTTTTAGACTTTTTACAAATAAAATACACAAAATATTTATGACCTCACTCCTTGTCCTTATTACCAATATAATATTTCTAATTCCTAATCATGTAGACCCTACTTCTCTACTTACCCCAACTTTGACATTTTAACATTATCAGACCACTTACGACAAATATTTACTTTTTACCACAACATTCCTATTGTAATTTTGACTATTACCATACTATACATTATTGGTGGCATCGTACTGGCAGCGCCGTTATCTTCTATCGGACGCTACTACTAATTACACTTAACAACATCCTATTCCTAATACATACATTAATGAAATAGAAATTATGGAGGAAAATTTTAGTTTCGACAGCACGCTTTGAAAATTGATGTCCCTTGCATCCCTTTGAGGTGAGGGATGTCAGGGAAATGAAAATTTTCCTAGCTCAAACTTAAAAATTTGAAAAAATTTCTAACTATTTTTCTCTCTTTGTTGCTTCTTGGTGTTTTTCACTGCCAAAAGAAAAATTGCAGAGAACACCTCAGTCCACCATTGTTGCTCCAAACCAGCTCCACCATGGCAACCAAACCTTCCACTCTATGAATATGAATATTTTTCAAAAAAAATATTGATAAAAAGAGCCAAAGGAATGAAGAACAAGAGAGAAGAGTGAAGGAATTCCTTAGAAATATTATCGTGAGACAAAGATTCAAACATATCCTACAAGCCAATGCACAAAACGAAGAACCATCTATTGCTAAGTCCTCCACTCTTGAAGGCCATTAAAAAATCACCTTAAAACCTCCCATTCATAGAAAGGAATGCTCACAATGAAGAAATTTCACTTCCGGCTCCATGAAGAACAAATTTCAATTTCCCATCAAACTAGCAACCGAATGAAAGAGAAATTTCTCCAATGAGACAAGAAGCAAAAACCTATCACAATGGAGTTGATTTCATTGTGAAAGGAGAAAAAACAAGACCTTAAAATATCAAGATCCATTAATGGCTGCCATGACATAGTAGTGGAAAAAATCACCGAGCTACCTCTCCAATTCTCAGGGTTCTAGTGGGTGAAATCACACAAAACTTGGAGGGAATGATCATTGAAAAATCTAGTTTTGCGTGAACTAGTTTTTGCGCCATGAAGTCCCTATTTTTTAGAGATATGGAGTACTAATTTTTCATCAGATTTATGCCCTGTCACATGAAAAACAACTGTGAAAAAAGGAAGCAAGCTACCTCTTCACTTCTCAGGGTTCTAGTGGGCAAAATAGTGCTAAAATTGGAGGGAATTATCATTGAAAAATCTAGTTTCACATAAACTAGTTTTCATGCCTTGAAGTACCTATTTGTATTCATATTTTTATACCCTTAGACCAATATTCTAATCCCATGTGTGTCATCCTATCACTCAATGGGTGTTGGGTGCCCACCCGAGGCACTCATGGGTGTCGATTTTCTCCTTTATGTGAGTCTCGTGAGAATGCATCATCTTTTGAAAGATAATCAAATGCAGAAGGACAAAAAACAACTATACAACAATCTAAGAATCTATAACAAGTTGTTATCTCATTATATCCAAAAAGATAAATAGCAAACAGTGTATGGAAATGGTTCATGCAGACAAGAAATGCGTAAGTATTATACTCCTTAACACATATATGATTTATAACAAAGCCTTATATTCATATTAAAAGATTCAATAGCCACATTACATTCCATGAAACCATTATAGACCTTCATATTACAATGTAGAGCCAATTCATGCATCAGAAATACACTATGTTCATCACATTACAAAAATGAATGCAGACCCATCCTTCTAAATGCGCCATGATTCCTGTATTCTCCTAATCCCTAACCCCTAGAACCCTTCATTATATTTCTACAGAGCTTCACCTCTCTTCAACTCCATCCTTTTCTTCTATTGAGTGCTTGTATTTATAACCTTAGTAACCATCGCCATGCCTTTCTGAAGTTATAGATTGGTTGTCGAATGTCAAAGTGCTCCTCCATGAGAGCATGCCTTTTTAGATCCGATCTCTCCATTATTTACAATGATGTCTTCTAGAACCTTTCATCGCATGCTTAGATTATTCCCTTTTTGATCCCACAGTCACCAGGTAAGCACCTTATCCACAAGGGTCATGCTTTTCTCATGTGTTTCCTGGGACACTGAATGTGGCTAAGTTGAAAACCCACCTTGCCTTGCACATGTGCACCATGTGTTCTGCAAAACCCTACTATAACCCTTCCCTATGCACCTTCAACTCTGTACACCCTTCTTCAACTAGGTCCCATGCACCGACATGCCTTATCATCCTTAGCCAATATTCTAGGGCCCAACATCACCCCACACTAATCCTATTCTCCGTCCTCAAAAACACTTTCTTCAATGAATCAAAGAATGAATGGGCTCTTATAAATGGTTGGAATGGAAGAATAAAGAAATGAAGAAATGGGGGAAAGAATGAAAGAATGGGGAATTTTTCTGTTACTGGAGGATGAGAGGGAAATCCTTCCCTAATTTTGCTTCTAACTTTCCCCAAGCATTAACCTCGTTCTTAGCTTGCTGACAGAGGTCACCCACCAGGGTGCTTTCCTCCTCAAATCTTAGCCCTTCTCCCTTGGCGCTCATTTTCTCCATTATCCACTCTATTTTTTTCCCCAAATCCTTGAGTGTGTCCATCCTCCAAGTGATTTAGGGGTATAATTCTTTCAGTCGGTTCTTAATTGAGCCCCATAAGGTCTTAATGGCCTCTGATTTCCTTTTCCACTTTGGCTAGGATTTTGTCTCGCTCAGCCCTGTTCCCCTTATTATTTTCTTATAACTCTTTGATTTCTTCTTCATGGGTGGAAACCAAGATACTTTCCATTCTATCCCTATCCATGCAATTATCATAGGAAAACTCAGCAACTTGCACAGTGGCTTTTACATCAATGAGGATCTTGTTGTACTGAGCAACAATTTCTACAACCTTTATCTTATCCTCTTTTTCTTGGCACACCAACACATTTTATGTGGATTTTAAGGCAAGTGGCCACCTTTCCATAGTGAGTATGTGGGTTAAGTCCTCTAGGCACTATAATTTTGATCCATATTTTTACGCAGGTGGTGTTAAGTCTAGATGCTTCAAGATAATGGCATTTTTGATCATTTCTATTTTCTTGTATGCCTCGCACACCCTTGCCTTCTCATCTTTTAACTCACACCTTAACTAAGCACTTATTATCTCCTCTTGCTTCAAGTCCTTTCTTTTCTTAAGGAGGTCCCCCTCCTTCTTCTACATCTCTTCCTCTAGGAACTTCACCTTATCATTTCTTTAAAAGATTATGGCTTCAACCTCAACTGAAACTTTGTTGAGTGAGTTGCATATTTTCTCATCTAATCATTATTGAGAATTCACCAAGCAGTTTATTCCTTTTGTTTTTGGAACCTTCATCAATTTTCCTTGGATTATTTCAAATTTAGGCTCATCAATGTGGAACTCAAATTCCCATGTTAGCATTTTCCTCATCCGAGGGTATGCACCTTCCTCATCAAATGAAACCATGGCCAAGAGTTTCCATTGGTATGGTGCTCTGAAAGTGCGTGCGCAACTCATTGTTTAGATCATCGATGTATCCCATTCCCTGACCTTGTGCTACTTTTGTTCTCTTCCTCCATATGTGTGTGGCCCTTTGAAATCTTACAGCTAAATTGGGATCCCCCCCATGCTATCATATTTGTTTCCTACATTTTCCTCCTCAACTTCCTTCAGTAGCTCATTCGTGTTGCGTTCTACCTCTTATTCCACCATCTTATTGATAATTCCCACCACTTCTCTCTTTACAGCCTCTTCTATTTGTTTCTTTGTGAGGCTTAGGATCCTTTGATTTTTGTATTTACTTCTTTGCTCATCCCCTTGCCTTGAGCCTCAGCTTATTCTTCATCATTCTTCTCCTTATCCTCTTTGTTATAATCCTCATCCCCTTATTCCTCAAAATCATGCACCTCATAGATTAGATGGTCTTCACCTCCTTCAAGCTCATCATCATCATCCTTGTCACCGATGTAGGCATCTAGAGTATCTATTTCTTATGAGTCTACCTCATCCATCACCTTCTGCTTCTTCCTCACTGGGGATTCCAATGCAAGATATTCTTCTTTTTCTTTCTCCTTAACAGGTGATCTCCTCATTGGTGATTCCTTATGGGTGAGGTGTTCTTCATGCTCTGGCACCTCTTCTTCTAGGGTCTTTTCCTTTACATGAGACTTATTTCTCCATGTATAACTACTAGGCTTCACATTTTCTTGTAGCGTGCCCAGTGATTGTGTGGTTTGAACACTTTTTGCCTTCTTCTCCTGCACCTCTTCTCATTATATCTTCCTTGGCATGACCTTATTCCTTCTTGTAGGGTATTCAAGAATGGAGACATAATTCTCCAAGTTCCCTTTTCAAATTTTGGCCTTACGCGTAGATATACCCTTGTTGTGGTCCTCACTACAATCATCAGCGTTAAAGGCTTCATCATTTGTACTTCGTGGGAGACATATTTCTCCACATATGTGAGCTTCTTTGGGTAGATGAGCTTCCGATAAAACTCGCAATGGTATAGATCTACCTCAATAAGGTTTAACCTTAGTCTCTTGGCCTCCTTGAACCAATTGACTCTAGCTTGGAAGTATTGCACGGTGAAGGAGAAGGGTAGCTTACACCATGGACTCATAGTGCCATCTGTCAATATAAATCTGCCAATGCATAAGTGTTGGTATACTGAAATTTTTGCCTCTTCATCCACAAGCATTGGTAACTACTCTAGGATACTCCTTTCTACTCCAAATACATCACATGTTTTCTTGTACCACTTTTCCAAGCGTGCATTGTGATCAGCTGGCATGGTTTCATAAGTGTACTTCACAAACCTTTTTGCGGGTGAGGGATCCTCTTCTGGATACTCCCAAACAAACATTTCTGGCCCATCGGGAACTCCAATATCTAAATATATAATGGTGAGGATAACACTACTGAATAATATGTTTTCTCCCTCCTGCATGCTGCTTATGATCTCATCCACAATGAAAGCAAACAAGTTATAGATTGTTCCTTTTGATATCTTTCAGAATGCATTTAGCCATGCCTTGTTCACTTGTGTCCATCATTTTTGATCATTGAGCTTGGTTACCAAGTGTGTGGCCATCCTCATAATAGGGTCTAGAATCTTGGTGATGTCAAAGTATCACGACCCCTTCTTGTAGTCATACATGGATACAGTCTCCTTAATAGCCTCCTTTTCACTTAGATCATCATCTATACTCTCTCCTTCACAAATAAGGCATGTCAACTTGGATATCAGTTGTGGTGTTATGCACATCTTACACCCCACAAAATAAAAGTGATCCTCATGCATGTGCAACATTAACCATTGATAAAGGCACTCAGGCTTTCCAAAGTAAGGCAACTCATACAGTTGCAATAATCTAGCCTTCTCCAATTTAACCTTCACCTCATCGTTGCAAATAGGCATTCTATTTGGTGTTCTCTTGTTAGTAACGCCATTTATTTCTTAGTTTTTCTCATTCGATGGTTATAATCACTCACGGCCATCTTTCCCAAGTGTGAATCCCACTCTTTTCCTAGTAATACCCCATCTAGGTACTACATTTCTGTGTACCATTCTTTATTGGAGCTCATGATGGTAGTTGTTTTCTTTCCTTTACCCTTGCCCTTTGTTTTCTTTGGTGAAACGGTTGGTTTCTTGGGTTCCATACTTTTTGTTTGGGCTAAACTTACAACTCCTTACCCTTGCTCTACTCTACTACTCTTCTCAATCCCAAAGCTCACTCTTATGAAGAAATCCTTCTTCCTTTGTGCCCTAGCTGCCAAACCCTAATTGGGAAATCCTTCCACAAGAGAGTGGACCACAAATAAATTTTCTTCACATCCATGTACTCCTTCCTTCTAGTTTACAAATTCAATTGACTCACACAATCAGATTTCTCATATTCTTCTTCCTTCACACAAATTTCTCTCTGGATGCCCTAGTTTACAAGATCTTCTTTCACTTCGTAATCACAAGGTAAAATAATGATGTTCCCAGCTTCATATT
Source organism: Taxus chinensis (assembly GCA_019776745.2). Lineage (NCBI taxonomy): Eukaryota > Viridiplantae > Streptophyta > Pinopsida > Cupressales > Taxaceae > Taxus > Taxus chinensis. The sequence goes on along the minus strand of CM034147.1, from coordinate 104,515,492 downwards.
TATAGCTTTTCATTATTTCTAGAATTAAATGATATATCACCTACCACCGTACTTAACACTAAATGTGGATTTTTCCTTAAAACTAACCTCAAGTGCTTTTACCCATGCACCTATTCCTATGCAAAAAACCCTTTATAGTTTTCTGGCGCACAAAAATACAATCTGACTGAAGACTCTTACGCATGCGTCTACAGTGCCGAAGTCACTTCTTTTGTACTTTACCTGATTTTTTCCCTCACCTTCCTCATGTTGTTCCTAAACTCTTCATCCTTTATATGTTGTCTCTGTTACAGCCTTGACACCATAATTTATCATCCACTATTTCTTCATGTTCTTTCTCAACCTTACGTGCTTCCTTCTATTGGGCCATTTAACTTGTATTGTAGGCTTATTCTTTGCATTACTTCACCCCACAATAAAATAGATGTGTGGTCCTCTGTGCATACACAACCTTGGAAAAAAAATAATGTGGTTATCGGCGTACAAGGCACAAAGAGAAACAAAAATAAAGGAACAAGCAACAAGAAAGGGAAACACAAGAAAATAAAAACCATAAAGGGAAATTTTAAGCTAATTGGCTACACTACCTTATTACAAACATCAAGAAGACTTATTTATAATAGGGATTCAACCTACTCCCATTGAAATGATGTGGTGATCTCATCCCATCCAGCACTTGTAACTGGAAATAACCTGAATCAAGAATGTATGAGGTGATGTAGGGTCCCAACCAATGGACTTTCAACTTCCCAAGATGGCACAGATACTTGGAATCATACAACAACACCATCTACCCAACCTCAAACTTCTTGTTCTTGATATGATGATCATGCCATGCCTTTTATCTTGATTGTTGTCATATGACTCCATCTAGCAAGTGATTTCCTTTCATCTAACTGTATCAACTTCTCAATCCTTTCTTCCAGTGCTTTCTCATCAGCTAACCCTCCTACGTGTGCTATACACAATGATGGTAACATGAATTCAACTGGAAAAATAGCCTCTGCGCCAAACACCAATTGAAATGGTGTGGCCTTATCCAACCTCTTGTAGGTTTTCATGTATGCCCATAGAATGGTTGATACTTTGTCATTCCAATATTTCTTCCAACGTTAGAGATAGTAGTCAATGTGTGACTTAGTATCTTTTTGAATGCCTCAATAGTTCCATTTTCTTAAGAGTGATAAGGGGTAGTCTTGTGATGGGCCACCATAAAAAATTTTAACATAATCCTAATAGTTTCATTGAGAAAGTGTGTACCTTTATTAATTTTTAAACTTAAAGGATGACTATACATGTCGATTATGTTCTCCCATAAAAATCTAGTAGATGTCGTTACAGTGCAATCCTTTATAGGTGTTGCCTCTACCCACCATGTTAAGTAATCAGTGCAAGTAATGATATAATGTGAACCAGTCCTTCACACAGCTAGTGAAATTGGCCCTACAAATTCAATTTCCCACTTTTCAAATGGTTCAGTGTTGGCTATTGGTCACAAGGGCATTTCATCCCTCTTTCTAGGTTTTCTAAGGCACTAGCAATGGTCACAGGCCTTACAAAACTCAATACAATCCTTGTAGATGGTTTCCCACCAAAGCCCTACCAATAAAATTTTCTGCATTGTAGCATTTCCTACATAGTGTCCTCCTACAATCCCACCATCTGCTTCCTCCATAATTTTCACATGCTCATGCTCCAATATGCATCGGCACAGAACCTCATCATGACCCAACTCAGTGGCAAAATTTTTCTTTCTCTGGTCTTCCTTTGTAATCCTGACTTGGTGATACCCTGAGAGCCCATCCATGAAAGAGTAGACTTCATGCCTGGCTACTCCCTCCAAAATTTCTTTAGTAAAGGGGGTTAGAAAGGAGTTGATGACAAATACCACATTTAAATCCTTATAGTCAACATAGATCCTTATCCTCCCATCCTTCTTGATGTTGATAATCATTGGGTTGATCTATTATGATTCTTCCACTACCTCAATTATACCAGATGCTATCATCTTGTCTATTTATTCCTTTACCCACATGCGTAAATTTGAATTCATCTAATAAGGCCTCTTCAAGATTGGACACCCACCTTCCTTCAACTTGATTTACATCTCCCCCAGGGAATGGTGGATGCCTTTGAGTTCATGATACCCACAAGGGAATAAATCCTGGAACTCATGTAATAGATCAATGACCTTTGAAACTTCTATTTCAGACCAATAGTCCCTGGTGATAGCTTCCTTCAGGTCTATTTTTGTCCCAATGTTAACCTTCTTTGTTTTCAAGGGCTCATGGTAGGCATGTGCTCACTCATCAGTGTTATTTATGACTTTGCACGTACCTTCTGAATGGTTAACATCCAAAGTTTCCATCTCTTCATCATTTACTACATAGACCATTTTTCCTTTTTCTTTTTCCATGCATGCACGCTCAAGCTATACTTCCTCTTATTCCTCTTCATTGAGGTGCGTCTCCAAATAAGATTCACCCAGTAATTCCAATAGAATATCCTCTTCCATAGCACTATCTCTCATCGTAAGTCACTTGATTACTTGCAACGCCCTATCCATTGATGGATTTTTACTCTTATACTCTAAAGCTTGAATGAGATCAGCCACCAAATCCTACCAATTACCTATTTGACGACACATCTCCGAATGAATATATCATACATGCACATAGCCTTATAAGGTGGAATACAACTTATGCACCCATAACAAATTTGGTAACGCTTCTCTCCTTCCCATTCAAGCCTTCTCGCATGCTTGGATATGAAATGAGGCAATCTCTTTGTCATGGTAGTCTCCTATGACCATTGACATGTTGCTTCTAGAGAACCATACAGAAATGGTAGTGCCCACTTCCCTTTGGCACATTTTATTACTGATGATACTGTAGACTATATGACAGACATTTTAATAGTTTTGATTTAGTATGGCGTTAGATGTCAGATCCTAGATTATTGTTGAATCTGATTATATATAATGCATGGTGATTATTAGAGACACTCACATGTGGATGATGATATACTATTGACATGGATGTTTAATGGAAGTTATTGGGACATGTGATTTTGGAGATTATGAGTAAACCTAGAATGATGATGATATAGTTGTCGATATAAATTGTAAATGATTTCGTTGATTACCTTGGTGATTGTTGTGATTCATATGTATAGATGATTTTGTGATTTTGTTATATATTCATTTTGGACGTTCTGATATGGCCACGAGGCTGACGTAGGTATTTGTGTTTTACAAGTTTAAAATATCACAACAAACATCGGGGGATTGGAGACTAACCAAAGTGAAATTCTAGGTGAATTTGACAAGGTCACCATGGCAACTTGTTTTGTGTGTGTATTGTATTTTGTTAGAGATTCCCATGGGGGGATCATCTTTATATGTGACCATGGGTTTGTGTAATTTATAAATGTGTTTCTTTTATTTATTGTTGTATGTATTTTATTTGTAATGTGTTCTCTTCTTTTAATAAATTAATTGTGATAGATTAATGTGAGGAGATCATATGTTTAAAATTTAAATAAATTAAATTGGGATATGGGAAAATAATTATTAGAGTTGTTGGCTGTTGTATTTAATTTATAAGTGATGTGTAATTGTGTAAGAGCTTGTGTAAGGTTGTTTTTGGAGTAAGAAATACTTCACCTCCATGGGAATTTGAATTTGTCCTTGGGGCAGTTTTTGGAGGCTTTTGGGACAAGTAAAACTTGTCCCATGCCTCTAAATTTAATTCACCAACCATACTAATGGTTGGAGATGTGATTTTTGACTTGTATAATTAATTTTATTCATCATGTTGCTTGTTTTGGATTGCACTCTCTTATTTTTTATTTAATTTGTTGTCCCTTGAGGTGTGGGCTCTTTTGAGTGTGCAAGTAACTTGTCATTTTTCACCCACCTCTTTATTGAGCCTTGGAGTTTGGAGTTTTTCTTGGGTGTTTGAATGTGAGGATGTATGATGTGGCATCCTACATGGATCCACATCATCCTCTTCTTTCCCTCTTCTATATATTTCAAACTCTCTTCTTGTTTTGGGGTTGTTAAACCTTTTTGTATTCTTCCTTGGGGCCACATTTTCTTATGGGAGCTCTTGCTTTTGAAGGAATTTTTGGAGGAAGCCTTTCATTCTTGGGAGATTTTTATTTTGGACTATGTTTGGCATTTGTAGCTTGTTGTTTGGAGACCAAATAACCATGCAGAGGTAGGAATTTAACTCTCTTTTATTTCTATTATTTTCTTATTGTGTTGTTTGGAAAATGTGTGCTTTGTTTTATTTGTTGGCTAGTTAGGTAGACTGCCTTAGGGAAGGTGTAGGAGAAGGCTATGGGGAATCCATGTGGGGGGGGATAAGGAAATGCCATTGGCATCAGATTTTTATTGAGGGAGCTTGGGGTTGGGATCCACCATGGAAAAGAAATAGCTTGTATTTCTTACATTGTGGGCGGCATAAGGAAATCTGTGGGGGGCATAAAGAGGGATTTGTGGGGGCATAAGGAAATGTGTGTGATGAATTATTTGGCAAATTGTTTTTGGTGGATGCCCAATTCCCAATTGGGAGGCATAAGAAGCTTCCCCCATAGGCCTTGCTCCTTTGGCTTGCAAGATCAAGCCTGAGTTCTATTTTAAAATGTTTTTAAATGCAGTTGTGAACTACTATTTTTTTGTGTTGCATTGTGTTTCAAATAGAAATGTGTATGTGAAATAATGTTGTGTTGTGGAAGCTAGTTATTTCCATGGTTGAATTACACATTTGATTGTAATTTGGTTGGGGCTTGGGGGCCAATGATGAAGGAAGGATTCTCCTTTCATTGGATGTCTTGGTTGGGTGGAGAGTGTTTCCTTTCCCCCTCTTTTGTTGTGATCAACTTCGAGAAAAAAAAAAGAACAAGAAAATGAGCATGTTGCTGTCTTGGACCAAAAGAAATGTACAGTTTGACAGTCCCTTCTTGTGAGCAAGTTTATTGTATTCCTTCCCACTTGAAGTGGATGATTTGTATAATTATTGTAATGAGAAGTTGCTTGTACTGATGAGGAAAGTTTGAAATTGAAATGTGAAATGTAAAGAGTTATAATCTCTTCTCTATTTTGAAGAAGGAATGTGGAAGACTGTTGTATATTTTGTAAACTGTATTTGAAACCAAATGAAAATTCTGTTAATTTTATTCAAGGAATGAAAGAATGCAAAGATGTTTCTCTTTTAAAATTCAATAAGGAATTTCAAGTTCATCTCTTATTCACATTGTTGTAAATGAAATTGGAATATAAAATGGTGATTGAATTACTATTGTGAATTAAAATCTTTGTTGGAAAGAAGAATGTGTAGGAAGGAAGTATATTGTTTTTACATCCTTGAAATTATATTAAAATTGAAATAAAAACTTGTAATTTAACTTGGAAATGTATTTTTTAGAATCAAATAAATGTAATGGATTAGTTTAGGAAGTAAATACTATACCTATATGATAAAAACTAATAAATAACTCCTTCAATGAAACTGATCACTGGCATTGTGTATAATTTTGGAACTGGCAAAAGGAAAGCAATAAAATTATACAGTTCATACATGCACTTAGTAATTCACTTTAAAATTTTACAAATTAGTAAGCTAAGACATTAAGGAATTCAAAATGGACAAAAGAAACTTAAGAAGACAAAGTGTACATGGCAAATTTGAGTACAATCCTTTCCCTGGTCATGTTTCTGAAACTTGTTGGACAAAACTCAAACTTGAATCAATTGACAAAATTACATTTCTAAAACACATAAAACCCTTCCTAGAATGATCCTTCATGTCTGTTTGGCATGTTGAGTGAAGGAGGTAAACAAATTGAACAAATTTTATAAGTTAAAAATTACCAGTTTGCTAATTAAAATCCTGTAGATCCTTTTTGCAAAATGAACCCTTTAAAACTTATCAAAAATTAAAATTTATGCTTTTTGTGTAAAGAGGGCATCGAGATATTTCCAAAAACTCCTTGTTTACCCAAAACTGAGCTTTCTAGCTCAAGTTATGGCACTTTGAAGTTTTTGTGCCTTGGCGGGAGAATTTGCGAAAATTTTCCCTGGCAAGCCCGCAACCCAAAAATTTCCCGTCATTTTGGCCTTAGAAAAGTTTTTGGAAAAAATTTGGTTCAGGAAAATTTTTTCTTTTTCCTCCACCAACCCGTAGCCAATCAGAGGGTGCCACATGTCCTCTTGGAGCTATAGCGGAGGCACAGCTTCCTTTCAACACTTAGACCTTTTGAAACGTGCCATGTGGCACCTTGGGGATGGCAGTGGGGAGGGTGGACCCCTTATGTCTTTCAGTTTTTTTTCCTTTGGAAAATTGTGAAAGTTTCCCCCATGGCTCTATTTTTCTTCCCTGCCTTGGAATTTTATTCTTTCTTGGGCCCGCAGACCCATGCATCCCTTTTCCCTTTTCGTTCTCCCTTTGGCAAAATTCAGCAATCTTCTCCACCACTCCGCCAACCCCTCACCCCTTTCCCACTTTTCTCCAGGACTCGACACGTGTCCACTAGGGACCCATGGAGGTGCGGAAGAATTTTTTCCTTTGTGCCCGCGCGATGGAAAAATTCCCCAAGCTGCCCCACGACCCACCAACCCGTGGAAGGTGCTTTCCCCAACTCTTGACACGTGTCCCCTAGGGGAAAATTTGACCTAAAAACTCTACCTACTCATATCTTGAGTTTTGTAAGGATTTAGGAGGAATTATTTATATCACCGGAAAGGTGAGAAAATTTCCTATCCAATGGGAATGATTTAGGGAAATTTTGGAAGTGTTAAGTATGAGAAAAATCAATTTGAAACTCTGATCCTATTAGAGAGTTGGGTATGGGGCAAATTACTCCCTAACCTAACTGAAACTCCTAACCCTAAAATTTGAACCATGTGACCTTGATAATTGTTAATAAATGGAAATTATGTCCAGGGGAAATTGAATTATTCCAGAACCTATCAGTGGCAACTGTTGCATGACAACTTAGGGGAAGACACTCTCAATCAAGTTTTAGGAGTGGGTAAGTGAGACCTTGCTCTGTTGATTTTATTTGTGTTCGTTTTCTCACTGTAATTTAATTCTACTCATGTATTTGATCTGGTGGAGATTAAATACCTTGGGTATTTAATTATTTTGGGTCCCTTAACCCTAAGATTTAATCAGGGAATATTTAGCTAAAATGTCAATGTAATCAATAATTAAATTATTCCCTGGAGAGATTTGAGCTAGGGTGGACTTATTGCTCTTGTTGTTTTTTAATGTGGAATTAGTAATTATTAATGGGAAAAGTTATTAGTTGAATTTAATTGTCTTCAAGACTTTGTTCGTTAACTCCTAATAAAAAAAATTATACCATAATTTTCTAACTAAACCTAGGTTTTTCATGGGTCTCAAGTGGGTTGTTTTAACCGGGCCTAACAGAAAATGTGATTCTTACCTTGCGCCACTCTAAGAGGTTCTCTTGATGTGTATCCCACCAGTGTACTATAGTTCTATGTAAGTTACAACTGAGCATCCCCCTTCTCTCATCCTCATTCTTTCATTAATCTTTCATTTCCCGCAAGAAAATTTTAGGATATACTCCTCCAGAGTAACTTGGCAATTTTTTTCCTCATAGGTGCTTGACTAACCATGCCTTTATCACCCTTGTTACATATCCTCTCAATTTTCACCCAATCAACTCATAGGTCCCATGCACCCAATTTTTGCATGCCACACTAGTGGTATCACTCAAGGACTGAGCATCTTCAAACTAGATGACTCCCTCCGTGGGATGAATTATCTCAAGATCTCTAATGGAGTGCACATAGATTCTATCAAGGATTTATTCTCCTAAGGGATCAGTATAGGGCACTGACTTCCCATCTGTTAAAGGAATGATCACCCTTTCTTCGTTGTTTTCAAATCTGATATAACCTTTCTTAAACCACACTTTGTCATTGTTCTTGTAACACCATGGGTGCCCAAGTAATGTTGGAAAGTTTTCAGCCTCAGTCAGCACCAAGAATTTGAAGTCTCCAATGAACTTGGCCCCTTGAATTGTGATAATAGAATCCTTTAGGACTCCAATGGGAATTCCCTTAGTCTTGTTTTCCATATATAGCACATTCTAAGATGGCTATAATGCGGGCCTTACCATCTAATCATAGGCATCTAAGGTAAGAACATTGACCTTTGTTCTTGTGTTGATGAGGATATTACTGAAAATCTATCCATCAACAACTGCATTTAAATTAATCTCCTTGTCGTAGTCAAGGATGTGAGGAGGAAGGTTTACATGCAAACCCTACCTTTTTCACTCTACTCTTGCACGTGGTACCTTCTCCTTTAGCCATTTTCCTAGCAATGGAATAATATTCTCTTGCCTTAACATCATACATACCTCTTTGACTTCATCCAAGTCACCCTTTTGAGCCTCAGCATTCTTACTTTGCTCCAACTATTTTGATTTATCCTTTAGACATTAGATCTCCCCTTGCAAACTTTGAATCACGTCCATAGTCTCTTGATACATCTCCTTCTAATGAGCAGGTTCTAGATATTTTCCATGTGTCACTTCCTCTCTTGAAACTATTGTCCTTTACCTTGGCATCTCCCTGGCATGTGTGGCCTCTACTTGCATCATCACCAATATAGGTTCTAACCCCTACTCACATGCCACTCTTGCCATCCATTGTGAATTTGTCTTTTTTATTCTCACCATCCCAGTGCCCTTGTCTTTCCAGTGATGTTGGTTCATATTCTCATAAATCTCTACACACTCTTCATACTTATGTTTCTTTCCACACCATGAGCATTGTAACATATCAAGACACTCACATTTGTAATGCTCTGTAGATCCACAGTTATAACAAGTTCCTCATGGGAATTCACTTCCTCCTCCATCACAGTTATTGGGACCATGAAATCCTCTGCAAAAACCTCTTCCACATGCTCTTCCATATTTGTGCCCTTCGTAACGACAGTAATCATCCTTGGAACTTCTTATAAGGCTATTTTGGCACACACCAAGATCAATAACATCATGGATCTAATCAATTAGTTTGTAATCCTTGGTATCATGGGTCATAGAGGTAAATATATTGTAATATCAAGAAACATTCTTGTGTATTTTACACTGGAGTAGAGGGAAACTACTTGCATCATGATCCCCAATGAAAATTTCATAGTCTACCACCATAGCACGTACTGATTTGAGGGTAACTATCATTTGCATGCCCTTCCACTTCAAATTCTATAAACCAAAGCCCAATATGAACCTCATGCACTTAGTTTACAGACACCTTCTCTAACTACTTGGCCATTACAGTAATTTGAGCCTCTAGAAAAGGACTGACACCAGTATCAACACTCCAAATAGATTCGGCGTGTAGGGCAGCTTCCAATGCCTCGCATAGGTCTTTGAAAGTCTTGTGTGATAAATCCCTTATAAATGGTGTTATCAACCCTCCAAAAAACCATTGAGCATGTTGAGAAGGATGAATTTCATAGGATAGTTTAGACAAGAGGGTCTTGAAACATAGGTAATACTCCCACACACTCTCTGTCATTCCCTATTGGATCTCCTTTAGAGATTTGATGATCTTCTACTCAAACTCAGGGCTATCTAACTCTGCTATGAAGGCATTATTCAATGTAGTGTAGTTTACCACCGTCTGATAACTATCATACTTTCTATACCAAATATGTGTGTGCCATTGCAACATTGTTGCAAATTGACTTGCCTTTCACTCCGAGGTAGTGATCCCTTTCACATGCCATATTAATTCACACTTGTGCACATGCTCTGCATCATCTTCAATACCCCTATAGTTTGGTAAATGCAAAGACATCTCAAAAAACACTTGGCGAGGTGGTTGGGTTCCTTATCCTCCTGATCTAGAGCCTTGGTTCCCTCCAATGTTTCCTCCTCCACCAGATCCACTGAATCCACCAGGTCATGTTCCTCCTAACCCACGAGATCCACCTCGTACAGTCAAAAAAGGACCTGAATTGGTTGTGCCTAGTGTTCCCAACGTCCCACTAAATTGAGCACTGATGGTTTTTGATATTGTCCCACTCCCAGACGTGATACCCAAACCTTGCATACTTACACCTTGTCCAAAGATTCCTCCAAATAGAGGAATGGATTACACATCCATGGATGTTCCAAATAAGAAATTATATGTCCTAGGTGCAGATCAGTTACTCCCACTGATACCAACTAGGTTAAATATACTTCTCCCTTGATCTGGAAAACCAAGCACCAGGGGTTAGTCGTTAGGGGGGTTCAGATGCATGTTGATGGCTCTTCTTTTTTCATGTGACATACTCTCATCAGAAGTTGAATGGGATTATCTTTCATGCTTGCCAAGATGGGGTAGCACAGACTGCTCAGGTTACATGTCCTTTGTGTGAACCTCAACTCCTTCCTGTAATGTCTACCTCTATAGATACATCACACTTGCAACCTTGCATTGTCTAGTCATCTCCCTTTTACAAGCTTTGCTATACTTAAGTCATATCTCCTCCCTATCCTTCTCATCCATAGTTTTTGCCATAGTCCTCCACCTTAGCTTCCTCTCCCAGTGCTCAGAGAAGTTAATCCGACCATGAGGAATGCCTCTAAACTCAAATTAATGACCAAGATCTTCATAGAAAAAGGAATAGCTTGCAAAAATGATCCTCTAGGCTCCCTCAGAAACTTGAAATTAGCAAATTATGGACAAGAACACATGGAAATGGCATATTCAAGAGTATAATTGGTTAGTACTCTCTTCCACCAGTGATCAACAACACGTGTCCAAGTCAGATTTACATCCTACAGCCTCTAATAGACATCTTGGATCCACACGTGTGATCTGTAGTACTAACTTGATCTGGATGCATATATTGAAAGCCATTCATATATTTCTACTGGAAAATAGCAAAATAATGTCTCATAAAACTCATGGTACATGTTTTCTTCTACCCATCTACGTGCATTGAAATCAGGTCTAGTGTTAAATCTTTGATAAAACTCATCCTTCATGCTCTTAAACCATGTTTCAACACTTTCTAGGGTTAGACACTCTGTCATCACACATCACAGGGAAAGATATGCATCCCATTTCTCACAAAAACTTTGAAAAGAGGTCCCAGCAACGGAACCAAGATGTAGTCATAATTTTATATCCTTAGACCAAAAGTCTAATCCCATGCGCATCATCCTACCACCTAACGGGAATTAGGCTCTCACCTGAGGCATGTGTGGGTGCCGAGTTTCTCCTTTATGTGAGTCTCATGAGGATGCATCATCTTATGATAGATAATCAAATGCAGAAGGATAGAAAAGAACTATACAACATTCTAAGAATCTAGAATGAATTTGTATCTCATTGTATTTAAAAAAGAGAAATAGAAAACAGCATATGAAAATGGTTCGTACAAAAAGGAAATGCATAAGTATTATACTCCTGAACACATATATGAGTTATAACAAATCCTTATATTCATATTAATAGATTCAATAACCACATTGCATTCCATGAAACCATTATAGACCTTTATATTACAATACAGAGCCAATTCATGCATCAGAACTACATTATGTTCATCACATTACAAAAATGAATACAGACCCATCCCTCTGAATGTGTCATGATTCCTATATTCTCCTAATCCCTAACCCCTAGAACCCTTCATTATATTTCTGCAGAGCTTCACCTCTCTTCAGCTCCTTCCTTTTCTTCTATTGAGCGCTTGTATTTATAACCTTAGCAACCACTGCCATGCATTTTTAAAGTTATAGATCAATTATCAAGTGTCGAAGTGGTCCTCCATGGGATCATGCCTTTTCATATCCAATATCTCCATTCTTTACAATGATGTCTTTTGGAACCTTCCATCGCATGCCTAGAATATTCCCTTTTTGATCCCACAGTCTCCAGGCTAGCACCTTATCCACAAGGGTCAAAATTTTCTTGTGTGTTGCATGGGATGTCGAATATGGCTAAGTCCAAAAGCCACATTCCCTTATGCATGCATGTCATGTGTTCTGCAAAACCCTGCTAGAACCCTTCCCTATGTGCCTTCAGCCCCGCATGCCCTTCTTCAACTAGGTCTCACACACCTACGCACCGTCTCATCCTTAGCCAATATTATGGGGCCCAATACTATTTTTTAGGGATATAGAGGGCTTTGTTTTTTTTCATTATTCTACCCCCTGCTGAAAATCTCATTTTTTCACTTGTTCAGACAAAGGAATTACTCAAAATGCGAAGCATGGAACCCCAAAAAAAACCAGAGTTTTAAGATTTTTTTAATTGCAATCTAACATCTACAGTGCACTTAATAAAAATAGCATGCCTTCCTACATATGGGTTTGTTACTTCAGGCAAGCCACCATTTGAAGAGGCTATAAAGAATACGGTGAATACAGAGGGAGTATTGCAAGAAATGTCATCAAAAAGGTCATCTCATCTTGTAATTAACACTTTCTAAAAAAAGTAAGTGGTTCCACAAGCCCCTGATATAAATAGTTTGTTGGTCCAAAAGGCAAGAGGAAAATAGTAAGAAGAAATAATTCAAGCTACCATAGCTGGTTAAGGTTGGGAAAAGCTAACTATGACACTAACAAAAAATAGTAAGTTGCCCCATGTGTACTTACTAAAAATAATAGGTTGTTCTTAAAGGGAAATTTTGGCACAACGGGACATTAAGGAATAAGCATTCAAGTTGATATCACCATTTGGGGTCTAGAAAGGAAAACTTTGACACTTACTAAAGATAGTAAGTTTTCCCTTCCAAATATAGTAAGTGTCAACGAAACATGAATTCCAAGTGCACAATTTGATCTAGTTTCTCACGTGTAATCAATCATGAAGAGATGGTAGTTTTTCATGGTTTGGAATGATCATCTCATATTACAAAGAAAGGCATCACAAGGCATGTCATGTGGATTCATCTTCATCACTAAATGATTCAGGTGATTTAAAGTGAATTGATCAGAATAGTTTCAATAAGTCAAGGAGTTTATAAACCAAGTTTTGAGTAGATTCATCATGGGCATTGTATGTGTTCATCTCGAGCTTGCAGTGGTAAACCCCGTAACAATGTTTTTTAAAACTCATTCTATGGTCCATGAGTTTGTATTCATCACTAGATTGGGAAAATGATTCAAATTTATTCAAGGGAGTAATCTTCATCGGTGTAGAAGATCACCAATGGCAGAAATCTTCGGTCAAGTTCATGACTGCATCAAGGCATTCAAAGTATTTCATCACAAGGGTTGTTTTCCCTTAATTCCTTCCTTCTTCCTCTCTTTCCCTCTCTTCTTACTCTCTCCATTCTATATATTTGTTAGGCATCATTATTTTATTTTGTCCTATTCACTTAAGTGACCTATTTTAAATTTGTAAAAAGTATTTTCTCAAAATTATAAGATAAATACTTAATTCATGGAAAACGAAAGGTCACAAGTGGAATATGGAAACAAAGAGTCATGTAAGGGAGGTGAAAGGACAATTCAGATTGTTATAAATTGGGATGGCCTCTCCATTCCAAGGATTCCAAATTTTGAAGAACTATTACTATGTAGCATTGTGAATTGTGATAGCTTAGTTGAAGCTTTGTATTCATCACTACACATGGAATGAAAGTTACACTTCTTCTATTTACCTTTCTTATTTTCCCTCTATTTCTCTCTTTCATGCACTTTACAAGCATATTTGATCCTATATGGAATTGGAGAGGAACTTGGTGTCCTCGATAGATGAATTTGAAAACTTGGTGTTTTAATTCGTTGGTCTCACTATCTTCACTATGCTTTCCTCTATATTTAAGGTTGAACTACTCCAGTTACTGGGTATGAGCTTTGTAATCTACTCACAGAAGTAATATTCCTTGCATAATCTCCCCCTTTTTCCCTTCATCACTATAATTTCCTCCCTTGTACCCCTATTCAAGAACTTTTCCGTAGGTTTGGTGAAGTTTCCATGTATAATCCTCGACCAATTTTTCCACCCACAACATTTAGATAGGATTAGGATTAATTTACTTTCAATAATGGGAGTTTTACCATTCAATGTAGAGGGGCGTAACCCCGTGAACGTTGGTGGAGAAACCTAATTTGTCTACCTGACAAACTTTCTCACCAACAAAGTGTTCATGTTGTGTCAACATCATTTTTATACTATTAACTTGTTTTGTCTACAAAGCTTGATTAACGTGTCCAAATTATGTTGTTACGTTGCTCACATTTGTAGCTTCCATTTTCAAGACTTAGACTTTGTGGGTGTCTAAACTTGTTTAAGTATACCTTGTTTGGAAATCACGTCAAAATCATTTTAGTACTTAGGCATTGTTTATCCCAAACTTGATCTAAGTATTGACATTGATTGTTTTCACTATTGCACCAAACTTATCTTTGAGAACATAGGGAGTATTTATTCTTGTGATTATATCTTGGTTTTATACTTGATTTATTTGTCCTAGATACTTCATACTATATGGTTCCATATCAGTGTCTCATTCTTTATTTTTTAGTATCTTTATTGCCTTGATTCTTTGGATTCTTTTTCATTCATTATTTGACATTATTTGTGATGATCTGACAGCTTCACGCTACTTGGTTTTCCTAGGGCTAATTTTAATCAACCTTAGTAAACTCCTTCCCATTATGCCTCCTATGATAAGGATGGGGCATCAAAGATTAGGTTCAAACCATTTTTTTAATAACAAGTTAAACCCTCTTTTTGAATACAATAACATGGTTGACCATAGTGGTTATGAGGGGAATTCTCCTTGGAATGACTTTTCATTTGATCCTACCCACATGGATAACTTATTATTCCAAAACATATATGAATTCCTTATATGTGTCATATAATTAGGATCTAAATTGCCACCTACATTTGATCCTAATATCCTCATGAACATGGTTCATGGAGAAGAAGTAGAGCATCCTTTTCAAAATGTTGATGAAATCCTAAACCCAAGACATGCTTCTACTTTTAGCCAACAGAATGAGGAATAAGTGACTTCTCAAAGTAATGGTGGTTATCACATCCTCGTGGTTAAATTTTTTGTGAGGATCATGAGGAACATGTCAATCATGAACAACCCCATCCTCGTGAAAATCATGAAGAGATACAAAACAATGAGGTTACAATAAAACAAGAAATACAAGTCATTACTCATCAATTGGTGATTTTATATTCACATGTTAACAAAGAACCTATGAAGACTCCAAGACAAGTAAAACCTAAAGCATCATATCATGAGTTTTACACTAAAACTTTATATCAAGAAAAACATAAAGAGGTGTATCATGAATTATACACTAATAATAAAGGTGGTGAAACATCTATACTTAATCATGTATATATGCCAGCTTCACCTACGCATGGTCAAATCTTTGACAAAGCATGGTTATCTATAAAGAACACCTTTACTTCTTTACAAGAATGTAATGTGGGACATAGCAAGAAGTATCAATTTGAAGAGATGTGCCCATACCCATTTGATAGGGTTACGTTGAGAACACCTTTCCCTCGTCACTTTGATTGTCCAAAATTTGATAAGTATAAAGGTAAAGTTGATCCGTGGGACCATGTCAAGGACTTCTTTATGGAATGTCAAGAGGTTGTATATAGTGATAATTATCTCATTCGCCTCTTCCCACAGAGTCTATGGGGATAAGTGTTGGAATGGTTTTTACACATACCTAAAGGGTCCATTGCTACATGGCTGGAATTAGTAGAAAAATGTGTATGTCACTTCTCCTTTAACATGGAAAATGATGCGCCATGATAAACTTATGTAATACAAAATAATTAAACAATGATAAATTCACTAGTTTCTTACAAAGATATTGAGGGTTAGTTAGTCGCTTCCCTTGCTCCATAATAGAGAAATAGATAGTTAGAAATTTTTTGCCTAATCTACACCATGAGATTGCTTTTCACTTACAAATTCATTGTGGTAACACTTTCAAAGAAGTTATAGAAAAAGGAAGCCAAATAAAAAAATCATTCTTTACAAAAAGGACCTTAAAACCCTTTTCAAAAGATAACCTTGAATCAAATCCTACAAATAAATCAAAATTCTTTGAAAATAATAATAAAAACATCGTATGTGATGGTATAACTAATTTTAAACATGTGTAGGAAATTCTAAATAATGCTCCTTTGAAACATACCAAAGGAACTATCACACCTAAATATAAATGTTTCACATTCACCCCTCTAAAAACTTCTTTGTCATATATCTTAAAATAGTTAGACATGGTAAACATGATTGAATACCCAAACATTTTATCTTACAGAGATGATAAGTTGAAAATGAAATGGTTTCAAGAAAATGAATATTGCGGGTTTCATCGTGTTAGGGTCCACAATACTGATAAATTTTTGAATTTAAATCACTTCATACAATATCTAATCGATAGAGGAGATGTGGAAATGGATTCCCCAAAACCTAGCAAGTATTCCAATCAAAACTTCGGAATCTACAAATAACCTTTCCCTAAGCATAATAAAGGGAAGGAAAATTTAGGTCAAGGTCAGTCTTCTCAGAAAAAGAGTACCAACTATGTTTCCAAACCCAATAATACTTTTGATTCTCTAATTGGTTGTGTTAACCCACCTATTAAACATATCAACACTATTAATATTAAAGTGAGAGAGTGTGCCTTGGTAACGCGATGCGCTCGCCTCATTATCACAGAATAAAAACATGGAGTAGGAAGTGAGGAAGGGAGTTATTGGACTGGTTAATAGTTTCTTATTTATTGGAAACTTCTTTCATTTTTTTTACCCCATTGGGGTTTTCCACGTTATATCCTATGTCACTGTGTAAATGTGTTATTTCATTTTTCTTTGTTAAAATTTGTAATGTTTGGTTGGTTTAATTAATATGTTATATAATTAATTAATATCTTGGTCCTACTACTTCTCTGCCTACCCCTTCGGATATTCATAATGACATTTTAGAACAACTTGAGAAGACCACTACCAAGATTTCAATTTTATATCTTCTCAAAATATCTAATGTTTAAAAATACATCCTTTGAAAAATGCTACAGGGGTCAGTAGTGTCATTTTATATTGATCATATGCGCTTCCAAGCCTTGGTAACACAAATTGATCCTACTAAGCACATAACCTTTAGTCATCAAGATATTCCTGAAGAGGATTCTACACATAATCTACCCATACATATTGAATTCATTTTTCATCATAAGAAGATAAAATGGTGCTTGTTGATGGGAGATCAAACCTAAATATTTGTACTCTGAAAATGGTTTGACAACTGGGTCGCACTAAGGCTGATCTAGAACCTAAGGTCATCACCATCAAGGCCTATGGTAATAAAGAGTGGCAATCAATTGGCATGGTTACCTTTCCTGTGGAAGTAGGACCTACTACACATGACACCAAGTTCCATGTTTTGGACTTGTAACTTGCCTAAAACATGCTCCTCATTCGATAATGGATTCATGCCATGCAAATAGTGCCTTCCTCATACAGTCAATGTTTAAAGTTATACCATGAAGGACATACTATTACCATTCAGTGGGATCCTCAACCCTTTACTCATTGCAGAGCATTATTGGGTAATTTTCCCACCACATTTGACTTTCCTTCTACATAAATGTTTGTTTAAGTTTAATCAAAGGTGTTCACATCACATGTTAATTTAGATACCTTGGGCTCTTGTATTGATGGTGCTTCTACATCAAACTCTCCCTTTTCTGTATGGGAGATGAAATTTATTGCAAATGGATGTGGAGAATATGATCTCCAACATGCCCTATTGGTTTCTAAACTCCTCTTATCTCCTAAGACACGGGGTAGACCCAGTAACAGATATTAATGATCCCAGGAGCATTGTGACATCGACACTTTTACTCCTGGTGTTTTATTAGAAGATGATAATTTTCTTGACAATATCATATGCCGACCTTCAAATGATGAGATGGCTACATAATATCAATCACCCAAACATGTTATCCCAAATAAAATGATGTATATTATGGGATACAAAGGATATGTATGCGGCATAAATAAACAAGGTATGCAGGATGATCTTTTGATACCACATCGCAAGGTTTATAAGTATGGTATTTTTATCTGACCATATGGGTCCAATCCTCTAGAGCTCAAAGAACCCTCTTCTGAATGAGAAGATAGTTCATCTGATTATGAAAGTGAAACAAATTCCTGGTGTAGTATTTTAGAATAACTTACCTCTATGAACTTAATTTCTGACATGGCTATATTAACCATATCCCCTATCATTCATGATTTACATATTTTTTATCCTTCCTTTGTCCATTAGGACCAACAACAACATGTACCAATCAACTTCTTTGAAAATGACGAAGCAATTGGTGATTTTATGGGTCATTGTGATGGCATTCCTATTGGTGATCATAAGAATGGATTCTCCATTAATATTGACACATGCACATACTTCAAGCAGGAGGATGAGCTTCATGGAGAACAAAATCAAAATAAAATCAAGGGAAAGATATCCTCATAGAAGCCTTGTAAAAGGAAAAATTCTAAGTCTTATAGTGAAAACCTCTTTGAGGAACTTGCAGAAAAAAAATGGAAACATCACTGGACATAAAAATTGATCACTTTAAGCATGAAAATCTCATCGATATGCCCTTAGATGAAGATCTTAGGATCCTCCCCAATCCTATGAATATGGAGGAAGAATCCAAATTTCTAGTGGAGGTGATTAACTAAAATTGACTATTTTAGGCTAATGCAAGATAGTTAATCTAATCTAGGAGGACATATAAATGTAGAAAATAAACACCCTAAGATAACATGTAAATGAAATAACTAAATTAAACTAATGAAATAATAAACCCTAGTATACAATAAGGGAAAGGAAAGAACTCAATTGATAATGGGTGACTATCAAATTGTGTCACAGTGGTGCAAAGAAAATTAGAAAAAAGGAATGATTGTGTCGTAATGAAGGAAATGACAGATCTATATTACGTGGCTAGACTAGGGCACCTAGAGTAGGACTGGTTCACCCATGGGCACTCTGGTATGACATATGGACACCCTAGTTTAGGAAAAATACCCAAAACTAGTCTTTACATGGTAGGAAGGTGGTCTAGAGATTTTTCTACCTGTCACATCAATTTCTTTGTAATGCACCGAATTATCCAAATATTCCAAGGAAAATAAATAACCTGCAAGAGACCAAAAGGAAGTATCAAAAACCTAAAAAAAAAAATGCAAAATGAATGGGTCAAATTGACCTCAGCTGCCATAATAGTGGGCTTACTAAACTAACCACTGCACTACATTTAAAACTCAAATGTAGTTCTAGTGTGTGTGTGTGTGTGTGTGTGTGTGTGTGTGTGTGTGTGTGTGTGTGTGTGTGTGTGTGTGTGTGTGTGTGTGTGTGCTCTTGTTATACCCTAGGTGCTCTTGTGTCAGTCACACTTTGTGAAATAGAGAGCAATAACTAAATGTATAAAATGTAATGTATGTGTGCATGGAATAGAATATAATCCCTCCCCCTATGAAGTGTGATGCAAATGTCCTATTTTGTGTCTTGATTATGGAGATATGTGGATGCCAATATAATAGATGGATGCAACTCTAGATAGAGTGATAGTAGTGTATGATGTTAGATCCCTCATTTTGGTCTCATAACTTTATATTTATAAGTTTCTCTTGGTCTAATTTCATAATCAACCCTAAAAAGGATTACCAAAGAAAACATAAACATGAAAAATGGCTAGAAGAGGCCCAAAAAGTAGCAAGATGGTTCTAGAAGGATCTGGGTGCCTCTAGGTGGGACCAAGGCACCCACGGATACCTCAGTTATGGCTAAACTTAAGCGGGATGTGTGAAAATAGATGGGCATATAGGTGCAATAGGTCACAAATTATGAAATAAAATAAATAAGATGGCCAAAGGGATGGGGGTTAGTTAGTACTTTCATCACTCAAAAAGCTTCTAAATAGCAGTATGATATAGGGATAAACAAATGTCTAAATTACATGCTTTAGTGACTACATTTTTCCCCCACTTTATGTTGGCGAGCAGAAATATCAATAACATAAAGTAGATAGAGATGCGTTCTTTATTTCCATGAAGAGTGTAGTAGTAGCATGTTGAAGTACTAGACAAAGCGTGGAATGATAAAAATATGGAGGAGCATGGAAACTATAGATGAAAAATACACAAAATAAAAGGTGATGAGAGTGAACCTAGGGTGGGATGCATGCGTGTAGTTGTTGCAATGTGTAGTATAATTATATGGTTATGTTGGCAAGAAAATTTGTCTTGTGGAAAAATTGGTGGGTTTCAAGCCAACGCTATGGGAATCTAAGTCCCTCTACTTGAATGGTGCAGCTTTCATATGTGCATGCGTGAAAAAATGGATTTCAATGGTGGCCTTTCGACCAAAGATCCAACAGGGTCACTCCACTGACCCTGTGGCAAAGCTAGAAATGTCTCACTAGAGAAGAAACTTTGTCTTGAAAATGGGAAGGGGAGTGGAAATGGAGGTAGGAGAAAACTAATGTTGTGAGTAGAATATCAGATGCCCACACATTAATTAGAAATTTCATTTACATGCATTTATAGTTAGAAGAAAAGTAAATCCACAAGAGAAGATACAAGACTGAATAAAACTCATTGGTCACAAAGTACCAACTAATTCCTCAATCAAAGAGGAAAAAATTCCTTCTTTTATTATTGAAGCTTGAGAAAAGTTTGTACATAGCTTGAGAATGGAATAAATTCAAGGAAGAAGAGAAAATAGAAGAAGTGTGGCATTTTCTGTCTTTTCCAGGTATAGAGCACTCTGGTCTTTTTTGAAAAAATAAATCGCCAGCCCCTAGAATGACATTGAGAAGCCATTATATTCTTCACAAGAAACTGTTACAACTTCACAAATCCTCAACACCTTTTCAAATTCCTCTATTGTGAAGAAAACGCTCATGGCGGGTTAAAAAACAGATCTTACAAAGCAACCGTTACATTTGATTTGCCAATTTAAATATAGACCATTTGATTTGCTCCTCTAACTCTAAAATTGGGCAATCCACGTGGCAAGAAGGGATTGGAGTGGTTATGGGGGGAGCCTTTCACATTTTTTGATTTTTCATGAGATTTGGAAATTTGGAACAAATTGGCCCGCAGCCGCGCATTGAATTTTCAACTTAGACACATGACACGTTCTTATTGGAAATGGGATTGCGGCCCTTTTCTCAAAATTTTAACCTTTTTTGGAAAAAGGCTCAAAAAATCAATTTCTCCACTAGCCTACTGCTCCGATTTGACTAGGACACGTGGCACGTTCTTGTTAGAGACAGGGTCGCAGCTCTTTTCTAAACATTTTAACCTTTTTTGGAAAAGGCTCAAAAACACAATTTCCTCTATCGGCCCGCTGCTTTGATTTGACTAGGATATATGGCACATTTTGGTTGGAGATGGGGTTTTGGCTCTTTTCTAAACATTTTAACCTTTTTTTTAAAAGGCTCAAAAACTCAAAGTTCCCTACCATTTCACTCCTCAGCTTTGACTTTTCAACGGCGGGCCCGAGACCTTTGGCATAGCCGCGGAGAATTTTAGAACTTTTACTTCACTTTTGGGAATTTGCTTAAATTTCCAAAAGTTCCCTGATGGCCCACTCATCCACTTTCACTTTTCAACGGTGGGCTTCACCTTTGAATTTTTCCCTGCGGTCTCAAAATTTGACTTTTACCTTTATAGCCTTATCGGGGCCACGGGTCACTTTTTAACCTGTCACCTTTTTTACAAAGAGGCTCAAAAACAAAAATTTCTCCACCGACCCGCTTCTAATTAGGTATGTCCACCTACCCATGGATGATGGGGCTAAATTTTGACAGGGAAGAAAATGTCCATTGTTCCCGACTGTGGGAAAAATATACAAAGGAAGAGAACTTCATCATTTTGAGTCCAATTTTTGAATTTCCTTCACGAGCTAGAGGCATGGAGGAAAAAAAATGATTTGATGACCAGGCCATAGAAAAATTAAACAATTTTGATCAAAAAAGGATATTATAAAGAGGATATTACGTGCACAGACCAGTAGATGGAGAATTTCTCAAAACGACAAAAACAGAGATTTAAACGGTGCTAGGGCATGGATTTTGCTATTTCTTCAAAATTTCAACTTGGCTTAAATACTTTATGAGTGAGAGAGCTTGAAATTTTGAATTTAACTTGGAAAATGAAAATCAATTTTCAGGAGACAACAGGTTAGTAAAGCATGTCTTTTGTCATGGAATGCACTGTTGTCACTGTTGTTATCGCTTGTTTTTGCTTGTTGTTGCCCCCATTTTACTGCTAGTTTCTCATATGGCTAGAACTACAAGGATAAAATGATCAAGTAGTCAAATTTGAATGTAAGTAAATTTAAAAAATGTTATGTAAAAGACATATGTATATGAAAGTATGTAAAATATGTAAATGTAAATGGAACATGTGCACCCGATCCATGTCGAGAGAAAGCGTAGAAGGATATCTTGTACTGCAAATTTTTTAGGAAATCTCACACCACTCTGGCTAAAGAAGTGTAGGGAGGAAATTATTTTTCTTCTAAGCTCTAACTGCTTCTGCTGAAATGTATGTGAAGAGATATTTTTATTGTCCTGGTTTTTCGGGTGATCTGATGCCACTAGCCAAAGTAGTGTAGAGAGGCACACCCACTGTAACCCTTAAACCTGTAACTACTTCCCAATAATGTTAAGGATACCTTGTCCTATAAAATCCACTATGTATGGGGTTCGTAGACTGGTCTAAACCCACTCATTGTAGAAAATTGAATTGTGTCGATGTAGAATTATTGTGTTAGTATGTAAAACCCCCAAATGATACCCCCCCCTCTTTGGGGGTGCATGTGACGTCAATGATATGAGACATGCAGCCCCAAAAGATGACCAACTGCATACACAGTGGAAAGTGCTTGGTAAAAACCAAGGCACACACAAAGAAGAAGGCTAGCCAAAGACAAGTGTAAACATGCTTGTATATAGAAAACATGGTGTAATCTACGCAAACAATGTAACAACTACCAAGTAATGTATTAAACATGTAATAAGACAAGTAGGACACATAAAGTTAGTTACAAACATGGGACATCACTCATGATGTTCCAAGACACGCAAGGCCATCATGACTACAAACAAGCAAACAAATGTGTACACAAAACATAGGGCAAGGCCCGCTTGCAATAGCAAACAAGATAAGACAATACAGATAATGTAAACAAACAAGTGTGGAAACCAATATCCCTGCATAAAAATGTTGCACATGAAGCACCCATTAGCATGTTAAAAAGATAGCTAGTTTGTCAAAAACATGTGTAAGAAAGTTATTTGAAGTGCTATGTATGAAATGAAACAATAGCACCTAGAAGAGATGAATGTGGATGCCCCCAATGACCATTATAGTAAGGGTATAAATCAAACATCTATGTTGCATGTAGGAGACCTATATCTGTGATCACAACTATAACAATAAATGAATGCATATGTGTGTATGATAAAGATAAATGACATACAAGTAATCAAACTAGCATGTGTAACTAAGTGACCATAAAAACACAAAAGTAAGCAAGAATAAAAGCAACCATAGTAATACCCTCAACAAGTGATATATTCTTCTTTTGCATTCAAGTGTTGACATGTGATTTTCTGGATAAAGATGTGTTCTTTGACTGTTGAAGATCATGCTTGAAAAGGGTGAATCTTTTTTGTTCTTAAAAATCATTAGACTAAAATTATATGGTTATCAAGAATTCATTTTCACTTTTTAAAAATGAGTTATAATCTGGCTTTAGGAGTTGCAGACTTATTCCTTCTTCTGACTCATCCTTGGATTAATTTTAGTGATCCAAGGAATGTTTCAAATCCTCTTCTTAGATTGAATGATAAATTGACATTCGGTAGTTTAAGGGACATAGAAGACTGAACTTTGTATAATACAAATTATGTTGTCTTATGTGAATATTTTTTAGTTTAGTTATATGTTGTGCTCGACTATTTGGTGATTGATCTTGGCATGACATAAAGGACGTAAGAAAAAATTCAATTCTCTGAGGAGGACTTCAGAGTCCTAAAACCTAAGGATTATCCTAACGGTAGTCTAAGCTGGGTAAGAACACCTATGTTCTAGCTACGTTTACTTATTTAAATTTAGTTCTAACCTAAGCCTCTTATTCTATTTGTTGGGTTGCCATCCTAACCTAAGCATTATGAAAAATGAATAAAGGAAGGGGTTACTAAAGTAATATTAGGATATTTTAACTAATATCTAATACTAAAGGGTTATGAATCGAACCTAACCTAAGGTGGGAATTCTATTGGCAAATGTTTTATGACCTATCTTGGTAATTCCTAAACTAACCTAAGTTCTATTGGGATCCATCCTAAACTATTAAAGGGAAACTAAGGGATCGCATGTCACAAGGGCAATGGTTCTAATGGCATTTAAATGAGGTGAATGGGTTTAAATGATGGAAGTACTGCTAGATTCGTCAGGGGCTAGTTGACTTGGTGGAGGCATACATGGAAGCCCTACTAAAAGATGGAATTGTATTTTTATATGGAATTGGCATTCGCCAGATTTAGGAGGCGGTGGCAAGGAAAGATAAGCAGGAATTTTAGATTTAATGGAATTTATGGCATTAATGAGCCTTGGTATTTGTGTGCAAACCATCTTCGAAACTTAGAAGGTAGGTTTGTAGGATGTTATTTGGTTTTGCATGCATGGCAAATCTTGCTCTGCATGGAGCTAACTAGTTCTTTGAGCCAGTAGTTTGACCTTAACTTCAAAGATACTTTTGGTTTCTTTGGCCTATTTTTGATCGAAGGAAAGTATATGAGACGTAGGAGGAAAAGAATTTTTATTTTTGATCTTTCATGGAAGATAAAAAGAGTTGGAAGCTCGGATAGAAGTCTCCTTCGATTTGGTGGAAGCACTATTAAGCATGATAAGCTATAACTATTAAAATTCTTTACTTTATTGTAAATGATTCATTAGAACAACTCTGCTGTCATGAGATTCATGTTTTTCTGGTTATTTTTCTTGCTAGGTTTTATGAATCCTTGTGGTGTTTGATATGAAACCATGGCTAAAATAGTGTTGTTTTGGAAACTATCTTTCTATGCAAGTTTTATGACCAGCATGCAAGTGAAAATGGTAATGCAAAAAAAATTCTATAACTTTTGCACTCTAGATCTTGTTATCAATTTTTTTGTGCTTTGAACTAATCTTTATGGCAGTATAGGAATCTGAGCTTAGGGGAAACTTGAGTTCTGTTTGATGTTGTTCCTGGGTTGCATTTTTTGATGTAGACTTGTGTTGTAACTTTATGTTATGATTAAACTTGTTTTGGAGCTTCGTGTTGATCAGAACCAATGTTTGGAAAACTTAAGCATTGTTGAACTGTATCTTGGAGTTCATATTTGGCACTGTATTCGAATTATTTTTCTTGTGAAGTTCTGAACATTTGTGCGTGAAGCTCGGGTTCGACACTGAACTCTAATTTAACACTTGAGTCTTATGAAATTATAATTGGGTCGATATATTCAATTGTGTTCTGGCATTTTTGTATTGGGTTATTATTTTATTAAAATATTTAGCTTATAACTCTTTATTTAGGCAACTTACTCATCAGGAAACTGGGTGAAAGCTTGTTTGAGTTTTTTTAAATCTCTTTGAGATTTGGAACTGGAAACGTCTTAACTAAAGGAATGTTGAACTTTTGTATTATTACTGTATCAACTTATTTGAGATGTTATTGGCATGGGAATAGAAGGGAGTGTTCTTTCCCCATTGTTTTGAGGAAACCCACATTTTGGGTTGACCGTAATGTTTAAAACGAGGTCACATCTGTTGCAATTTTATGGTTGTGAAATTTTGTTTTGAATTTCCATTTCTTTTGCATTAGAATGGATTGGGTTATTAACCTTAGACACTGAAACTATTCAAGAAGGATAATTTCTCCATTCTACTATTTTGTGTTTAGTTCTTTAAATCATGAAGTGTTTACTCTTAGTATTAAGTGGTGAAGCCTTTGTGATTCTTCAGTCTTGGGTTCATGGGTAAACCTAAACTTGATAGTTTACTATTTTGGGATGTTATTCTTGACTGATACAGTGAATGAGACCTTGGTTTCTTTTTGAAAAAGAAAATATATATATATAAGTATTCTCTTAGGGTTAGAATGTTGTTTTGGGTCTACAATATGCTTTCAACTAGATTTGATTTGAAACTGGAACTTCTTTTGTTTAGTTGTATGAAATGATTTATTAAATGGACCTTTCCTTATTAGAGTTACCTTTTCTGTCTTTGGATAGGCTCAATGTTTGAACTTTTCTGTACTCGATTCCATTTCGAGATGGTGATTTCATATGAACTTTTGGTCTACTTGGTTTGAATCATTGGTTGAATGATAGTAGCTAAGTCGGTTATGTTGTTAAGAGAATTCATTCTTGTTTTATCGGTTGTTGTTGAGTAGTCTTGACTAGTTTAAATGGATAGGAGTAGTTTTGTCTCTTGTACTCTTTATCTTTGGGATGAACTTGAGTAGAGATTAACTCCTCTTTGGGGCTAATTTTTTTATGAACATTGGTTTCATATCTTTTATTGATAACTTCTAACATGCAGAATTGGAATTTGAATTACAGTTAGACTGTTCTAGTTTTCTATACCTTATTGTATTGTTATGAAGTTATGTTTGGATGTATATCTTAATTTGGAATTTACAAGATTATCATCCTGGAAAGGAATAGGTAATTCATGTTATGAATATGGTCTATTTTTTAGATGTTACAGGTTTGCGCATGGTACGTAATGGTTCTTCTTATTCTTGCTTAGGATATAGATGAATAATCCTAGATTGAACCATGTTTTTTAAACTTATTTTGTCTCATTGAGAAGATAAATGTGATATTTTATTAGGATAGAATTAGGAAATAATGGGATAGCAGGATCTATTGTTTTTTTACAAGCCATTGATAGGATCAATAGAACTTTAAGTTCTTAGGCAGATATTGTTTATTATATTCTACTCTTATCTTAAAAATTGATTTAGATTTATTAATATACTTCTTTTCTGTTTGATATCACTTATGCTTATTGTATGATGTTTTTAATTATCTCATTAAAGTAGTGTTTCTTTAATGAAACAATTAGTGTAATGCACTTAATTTTAATTATTAGTGCTTATCATGCTCAGTTCATTGAACTGACCCATGCTAACAATTTTTTGTAGATGGACTAGGTAAGTGATAGAAGAAGGCAAAAACTTATATGATGCATTGGCTGCTATATGTCTAATTCTTAGTAAAGAATTCTGATTCATTCTTTTGTTGTATTGTAAAAGAAAATTTGTATACTTTATAGAATGAAGGTTGTTGTTATGAAATATGCCTAAAGCACATAGTCTTGTAAATTTTATAAGTTGTAATGATGAATTGCGAGTTGTGATTTATTTGCATTGGTTGTGAAAAAATATCTCATGCTTTTATAAAGGAAATGGAAATTCTATCTTGTTTATATTCTTTATATTATATTATGCTTATCTTGTTATCTTTGATAGGATGGATAAAGGGAATTTGTTCAATTTCCCTTATAATGATGCAACTTGTTGAGTTGTTTAATATGAGGTGTTTTACCTAAAAAATTTAACATAGTAATGGGATGCGTAATGAACATGTAGTAAGAAATATGGGTATTGTGAATGATATACCCTAACACTTAATCATGTAGAGGAAGACTCTTTCTCTCTCAATTGAATTGTAAACCAAAAAGGTTTAGATATATGATTATGAATCATTAGACTTCATTTTGTATGAAGTATACTTTAGTTGGACATATGCGGTTGTTAAACCTTCCGGAACGTTAAAGTACATTTTAATGAAACTTATGATATCACTTTCCTATTTTAGTTAACTGATGGTTAAACTGAAAAAATGAACATTAAAAAGTAATCATAAGTTAAGGAAGTTCTTCATGGACTAAATGAAAAAAATTTAGGAAAGAACTTATGACGTGTTGGATTAGGGTTTAGCAGGGTTTCCGTAATCAAGACTTAATCCAAATTAACAATGTATTAATGATCTTCTTGAGGTATGTACATCTCAATGAGGTAGTTTATGTAGGATGTTGGCACATGCCAACTGCAAGGCTATACTTTCGATAAGACTTGGGTCTTCTCAAGAATACAGCATTGTAGTTGACATGTGGCAACACCCTTCCACATTGATCATCTAGATCTACACAAAAACTTGGACTTGAACTTAGTTTCTCTCTAGGTCAAGTTAGTGGCATATTTAGGATAGGAAGTAGCTTCCAATGGCTCAGGGTATCTTGGCACACCCGGTTGACTTAGTTCAACCGATTATGCCCATTTACCCTATGTCACTGTGAGCATCTTCCTATAATAATTTATGTTTCTAACTAGGCCTAGGGTTAAACCATGGACAAGTGGACTGACGGTAGTCAGTAAAGACCAATTATGATAATAGAGGAGTGAGGTGAAGGATGTATTCCAAAATGATGAGTATGTCATCTAGGAAGAGTGACATACATAGTATGTTGTAAAACTTTGGCCAAAGTATCACAAGTTGCTGGTTGTGTTGTCTTATGTCACCAAGTTTAAAACAACGTGATATCAGATGAATATTGGTAACAAATATTCAAATATGTTCTTTAAATAGATCACTCAGTACCCAGTGTAGGGGAGGATAACCAAGTATACAAAGTATACAATATGTACTCAATACTTAAATATATCATCAATAGATCAGTAGATTACCGAGTTATGAAATGAATAGATCGGTGGATCACCGAGTCATTTACAGTTGCATATGGTTATCTATTTGAAATCAATTGGCATGGAATGTTTTCTCTAAATAATGCTTTATTTAGAACAGAGAACATTATATTATTAAAAAAAAAAATCCCTTGTTTCTAAAGTCCTAAAATGGGAATGTTACAACCATAGTATGTAGTATGTTGTGGATGAATGTGATGGAATGAAATATGGAATGATAGGAGCCATGTGCCCCCCAAGTGGATGGAAATTTATGTAGTGAGGTTCATTTTGTTTTCCCCTCAACAGTCAGGAATGAACCATAAATGAGAGTGTGTCATCAATAAATGATCAAGTAGTGTGTGTTTTTTCTATGTCGTTGTGATGAATGTGTATATGTGTAGTGGTGATTAAATGTGACATGTAGAAAATATGTGTGTGGACCTTTAGCCTAAGTGTATACCATGATGAAATGGAATGGGGAGTGATGATTTATCCCTAAGTTTATATCACTATAGGAGGAAAAGAGGGAGTGGTGATGTAACCTAAGGTGTATACCACTACAAAATGATATATTAGGTGACAATTTAGCCTAAAGTGTATGTCACTAAAAAATGATTGGACAAGTAATGATTTATCCCTAAGCATACATCACTACAAAATGACCAAAGGGATTGGTGATATAACCTAAGATGTATACCACTACAAAATGATAGAATATGTGACGATATAGCCTAAAGTGTATGTCAGTAGCTTAGCAATGTCACATGATAGAATGTGGAGTGGTGATCGCATGATGATTGTAAGGTCCATTTGATTTGTAAACCCTCAGTAGTCAAGTATGGACCGATAAACTAAAGTGATTCATCGGGTAATGAGTGCAGTGCATAGAAGACAATGTAGTATATGTAAGGACAAAATACGATCATGTCATGAGTAGAATGTAATGTGACAAGTGTAGAATGTGTAAAAATGTAATGTGTATAATGTATGTATATAGACTAAAAATATAATTATAGACTCCTACGTGTTGAAGACTAGGATGAGATATGAAGTATAAATGCGTCAATGTCGAAGTGTTGTGGACTGAATGTAGAATGTATGGTGTACATGCATAATGTGGGGTGAAATTCCATGTGTTATGCCTATAGTGTTGTGTGCATGAGTTTTTTTTAAACTAATGCTAATGTAAGTAAATACTAACACCTAAATAGCCTTAATTAGCAAAAATTAAACAACATACTAAGCACCATCAAGATAATAATTAAACAAGCGTTATATATTAACATTCATCATATTCAAAACTTTGAAACTAACAATGTTAAGTATCTAAATCCTCTATTCTCTAACAACAAATAAATGAATGGACCTATGTAGGCTCCATGGCAATCAAAAATGGTTGTCTTTGGTATTCCAAGAACCTAGGAATGAGGGCTTGTCAAATTTGGGCTACAAGACCCTTTTGACACCTCCCATATGACCTTAGCACTTAGGAAAGAGGCTTAACTCTCCAAGATGATGAACTCTCAAGAAAACAAAGGAAAGCTTTTAGTCTATTTTGCTATATGCTTTGCATTTGTCTTCTCAAGAAGTTTAGGTGTAGGTATAAATTTAGAAGGAGGGCTCATTATATAGCCCAATGGATAAAGGAAACACTTCATCCCTTTGCATGTGGGATAAAGGTAAAACAAGATTATAAATGGATAAGGTTGCTTTATAAAAAGTAACCTTACTTTAGAAGGGTTTAATATATGCTTAGCAAGTCATGGGAGTTGGAGGGTGTTTTAATTAATCAAAGGTGATTAACTAATAGGTAGATGTAAGCTTATATAAGCTATTTAGGGGAATATTAGTACGATTTAGGCTATTAGAAGGGGATTAAATCAATTAAATATTGATTTATTGGTTAAATGAAGGGGAAATCTAATTAATTAATAATAATTAATTAGTCCAAATAGAAGGGGTGATTAATTAACGAAAGGTCATTAATTAGGTTGTTTATTGGATAGGTGACTTAATTAACTAGCTTAGTGTAATTAATTAATGATGGTAAGAGAGAATATGAGCACTTTTTGATGATATGTTTGTCAATTTGTGAGAAGGGAGATAATTAGCGCAATTTAAGTATTTAAATTGCTCAGGCGTAATTATGGGTGTCTACAAGTGCAATGTGTGGGGATAAATGTAGTATTAATCCCTCAATAATCAAGTGTGAACCAAACCACAAGAGAGTGTCATCCGGTATTGCCGCTACTAAAATGTATGATGAGTATGCCTAATGCAAGAGCATGAGTGGATGAGAATGTTCGGATTATGATGACGAACTATGTAAACATGCTCAAAGGAAGGGGGGGTAGGTATATGTGATGCCTCCCCCAAGTGTGTGTGAAAGAGAAAATGAATATGACCTGCTATCAAGTAGATCATCGTTATCATGCTCAAAACCTACCAGTGTAACATTGGAAACTTGATAAGCTATAGAATGAGGATGGTCATAGAGGGACCCGTTGCGGCAGAGTGTGTAGACATTCATTGCATATACTTTGTTATTAAAGGTGATCAATGGGCATCCAAGAGTGTGCCAACGAGAGATATTTAGAGCATAATTAGGAGAAGAATAATTAGGAATAGAGATGTTTCTGAAGTGCATGGGAAATTTGAGTAAGGAGTGATGAGTGTTTATTATACCACCAATATAATCAAGCCAAGATTATCCAAGTGTGAGGGGAGAGTTATAATAGGAGCATGAAACAAAAGTTTTTAAATGAAAAACACGTCATGCACAAGATGTTGTGGTATGGAAATAGCCATGATAAAGATGTGGTGAATGAGGAGGCGGTAAAATTTCATTAAGTGTTATGCCAAACCTAGCCAAACTATCTTGGGTACAAATATTTTCTAAACATTGTGAGATCAACTCAGATATATTTTCAAAAGGTCCTATTAATTAATAGTGTACATGTAAAAGGATGTAATGGAGTGGGAATTCATGGGGAAGAGGAGGATATAGCATCAATACTATGAACAGATCCCTTATATAATACCATAGCATTAGTAGATAGAGGGTTTTTAAATATGTATTCACCCGGGCCATCGGCCACAAAGGTTTCTTTGAAATAAGAATCATCTACACCTAGAGGGGTAAATTCAAGTTGTCTTAATGCTTCATTTATAAGGTCAATAGCATGAAATTCATCATCAGAATCCTCAGAGTCATCAGTGTGAACATTATCATGAGATATGGCATTATCAAGGATATTGGTAGGGGATACCATAGGTGGAGTAGTAGTAGTTTTCCTAACTGGTGGAGGATGGAAATTAGGAGGAACTGACATTGTAGGTGGTATAGTAGAAGGTGTCCTGATGGACAAAGGAGGGACAAAAATAAGAGCGGATACTATATGTGAAATAATATCGTTTGTGTGAGATGAAATAGTATGGGTACTAAGAGCGATAAAGGAGGGTGACTAAGCACTTGATTGGCCAATTTCATATGTATCAATGATGCTATAAAAAATGTGTTGTGGAGTTGTTATGGGCATAGAGGTAATGGGTTCTATGCGATAGTATTTGAAGGGTTCTAAGTCAGCAATAATAGTGTGTTCATATCCATCACGTAAGAACTTAACGCATTAGTGTATAGTAAAAGGTATCACATGCATTGTGTGAATCCAAGGCCTAACTAACAAAATATTGAAATGAAAGGAGCCATTGATAATGAATTCCGTAAGAACGGTTTTAGGTCCAACTCAAATATGTAAAGAGATAGTTCCTAAGCATGTGTGAGTGGTAGAGTCATAACCACGAATAATGGTAGAATTATTAGTAATGAAATTTTTGCTAATGCCTAATTGCTTTAAAAGGGAATGTGCACATAAATTAATAGTTGATCCATTATCAATGATAACTTGCTTAATGTAAGTTGTGCTAACAACGGTAGTAATGAGAAAAGGAGCACATGGGTTATTTTTAGTAAAAGGTGAGATATCCTCATTAGTGAAAGATATGGCACGTGGTATATTTCGAAGGGATTATATGAGATGTGAAAAATCATCTACATAATTATCATTTTCAATATGGATGACATGAAGGGTAGCTTCTAATGTGTTGTGACAATATAGTGCATTACACAATAAGTCGTAAAGATAGATCTTAACGCGTGTATTCTTAAGTTTTTCAATTATGTCATAGCCATTAGAAGTAGTAGGAGGAGGTACTGAAAAAATGCGTGGGGGAATAGAAATGGGCGGAGCCATAGGCAGATTAAGATGAGTATGATGAGTATTAATGACATTAATGGATAGTTCAACCCTAGGTGTGACAAAGTGAGGGGGTGTTTAGTACGTACCCCCATAAAATTAGCAGCAATAGTAACTATGTCAGTGACTTAGTTGGTGCAAAGGTGGGATAAGATGATTTAGACATAATGTCAGAAAGATAATACACCCTAAAATGAGGAAAAGGAATATCTTAGAAGTGTGAAATAAATAAATGTTGGGTTCACCAAAATGATTAACTAAAATTGACTATTTTAGGCTAATGCAAGATAGTTAATCTAATCTAGGATGACATATAAACGCAACAAATAAGCACCCTAAGATAACATGTAAATGAAATAACTAAATGAAACTAATGAAATATTAAACCCTAGTATGCAAGAAGGGAAAGGAAATAACTCATATGATAACGAGTGACTGTCAGACTATGTCACAGTGGTGCATAGAAACTTAGAAAGCATGAATGATTGTGCCACAATGTCAGAAATGATAGAGATGGATGATGTGTCTAGACTGGAGCACCTTGAGTAGGACTGGGGTGCCCACAGGCTCTCTTGTATGAGATTTGATTTCCTTGGTTTAGTAAAAATACCCAGAACTAGTCTTTAAAGGGTCAGAAGGTGATCTAGAGCTCTACCTGCCTATCGCATCAATTTCTTTGCATTGTGCTGAATGCTCCAAATATTCTAAGGAGAAGATATAACCTACAAGAGACCAAAAGGAAGTATCAAACCCCTAAAAAATAAAGATGTGGAATGAATGGGTCAGACTAGCCTCATCTCCTAAAACAGTGGGCTTATTAAACTGAGTGATGCACTACATTTCAAACCTGGATGTAGTTCTGGTGTGTGTGCCTATCATTCCCTAGGTTCTCTTGTGCCAGTCACACTTTTTTAAATAGTGAGCAATAGCTAAATGTAGAAAATGAAATAGTATGTAAGAATAAAATAGAATAGAATCACTCCCCCTATGAAGTGTGATGTAGATTTCCTAGCTTGTGCCTTGATGATGGAGCTATGTGGATGTCAATGTAATAGATGGATGCAACTCGAGATGGAGTGATAGTAGTGTATGATGTTAGGTCCCACATTATGGTCTCATAACTTTATATTTATAGGGTTATCTTAGTATAATTTTAGAATTAACCCCAAAAAGGCCGACCATAGAAAATATAAACATGAAAAATAGATATAAGAGTTCTAAAAAGTGGCGGGAAAGCACTATAAGGATCGGGGTGCCCCCAGGTGAGACCAGGGTGCCCATGGGCCCCCCAGTTATGGCTAAAATTATGCATGATGTGTGAAAATAGTTGGGCATATGGGTGCAATAATTCACAAATTATGAAATAAAATAAATAAGATGGCCAAAGGGATGGGGGTTAATTAGTAATTTCTTCACTCAAAAACCTTCTAAATAGTAGTATGAGAGTGTGATAAATAAATGTCTAAAGTGCATGAATTTTTGACTACATGAGGAGACTATCGACGTAAACATTGGAACAGAGGAGCATCCTAGAATGGTTAAATTGGGAGCTTCACTTTCAGCACAAGAACAGAAGACATTTGTCATGTTGTTGCGTGAATTTTTAAATATATTTACTTGGTCCTATGTGGACATGCTAGGGTGAAACCCCACATTAGTGGTGCATAACCTAGTTGTGCATGAAGAAGAAAATCCCATCAAACAGAGCTTAAAAATATGCATCCTCGTGTCACCCTATTAGTAAAAGAAGAACTGGAAAAGTTATTAGTGATATGCTTTTTCAGGCCTATTGATTATTCAAAATAGATTTCTAATATAGTCCCTTTATAAAAGAAACTCATTGGTATCAGGATATGTATAGATTTTAGAGATATTAATAAATCTTGTCCTAAGGATGATTTTCCTCTTCTAAACATCAACATGATGGTCAATTCAACTATTGGTTATGAAATGTTATCACTTATGGATGGTTTTTTGGGATATAATCAGATTAAAATTATAGAGGAAGATCATCACAAGGAAACACTAACTACCCCTTGGGAGACATTTTGTTATCAAGCCATGCCCTTCGGCCTCAAGAATGTAGGTGCAACCTATCAAATGGTTGTGACTATAATATTTCACAACATGATAAATGATATAATGAAAGATTATGTGGATGACATCTTGGGAAAATCTAATGCTAAATATGACCATCCAACGATCTTGTGGTGCATCTTTCAACATCTTAGATACTATAAGTTCATACTCAACTCAAAGAAATGTGTCTTCAGAGTGCTATCTAAAAAAAATAGGTTTTATTGTTTCAAGGAGAGAAATTGAAGTAGATCCTACAAAGGTATCAACTATAATAGACATGCCTCCTCCTAAGAACATCAAGTAACTATGTAGTCTACAACAGAAGATCCAAGCTATTAAATGATTTATCTCCTAGCTCGCAGACAAGTGTCACTCATTTACACATCTTATGAAGAAAGATGTTGATTTTCATTGGGGTCCAGAAAAATAGCAAGAATTTTCTTTTCTCAAGGAATATATGTCCAAACCCCCTATTCTAATGTCACCTACTGTATGTAAACCATTATTTATTTACATTTCTACCAGTCAATTTACAATTGGTGTGCTTTTGGCTCAGTATGATATAAGTTAGAAAGAAAAATCTGTATATTACCTCAGTTGCATGTTGATCACTTATGAGCTCAACTATCCACAGATTGAAAAGGATTGATTGGCCATCATTTTTACTTTTCAAAAACTTCGTCATTATTTTTCTAAACAATAATACCAAGATCATTTCCAAAATTGATCCATAGAAGTACTTATTATCTAAACATGCACATACAGGAAGGATGACTAATTGGATCATCCTACTCAGTGAGTTCTATATTGAGTACATCAATCAAAAGTTATTCAAAGGGCAGGTACTGGCAGATCAACTAGCTGAAGCCCCTTTACCAAAAACTAAACCTTTGAGTCTGGATCTTCCAAATGCTACCCTGATGTACCTTGAGGATTTAATTAAATGGAAACTAAACTTTGACACGTCCTTTACCTTCCATGGTTCAGGATCAAGATTTGTGTTTATCACTTCTACGAGTGATCATATTCCTCGAGCATTCTGACTTGGTTTCCCATGTACAAATAATATAGCAGAATATGAATCCCTTATTGTAGAGATGAAACTAGCTATCAAGTGGGAAATTGGATAAACAAATGTAATTGTTTCAATAATAAGTTGTGTACGTATGAGAAAAATAGATAAGGTAAAGATGAGGAGGAATACCTATGAAGTGAAGGTAGAGGGTAGAATGTGCGTGTTGTTGACTTTATCCAAGCCGAATGTAGAGAGCTCCTTTTTATCTGGGAAGGACTACCTATAATGCAAAGAAAGACCACAAAAATAGTATTAAATAGCATATGATAGTGGACTTCCTAGTGTAAGCTAGATTCAAGAAGCATGGTGCTACCTAGAAAGGCTATCAATCCACTATTTAATAACAATTTAATGTAAATACAAAACTGAAATAAATAGGTCTTATTACAATGTAATGATTTAGGTTTCTCATACACACAATAAAATTAGATTTTATGCTAGATACTGAATATAACACTAAATCTAATTAGAACCGGGGTTTCTTCAGGTTAGGCATGTCTTTCAAAGGTCTAATAAGGGTCAAACGTTGGTGAGTTGAGGTCTGCGCTGAGTTTGAGTGAATGGGAGGCTAGTTGGTTATAGAATATTATTAGCCACAGAGATCCGTATCAGTCGAGTGACTGATGCTGGTATAGGAAAGGAACCAATGGTGGTTAGGTAACCGGTATTGATAGGGGCAATTGGTGGAAAACTATTAAAAATAGGTTTCTAACCTCTCTTTGATTGCATAGAGAGTGGGAGGGGTGTAGATAGGGTCGTAATATTATTAGGAAGACTGAGGAATTATGATAAGGGGGTGGAAAAGGGTGTAAAAGCTTGGGATGGTTGAATAGTGGGTTGGTGGGAAGAAGGTGATAAACGGGTAATGGAAGGAATTAAAATACAAAAAGAAGCAAGAGATCTACACTTTGGATAAGCACATATGATGAAATCACAATACTTGGTATTTTGTAGATCCTGTGAGTGGATATGTTAGGGGGTTGATCAGAGAAGAGGTGCTTGAGTCCAATGCCACAGTAGTATAACTTGTGTGCTCCTATGAACATTCCAATGCTCTGGAAGGAGAACTGGATGTTTGTTTGGCGTTGTGGTTATGTGTGTTCATTGTCTGGATGTAGGAAGGATTGAAGATTTCATCTTGAATGTAATAAGGCTCCAATAATTTAATGAAAAACCTAGGTGAAGAGTTGTTAAAGTGTTTATAAAGTGACCGATGATGGTTAGGAAACTAGCACTGGCTGAGGATAAACCGGCGTCGGTTAGGGTGAAATAATCATTTTTTACCAAAATTAGGTAGATCTTCCCATATTTAGAGTGTTTTCCAAGTTGGGTTTTCTTAGGGAAGTGGATTTATCATTATAAAAGGTAGGAGGGTCATAGAAGAAGTCTAGTTAGGTTTGAGAAGAAGTCTCAGTTAGTTTTCTCAAGTGGTGACTCAACATTGGGAGTAATGACTTAGTGCTAAGAGTGATGACTTGGTCACTGTGAGTTAAATGCCCCTTGGAATGGGTCCAAGGTGAGGTGTACTGATAAGGTGGATGTGTGAGGATTAAATTAACTTAATTAAAATGATGTTATTAATTAATTAATGTGAGGAGGAATATTAATTCAATTGTAAGTGATTAAATTAATATCAATGTGGGGTAAGGGGTCATGACTAGGTGCATGTGTTGCATTGATTAATTAAAAGGGATCAAGGGGAGTGTGACCCAAATTTGGTGTCTACATTTTCCCCTTTTTATCATGTAGCTTATATTGTGTTGGGCCCTAGAATATTGGCTAAGTACAAGAAGGCGTGTCGGTGCACGGGGCCTATATGAAGAAGGGTGCGTAGGGTGAAGGCACACAAGACAGGTTTTTAGAACAGTTTGGCATAACCCAAGGTGCATGTGTAAGGAACAACAGGGGTTTTGGGAATTAGCCATATTTGGCATTCCAAGAAGCTCACAAGAAAAGCATGACCCATCTAGCATGCGGAGTGGATAAGGTGCCAGCCTGGCAGCTGTATGGTCAAGAAAGTAATATTTCATGCATGTGATGGAAGGATCCAAAAATACATCATTGCAAAGAATGAAGAGTTCAGATCAAAGGGAGCATGCTTCATTGGAGGACCACTTAGACACTTGGTAACCAATTTGTTACCTCAAAAAGGCATGGAGGTGGAGGTTAAAGCTATATATAGAGATACTTAGGTAGAATAAAGAGAAGATCATAGGGGCATCATAAAGCATTTGAACAGGTGAAGCTCTGAAGAGATAATAGTGGGTTATATAGGTTAAGGTCCTTGTTAGGAAAACTGTAGGTGAAATGGCATGTTTAGGGGGATGGGTCTATAATGGGTCTTTGTAATGCGTAAAGCATAGCTTAGGTTCCTGATGTATGACTTTGATCTACAATTTATATTGGTTTGTTATGGCCTTAATGAATGTAATGTAGTTATTGAACTGATTAACATGAATATAAGGTTCTGTTCTAAAGAATATATGTTGTTCATGAGCATAAACCCTATTTCATTTCCTTTGTTTTATGAATCAGTTTTGTTTATGTTTGATACTTCTCTTTTGTTATATGAATGGATGCATTGATATGATAACTTATCCTAAGCTCTTAGAATGAATTCATGGTTCTTTCCCTTCTTGCATCTAATCTTCTATTAGTAGGGATGCATTCTCACAAGACTCATATAAAGCAGGGGCATAGCACCCACGCGTGCCTCAGGTGAGCACCCAGCGCCTGTTGGGTGATAGGTCAATGCGCATAGGATTAGATTGTTGTTCTAAGGGTACTAAAATGACTACATCTTGGTTCTATTGTCAGGACCTCTTTTTGAAGTTGATGTGAGAAATTATATACATTTTCATTCCTGTGATGTGTGATGACAGAGTGCTTCACCTTTAAAAGTGTTGAAGCATGGTTTAAAAGCATGGAGGATGAGTTTGCTCAAAGCTTTAGTATCAGACCTAAGTTTGATGCACTCAGATGGGTAGAAGAGCATCTGTATCATGAGTTATATGAGACTTTCTTTTGTTGTTTTCTAGTAGAGTTGTATGAATGGCTTTCAGCATATGCATCCAGATTGAGATGGTATTATAGATCGCACATATGGACCCAAGATGATTACCAAAGGCTGTAGGACATAAATATAACTTGGACACATGTTGTCCACCACTAGTGGAAAGGAGTGTTAACCAGCTATACTTTAGAATATGCCATTTCTATGTATTCTTATCTATAGATTGCTGATTTCAAGTTTCTAAGGGAGCCCAGATGATCATTTTTATGTTTTATCCCTTTAGATATGAAGATCTTGATCATTACCATAAGTTTAGAGGTATTCCATATGGTCGGCTAAGCTTCTCTGAGCATTGGGAAAGGAAGCTAGGGTGGTGGAAGATGGCAGACATTGTGGCTTAAAAATAAAGAGAAGAGAGATGACTCAAATATAGTGAATCTCATGAAAAGGAGATGGCTAGACAATGCAAGGTTACTTGTGTGATGGATCTATGAAGGTAGATGTTATAGGAAGGAGTTGAGGTTCACGCAGAGGACATAGAACCTGAGTAGTATGTGCTACCCCATCTTGGAAAATGTGAGATAGAAGCCCCTTCAGCTTCTGATGATATTTTGTCACGTGGAGAAAGGAGAGCCAATAGCACACATCTGAACCCACTTGGTGACCAACCTCTAGCACTTGGTTTTTTAGATCAAGAAAGAAGTATTGTTAATCTGGTTGGTATCGGTGGAAATAACTAATATATGCCTAGGAGATATAATTTCTCATTTAGAACACCCATGGATGTGTAAACCATTCCCATATTTGGAGGAATTTTTAGACAAGGTGTAAATACACAAGGTTTGGGTATCGCATCTGGAAGTGGCGCGGGATACAACTGACACTGAGACAATATCACAAACCATCATTTCGTAGTTCGCTAGGACGTTGGGGACACTAGGCGTGACCACTTCAAGACATTTTTCAACTATATGAGGTGGATCTGGTGGTATAGGAGCTAGAGGACCTGGTGGACCTAGTGGATCTAGAGGGTCTAGTGGGTCAAGGGGAACAAGACTTGGTGGATCCATTGGATCTGGTGGAAGAGGAAACACCGAAGGGAACCAAGGCTCTAGATCAAAAGGATAAGGGCTGTAGCCACCTCCATAAGTAATTTTTGATATGTCTTTGCACTTACCAGATTACAGGGGTATTGAAGATGTTACAAATCATGTCCACAAGTGTGAATTACTATGGCACATGACAGGGATCACTACCTCATAGCAAAATTCAAGTCAATTTGTAATGACATTATAAGGGCACGTGTATAGTTAGTATTAGAAGTATGACCCCCATCAAACAGTGGTAGACTACACTGGATTAAAGAACACATTCCTAGCAGAGTTCCATATCCCTAAATTTCTGCATAAGACTATCAGCTCTCTGAAGGAGATCCAGCAATGAATGGCAGAGAGTGTGTGGGAGTATGATGTGTGGTTCAAGACTCTCTTGTCAAAACTATCCTATGACATTCACCCTTCTAAACATACTCAATGGTTTGTTGGAGGATTTATAACACTATTTAGAAGGGAACTGTCACACAAGACTTTCACAGACCCGCACAAGGAATTAGAAGTTACCCTACACATTGAGGCTATTAGGAGCGTTGATACTAGTGTTAGCCATTTTCTGGAGGCTCAAATTGCTACAATTTCCAAGCAGCTAGAGAAATTGTCTTAAAACTCAGTGCATGAGGTTCATAGTGTGATTTTATACACAGACTATGAAGTGGAAGGGCATACAAAGGATATTTTCCCTTGAAATTCGGTACATGCAATGGTAATAGACTGTGAGATTTTCCATGGGGACTATAATGCAAGTAGATGTCCTCTACTATAGTGTGCAATCCATAAGAATGTGTCATGTTACTATAATATTTGTACCTTTATGACCTATGATACCAAGGATTACATGTTGATTGACCATATTCATGATGTTATTTATCTTGGTGTGTGCCAGACTAGCCTTGCAAGTAGTTCCAAGGATGATGATTTCCATTATGAAGGGTACATAGATGGAGAAGCACATGGAAGGGATTTTTATGGAGGTTTTTGTGGTTGCAGTAACTACAGCAGAGGAAGAGGTGAGTTCCCACGAGGAACCTGTTATAACTATGGGTCTACAGAGCATCATAAGTGAGAGTGTCATGAACTATTGTAGTGCTCATGGTGTGGAAAAAAACATAAGTATGAGGAGTGCCCTGAGTTGTTTGAGCACATGAGCCAACAACACGAGAAAGACAAAGGTGTTGGGATGGTGAGCATAAAGAAGGCCGACCCACAGTAGATGCCAAGAGTGGCACGTGAGTCAGAATTAGAACTTTTACTGGTGATGATAGAGGAAGAGGCCATATACGCTAGGGAGATGCCAAGATAGAAAGTATTTGTTAGGGAAGAAGTGGTACATGGGAAGTATTCAAACCCTACTCATCAGAAGGAATTATATCAAGAGACTATGGATGTGATTTAGATTTTTCAAGGGGAAATCCAATGTCTAAAGGAGCAGTCAAAGTAGTTGGAGCAAAGGAAGAATTTCGAGGCTCCGAAGAAGGATCTGGATGAGGTCAGGGAAGTGTGCAAAATGTTAAGGCAAGAGAATATTATTCCCTTACTAGTAGAATGGCTATGGGAGAAGGTACCATGCATCGTAGCAGAGTAGATCACGAAAGGTATGTTTTGCATGCAAACCCTCTTCCTCACAACCTTGACTATGAAAAAGAGATTACATTGAATGTAGTTGTTGATGGGTGGCTTCTGAGCAATATCCTCATCAACACAGGACCGGAGGTCAGTGTTCTCACCTTGGATGCATGGAATAAAATGGGAAGGCCCGCATTACATCCATCTTCAAATGTTTTGTATATGGAAAACAAGACAAAGGCAATTCCCATTGGGGTCTTGAAAGATGCAGTTATCACTATTCAAAGGGCCAAGTTCACTGGGGACTTTGAATTATTGGCACTCGCCGAGGTGGATAATTTCCTAGCACTACTTGGGCACCCTTGGTGTTACAATAACAATGTTGACCTGTGGTTTAACAAGGGGTATATAAGTTTTGAGAACAAGGAGGAATGGGTCATCGTCACCTTGAAAAATGGAAAATTGGTGCCCTATACTAAACCTTTAGGAGAGGAAGTCCTCGACAGAATCTATGTGCACTCCATCATAGATCCTGAGATAATTCATCCTACAGAAGGAGTCGTCAAATTTGAATATGCTCAGTCGATGAGTGATATAAATTGCATAGCGTGTGATAATTGGTCACATGGGACTTATTAGTTGATTGGGTGACAATTGAGAGGATCTGTAACAAGGTTGACAAATGTGTGCTCATTCAAGTGCCTAGGAAGAAAGAAGATACTAAGTTACTTCAGAGGGGAAAGCTCTGATGATTTCTTATAAGAAATGGAGGCTCAGTGGAAAAATGAAGATGAGAGGAGAAGTATGCTTAATTATAACTTGTTTGAGACTGTAGCACATTGGTGGGAAACACATTACGAGAGTCTCCTAGAATGGTGTGAGGTAAGAGTTGTATTTTTTGTAAGGTTCTCCAGAAGCAACACACCCACTGTCATACAGGACTACCATGGCAAGGAACCTACCTCGTTCCATATCCAAGCTTGTGATAAGGATGGATAGAGGGCACATAATCATTACCACCTTCATTATTAGTGCATAAGTTATATTCCATCTTACAATGTTGCGCGTGTGCATGGTATATCCACTCAGAGACATGCCATCAGATAGGGAATTTGTGGGAGTTAACGGTTGATCTCATTTAAGATTTTGAGTATCTGACTACCAAGCCATCATTGGATAAGGTGTTTAAAGTTTTCAAGCACCTTATAATGGGAGATGGTGTTATGGAAGGGGATAAACTACTGGATTTTCTGGGTGAACCTTGTTTGGAGATGCATCTCAATAAAGAAGAATTAGAAGAAATACAATTTGTGCATGTATGCATTAAAAAGGAAAAAGGAAAAATGGT
This sequence comes from Taxus chinensis, assembly GCA_019776745.2. NCBI lineage: Eukaryota > Viridiplantae > Streptophyta > Pinopsida > Cupressales > Taxaceae > Taxus > Taxus chinensis. The sequence continues at coordinate 104,472,238 of CM034147.1, read as the reverse complement.
CTATGTAGTAGATGGTGAGTAAATGGAAAGTTTGGATGTTAACCATTATAAAGGTACGCGTGAAGTCATAGATAGCACTGATGAGCAAGCATGCACCTACCATGAGCCCTTGAAAACAAATAAGGTTAACATTGGGACATAAATAAAACCTAAGGAATATATCATTAGGGACTATTGGTTGGAAAAATAAGTTTCAAAGGTCATTGATCTGTTGCGCAAGTTCCAGGATTTACTCCCTTACAGGTACCATGAACTAAAAGACATACAGCATTCCTTAGGGGAGATGATGATCAATTTGAAGGAAGGTGCGTGCCCAATTGGGAAGAGGCCTTATCAGATGAATCTGAATTTATGTGTATGGGTCAAGGATGAAATAGAAAAGATGATAGCATCTAGTATTATTGAGGTTGTGGAGGAATCAAAATCGATAAGCCCAATGGTCATCAGTATCAAGAAAGATGGAAGAATAAGGATCTATGTTGACTATAGGGACCTGAATATAGTATGTTTCATTGATCCTTTCCTAAACCCCCTTTAGTGAAGAAATTTTGGAGGGTGTAATCAGGTGTGAGGTCTACTCTTCCACAGATGGGTTCTCAAGGTATCACCAAGTTAGGATTGCAAAGGAAGACCATATAAAGATAACTTTCACCACTAAGTGGGGAAGCTTTCCCTATACGACCATGCCTTCTGGATTAAAAAAATGTGCCTACTGTATTCTCATGCATTATGGTACAAGCATTTCAGAACTTCATCCATAAGTTTCTTCAAGTCTACCTGGATGACTGGATGGTGTATGGGATGGTAAAAGACCATTGTGAAAATTTAAGGCTAATGTTTGAGAGATATCAGTAGTTAAGGATATCCCTCAACATTAATAAATGTGTCTTTTCTACTCCATTTAGAACCCTATTAGGACATATTATATGTAAGGAAGGCCTACTATGGATCCCACCAAAGTTGCAGTTATTGTGAGATTGGGTAAGCCTACTAGTCAAAGTGTAGTGTGTGGGTTCCTTGGCAATACGGGGTACTACAAGAAATTCATCAAGGGTTATGCCAAGATCACCACACCCTTGGAGGAATTACTAAATCACAAGAGTTCCTTCCATTGGGGAGAGGCACAGCATAAGGCGTTTAACACTTTAAAGGATAGACTTGTCACTATGCCCATACTACATTTTCCTTCTTAGGATAAGCCTTTCCATGTACATTTCGATGCCTCCGGAACAACCTTGGGAGCAGTAATAGCACAGCCTAGTGAGGAGATTGTTGATTACCCCTTGTGTTTTACAAGTAGGAATTTGACACTAACAGAACAAAATTATACCACTACTGAGTGTGAAACACTATCAATGATCTATGCGCTACATAAGTTTAGGTAGTACTTGTTGGAAATACCATTTATATTCTATACAGACCACATGGCGTTGAAATACTTTGTGAACAAGCCCATTTTACAAGGGCACATATGTTGGTGTGTCTTATTATTCCAATATTTTGAGTTCACAATGGTTGTAAAGCCAGGATGAGTAATTCAAGGCTTGACCACTTATCAAGGATTTACTCAGGGGAGGATGCACAAATAATTGAGAATACCATGTTAGATGTGTAATTATTTAGGTTGCAGCACATGCCCTCAAACATGGAAGTTATCATTTTATTCTTGAAAACTGGTGTGGTATCGGATGGGATGAAGGCTTTAGAGAGAAAATATTTAGCAATACGTATTGCACCCTACATGTTGATTAGTGGAGATCTGTGGCATTCCCATTTTAAGACTTTAGAAACAAGGAATTTTATTTTTTTTAATTTATCAATGTTCTCTGTTCTAAATACATAATTTAGAGCTCACATCATATAACAATCATTCTTATAACAGATTACCATATGCAACTGTAATGACTCAGTTTACCACCGATCTATTCATTTCATGACTCGGTGAACTATTGATCTATTCATGCGTAACATTGAGTTTGAAGTGTTCTACTGAATACTTCATATTCTTGGTTCTCTTACCCTATTTCAGGTTCTAAGTGATCTGTCCAAGGAACCTAACTGAATAATTGTTACCAATACTCATCGGCATCACGATCCTTAGACTAGGTGACATAGGACAACGCAATCAGTAGCTTGTGATACTTTGGCCAAAGATTTAGAACATATTGTTCGTATTACTTATTCCTTGACAATATACTCGTCAATCCGGAATACGTCCTTCACCCCACTCTATTGTTATATAGAATGTCTTACAATGACTTTTGTCAGTCCCCTTACCCAAGGTCTCACTCTAGTTTAGATTAACATCTTAATTCATGATATGAAGAATCTCTCAAAGACTAAGGGTAAATTGGCATACTGGGTCATCCTAAGTTAACCCCGTGTGCCAAGGTACCCTGAATCTCAAAGGGATACCTCATATCTTGATTATGGTCCTAACCAGTCCCGGAGAGAAATCTTGATCAAGTTCAAAGTGTGTAAATCTCAATGATCAATGCAGAAGGGTGTTACCACATGTCATCTGCATTGTTGTATCCTCGAGAAGATCCTAATCTTCTCGAAGGTACAACCTTGTAGTTGACATGTGTCAACATCCTATTGAACAGCCTCAAAAATATTTACATACCTCCAAGAATTTACTTACATTAAGTTATGTTTGGGTTACAAGAATACATATTATGACAAGCCACCCAAACCCCGGGTCCAACATTCTTTTAAGTTCCCTTTTGAATTAGGATTCAGTTATTCAAAAATATCTTAATTAACTTAAGGTTGCTTCCATTTTTTTAGTTGGGACCTAACAACCCATTATCTAAAAACAGGACAGCAACTATTTATGTTCAATTATTTTAAATAATTTATCCAATGAAGGAAGTGTAACAACCTGTTAGGTTGATATATATATCAGACTTAGTACCATTAAGTCTTAGGGATTTATTATCATATATTCCTTTTATATTTATTTCATTATAAGAGAGGAAGGTCCTCCTCTTCATAGATACATTTTAGGGATTAACCCACCCTCAATGTTCCTTGTAATTGCAGTGATTTGTATTACAGTTTTAAATCACATCATAAGTTATAATGATTCACTTAATCAAGAATGAATTATTCATCCACTTAATTAGCTATGGCTTACTTAGGAAATTCATCTAAGTTCCATTTTATAATATCAATAAGAATACACATTCAATCATAAAGATAATAAAAAGATCATCCCAAACAAGATAATTTACAAAATTAACTTAAGTAATTTGTCACTTTTTCCATTCATTTCCAAACCCATACAATTACAACTTATGCATTTTAAGCATACTTTAGGATAATATCCTTCAAACAAAAAAAAGATAACTTTTCTTTTCATAATACAATTTAGAAATCAAATCAGAATTCTTCATAAGAATCAACTTAGAGCAGTCTATGCATCATATAGATTTTTCCTTCCTTTAACACTTACGAAGTCCATATGTAAAAATTAATAGCATGAGTCAGTTCAATGAACTGAGCATGATAGTCACTAATCCTTAAAATAATTGCATTCCACTAATTGTTTCAATTAAACAATCCCTGTTATAATGCCAACAATTACTTCATACTCTCTAAGCTTTAAATAATGTCAAAATAAGAAAAGTCTTAGTACACTGTTTAAAACAAAAGTGGACAAGATGTATATTCTATACTACCTACCCTAAATTAAAAGTGTAATTGATTCCAGTAATTCATAACGTAATCTACTCTAGTTTTTCTTTCCTTACATTTATAAGACAACTCATATCATAACTTAAGTTTCATAAATAATTTCAACTTAATCTATTTTAGATGAATCATCTCATTTCATGCAAGAAAGTAAGAAGGAACATTCTGTTTATTAAGTACCTAACCATCTGAAAAATCTGAAACAGTGTATATATCAATTTGATCAACTTCTATTTAAAAACTAAACCATTTAAAGTATTCATCCAAATAGGTTCATACAAAATCAATTCAAACAGAAGGGATGGATTAACTGCCACCTGTAATTTCTCCTACCAATCTATCCTCCATCTCATTCTACTTGATTTTCAATCAATGAAAAGTATGCAAGACATTAACTACTGAATTCCCTTTTTACAAAAAGAATAGCAAACAGCAAGTCTAAAACAAGATCTTAACACTGCTACAAAACAAAAGGAATCTTCCAGGTTAGGATCCCACCTCCTACTATTTCTTTGAACTTAATATAATAGTCAATTCATCTCATAACCTTATTGTTTGAGTTCCTTATACAATTCTAAGGAAGAGCACACTAACATTCAAAAAGAGAGTATTAAAACTTTCTTATTTTTAAAACCCTTTCACAATTTTCCTTTTTAGCTCAGAGAGAGAAAACAGAGAAGATCAAAACACTATTATAATTGAGTTTATAATGACATCAAACTTCCAAGGAGTAATAAACATTCATTAGTCCAACAAGGAAGGAGAAGACGAGCATTTTTAACACTTAAGTTCACCCATTAGCTCGGGCCAGGTAGAGCCATCTTATTGGTTTGCCAATAGATCCCTATAGGATCTACAACTATACATCCAACAAAATCCAATAAAAACTTTTAACATAAAACGTTACAAACCAATCAAAACTCAAACTATAATCCCGATCCAAATGAAACAGTCTACATTTCTTCAAAGACTCGAACCATTCAAGTTTAAAATCAAGTTAGGGTAACTTAACATTACCCTTATTTACCAAATAATCGAAGACTGAATCATTTGAACCATTGCCCCGTTCGGTTTCTATTTTATTACAAGACACTAAACAAAAATGCATATACATTATTAATAATCATATTCGAAATACAAATTTAACAATACCCAAAAGCCATACTATTCATATCATAGTAATGAATTATGCATTATCAGTCCAGAATAAAATAGATCTTTCAGTTGCATTCAAAACATTACAACCCTAATTCCAACTTCAAAAGGGCATGTAACAACTGGACATTGATAAAACTTGTCAACTTTTAAGCGGATTCAAAAAGATTTTTCGACCATCATTTAATACGGCCTTAAGAACTAGATTTCACAACCATGTCAAAGGTAAACATTAAACACAGTCTTATCTATCCAAAAATATTAAACATAATTTCCTATTAATGCTTTTCCATGATCAACCAAGAATTCGCCAGAAAAACACAACTCATCCAAGTACTTTTCCTCCTGTGCATAACCGTATTACTAATACTCATGGTTATTCACACAAACAAGCAACTAAACCATATACTACCTTACTCACAGTACCTGCAAACTTAAAAACATTCAAACCCCTTCACATGAGGAGGTACAGACTTAATCCAAATACAATGTTTCCGAATCACGCAACTTATAACAGTCAAGTTTCACAGGGTAATACCAGCAAACCGTTCATGAATTCATTCACAAACCAAATAACTATAAAGTAAAAACGTGAATGTAATAAGCAAGTATACATAAACAACACTGTTCCATTTGCTAGACAAGTTTCAATTCAAATAGACTCAACCCAGCTCATATGATTCTAGAAATTTAAAAGGAACAACTATTCAAACTCCAAACTTAATGAGAATAGGTAGATCTATTTCCATGATATAGGCTTCTAAAGAAATCGAAATCAATAACCAATTTCAACCATTTAAAACACTGTGAAGTTTCCATATTTGCTCAAATGTTCACAAATCCACCATGAATGGAATGTAATGCAAACAAGTTCCCACATACATCAAGTAAAACTCCAGATTTAACCCAAAAATTCAATTTCACACAAACCCACAAAAATCATTTTTACCAGGCAAGCAAAAATGCACATAAATCATCAGAACAGAGTTTGTTTAATAAAAACATTTAATGGAAAGCAAGGTTTTAACAGTTAGGGCCTATCATGCATGATAGTGTCGCTAAAAAAATTGAAGAAGACCTCTGGCTGAGCTTACCTCTTCCCTCCTTTTCCATGAAAGATTAAAAAACAAAATAATGCTTCCTCCATGCCTTATATATTCCCCACGAACCAGAAATAGATTTCAAAATTTCAAAATTGCCATGCAACGAAGCAAAAACTGATGGTTTGAAAAACTAGTGTACATGCAAAGCGAAAAATGAAATGCATGAAAAACAAAACAACCAAGAAAAATTCCATTTGCATGCCTCCCAAAGCAATCCAATCTCGAGAACCCATGCAAATTAATTACATTAACTCCATTTCTCCCACCTATTCTCCATTGCCACCGCCTGCCAAAGTTGGCAAGCCCCAAATTAAAATAAACAAGAGTTTCCATTTTTAAAGGTGCTACCACGTATACCCCCACTAACCAAATTAACCTCTGCCAAATTTGGCAGTACTCCCTGTCCCCTCAACCTTATCCCCATCTTAAATTCCATAGAAACCACTACCCAACACTTGTGACCCCTTAGGTTCCCATTCGTAGCAATAGTTTAGGATAGGTTAATGACTTAGGTTAGATCATAGGAAATTAAAATTTAACACCTTAGGATATAACATTAGTCAATTACCTTAGCATTAGGTTTAGATAAACCCTTAGGTAGTATCCAAAATACATAGTTTAGGAACTAGGTTAGATTGACCAACCTTGCAATAACAAGTTCTAGTTTAAATTAATAACTAGTAACCTTTCCAGATTCATTTTTACGCCAAACTTAGATTAGGTTGAAATAACCTTTTAGAATTTCAATAGAATATTATGTTCTACATTAGATTCTGTATTTTGCATCAAGTAAGATAGCTTTAGATCAGAACAACAATATCACTTACCTGGTTTAATTCCAGGTTCTCTCCTTAGCCATAAATGGCTTAAACCAAAATTCGATTGCAATGACCTGCCAGGGTCAATTTCCAGAATCCAATAAAACTTTCCACAACCAGAAATATTTTCATATGAAGGAGAATAAAAATAACTTATATATTCTAAGTTCAATCCAGGCTTATTAACATATGAAATGTCAATACATAATTGTTCATTCCGAATATATTTAAAACATCCCTTGGATCAATGTAATTGATCCAAGGACGACTCATAGAGATAGATAAGTTTACGATCTTCCAGAAGTCAGATTGCACTCACATGCGAGAAATGAAAGAAAACGAATCCAAGCATATTCCAGTTCAATCAAAGATCTCAAGAGCAGAAAAGACATAGCCAAATCAAGCATGACTTCCTATAATCTAAAGAACATATCCTCATAAGGGAAAATAACATATCAACACTTGAATGCAAAGGAGGAAATAACAACAGTTCAGGGTGTTACAAGATCTATATAAGTTAAGATGTGATGAGGTTTTGCATTGATGCATATTAGAACATGAGTGCATGGTAATTATGGAGGTAGCACATGGTGGGATTGTAGGAGGACACTATGCAGGAAATGTTACCGTGTGAAAGATTCTAATGGTAGGGATTTGGTGGGAAACCCATCTACCAGGATTTTATTGAGTTTTTCAAGGCCTGTGAACATTTCCAGTGCCTTGGAAAACCTAGAAAAATGGATGAAATGCCTTTATGACCAACAACCAGAACTGAACCATTTGAAAAATGGGAAATCAACTTTGTAGGGCCAATTTTTCTAGTTGCGTGAAGGATTGGTTTGTGGTATATCATTACTTGTACTAGTTGCTTGACAAGATGGTCAGAGGCATCACCTAGAAAGGATTACACTGTAGTGACAGCTGCTAGATTTTTATGGGAGAACATAATCAGCATGTATGGATGTCCTTTAAGCTTGACAAGTGATAGAGGTACACATTTTATGAATGAAATGGTCAGGATTCTGTTAGAGGAATTAGGGTGGCCCATCTCAAGATTATCCCCTTATCACCCTTGAGTGAATGGAACTACTGAGGCATTTAACAAGATACTAAGTTACACATTGACTAATATTTATGATGTCAGAAGATAGGATTGGGATGACAAAGTATCAACCATTCTATGGGCATACAGGACAACCTATAAGAGATTGAACAAGGCCACACAGTATCAGTTGATGTTTGGCATGGAATTTGTTTTTCCAGTTGAATTCATGTTGCCATCATTTTGTAAAGCATGCACAGGAGGATTGGATTATGAAAAAGTGCTAGAAGAGAGGATTGATAAGTTGATGTAGTTAGACGAAAGGTGATCACTTGCTAGTTTTATTAAAATTATAGAAAAGGCAATACAAAAGTCATGGCATGATCACAATATCAAAAACAAGTAGTTTGAGGTTGGGTAGATGGTTCTGCTATATGATTCCAAGTATCTTTGCCATCCTCAGAAGTTTAAAATTCCATTGGTTGGGCCCTTACATCATCTCATACATCCTTGGTTCATGCACATGTCAGTTACAAGTGCTGGATGAGATGAATTTAACTAGCCATTTTAATGGGAGTAGGCTAAATCCCTACTCTAAATAAGTCTTCCTTATGTTTGTAAATAAGGCAGTATTACCAGCTAGTTTAGGATTTCCCTTTATGCATGTTGTTTCTTTTCTTTTGTTTCCCTTTCTCGTTGCTCGTTCCTTTCCATTTTTGTTGTTTTTCACCTTGTGCACCAGTAACCCTATTATTTTCTAAGCTTGTGTATGTGCAGATGACCATGCATTTATTTTAGTGTGGGGTGGAGTAGTGCAAAGTGAAGTATAAGCTGGCAGTAAATTTTGAATGACCCAGTAGAAGGAAGCACGTAAGGTTAAGAAAGTGCATGGGGAAATAGTGGATAATGAATTATGTTGTCAAGATGGCTATAACAAAGACCATGTATAAATAATGAAGAGTGCAGAAACAACATGAGGTAGGTGAGGGAAAAATCAGGTATATGACAGAAGAAGTTCCTTCGACACTGCAAAGGCACACATAAGAGTCTTCAGTCAGATTGTTATTTTGTGTGCCAGAAGGTTGTAGAAGGTTTTTCACATAGGATTGGGCACATGGGTAAGGGAACTTAAGGTTGGATTAGTGGAAAAATCCACATTTAATGCTAAGTACATTGGTAGGTGGTATATCATTTATTTCTAGAGAGGAGAAAAAACTATAAGTATGAAGTCAAGCACATTATTATCTACCTTGCTTTTATGAAGTGAAATAGCTCTTGCAAACTAGGGAATCTAGAGAAATTTTTGCAAAGGAAGAAGAATCATAAAGATCTAAGTACATGACTAGGGTTGATCTGTAAACTAGATTCAAAGGATTACATGGGTGTGCGAAGATTTATTTTCATAATACATTGTCTTGTGGAATAATTTGTTCCTAGTTAGGGTTTAGTAGCTAGGGCACGAAAGGAGGGTTCTTCATGGAGTGGAGCCTTAGAGTTAAGAAGAGTAGTAGATTAGAGCAAGAAGGAGGGATTTAGGTTATATCCCGACAAGAAAACATGGCACCAAAGAAGGTGACCATTTCATCAAAGAAATAGAAGGGAAAGGGAGAAGGAAAGAAAACCACTTCCGTCATTAGCTCCAATGAATAATGGTATGCAGAAATGTAGTACCCAGATGGAGTATTGTTGGGGAAAGAGTGGGTGTCACACTTGAGACAAATGGTCGTGAGTGATTAAAACCATCGCACGAGCAATACTAAAAAATAAATGGAGTTGGAACTAGTTTTTCCAACTAACAAGAGGACACCAAATGGAATTCCAATATATAGCAACAAAGTAAAGGTAAAGTTGGAAAAGGCAAGGTTGTTGCAACTATATGAGTTGCCTTATTTTGGTAGGCCCAAGTGACTATATCAGTGGTTGATTTCAAGCATACATGAAGACCACATCTATTTTATAGGCCGCAAGATGTGCATAACCCCTTAGCTTATATCAAAAATCACTAGCCTGAATTGCAAAGGAGACTCCATAGATGATGAATTGGATGATAAGGACGCCATCAAGGAAACTGTGGAGGATTATGACTATAAAAAGGGTTCACAGTACTTTGACATTGTAGAAATCACTGACCTTATTATGAGGATGGCCGCGTGCTTAGTCACCAAGCTTAATGATCAAGAAATATGGACGCAAGTAAAAAAGGCATGGTTAAATGTATTCTGGAAAATCTCATAAGGGACCGTCTATAACTTGTCTACCTTTATTGCAAATGAGATCATAAGCAACGTGCAGGAAGGAGAAAAGATAGTATTTGGAAAAATTCTCCTCACCATCATCTTCTTAAATATTTGAGTGCCTGATGGGCCAGAGAATTTCATATGGGAGTATCCAGAAGATAATACCTCTCCCGTGAAAATTTTTGAGAAATATACTTGTGAGACCATGATAGCCGCTCACAAGGCATGCCTAGAAAATTGGTACAATTGAATGCACGATGCATTCAAGGCAGAGTGGAGGATCCCTGAGTAGTTTCCCATGCTCATGGATGGAGAGGTAGAGTTTGCAATATATCAACATTTATGTAGTATCAGGTTTACATTGATAGATTGGACTAAGAGTCCATGGTGTAAGCTACCTTTCTCCTTAACCATGCAATACTTCCAAGTAGGGTTTAACAGGTTCAAGGAGGCCAAAAGGATAAGGTTTGACTTTAGTGAGGTTGACCCAGACCACTGTGAGCTAAGCTGGAAGCTCATATACCCTATTAAGTGCACATAGGTGGAGAAGTATGTCTCCTAGGAAGTATAGATGATGAATCCGATAACGCTGCCGATCACCGGAAGGGATGCAGCAAGGGTATATCTATGCATAAGGCCTAAGTGTGAGAAAGGTTTCTATCTGGAGATTGATATCTCCATTCTAGAAGGCCCCACAATGAGGAAAAAGGTCACGCCAAAGAAGAGGGGAAGAGAAGAGGTGTAGGAGAAGAAGACACCAAGTGTGAAAATAACACAATCTGTGGGTGCGTTGGAAGCAAGCGCTAAGCCTATATCTTACACATGTAGGAAGAAGTCCTTAGTTAAGGAAAAGACCCCGAAAGAAGAGGCACCATACCATGAAGGGCCCCTCACACATGAAGAATCACCAAGGAATATGTCGTCTATTAAGGAGAAAGAGAAGGAATAATATCCTATACTGTAATCACCAGTTAGGAAGAAGCAGAAGGTGGCAGAAAAGACAGTCTCAGAGGAAATAGAGATCCTAGAGGCCTACATTGGTGACAAGGATGATGACGAACCTAAGGGAGATCAATACCATCTAGTATATAATGTACACGAATCTGAGGAGGAGGAAGATGAATATAAGAATGACAAGGAGGAAGCAGATAATCAAGGCAAGGGGGTGAGTGAAGAGGTAAGAAGCCAAAATTAGAGAAACCTAAGCCTCACCAAGGAACAAGTGGAAGAAGCCACAGAAAGAATTAGTGGGCATCATTAAGAACTTGGTGGAGTATGAGTTGGAGCGGATCGTAGATGAAATTTTGAAGGAAATGGAAGAAGAGAGTTTTGGGAAATAATATGACATCATGGGTGGGAATCCCAATTTGGTGGTTAGCTTCCCAAGGGCTACATGAATAGGTGGGAAGGGTGTAATGGCAGCATAAGGCCAAGGGATGGGCTACATTAATGATCCAAGAAAGGTGCTACACACACACTTCCAAAGCACTGTACTAATAGAACAACTCCTAGTTATGACTTCGTTTGATGAATAACGTGCATATCCATGAACCAAAAATATGTTATCTTGGTGTTCAAGTCCCAAGTGGATGAACTTGAGTTCTAAGTAAGTCAGAGAGCACTCATGAATGTGTTGGAGACAAAAGGAGTAAATCCCTTGGTGAATGCTCAACAATTGTCAAATGAGCAAGTTTGTAATGCACTCAACAAATTTTCAGTTGAGATTAAGGCCAAAATTTTTGGGAGGAATGATAGGGTGAGATTCCTAGAGGTAGAGTTGGAGAAGGAGGAGGAGCTTCTCGAGAAAATCAAGGACCTGAAACAAGAAAAACTAATCAGCACACAGTTAAGGCATGAACTGAAAGAAGAAAAGGAAAGGGTGAGAAAATTACACAAGAAAATTTAAATGATTACAAATTTTATTGTTTTAAAGCATCCTAACCTAGAGCTGCCTGAGAAAAAATATGAATCAACCTTGCAGTGTCTAGAGGATTTGACTCACATCCTCACAATGGAAATATGACCACTCACTTTAGAATCTACAAAAAAGGCACTGGTGCATTAAGAAAATGAAGAGAATTTTAAGGTTGTTGAGATCATTACTCAAAATACCAATCTCTTTCTACAGGTAAAGGTTGTCACGCAAGTACTTAAGATGCATATGACAATTACATTGATAGAGATAGAGTGGAAAGCATCCTAATCATTACACATGAAACAAAACTCAAGGAGTTTCAAGAGAATAATAAGGGGAACAAAGAAAAAAGGGATAAAATCATGGCCAAGGTAGAAAAGAAGTCAGAAGCCATCGAGACCTTGTGAGGCTCGATAAAAATCTGGCTAAAGGAATTATACCCCCAAATCACCCGTAGGATTAACGCACTTGATGAGTTGGGAAAAAATTTAGAGAGTATTGTTGAGATAATGAGTGCCAAAGGGGAGGAACTAATTTTTGAGGAGGTGAGCACCCTAGTCAGAGACCTCTGCCAGCAAACACAGAGTGAGGTTGATGCCTGGGAAAAGCTAGAGGTAGAAATAAGGAAGGATTTCCCTGTTCTCCTTCAAAAATAAGCATTGTTCTCTTTCATTTCCCCATTATTTCATTCTTTCTCCCAGTTCTTCATTCCTTCATTATTTTTCCCACTATTCAGATCCCACCATTCTTTATTCATTAAGACAAGTGTTTCCAAGGATGGAGAACAAGAGTAGTGTGGGGTGATGTTGGACCCCAGAATATTGGCTAAGTACAAGAAGGCATATGGGTGCGCAGGGCCTATATAAAGAACGGCGCATAGGATAGGGTTTTAGAAGGGTTTGGTAGAACCCAAGGCGTGTGCACAAGGAAAAACATGGATTTTGGGACTTAGTCATATTTGGTGTTCCAAGTAGCACATGAGAAAAGAGTGACCCATCTAGCATGCGGAGTGGATTAGGTGCCAACCTAGCAGCTATATGGTTAATAAAGGAATATTCCATGTATGCGATGGAAGGATCCAAAAAGACATTATTGCAAATAATGCATAGTTCAGATCAAAGGGAGCATGCTCCATTAGAGGACCACTTGAACACTTGTCAACTGATCTTTTACCTTAGAAAGGCATGGCGGTGGAGGCTAAAGCTATATATATATATATGCTCGGGTAGAAGAAATAAAATATCAGAGGGGCATCATATAGTGTTTGGACAGGTGAAGCTCTGCAGAGATAATAGTGGGTTCTATGGGTTAAGGTCCTCGTTAGGAGGACTATAGGTGAAATGGCATGTTTAGGGGGATGGATCTGCAATGGGTCTTTGTAATGTTGAAAGCATAGGTTAGGTTCCTGATGCATGACTCTTATCTATATTTTTATATTGGTCTGTTATGGCCTTAATGAATTTAATGTGGTTATTGAACTCGTTAACATGAATATAAGGTTCTATTCAAAACAATATATGTTGTTCATGAGCATAAACCCTATTACATCTCCTTTGTGTTATGAATCAATTTTGTATTTTGTTTGATACTTCTCTTTTGTTATTTGAATTGATGCATTGATATGATGACTCATCCTAAGCTCTTAAAATGAATGCATGGTTATTTCCCTTCTTGCATCCAACTATTTTTCAATAGGGTATGTATTCTCACAAGACTCACATAAAGGAGGGGCTTGGCACCCACGTGTGCCTCAGGTGAGCGCCTAGCACCCACTAGGTGATAGACCCTCGCGCATGGGATTATAATATTGTTCTAAGGGTTAAAAATGACTACATATTGATAAGTGACACTAATAAAAATAGGAATTCATTGTCTCAGGTATGAGTGAAGATTAGGTTTCCCCAATGTATGGGTGGAGGTGATCCCCCTCAAACCAAGAATTGATGAGGTGATAAATGGATTCGGTGAGTGGTTTGATAAATGGGAAAGCGATGAAAATTAGGGAGATTTTGGTATAGGTGTGATGAGATTGGTTGTGGGGTATAAGTGTGGGCATTCAAATGCACACACACTGTAGACACCAAATTTGTGTCTTACGACACCTTGTGCCCCGTATCTCATTTCGTAACCTAACCTCACCACCTAAACCTTACACAATTATTTATTAATTACCTTATAATTAATAAATCCACCTCTCCAAACCTGCCACCTCATTTTGCCACCTCATCATGACCTAGCCCTAACCCTAAATTAACCTAATTAAGACCTATAACTTGGTCTACATCCACACCCATGACTATTTACTCCTCACCCACACCAAAACCAACCTAATAATGACTTTACCAAGCCCGCAACTAATCCCTCGGGAGAAAAGGAGGGAAAGTTGGCTATTTTACTAAAAATAGCCCACTTTGACTTAACCGACATCGGTTCCTACTCAACCGCCATCGATTATGTAACCGCCATCGGTTCCCTGTAAATGACCTCCCCCAACCAAAAATAAAGGATCCGAATTCATTTAAAAGATCCAAAATTCACTTGGCAGAGCAGAGACAAGTGAAGGAAAGAGAAGAGTTTGTAGAGAAGGACATCGAGCCCAAGACTTCAACTGAGTAACTAGAGCACAGTGACACTCGTCCAAGCATTGGGAGAGAAGATAGCTCACTTTTGATTGTCAGATCATCCCACCTGAGCCTTGCCTTCGTCATCACAGTCCTTGAACCTATATCTTCATCAGGAACTAGTAAGTGGTGTCTTGTACATTTTTAAATACCATTTCTTGAACTTCTGATTCATAGTAATTATAAGCTCACTCCTAGATCTACTACCCGATAGCACCCTACATCTAACTTTCATTCCTCTACCCTTACATTGCCCCAAGAACAGCTCCCACACTCTCTGAGTCCTCTCCATTACCCCATTGCCTACCCCTAATCATTTACCAACCTTATAAGCACCATAACCACCTTACAGCCAACCTTCATTGAAAGCCCCTAAATCACTGCCCCTACCGATATCGGTTATCAGCAACCGGTACCGGTTATACATTGACTGGCATCGGTCACTGTGACTCAAACCAAAACCAGCCTTTCCTCAATTTCCTTTTAACGAGGTAACTAAATTGTGATTTTGTAATAACTTCTTTGTTAGCATTTGTGTTAATTCGTATTAAAAGGGGAACTAACCACCTTCGAAAGGAAGTCTAATATTTCCTGGGCCCAAGGCAGTTCCCTCATTTATTCTAACTATAATCTAGTGGTCTTGCATTCTTATTCATAGGTAGTCCTTCCCAGACAAAAAGGAGTTCTTCACAATTGATCTGATCTCTCTCTACGGTACGCGCACACCCTCCCAACATCCAACAGGTATTCCTCCTAGCCCTAACCTTTATCTGTTTCTTAAGGGAATGAAAGGATAGAAGCAACTCTATTCTAAGAACAGAAACATTCTGTGCGAAACACACACATATAGAATGTGATAAGGTACTAGGGAAAAGGGCTCACAAACTCTACATTGTCAAAGGCCGATAGGTTTATCCAAATAAGGTTTATGTGAAACAGGTATCCAAGGTATAGGATACAAACCTGAAACACAACTAAGCAAGGTGTAGGAATAGGAATTAGGTGTGTTCCAGAGCACCAAATATTTTGTCAGGATAAATAACACGACATTAGACAAGATAAGGTCATTAGGCTGAACAACACAAGTAGCGTCATCGCAAGGTATAATGAGTTAGCGAACTTGAGTGTCAAAATGGGCAAGGTCAGTTTAAGTGCTTTAGATAAGGTCATGGGTAAGACCAAGGTAGAGGAAAAAGCATTCCCCAACTAATAATGAGGTTGGGTTATGAGGTAATAAGGTAAGTAGGTGGGGTTACAAGGCTTGTGTGAGGATATGATATTTTGAAAATGGTTACGGGTGGCAATGTTAAAGTTAAAGTAGCTATAGGTTGGTAGTAAGGTGACCGAAACCAGTTGATTTGAAACTGACGTAGGTAAAGGTAAACCGATGTTAGTCCATTAGGGCACAAAACTGACGTCGTTTGAGTTGGGGTTTAGGTAAAAATTAAAAATCCACATTCTACGGATTCATTTGGCATGTCCTACTATTGGAGAAAATGATAGAGAGAAATTTTAAATGAGAGAAATGATACGGATCTTTGCCAGGATAGCTAAGTGGTTTGAGGAGCTAGGTGGATGGATCCATGAGATATTTCTAGGTGATTTGATTGGCTAGAGGACTAAGAGTTAGATTTAGGCATGGCTGAGGTAGGAGAAGGAGTTAGAGGACCAGCAGTTTAGAGACTAGAGGTTCCACCAAGGAGGTGACGTTGTTTTGATGTAGGATTAAATCCTTTCTAGTTGTTTATTGATTGAAATTTAAGGTTAAAATGAAAAAATGGGGTGGGAAATTAAAATTTTGAAATGTGCTAAAAATGGATGAATTTGGGTAGGGGGAAGGTAGAATATAGGTGAAATAGGTAGGAAAATGAATGGGGGTGAGCTTTAAGTGGGTTTAGGTGGGTTTGTAGTGTTTTTTTCAATTTTTTAAAATTTGGGGGGCCGAACCAGATACCAACAATGGTCAAGCATCATTTGACATCAATTGGCATATCTGTGTCGGTGTCAGTGGGCAAAGTAGGTGACCGGTACCGATCATGGTGACTAGTGTTGGTTAGTTTAAAACATAACTAGGCCCTAAAAGGTTGGGTTATGGGGAAAAATGGATTTGTAGGAAAGAGAGGTAGGTAAAGATAGATAGATGAGATGTAGAATAAAATAGAAGTAGGTGGGTGTAAGGTACCTATAGGTAGGAATCGGTGGGGTTAGGTAGAGGTTAGGTCGAATAATGAAGGAGAGAAAGTGATGAAACATAATAGGGGGACGTGATTAGGTGAGGTAAAATGAATGATTGGGTAGTGAAATAATTATGAAATGGATAGGTAAGTAGAGAAATGTGATTGTGAGATGGGAATATTTAGATGTGAAGAAATGAGTGAAATAGGTAATTATTTGACTGTGTTGAGTGGCATGGATGCAAGAACAGCACTGGTTAATGATGCATGATAGGGTCCCACCATTATTGGTGTGGATATGACCCAACATCACAGAGGATGAGTCGAATCATATGCGAGACGTTGGACTAGTCAGCATCAAGCGATACAGGTGTATCAGGTAGGATCACATTCTTATGGTCACTCTCATCGATAGATGAGATGCAATAACAAATACCTTCCATTTACCCACCAGTGAGATGACTATCATGCCAAAGGATGTATACAGGATTCTCTAGCTCTCAATTTTGAGGGATCCTATTTACTCTGTTTCATTAGACGGGGCATTTGAGTCAATTATTACAGTGTTTAGAGAGTTAGCAAGTGACTTCACTGAGCACAGTGTCAGCCTTATATATGGAGCTATGTATGTTGGGCATCTGTAAGAGACTCAGTTAGCAGTACTAATGATGGTAGCGGTGGAATGTTATGCACTCCAAGACTCATATGGTGGACAATTTCCCTCAAGGATTGATTGCAGTTCTACGAGATATGATAGAGGATCGGGTCTTTTTTACATGGGCTCCTACATATCTAGTGTAGTTATATAGGTATCTTTGGGCTTGTTGGTGTCCATTTTGATCCTCTATGCTTTTGCCCTAATTTTCCTTTCACTCTACTTTTCCTGAAATGTTTTCTATAGTTTTAATGGGTGAAATGAAGTTGCTCCCTGTATTCCCAAGCCTTAGTCCATTTGAAAATCATTTAACATGCCCCATTTTGCAAGAAAACTCAAGCTTACACCATGTTGCCCTAATTTTTCAAATCTGTGGGCTATGCCATGTTTTCCCTTTTGCCTAATCGTGAAAAATCAAAATTGATTGATTTATACTTGTATGTATTCAAAAATCCAATCCCAAGGTCAATAAATGCTCAGAAATCATGTTTCATCTTATTCTATTTCAAAAAAATTCCATCCTTGGTGAAAAAATCAGATTTTGGGCACAACTGGAAAAACTCTATATTTTTTACAGTCAGGTGGGTGTATTTTAGCTGTCAAATTATTATTAGGAAGTCAGAGGGTACGTGGTGACATGAAATTAGCTAAGGAGAAGCAAGGAAGTGTTATAACTTATCATTTTTTTGCCTTTTTGGCGAATGGGGCATTTTCGGGCCCAAGGCTCTGCTTTTTCCAATTTTTCCTACATGGCGTGTTTTGATTAGCTGAGGGATTACGGCTGGTCAGATTTCCTTTGAGTTTTTAGACTTTATTTTACAAAATTTTAAAAAGTCAAAAATTGGCCCGAAACCCCGCAGCCAATCGAAAGTGGACACATGTCCTAAAGATCAAAAAGGGAGGAGCGGGCCGACGGGGAACGTAGATATTTTTAGCTCTATTTTTCTAAAGTTTCAAAATCAGTTTCAGCCTCGCTCCAATCAGAGGAGGACATGTGGCATCATTTTTTGGCAGAGGGGATGTGGATGGTAGAGGTTTTTGAAGTTTTTCACATTTGGAGGCAGAAAATGTTAAAGTAAAATTTTGGAGCACGACCCCGAGGCCAATCACAGGTGGACAAGTGTCCATGAAAAGTTAGAATGGGGGGCAGATTTTGGGGTCACTTTGAATTTTTAACTTCAAATGGATCAAAGTTAAAAAATGGGATGCATCTCCGCTCCAATCAGTGATGGACACGTGGTGGTCAAAGCGGGTTGGCGGGCCAGCAGAGGTAAAAGGGAAATTTTTCCCTTTTGCAAAAAAGACTTAGAATGGAAGATTCGAGGGGTGGCTCCATGACAAATCGGAAGGAGACACATGGAGGAAAAAAAATCAAAGGCACGGACCCGCGGAAGAAAAATTGAAAATTTCCCCTTAGTGAAAAAAGGGGTCAAAACATGAAATATGCCCGTGGTTTTTAAACGATAGAGAGTATGACATGTGTTAAGGGCAAAGGCGGAGGTACAGGCCCACGAGGAAAAAAGTGAAAAATTTTCAAATTTCCAAAAAAGGTCAAAACGCGCAGAATTGAAGCGCGAACCCAATGGGACCCACCATGTGTCATGTGTCATCACCAAATTTCAAGGGCAGAGGGATGGAGAAAAAATTCAAATTTTTCCATTTTTCCAAAAATGTCAAATAGTCAAAAGGTGAGCCCGAATTGATTCCCATTCATATTTTGACACATGGAGGGCCCAGATTGAAGGAAAAAGAGCAGATCAATGGAAATTGTACTTTTTCATTTTTGGCTACCATTTTTTCTCCAAGAAGCTTGAAGATGTAAATTTTACATCATTTTTAATCCAATTTTTGATGAATTCATGTCCTTTATGCCTACAAAGATCAATGCAAGTGGTTTTAGGGATTAATTTGTAGATTTGAGGTGTTTTTGAAACAAATTTTTTCCCTAATCCATCCAAACATGTGAAATGTCAAAATTGAAAGTTGCAGAGGTAGTTTTAAAAGGTGAAAAGGTGAAATGATGAGAGGAAAGGCATCTGCATGCCTTGATAATGAAAAATGTGCCTCCAGGAAGGATAATGATCCAAATATTTATAATGATTCAATATTTTTAAAACACCTAGCAACTCTCGTTGTAAATTTGTTAAATGTCATTTTCAGTGAATCATGAGAAATTATTGTAACAAACTTGATCCCTTAGCATATGCTTTTCTTGGGAAAGAAGGATCCAATGTGGCAAGAGATATATAATGCATTTTTGAGAAATGCAAGTGTTTGAGAAGTTGAAAATCATGAGCAAATTCTTAGAGAAAGCTCATTTTCTGAGAAACCCACCAAAGAACCAGGTTAATTTCTTCTGTGTTGGATCTTCATGTATGTGAGTTGGTTATAAGTGTATAGCCATCACACAGCTCTAAGATTGTTCATGAAACTCTCCCCTTCTGATGAATCTAACAAGCTTTTGAGCTAATCTATGTTTTTTTGGGCAATATGATGTCTGTTATCATTTTAAAATACCTACAAATATTTTTCATTGTTCTTGTTGCAATCTTGCATTGAAAGTATTTAGAAATCACACAAAGTCTTATCCTTATTGATAGTTTAGTGGAACTTCCAGTTTTGTTTATCAGAAGAGATTTCATCTGGCATTGAAAATAAGTAGTTTAAAATCACTCCACCTTCACTTGTTGATTGGGATTTCTTATAAGCCTTTGGGGGTACCTTCGGCATGGTTTGATCAAGGATTTTTTTGTTTAATTGAGTTCTTTACTTCAAGATTTTGTGGTGAGTTCTCAAATATTGTGTGAAGAATGCAACCTGGGCTTCCATTTATGCATCTTCTTATTGAAAGAACATCCAGATTATTTGAAGCATTTTCTATGATAGTGTTCAAGTATTGTAGACGTTGTCAAAGATTTGATATATCCAAGTTTTTCTTATCAATACCCCACCAAAAAATCATCTGAATAACTAATCCTACCCATACTACCCATATATTGCATTATGTGTCAACAAAATAATCTAACCCATCTACAAAAATTCACAAAGCAAATTAGGATCATACAATGTCTTCAGCAGCCTCAGCCTTGTCTTGAAATCATTTCCATCATTTAGTAGTGACAGCTCTGTTGAGTTTGAATAATGGAAAATTGATCGTGTTTTCCCAAGGCCATCTCCATACAATATACACAGTATAAGGATATCTCCACCTCCTTCACCAAACAGAGGCTATAATATAGGTTCTCTTACCTTGGTTGAAAGGCACAACCTAAAATAGTGAGGGTTAGATCAAATCCTTTCAAGGTGCTACCCACTTCTTCAAATCCTGAGTGCTAACAAGCTAGATAAATTGCTTCCCTAGCTACAAAATGACATATACATCATTTATCTACCTCTGAGTGTCTTGTAAAATCCATGATGCTACTCAAGTTGTGAAGGAGATTAAATCTGGGTACCAACACCCAAATGGAACCGTTACTAGGGACTTGTTTTGAATTCCTGGGAAATAATTTACACTGCTGAGATTTATTTTTTGATTCATTTGTCAGTCCATGTCTATTTAGCCCATCAACAACACCCCAATGGTGCCATTTCTGGGGACATTATTCAGTATTTCAGTATTTCAGATCCTTGGTAATGCTTCTTGTGTGCTTTATGTGTAATTACAAAATTTGAGTATCATCTTCTGATCAGATTTATAAGATTGGAATGAAGAGTAGAGTTCTGAGTTTGATATTCTCTTAGTTCAATCTGATCCATGTGCATACATATTTGAGATATTTGAATGCATATCAAACCATGGTAAAGTCCCTTGCAAATTTTGCATGAAAATACATTGTTGAAGCATCATTTTATAATCATATTTTTAAGGATTAAGTGAAGGTATAAGTTCTGCCTACAATTTATATCAGTTTCCAGCAGCAGTTACACTACATTTGCATTTGTGATTGATAAATTCAAAGAAAGGAAGGTCTGATCTATAAATTTTGGCAAGATTTTTAGTGCTGATAGGTATTTAAAAGAGTATTCTAGTGCATTTGCACAACTAGGGTGAACTTCCTTAGTGGCAACTCCATGTTGTTTTGATCTTGATAAGTACCAATGTCTTAACATTTATGTCATTTACTTTGGTGTTGTTAATCTCTACAAAATTGGAAGGAAGAAGATCCCTCTTCCTTAGAGACTCTGCAAAGAAGTTGTTTACAGATTCAAGAAACTCAAAGCTGGAAGGGAGAAGAGTTTGGAAAGTTGTTAAAGGTCAGAAATCAGGAAAAGATATATCCATTGGTGAGAGAGATCAGCCTTTGGTAGAGGATTAGCACTCTTCTTCAAGTGATCCTGATTCAATAAATCCTCTCATAAACTTGTTTTCCTCGAATAGTGAAGGTATTTCTACTATACCTAGTAAGTTCCTTCTTCAATCTACACCTGTGTGTTTCAATCCTAGTAAAACTTTCCAAGAAAATCAGCACTTAGAGAATACCAATCTTGTGAATCACATTCTTAAGCCCCAAAGACCTTTCACTCCTCATCAGCTTGTGTCACCCCCAAGATCACCTCCACCAAAAAATATGGCTCAGCCTAAACCTCCATTTGTTGTTAACACCTTTGGTCCTATAGAGTTTGCAGGAATGGATGGTTACCCAAATGTTGTCCCACAAGATGTCATAAATAGATTGCCAAAATTCCAAGGTAACAATACAATAACTGGTGATCAGCATCTCAAACTTTTTGTTAACATGATGGAAGATTTTGAGATAGAGTTTGAAGATGTGTATATTAAATTTTTCATTCATACACTAGAAGAGGATGCTAGGGATTGGTACAAGGAACTGCCTGATAATTCAATTGATTCTTGGACTGAAATGAAGAATGCATTTAGGTTGTAATATGGTGACAAGACTGATCCTAGATTTCTCTTGTCTGAGTTTGAGAATATCAAGAAGAACCCCAATGAATCAGTCCATGACTTTAACACAAGTTTTAACAAAACTTTGAGAAGGTTACCTGTTAATCTGAGGCCATGTGATGAATCTTGTCTAATCAAATATGTAGATGCATTTGATAAAAATGCAGCCTATTACCTAAGAGACAAGAACCCTACCAATCTAAGACAAGCTTTCACCATGGCACTTCAAATTGAAAAAAATATCAAAGCAATTGGGAAACATCTCAAGAGAGATGGTGTAAAGTTGATAAACCCTGAAAACCATCAAGATAGCAAGGGTGCTGATTTGGAGGAGGTTGTGAAAACTTTCGCAGGAGTTATCAAAGAAATATCATATAAGCTAGCAAGAGCTAAAAAGGGAATTGGGAAAACTTCACAAGGTCAGCCAAGAGCAGAAAACCATGATAGATTTGCCAATCATCCTAGAGGTGATCAAAGGGAAGATGATAGAGGAAAAGGACCCGTGGGGTCTACAAATAGACATCCTCAAACACGTGAAGGAAGAGTGTTGTCTAATCCCCTAACTGCTAGGGTTGGTGTTGTTGAAGAATTTCTTGATATTGATTGGTGTGATAGGTGTTTTCTACCCCATCCTCCATGTGAAGTGGACTAGCAAGAAGGAAAAGCTAATAATGATGATGGTACTGATGATGATATTTGCATGGTGGGCTATTCTTCAAGCTCACAAGGAGGAGTAACATCTACTGAAGTAATAAGTGCTAAGACTACTACTACCTTTTGGGATTGCATCAAATGGGTACAAGTATTTCTTCCCCCTCATACTCTTGAATTTGATGTAGTGCAAGCTATTGAAATTCCTAACAATGACTTTGAATACTTAAGAGCTTTGATGATTAAGAAGTATGATGGTGGTATTCCTTCGGAGGAAGATAGACAATTGTTGATGAATGTTGTTGTAGCTCAAGAGAAAGATTATAACACTAGAAGGAAATTTGTTAAAGTAATTGGGCCTCAATCTAAACCTAAAACACCCTTGCTCGCAAGCATTCCAAAATAAGCTCCTAGGAGAGAAACACTTGACAAAATCTTTGTTGTCCCAAGAAAAAATTACAGTCCTCCTCATGCACAAGCTGCCAAGAATCCCTTGCCATCAAATGAATCTTCTTGTCTCCCTTCCAATGTTATTTTACCAAAGAGTATTCCCTATGACATATCCCAAGTATTGAGCCAAATCAAAGTGAGTATTCCAATCATTGAGTTGTTTAGTATTCCTGAGGATAAGAAAAGAGCATTTGAGTACTTAGGGTTGAAGAAGGAGAAGACTACTCCACGTAGAAATGTAAATGTTGTTGAGACTCCCCCTCAAATCATTATTGACCTTGAAACACCACCAGCAGTAGAATATATTGGAGGGACACCTAAGGTATATTTGGGGACATCCTTGGTTGATTCCCAATTGAATGTTGATCCATTCTTCACAACTTTGATCATAAAGGATAGGCTACTTCACAATTGTATGTTTGATTCTAGTGCATCATGTAATGTCATGCCTCTAGAAGTCATGAATGAGTTTGATATCAAAGTGATAGCAACCTATGGAAAATGTACTGTTATGGAATCAACAGAAGTGTCGGTTTTTGGTTGTGTGAAGGGTTTGGTAGTGCAGTTTGCATCTTATCCTGGGAGGAATTTAAAATTGGATGTTGTGATTGTTGATTGCCCTACCAAATTAGGTATTTTATTGTCAAGAAAGTGGGTTGCAAGTGTTAGAGGGAGTGTCTAAATAGATATGTCTTTTGCCACCATTCCCATTGAGGGCAACCTTGTCAAGCTCTATGGAGAAAAGAAAATGTTGCATCTAATTGAGGACACTAACAATGCTTCTTATGAAGTATTATTTGTTGATGTTGATGCTGATAATTTTATTGGTTTTTCTAATGGTAAAGAACACAAGATGGATTAGTCAAAGTGGCTTGAATAGGTGAGTTCTCCTTGGACCTTGCTATTTGATGGAGCTTGCTCCAAATTTGGAAATGATGCTCGTGTAATTCTGATTTCTCCTAGCTTGGAAGAATTTGTTTTTTCCTTCAAGATTAGTTTTGAATGTACTAACAACACTGTTGAGTATGAAACCTTGTTGTTGGGTCTGAGAATTACATGGAAGTATGGTGTCAGAGACATCATTGCAAAGGGAGATTCAGAGCTAGTTGTCAAACAAATAAGAAAATTGTATGCTACAAAAAATCAACGGATGAAGCAGTATAAGCATGCAGTTTGGGATCTAATTGAGATGTTTGATTCCTTCAATATTGTGTACCATGATATAAGTTTGAATGCTACTGCTAACAAGTTGGCAGTGGTGTGGTCAAGATTTGGAGATTGCACTATTTCACCTTATTGTGAGTACAATTTTGAAGTGTTAACTAGGCCAGTTGTCCCTGACAACATCAAGCATTGGTAAGTGTTTGATGATGATGCTCAAGTGTAAAAATTCTTACAAAATCAAGGTGATTTTATAGATCAGCATATTGATTGGGAACCAATGGTGTGTGTGACTGAAGGAAGAGATACTTTTTTTGGAAAAGATATTCTCCAATTGAAAACTAACACCATTCTTAGAGGTCTTGTTACTCTTGAGTCAAATTTCAACAATGTTGATTACATCATCAATAGAAACATGTATGCCTCAAGGGATGTGGAAGAGCATGACTTGGGAACAAAGGAAAACCCAAGAAAAGTTTGGTTGGGTAACAGTTTGAACAAGGAAGAAAAACAGTCCTATCTTCAATTGTTGAAATAATATCAAGACCACCTTGCCTGGTCATATTCAGAGCTGAAAGCATATAGAGAGGATTTGTTTCAGCATGAGATCCCTCTTGAGAAAAATTCCAAACCATTTAGATAGAAGCAAAGACCAATTAATCAACCCCTCTCCATTAAAATGCAAGATGAATTGAAGAAATTGGAGGGAGGGATCATTCAGCCCATGAGGTATTCATCTTGGGTTGTAAACCTCGTGTCAGTCATAAAGAAGAATGGAGATATCAGACTTTGTGTAGACTTCAAAAATTTGAATCGAGCTTCATTGAAATACAATTATCCTTTGCCAAACATGGAGAACAAGTTGCAGTTAGTGACTGGATCTGAATTGTTTTCCACCTTGGATGGTTTCTTTGGCTACAATCAGGTTGTTGTCAAGGAGTCAAAAAGATTTAAAATAGCCTTTACCACTCCTTGGGGAACATATGTTTATGTGAGAATGCCTTTTGGTCTCATGAATGCTAGAGCTACCTTTCAAAGAGTAATGGATGTCACTTTTGCTAGTTATATAAATGACTTCATTGCAATTTATCAGGATGATGTGACTGTATTTTCAAGGAGCAGAAAAGATCACTTGCAGCATTTGGAAAGGATGTTGATCATATGTAGAGAATTTGGAATCTCTCTCAATCCAAAGAAGTGTCACTTTGGGGTGAAAAATGCCAAGTTGATTGGTCATATTTTTTTAAAGGCTGGTGTCATGATTGATCCGGAGAGAGTAGAAGCAATCAGCAAGGTGCCAATTCCAAGAAAAAAGAAGGGCATCCAATCTTTCTTTGGGAAAATCAATTTCATTAGAAGGTTTGTGTCCAATTTTGCTAACTTGACTCTTCCTATCACATGCATGTTAAAGAAAGATCAAGTTATCAAATGGGAGGAGGCTGTTATTCAGGCTTTTGAAGGAATCAAGGAAGCACTTAAACATGCACTTGTCTTGGCAGCTCCGAATTACAAAAATCCTTTCCAAATCTTCTCCTTTACTTCTAAAAATACTATTGCATCTGTTTTACTCCAAAATGATGAAGATGGGGCTAAGAGGAATATTGCCTTCTTTAGCAAGGATTTACAAGTTGCTAAGTTAAAATATATAATCATGGAAAAACAAGCATTTGCCTTGGTGAAAACAACAAAGGTTTTTAGACCTTATATTTTAAGTTCAAAAGTTGTTGCTTATGTTCCCCACACCATGGTAAAAGACATCTTATCAGAGATGGGGATCTCAAGTAAAAGATGTAGATGGGTGAAAAATTTGTAGGAATATGATATGGACATCCAAACCACAAATTTGGTAAGAGGTTTGGGTCTTGCTAAGCTCGTGGCTGAGAGAAACTTACAGACTGTGGAAGTGAATGAAGTAGAGGAAGAAAGGGCAGATGTTCTTGGGAAATTGGTAAGTTCTGAGTGGTACAAGGATATAATCTTTTACCTTAGACACCTATGTTGTCCTGATCATTTAAATAAAAATCAGAAAAGAGCCCTCAAGCTGACCTCTCAAAAATACATCATCACTGACTTTGGGTTGGCTTGGAAGAACCCTAAAGGTGTCCTCTTGAAATGTGTAACTGAAGATGAAGCTCCGAAAGTGATTGCTGATTTCCATGGGGCAGTTTGTGGAGGACACTTTGCTAGAAGGGTTACAGCACACAAATTTTTGAGAGCTATTTATTGGTGGCCTACTCTCTTCAAAGATGCAACCATGCTAATTAGAAAATTTGAAAGTTGTTAGCGTTTCTCTGGAAGAATGAAAGCTTTAAGCTCCCTTCCTTTGCAACCTGTATCAATTGAAGCTCCTTTCAAATAGTGGGGAATGGGATTTATTAGTGAGATTTCAAATCCTTCTAGTGTTGTCCATAAGTGGATTCTTGTAGCCACTGATTATTTTTAAAATTGGGTAGAGGATATCCCCACCAAGAAATCATCACACCAAGTTATTATGGACTTCTTGTTGAACAATATCATATGTAGATTTGGTGTGCCAGTCAAGATTGTTGCCGATAATGCCATGTGTTTCAGAGTTAAACCTTTGATGGCAATGTGTGAGGATTATGGAACCAATCTGACTTATTCTTCAAACTATAATCCCCAAGGAAATGGACAAGCTTAGTCCAACAATAAGAATTTTTTAAAGATCATTAGGAGGACCTTGGAGTTGAACAAGAGAAAATGGGGTGAACAACTGAAGTTTTTAGTTTGGGCTGATAGAATCACTACCAAGAGAGCTACTGGTAAGAGCCCATTTGAGTTGGTGTATGGAACTCAAGCTCTTCTGCCCTTACATCTGCATTTGTCTTCATTTCAGTTTGTTCAACAGCTTGAGGATCAAGAGGTCAGTCCATATGAAGCAAGGATCAATCATATTGTGGAGCTAGATGAAAAGAGAAGAGCATCCCACCAAAGGCATATCAGATTTAGAGAGAAGTTGAAAAGATTTTTGGACAAGAAGGTCACTCTAAGGGCCTTCAATATTGGAGATTTGGTTTTTTTGTGGGATAGCAAAAATGAGGATAAGGGCAAACATGGAAATTTTGATGCATTATGGATGGGCCCTTACTCCATTGATATCAGAATTGGTGAGAATACCTTTTTTCTCAAATATTTATATGGGGAATTACTTGAACTACCTATTAATGGTAGGCATCTGAATCATTTCTTGGATTAATCCCCAAATTTGAGGTATGCACCACTTGTACAGTGTATAGTGTTTGGTTTTTCACTCTGTTTTTGGTGTTTTATCATTTTGTGGTTTGCCTTGGTGTGTGGCAGCCATTTTTGTCAAGTTCTCAGCTGGTTTTTGGTGGTTTTGTCTCATGACTCCTTTGCCCAATGGATTATTTTGGCACTTGGTATACTTATTGTTCTTGTGGCACTCACTGGGAGTGGCCATCCCCGAGCAGGAGCTAATGTTGGTGTCCATTTTGATCCTCTGTGTTTTTGCCCTATTTTTCCTTTCACTCTGCATTTCCTGAAACATTTTCTACAGTTTTAATGGGTGAAATGAAGTTTTTTCCTGTATTCCCATGCCTTAGTCCATTTGAAAATCATTTGGCATGCCCCATTTTGTAAGAATACTCAAGCTTGCACCGTATTGCCCTAATTTTTCAAATATGTGGGCTATGTCATGTTTTCCCTTTTACCTAATCATGAAAAATCAAAATTGATCGATTCATACTTGTATGTATTCAAAAATCAAATCCCAAGGTTGAGAAATGCTTGGAAATCATGTTTCATCTGATTCTATTTCAAAAAAATTCCATCCTTGGTGAAAAAATCAGATTCTGGGCACAACTGGAAAAACTCTATGTTTTTTACGGTCAAGCGGGCATATTTTAGCTATCAAATTATTGTTGAGAAGTCAGAGGGTACGTGGCGGCATCTAATTAGATGAGGAGAAGTGGGGAAGTGTTATAACTTATCTTTTTTTGCCTTTTTGGTGAATGGGGCATTTTCGGGCCCAGGGCTCTGCTTTTTCCAATTTTTCATACATGGCATGTTTTGATTAGCTAAGGGATTATGGATGGTCAGATTTCCTTTGAGTTTTTAGACTTTATTTTATAAAATTTTAAAAATTCAAAAATTGGCCCAAAACCCCGTAGCCAATCGAAAGTGGACACGTGTCCTAAAGATCAAAAAGGGAGGAGCGGGCTAATGGGGGACTTAGAGTTTTTTAGCTCTATTTTTTTAAAGTTTCAAAATCAATTTCAGCCTCACTCCAATCAGAGGAGGACACATGGCATCATTTTTGGGTAGAGAGGATGCGGATGGCAGAGGTTTTTGAATTTTTTTACCTTTGGAGGCAGAAAATGTTAAAGTAAAATTTTGGAGCGCGGCCCCATGGCCAATCATAGGTGGACACGTTTCCATGAAAAGATAGAATGGGGGCTGGATTTTGGGGTCACTTTGAAGTTTTAACTTCAAATGGATCAAAGTTAAAAAATGGGATGCATCTCCGCTCCAATCAACGATGGACACGTGGCAATCAAAATGGGTCGGCGGGCCAGTGGAGGCAAAAGGGAAATTTTTCCCTTTTGCAAAAAAGACTTAGAATGGAAGTTTGGAGGCGTGGCTCTATGAAAAACTAGAAGGACACACGTGGAGGAAAAAAAATCGGAGGCACAGGCCTGCAGAAGAAAAATTAAAAATTTTCCCTTGGCAAAAAAAGGGGTGAAAACATGAAATAAGCCCATGGTTTTTTAGCGATAGAGAGCATGACACATGTCAAGGGCAAAGGTGGAGGTGTGGGCCTGTGGGGAAAAAGTGAAAATTTTCTAAATTTCCAAAAAAAGGTCAAAACACTCAGAATTGAAGCGCGAACCCAATGGGACCCACCATGTGCCACGTGTCATCACCAAATTTCAAGGGTGGAGAAAAAAGTCAAATTTTTCCATTTTTCCAAAAATGTCAAAAAGTCAAAAGGTGAGCCCGAATTGATTCCCAATCTATTTTGACACATGGAGGGTCCAGATTGAAGGAAAAAGAGTAGATTAAGGGCAACTGTACATTTTCATTTTTGGCCGCCATTTTTGCTCCATGAAGCTTGGAGATGTAAATTTTGCATCATTTTTAATTCAATTTTATATGAATTCGTGTCCTTTGTGCTTGCAAATATTAATGTAAATGGTTTTAGGGATTAATTTGCATATTTGAGGTGTTTTTGAAACAAAGTTTTTCCCTAATTCGTCCAAACACGTGAAATGTCAAAATTGAAAGTTGCAGATGTTGTTTTAAATGGTGAAAAGGTGAAATGATGAGAGGAAAGGAATCTGTATGCCTTGATGATGAAAAATGTGCCTCCATGAAGGATAATGATCTGAATATTTCTAATGATTCAGTCTTTTTAAAACACCTGGCAACTCTCGTTGTAAATTTGTTAAATGTCATTTTTAGTGAATCATGAGAAATTGTTGTAACAAACTTGATCCCTTAGCATATGCTTTGCTTGGGAAAGAAGGCTCCAATGTGGCAAGAGATATATAATGCATTTTTGAGAAATGCAAGTGGTTAGGAAGTTAAAAATAATGAGAAAATTCTAAGAGAAAGCTCATTTTCTGATAAACCCACCAAAGAACCAGGTTAATTTCTTATGTGTTTGAGTTGGTTACAAGTGTATAGCCATCACACAACTCTAAGATTGTTCATGAAACTCTCCCCTGATGATGAATCTAACAAGCTTTTGAGTTAATCTACATTTTTCTCGGCAATATGATGTCTGTTATCATTTTAAAATACCTACAAATAGTTTTCATTGTTCTTGTTGCAATCTTACATTGAAATTCTTTAGAAATCACACGGAATCTCATCATTATTGATAGTTTAGTGGCACTTACAGTTTTGTTTGTCATAAGAGCTTTCATCTGGCATTGAAAATAATTAGTTTAAAATCACTCCACCTTCATTTGTTGATTGGGATTGCTTGTAAGCCTTTGGGGGTACCTTAGGCATGGTTTGATCAAGGATTTTTGTGTTTAATTGAGTTCTTTAATTCAAGATTTTGTGGTGAGTTCTCAAATATTGTCTGAATATTACAACCTATGCTTCAATTTATGCCTCTTCTAGTTGAAAGAACATCCTAATTATTTGAAGTATTTTATCTGATAGTTTTTCAAGTATTGTAGAGGTTGTCAAAGATTTGATGCATCCAAGTTTTTCTTGTCAATACCCCACCAAAAAATCATCTTAATAATTTATCCTACCCATACTACCCCTGTATTGCATTGTGTGTCAACAAAATAATCTAACCCATCTACAAAAAATGCACAAGGCAAATCAAGATCGTATAATTTCTTCAATAGCCTCATCCTTGTCTTGAAATCATTTCCATCATTTAGTAGTGATAGCTCTGTTGATTTTGAATAATGGAAAATTGATCATGTTTTCCCAAGGCCATCTCCATACAATATGCATAGTATAAGGATATCTCCACCTCCTTCACCAAACAGAGGCTATAATATAAGTTCTCTTACCTTGGTTGAAAGGCACAACCTAAAATAGTGAGGGTTAGATCAAATGCTTTCAAGGTGCTACCCACTTCTTCAAATCCTGAGTGCTAACAAGTCAGATCAATTTCTTCCCCAAATACAAAATGACATATACATCATTTATCTTCCTCTGAGTGTCTTGTAAAATCCATGATGCTACTCAAGTTGTGAAGGAGATTAAATCTGGGCACCAACAGGGCCTATCAAAGAATGCAGCGATATGGATATTGTTGTAGATACCTACTACACTAATGGGTGTATGAGCACATAGTTATTATGTGCCCATAGGGACTACTAATAGAATATTGGCATCATGGTGGATTGATAGAAGGATACAAGAGATGGGTAGTAGTAGGAGGACATCTATGAGTGGAGGAGGTAGCACATGATGTAGACTATTACAGACAACATTTAGAGGGTCTATACGGATGGATATAGTATGGCAACCCTATGTTGGCCTTCCTGCCTTTAGAGGGATGGCACATGAGCTACATGGCCTATAGTTACTTAGGTGTATATAGGGGAGGCGTGCCAACGAGCACGAGATAATTCCAGTGGATAGATTTTGATGCTAGTTCAGACTACAGAAGGATATTCCTCCACCATTACCTCAGTACCGTAGAGACGATGTTTAGATATCGTTATCTCCACCCCATCCTATAGATCCAGTAGGGAAGGAGGAGAGGGCAGCTAACTGGAGGATAAATGACTCTAGTGTTATGGATGGTTATAGATGTTGGTGGGCAGCCCAGCTATAGGCATTACCATCATGGCTAGGTCAGCCAGACTTGGTTATCATTATAGTTCAGAGGGATTTATTACAAGGACATGTTACTACTTTAGGGGTTCAGTTGACAGTAGTACAGGTACAGGTAGCCACCCTGATAGGATAAGTGACAGTGTTATAAGGACAGCTAGCTCATGCTCAGGCTCAGGATCCTGCAAGGGATGGAACACAGCTAGTAGTGCTACATGCATAGGTTATAGGTTTACAAAGGTCAGTTGGCACCAGTGTAGGCATAGGTTACAACATTATAGGCACAGACAGCTACTCAAGCACTATCATAGGCACCGAGACATGGTCTTGTTATATAGGTAGGAGGACAAGGGCCCCTGGTATAGGGATAGAGGCCATTATTATTAAGGCAGGGCTCATAGGTTGGAGCTAGGGTGATGGCGCCACCCCAAACAATATACATGGCTAGATTCCAAGATGCATTGAACGAGGTCTGATATTATTATGATCATTTGACCATAGTTGGTATTGAGGTTCTGTCATATGTAAGCATAAGGCCCAGTACGCATCCAGTCAGAGGACCCATAGCACTATCACTACAAGTATTCATCGGTCTCAAAGACATGGAGAGAGGGATATGACAAGTGCACGGGCACCGAGACCAGATGAGGGTATAGGGGAGATGATGGCTAGGTGGAGGACGGGGTGAGGGAAGGATTTAGGTGAGAGTAGAGGTGAATGCCCTATATGGGGGTGATGCAAGATGATAGGTGATATGGAATTTTGATTTTTGACATATATACCATCCAACTTGTCGAATATGTGAGATTATACATGAGAGTTTTTGAGATATAGATATTGTTTATATATGTATGTATATGTATTGATACATAAACATTCCCTTGATATAGTTGATGTGATATTGGATTGATGATGTTCTTGGTTTTATTTCCATTGTTATTGTTATTATGGAAACTAGATGAGTTAGGCATGGTTGAGTCAAGGTTGATTAGGCATGATTGGGTCAAGGTTTTTTAGGCATGGTTGATTCTAGGTCGTTTAGGCATGGTTGAGTCAAGTATAGGCATGGTTGAGTCAAGTATAGGCATGGTAGAGTTAGTATAAATTTAAAAGGTTTAGGTATGATTTATTTGAAAATTTCCAATTGACTATTTCTATGGAAATGATGTGTTGTAAGTATGGTTTGATTAAATTTCCAAGTAATTGATATCATGGAAATGTTAAATGATTTAGGAATGATGTGCTTAATGTTATATCATGATAGGTATGATGAAATGATGTATATATTGTGATATGTTAATTTCCAAGTTATAATGTGGATGGAAACTAACTAGGTTATGATGTGTGTTAAAAAAGGGGGAATGGCTAGGGGAAAGAGTGGTTGATCTAACCTCCAAGGGCCCCATGCCCTCAGAGTGTTGCCTACATAGCCTCGATGAAAAAGAGGCCTTAGGAAGATGTAGTTATCCCATAGAATAGGGAATAATATGATGAGGTATATGGGTAGGTTGGTCGGTTTAGGCATGATTGAGTCTAGGTCATTTAGGTATGGTTAAGTCTAGGTTGTTTAGGCATGGTGAAGTCTAGGTTGTTTAGGCATGGTGGAATGTTTAAAGTGATTTAATGAAAATAGATGAGGAAAGTTGAGGTAGGTAAAAGGAGAAGAAATCCCAAAAAGTAAGTATCAAAGATCTAGTCTTGTGTAGGAGAATCAATAAGGAAGAAAAGAGGTGAACTACTCTAGAAGTGTCAATGACCATAATGAGCATACCAAAGATGGGTTTATGAACCTAGGCACCATAAGGCATTGAATTTTTTAACTTTCCAAGAGTGAAAGAAGTTACATGATCATGAAGTGTCACATGTCTACCACGTCCCTTGAGTAGGTATAAGAAAATAAAGGAAGGAAGGTGAGGTGTAGTGGGTTGTTTAGTGTAACCATGGTTGTGAGACAACATACCCCTTCTGCAAGATACCCAAAACCAAAATAGGCAAGTCCATGACAAAAAAGTTGTAGTTTTCTTGATTTTTATATTAATTTTGTTTTTGTTTTTATTTTATAGATTGATCGATGTGGGAAGTCTATGTGGGATGAATAGAATGACTCCTTGATTTCTTCGTGAAGTTGATTGATGTGGGAAGCTTTATAATTTTTTTATTTTATTTTTTACAGAAATAGTCTTCTTTTTGGATAGACTATGTACAATAGGGCTAGCTTTGTATATATGTCTTTCAAGGGAGCAGTCTATTGATAATAGAAAGATATAAATATAGATGTCCTTTTTGAGGGATTCATCTATTTGTAATAACTTTCACTCAAAGAGTTAAATTTGAAAATCCCATTTATTAATGTGAAGCTTTTTGAACTTTTAGGTCATGGAAAAGATTATAAAGGAGTATAGGCTTCTTTTATGAAGGAAAAACCATAGCACGCAGAGGTTGGCTATGAAAGAGAGGTTTTAAGTGATGAAAAACCATGGGATTCCATCCTACAAAGGATGAAAAGTATCCATGAGAATCATGTCATGAGTAGAGCCATGATACTCATGTTGAAGATAAGGCTGAAAAGTGTTGGTTAAATCACATGATTCTTGTGTATTCATTGATCCTTAAAAGAGGTAGATGAAAGGAATGGTTACTCAAGGGAAGAGTACGTAATAGAAAAAAGGTCATATAGTACTTTATTCAACAATAGAATGGTCAAACATGCAAGGCATTGAGGGGCTCAGGTTCGGGTTTACCTTCAAGGGAAGATAAATGATAAACATGTAATCCATACGTATGTGTAATGATATAGGGTCCAAACCAATTAGGAGAAAACTTTCCCCATTTACTTTTCTCAGCTTTGGTTACATGTTGATTTTCCTTCAATACAAGATCTCTGACCTTAAAGGTTCATTCATGGACATGTTTGTCATAGGCATGTTTGTTACATTTTTAATAGATTTGAAAGTGATCGAGAGCATTTAAACAGCATTCATCTAGAATCTCAAGTTGCACCAAATGGTCTTGGTGAAATTCATCATCACTGAGCATTTCTTTGAGTGATATACCAAGAAATGGAATTTGGACTTCAAGATGCAAGATAGCCTTTGTACCGTAGACCAAATAAAAAGGTGTAGCAGCAGTGGAGGTATGAATACTAGTGCGATAAACCCATAAGATAAAAGGAATGTGAGTGTTCCAATCCTCACTAGTATCATCGATTACTTTCATAAGAATTTTGTTAAGAGTTTTGTTAGTTGATTTGGATTGACCTTTTTTTTTAGGGTAATAAGGTGAAAAAAAACTAATTTGAATCCAAAGGTGTCACAAATTTTGTGTAGGGTTTTGTTTTTGAATTGTTTTTTGTTATCAGTGATGAGGCGATGAGGAACACCAAAGTGAAAAATGATGTGATGGTTGATGAATTCACAAATTTTCTCAAATTTGGTAGAAATGAGAGGTAAGGCTTCCACCCATTTAGTGTAATACTCGATTGCGGTTATGATCCATTGGTGATGTTGAGAAGAATAAGGGTTAATCTCTCTGACAAGATCCAAACCCCATTGGGAGAAAGACCAAAGATATTTGGTGACCTATAAGGTGTGACTAAGGGTGTGGTGAATATTAGCATGTTGTTGACATTTCACACAATGTTTGACATAGTCACCACAGTCTTGGTTTAAGGCTTGTCAGTAGTAGCCAAGGCAAAGGATGTGCTTAGCGACAGAGAGGCCACTGAAATGACCACTGCAAATCCCATCCTAAACTTCCTTAATGGTGTATGGTATTTTAGAACTTGTAAGGTGTCATAGGAGGATACTCTCAAAGCCGTGTTTGTAGAGAAGACCCCCCATGATGACATTGTGAGAGATACTTTTGAGGAAGGCTTGTCATCCATTGTGAGTGAGTTCCAGAGGTAGAATTGAGAGGGAAAGGTAATCGGTGAATTGATTATACCAAATGTCACGTGGATTGGTTTCAATTATTCCTACAAAGTTAATGTCTTGGAATAAATAAGAGGTTGATTGAAAACTTTATATTGTGAAAAATATTTTTGAGTTGAAAGGCGAATCAGGTATTTGAGAAGCAAGGAAGGCCATGGTATCCATGAATTTGTTAGTGGTGGAGTGGTTTGAATTTCATAATGATCAAAGGTAGTTAAAAGTATGTCAACGTGATGTTTATACTTTTGAAGTACCTCATTCTGAAACTGGTATAAACCATTGACTTGGTTCACAACTAGTTGGGAGTCACCAAATATATTAATGGATTTAACATCTAAGGCTATGGCGGTCTGAAGACATAACATGAGTGCTTCATATTTAGAAATGTTATCAGTACAGTCAAAATCTAGTTTGAAAGGCATAGGCTCACCATCAAGAGCAATAAGGATGACCCTTATACCACCCTCATGCTAACATTTAGAACCATCGAAAAATAAGGTCATCTGATAGATGGTGTTGTCAAGGGAGAGGGTTGTAATGGATTCATTAGGGAAATCAAAGTTAGAAGATTGATTTCCAGAAAGAGGTGATTCTACAAGTTGATCAGAAATGGTTTTTCCTTTAATAGACTGTTGATGGATGAATTCAAGATCCGGGTCTGTAAGAAACATGAGCCAACGTGTAGCACATTGGTGTTGGTAAGGCTTAGTGTACATGTAATGTAAGGGGTTAGTATTGGTGACAACGAAGGTTTTGTGGTTGAGTAGGTAATGGCATAGTTTGGTAGCTACAAATACTAAGGCTAGGAAAAAAAAATTGGTAGGAGTATACCTAGTTTCATAATCTAAAAGTGTACGGCTTATATAATAAACCATTTTCTCCCTGTGGTGCTCATCATTATGAGTGAGCATGACACCCAAGGAATGGTTTGTGGAAACATATAGAGGTAAAAGGGTTCATCGTCGTTTGGCGAGATGAGTACAGGTAGTTCAAGGAGGTATTGTTTTAAGGCTTCAAAGGCTTTGTGCATTCATCATTCCATTTGAAGGAGATATCCCTTTTGATAAGATGATGAAATAGATGGAAGCGATCAGAAAGTTGAGAAATAAAGTGACAAATAGATTGCAAATTTCCTTACAAATTACGAAGTTGATGAAGGTTAGTAGTTGGAGGAATCTCAAGAATAGCCTTGATTTTAGCAGGATCAACTTCAATGCCACACAAAGAAATGATGACACCAAGGATCTTGCCTGAGAGAACAATGAAGACACACTTCTTAAGTTGAAGGTGAATGCAATATTTGATGAGACAGTCAAAGACAACTTTCTTCTAGGTGTTCGGCCCAATGTTTGGATTTGGCAAGAAGATTGTTGATAGAATATTCCAATATGTTATACATGATTTTGTGAAAGATATAAGTCATATCCCACTGATATGTGGCACCATCATTTTTAAGACCAAAGGGCATGACATGATAGCAGAAGGTCCCCCAAGGAGTGATGAAGGTAGTTTTTTGTTGTTCTTCTGGGGCGAGTAACATTTGGTTATAACCCAAGAAACCATCCATTAGTGATAGCATCTCATGGCCAGTGGTGAGATAAACTAGTTGGTCAATACTAGGTAGAGGAAAGTCATCTTTGGGGAAATCCAAGTTAAGATCATAGAAATCCATACAAATGAGGAGTCCCCATGTTGTTTTGGTGACAAAAACGATATTAGCGATACATTGGGGATAATCAATGGGTAGAATGAAGGAAATATAAAGGATTCGCTGGAGTTATTCTTTCACAAGAAGGGAAATGTGAGGATGTATTTTTCCCAGCTTATGTTTCATGGGTTTGGTATCAATAATTATTACAATATTGTGGACCACGATATTTGGGTCAATACCAGGCATATCATTGTAAGACCAAGAAAAAGTGTTTCTATGATCTCAGAGGAAAGAAGTGAAGCTTTATGTTCAACAACATCTAAAGATTATCCTATCTTTAGAATGTGTGGGTCATCCTAAGTGTGAATGTTGATTTTGATGGTTGATTTATTCAACATGGTTTGTGTCTCATAAGGTAATGACTGATGAGTATAATAATCTTCCGCACCAAGGTAGGTGAGAATAGACTCATCATTTTGACAATGAATGATGTTGATAGAAGGTGTGTCGTCATTGATCTTATCAGGATATAAGAAGGGGAGAGAAGGGAGAGCCTTGCCATTATGCTGATAAGTCAGAGGTCCTAGGAAAATGGTGTTCACGAAAAAAAAATAGGTGGAATTGATTTTGGATCCATAGACTCCATAGGTAAAGGTGGTGAGGTAGGTGAATGGGGTCGATAATTTTTATCATCCTCAATGAGTTCAACTCGAGCCTTCTTAGAAGGTGGTTCAGAAAATCCAATACCACTACGGTCTTTATGCTTAAGAGTGGTGAAAGGAATGACATTATGGCGACCTTGTTCATAGAAACCAAAGCCAAATCCTTTCCAAGCATAGAAATGGAGGAAGGTGTGGGTGAAGTGGCGATTAGTGAGAGATTGGAGATCAGATGAAAATGGTCGAGTTTAGGAAGGTGGCTTAGGTGAGTGGGTAAAAATATCAAGTCCCCTATACATTAGGTTGGTGCGAAGGTGGGGAGGACCATAGGGGAAAACTTTGCCTACTCGGTGATTATAATGTGGGTGTTGATGAAGGTTACCATACTCTTGAGGAGTGAGGAATGTGTCAATGTTATAAAGGTGGTACTCCCCCAGAGTGAGGTTTTTAATAACTCCTTATAAGGGATTGGTGGTTGGTATCTAGGTAGTTGGAATAGCTGAATCACTAGATGGATAGGGAGAAGAAGCATTGGATGTTTGAGAAGTAGATTGGTTGGCTGATGGGCCAGTTGTAGAAGTTTTAGCAGCAATGGGAATAGAGGAGTTGGTTGGGGAAAATGTAGTGGCAGAAGTGGTGAATGAGGTAGTGGTTGAAAAATAAGAGGTAGGGGTGGTAGATGCCTTAACTGGTATAAAATGCATCATTGGGTCGATACAACATGTTGCATGTATTGAATGGTGAAGGGTCAGTTGGAATTGTATAGTTGTGCCCTTCATGTTCAAATTTTAAACAGTGGTGTAAGGTTGAAGTAACACAACCCATGGCATGAATCCAAGGTTTTCCAAGTAACAGATTGTATTAGAATTTCCCCTCTAAGACATAGAATAATTCAGGAATGGCACAGGAGCCCACGTGAATGTGGAGAATGATGGAGTCGAGGGTGGAAGTCATGGCATCATTAAATGACTATAGCATAACTAGATTATTATGCATGTAATTGGTAGGGATCACATTTTTTGTACATATGGGAGGAAATAATGTTGATAGTGCACCTCTATTGATCATAATGCATTAAACACATATATTATCAACATAGATGGAAATGAATAGGGTAGGGTCAGGATCATTTGATTAGAGAGGAACAATATCTTCGTTAGAGAAACTAAGAGCAGAGACTTGTTGAATGGTAGTGGGAGGAGAAGATGGATGTGAATTGGGAAGAGCATCCACATGATGAGGAGTGATAATGGCAATGACAGGTGTGGGGTCATTAGGTAGAACCTCAATAGATTACATGACCTCAATGAGGGTCTGACGATGGGACTCAGAGGTTTGGATGAGGTCATATAAAGACATTTTGAGAGTAGACTGACACAATTGTTTGATCATTGTATGATGGGAAACCCTGTCAGAAATGGGGTATGTGGGTCCACAAATGGTGACCTTAGGGGAAGGTGCTAACAAAATGTGAGGTAAAGATATAGTGGATGAGTTGGTTGTTTTCTCCTTTCCTTTTTCTTTTTGAGCTCAACTATCAACTCGAACCATATTGATCTGAGGTGAAGAAGAAGGTGTGTCATGAAAGGTGTAGCGATAGGATGAGAAAAAAAGTGGTGAAGGAAAAGAGTCTTGTGAAAGGAGTATGGTGCACTGGCATTTTGGAGGAGTTTTGGCTAGTTCTCTAATGAGGACCATATTGATCTCAAATTTTAGAGGAGGGTAAAAGGGTTGTGGAGGTGGATATGAAGGTCGATGAATAGGTATGGGGCAAGGTTGTGTGGTGATAGGTGAAGGTGGAAAGGGGTCCTCATCGAGAAAATCATCATCATCAAAGTTCTCTTCAAGAGGACATAGTTGGAGAAGAATAGTCTTAAGAGACTTACAATTTTCTACATCATGCCCTGGTACACGATGGTAAGTGCAAATTTTGATATCATCAAACCCTTCTGGTTTATATTTCAGTTGGTCGTAAGGTATAAGTGGAGGCAATGTGATGACAGAGGTTTCCAAAATGTTAGGTAAGATGTTGGGGTAAGACCCTGCCAATGGATCACAATGTGAAGTGAGTGTGGGTCTGGATGGAAGTTTGGGTGACTTCAATGGGAGAGGCATCACTGGAGGTGGAATTGGAGATTGAGTAAGTTTGACTATTTTTTTGGTAGATAGTAAGTATTTTTGTTTGGGTTGCACCTTCTTCGGTAAAGGTGTAGTTTTAACTATCTCTTTGGAAGGTAGTGGGGCTTGGGGCTTGGGTTGCACTTTCTTAGGTAAAGGTGTAGAAGGATGTTGTGATGTCAAAGGGAAGGTA
Source organism: Taxus chinensis (assembly GCA_019776745.2). Classification (NCBI taxonomy): domain Eukaryota; kingdom Viridiplantae; phylum Streptophyta; class Pinopsida; order Cupressales; family Taxaceae; genus Taxus; species Taxus chinensis. Next base: position 104,431,811 of record CM034147.1, on the reverse strand, counting down.
GATGGTGGAAGGGGATAGGTTAGATAAGGCAATAATAGAGGTGTGGTGAAGATGGTGGTAGGATGTAATGTGGAAAGGACTAGTTGAGGAGAAGGGAATGGCATGGGTGATGATGAGGATACAGGAATTCATGTAGGTATGGGAGGTAGAAAGGATGTAGGTAACGATGAAGGTGAGGTTGTGTGGATAATTTAGGTGGAAAAAAATATCATGACGAGGAGGTGAGCTGATGTGTTTTTGGTTTACCTTGGGTAGGAGGTTGTTTGACCAAGGTTAATGGGTACAGACCTAGGATAGATGGAATTGGTGAAGGTGACAAATTGGTTGTAGGTGAAGTCAGTGTATACAGCCTAAGAGGTTGGTTCTTCCTCTTAGGTGGGGGAATAGACTTTACGATGGCTTGCGAGGACGTGGCTAAATCCAGTTTGATAGGAGAATGGACTAGGCTTGATGTAGGCATGAATCCCAATGTGGTAATGGGTTTAAACGTGGGTGAAGGTATGGGTGCAGGTAGGGTTTGAGGCATAGGTGAAAGTTTGGTTTATGGTAATGGTTTAGGTGTGGGTGAGAGTGATGAAGAATATTTAACTACAATTAGCATGGGCATGGTGGGTTTGGTTGTCTTAAACACCTTTGGATAGATCATGGAAGTGTTGGTAGACAACATTTGCATTTGAGTTGAAATAGGAAGCCGAAGACGTCCCCAAAGCATGGAATTGTCAGCATAATCCAAGTAGTTGGCCAAACGTGAAAATGGTGTAGAAGTGGAGGGTGATAATGTTTATTTGGTAGTAATCTCATGTCTCTGAGATACGGAAATGGTTGGCTTCAGACTCTTTTGGTGGAAGAGACAATATTAAATCGACAAGGTCTTTAAAATTCAGTGGGGAATTATCACCAATAGGAATATATGCCACTAGCAGGTACTTTGTGGGAAGAGGAGGAGTCAAGGCTGAGTGTATAGGCTCTTCCTTTGGTAAAGAAGAGAGTACATTAGGCTCTTCTATAGGTAGAAGAGTGGGTAGTGCGAGTTGCTCGACAGGTGGTGAGATGAGTGGGAAAGATGCATCTGAAGATAAGGCGAACTCATCCATGGGTAAAGAAGAAGGAAAGGTAGACTCTACCATGGGTAGAGAAGTAGATGAGATAGGTGACTCCATGGGTGGAGGAGCTCGTGTAAGAATTTCCTCAATAAATGGGATGGGAGGAAACTAAGTAGAAGGAGTCGATATGATATCAAAAGTGGCATGGACCTCACAAACATTGGTATCATTAGTTGAGGTTTTACCGACTTGGTTAGATAATGGGGTTTTATTTGAAAATGGTTTCTTGAAGATGTAGATATTTTGGTTAGCCGGTGCATTGGGGTTATCCAAGACGAGATCTTTGTTATCTAAAAATTCTTGGACGATGTTTTTGAAAGTTATACAATTACCATCACAATGACCTCTAACACAGTGATAATTGCAGTAATTTTTCTCCTTGTACCATGCAGGTATAGGACAGTGTTATCCCGTAAAATTGGCAAGGGCAATTTCACGGGTAACCCATGAAAATTTTGTTCTGGTCCCTCATCAGGGACCCCTCTGTGTTCGGAACGTTGCAAAACCCTTTCCCGAGAAATCTGGTTTTCCGAACTTAGCCATTTTTGGTCTTTTTTAGTTGGGCACACCTTTTTTCTATGTTACACAGGGAAAATCTGTGCCCCCTTCATTTCCTTTGGTGCACCCTTTGGCATGTCGACACACATTTTGGTGCGCCTCACCATGTTGCGCCTTTCTTGCATGCGCCAAGGCGCATGCGCCTTTGTGTTAACAATATTTTTGTTGCGCCGCATTTTGGTGCGCCAAAGGGTGCACGTATTTCCACGTTGATAGAACTTTGGGTGCGCCAAAGGCACAAATAACCAAGTGTTAACATCCGTTTCGGTGCGCCACAGGGCGCAAGCTTTGCAATGTTGACAGGTGTTTTGATGCGCCACATCAAAAAGTGGTTGGCACATTTATTACACCTTTGCCTATATATAGGCGCATCCACCCTGTCACTTTCATAATTGAAACACGTGATTGATCTTATTCCTCTGCACCTGTCAGCATGCCTTTCGTCCTCATGTTGCATTCGTGGACCCCGTTTCACCTCTCGCATTCTATATATTTCGGGTAAGTGGTCCTCATTTTTCTTGTGTTTTGGTTTTGTTGTTGATTGTCTAATTGAGTGGTAGGGTAGAATAGATCTGAAAACCATGAAGCTCCTCCTACTTTTCTGTTTTTCCCTCCCAAATCCGTTTCCATCCTTTTTCCAGATCTGCTAGTTAGGATGACTCTCCCTTGAAAGCAAAATCCAAAACCTCCTTACTACCCCTTCACCACTTGAAGTAATGTGGAGTTAAGCCTAAAAATCGTGATCTGTCTGAGAGGGAAGAAAAATTGCTTTCCAAAACTGTGTTTTCCCTTGGCGCACGTGTAACCCTTGTAACAAGAAGCAAAGTCATGCCTATGGTGCACCGGATTTAATTGTAGCACATGATCTCTCTGTGCTTTGCGAAAACTAGTCTCCGTATGGATGCAAGCGCTTTCCTTATCGCAGCAACAAAAATGTCATGTGCAACACGTAATAAATCTGCACCCACGTAACACCGGCATTACTTGCGCCAAGTGTAAAACTACGTTTGAAGGTGCAGGTGCATCCCCTATTACAGCAACATCATTTCATGTAGACCTCCCATGCATCGCGCCAAGTTCCCCTTTTTCGCACCTGAAGTCTATGTTACACATGCTAAACTTGTGCGCCTTTGGCACACCAAATCCCCGTGTAACATGAAAAATGCATGCACCTTTGGCACATCCTATCCCCATGCAACATTAAAAATACGTGCGTCTGGTATAAAATGCATATAAATGGTGCCGGCGCACTCCCTCTTGCAACAACAAAAAGTTTCATGTGCAGTATCCATGCACCTTGCGCCCTTTGGCGCTGATTTGTCCCTTGTAACACCATTTTTTTGTGCGCCATACTATTTAGCCCTATAGCTTGCAGTGTTCATGCACCCTGCGCCCTGATGCCTTAAAATTGCTAACTCTTTCTTCTGTCAATACTTTAATGGGAGATCAAACAGCTAACATGACTCTCTTGCGTTGGGTTTCGCTTCTTCTTATTACAGATCAACAACTAAGTTTAGAACTACATATGTCTACATCAAGCAAGAGACCTACCAATTATAAGGGTAAACCTAAGCTTACAGAGGAAGAAATGAAGTACAAATATCAGAGGGTCAGGATGCATGAATCCTAGGCAGAGTGTGACCTGGATATAAGAGACTCAGAACTTGGTCATATCGATATAGAAGACTTCTAGGCCAGAACCAGAAGGGTCATAGGAAGTCCGTGGATGGACAAACTAGTAGGAAGTGGCCTGCATTTTGCTGGAGGGATCCCGGTCAGTTCTGTGAACAATGAGTTCATGGTGGTAGTAGCCCACTGCTACAACAAAGACACAAGGTGTGTCAAGAATGAGAAAGGTGAGGTCGTGATCAACCTCATTGCCTAGAAATTTGAAATAACGCTTGGCATTCCTCACCACTGGCACTTTGTGGCCGTAAGCCAAGAAGATTACACCAAGGCTTGGGAGGATAATGAAGACAAGTGTATGCAATTAATGAATGAGGTATACCTGAAAAACAAGAAGGTAGTGACCAGATGGCCACAAGTCATTCATCGTAGCGATTTCTCAGAGGAACTTAGTGATACCATCACGTTCCTAAGCAGAGTATTTGGGCTTCCTGATGCCCACTACTTTCATAAATGATGCTTAGATACCTGGAGACAATGAAAAATAATGTGCCAGATCAACGCTTCCAATGGGCGGAGATCATAAGCAGCACTATACCCGAGTAGCTCCAGCAACTTACCACAACGGGGATTTTCTACATGAACTCCTACGTAGTTTACGCTGCAGCCTCAGAGAGGGATTATCTAGCGTTAATGCAGTACGGGGTTTCGCCCCAAGTAAAAATATATGAATACTATCCAGAGCTGAAGCTGAAAAATAGTATTTCTCAATTTAAAAAGGTTAACGACGCCTTCTTCTACGGCATCGTCTACCTTTTGAGGCCAAACATGACTCACGGCTGTATGACTAAGAGCATTGTTGCAGCAACAAAGAAGTGGGGGGCCTTATTCACGCAATTCCCCACCTTCACTTATCTAAGGGCAGCCAACTTCTTGGGGGAACCAACCAAATTGCCAAGATATGCCGGCCCCAAGCTGATCTTGTTGGAGTTTTCAAGACAGCTCATAACCTATCACGAGAAGTGCTTGAAGAGAAAGAAGGGTGGAACTCCTTTCCCCCTCACAGTGGGCAGGTACACTTGTCTTTCTCACCAAAAAGCCCAGGAGATGTTTACAGAGCTGGAGCTGCTCAATCTAAAGCACAAATTCCCAGAAAGGCCCACTTTCGACCCAAGGAATTACCTGCCCAGGGCCAAACTCGATCCAATCCACATTCCACAGATCGAGGATATTTATATCGACCTGTATCATGAGGTCGAGCTCAGAAGGAAAGACCATTCTCGCTTGGCCTTGGCTGAAATCATCTAGTACGGCATAGCCATCATCCCAAAAGGTTATCAAACTGCTAATCAAGAGGTTGATCAGGTATATCTTGACACAGGTGGGGACGACTGGCCGTTCGCTGTGATTGAAAGAACTAAAGCACCTCAGACGATAGAAGAAAGGGTCAAAGAAACTCTGCGGAGAACAGAGCACTGGTGCAGGATGAATGGTCTCATTTACCTCGGAGTTGATTTCACCACATCTCCATTGGGCAATGCACCTTCCAGACCAATACATATGCCAAAGAGCAAAGGTAAAGACAAAGAGGGTGAGTCAAGCTCTGCCCAAGAAGAGACTCCTGAGAGTCCCCCTTCTGTCGCATAAGAACAAGTTATAACTCTAGCTTCTCCAGAGAAGGAAGCAGCCGAGGATGTTCCGATGGGCACATCCATTCAGGATGTTGCCACTACTGCAACTGTTGAGGTCCCTTCTATCTCTTCTCCCTCTCCTCCTTCCCCTCCTCGAGTGACCCAAGTGACCGTTCCTTTGGTCATATCCTCTCCCCCATCTTCTATTGTTCCCCCTTCCTCATCGTCCATCTTCTCTTCTCTTGCGGAGCTATCCCCCACCATTTCTTCCCTAATCTCTCAGCTCCCTTCCATTCCCATGTCTACCTCCCCTGTAGTATCTCTTCCTCCCGTGAGCACTCCCTCGGCCTCCCTCTCAATGCCACCTCCAAGTGTCTCCACGCATTTTCCTTCTACTACTGTAGCTGCTCCCTTTTCTATTTCCTGCCCCTCTCCCATAAGTCCAGCATGGATCTCTCAGCACCTGAGCTAACAAAAGAGGAAAGTTCCCATCACACTGATGGACTTCTTCGTTATCCCATCAAAGGGGGCCAAGAAGAAAAAGCCTATAACCCGCTTCTCTCAGAGTGCGTCAGGAGAGAGAGTAATGGAGATAGCTTACCCCAATCCTCTAAAGGATAAAAAGGATCTGTCTTCAACAGATTATACAGTGACCCAAGTCATAATGGGGACATCTTTAGAAAGCCTTCAAGGAGAGGCCCTATCTGCAGTTAACGCCCTTTGCAAGAAGCTCCAGGAAGCAAAGGAAGAAAAGAGGCTGTTAAAGGAACAAAATAAACATCTCCACGCCTTGCAAAAGATGGGAAGTGCACCTCCTACAACTGCCGCCAAAACTCCTAAGCCTCTGAGCCTAGATAAGATTAATGAATACGCCAAAATCAGCGAGCAGGGTATGGCGGTTTCCGCCTGGAGGAGCCAAATCCTCAAAGAAAGTGAAGGAGTGATCACCAAGTTCACCGAATTATATCAGAATATTAATCGGGCGAACAAAGAGCTCCAGGAAATAATAGGACCCATCTCCGAAGAGCTGGACCATGCCAGGATGCAGCATGAGACCTTTCAGAAAAATGCTCGACTGTTTGGTCAAAGATTTGGTCAAGTTCAGCGTCTTTGGACACCCCAAAGCCCTCAACAAAATCCGTTCTACTCTGGATTACCAGGTTGATCAGCTGGAGTTTGTCCTGGAGAAGATTGAAAAGATCAAGGAGGAAGCCCTGGATGCAATGCATCAAATGGAGAAAATTGTCCTGAGAATGTCTCCGGGCTTGCTCACTCCTTCTTTTGCCTTAAGGAAGGTGGATGAACCTATTCATATCTTCAAGGAGATCGTTTCACAAGGGCTGGGACTAGAGGTCACTTTTGACGCTGAATCAATCAATAACCTGTTGGCCTGTCGTGACTTCATTAGTTACCTGATAGACGTGGAAAATGAATATTCCAAGCTCCCAGAAAAGCTCACAGATGAGCAGGAGACTTGCGAGGCTATCAGTGATCGACACAAGGATCCTTCCTAGGATCAACTACAACCCATGATCAGCAAGTTCATGGAATACCATGCCCAGTTCCACATCTCGTCACCTAAGCAGCAACAAAAGCAGGATACCCCCTTTCAGCCATGGGATGACGATGAATAGTTTCATTCTTCCCGACTTTCTCCTTGTAATTATCTATAGCATGTTGACACAAATGATGACATCATCCATGTTGCACCATGGGATGATGTCATCCACAAATTTGTCAAAAGTCAACAAATGACTTTAGAATCTCTTGTAAGATATTTTTGTAATTAAGTGGTTGGTTTGTTTTTTTCCTTCTTTTCTTCTCTCCTTCTATATATACTTGAATACTTGTATATAGGGTGTGGATATTTATCAGATGAGAGATAGAAGTAGGAAGAAAAAAATTTAAAATTTTTTGTAACAGAAACGAATATCAATACAATATTTAGAATTTGTGCTGAATACATGTGTTTTACATCAGACATTTCTTGTGTTAGATCTGTGTGATTGTTTTGTTGAATCTTCTTCTACTTTGTTGTCATTTATTCATCAGTATTTCTTTATTCGTCTATGCAAAGTAGGTTCAGATTTGTATACTACCAACCCAAATCATAGACCTTCTGACCTTTCTGCTTTGGAATTCATTTCTTTTCTCCTTTCCTATCTCCCCACCTCGTTTCTTTCCCTTCTTTTACACTTGGAAATACCTCTACTGGGATGAGATCCCAACCCCTGAAGGAAGAATATTGTGACACTTGCACAAGATTCCTGCTGGTGGAATAGCAATAAACCAGTTTCACTTTGCTAACTCAAAGAGGGGATATGCCCTGCACACTGTTGGCTCGTCTGTCCATAGATCTGTCCACTTGACAGATTTTCAAACCAATAGTTTTTGGAAACTCTACTGGGGATCGAACAGATCTATCAGATCTATAATGGTGGTGTGTTTAAAGAATCAGTAAAAATCAAAAAAATCATTACCTGTTTGCAAATCTGAACTTTTTGCTTAAAATCCAAAAATTTTGCAAAATACTCCAAATTGAAAATTTTCTTCTGAGATCCATAGATCTGGCCTAGTTGGAGATCTTTAGTTCACTGATTTTTTATAAAAATCTGTATTTTTCCATAGATCTGAGTTTTTGACAGTTTACCAAAATTTTCAAACTCTTTGAAAAGTTAAATCTAGATCTAAAAATCATCTTACTAAGTTTTACCATCATTTTATCCTTGTTAATCAAACAAATAAACTGCAATCGGTTTTCAAGAGGAGGATAAAATTTAAATATTCAGAAAAGTACATGCTGCTGATTTTCGTCAGAATAATCAGAAAATCAACAGGTACAGCCAAAAAGAGTTCTTAAATCCGCTCCAAAAATTACAGATCTGGAAGGTACACTGGTAGGTGAACCATTCACTCGTAGCAGGAGAGATCACAAAGAATTTGATCTTACCTTCGACCTGCTTCAAAGGTACAACTTCAGTGTGACACCGGCTCACTTCTCATCACTGAGCTTAGCTGACCAGTCATCCAGGAGTGTCTCACCTCCACGAAGGAAGCATCTCTCATCAGGAACATCCACATCACTTTGCAGTGCCTTGCTACTCAGTGGAACTATGCTTCCAGCCCACGTTCTTTTTCCGATCGTCCAAATGGCAGTACCATGGGGAAATGCTATGGGCCCCCTAGCTTTGCCACATCCTGTTCATGCGCTCCCACATGGAAACCAAAAGAATTTTTCCAAATTTTATGGGAGCAGAAACCAAAGCACGGATTCACACATATCTGCATTCATCATGTTATGCAGTATCCTAGATAAGACCCATGAAGATGTGTCAGTTCTCCTTTTTCTGGAAACCTTGCAAGGGCCCGCAGCAGAATGGTTTCAGCATTTGCCGGCCGGATCTATTACTAGTTTGGCCACCTTGCAGGCTGCATTTGAAGATAGGTATAAGCCTTCCGAAGACGTGTTCGTGTTATTGTCAAAGATCATTCACCTGAAGAAAGAGGTCAATGAAACTATGCGTGACTTCATCACCTATTTCAATTCACTGATCAACCGTGTTCCGCCTACCATGCTTCCAACACCGAAGAATCAGAAGTGTTTCTTCGTAAACGCTATGAGCTCAAAAGTAAGTTTCTTACTCCTACAAGAATAAGTAGCTACCTTGATTCTCACCCAGGCTGCTGCCATCTGAATCAAAGATAACTTGCTAATATCTGGCGAATTAAAAAGAGAATCATCCAAGCTTAAAGCTACGAGCCCTTCTCCCACTACTTCGTCTAATCTGGCATTTCAAAAGATGGCGAATGACTTGCTTGCATTAAATAAGCAGTTAGCCCAAGCTTCCCCCAGTTCCTCGTACCGGGATATTCCACAAAGAACTTTCACTCCCAACAGCGTCCCGCATAGGCCGCGTTTTCCTACAACTGCTCCGCGGTTGGCGCTTGAGGCTCCTCCGGTCAACGCTTTAGCCGAAATCGAAGAAGAAGAGCAAAATTATGAAGAACCTTCGTCCCAAGGTGAAGATGATCAAGATTTCGATGAACCAACTGGCGACTCTACTATCAGGTATATGGAATTTGATGAGGAAGAATCTGACGAAGAAGAGGGTACCCAAGGATATGCAAGCGGACAATCATATGTTGTTTTTACCTGCTCGCAAGGAAAAGAAGCAGAGGTCGCTCCTAATGTGCAAAAAGAGAAGGCTACGTCATCCATGCCCCCAACTATTGCTAAAAGAGGTAATCCTCTTCCTGCTCAACCCCTTGTTAATTCTTTTACAAATAAATATTTTCCCCCCATCTCTCCTCCAAATCAGCCTTCTTCTATTTCCATGAAGGCCAGTAACTTTACTCTATCGCCGCGAAATGAAGGACTCATTCCTCCATCAACGCAGCCCTTGGCCACGTTTTACATAATTGACCATGCTAAAAAGACCAAGATCCAAATGTCTGAAGCCGAGTACCTTCAGTCAAACCCTGAACAACTTGTAAGGTTGACTGAATACATCCAAAGTCAGGCTGTCATAACTAATCAGGTTTCCCCAAAAGGAATCCTTTCCACCCCTCCTTCATCCCGCATAAATGTTGCCTCAACTTCCACATCAGGCAAGATAGAACCTTTCTACCTCTCCCTCCTAATCAATGGCCACAAACTAAGCAACTGCATAATTGATTCTGGAGCTTCCAATAATGTCATGTCGGCAAAAGTCACCCATGTTGTGGGCCTCACCCTTACCAAGCCTTTTGGTCGATGTTATTCCTTGGAAACCAAACAAGTTCCGCTGATCGGTCAAATCAAGGACACGTAATTTGTGTTTGCAGCATTCCTGAAGAAAAGAGTAAAAATGACCGTCCTTGTTGCCGATATTCCAGCAGCCTATGGAATTCTACTGGGAAGGATTTTTTGCAGTGAAGTTGGTGGGGAGATTCATATGGACTGGTCTAAGGCTAGGATCCCCGTCAAAGGTGTAATGCAAACTTTGGAGCCTGAATCACAAAATAAGTACCTGGTTACTAACTCTGATGACCCTAAAGCCCAAATTCTCTTCGAATCATCAGGGATGGGAAACTATTTCTTGTCTACCGAGTCTGACAAAATGGATGTCCTCATCCAAGAAGGGATCTTAACAAGATCTAGACTTTGCAGTTTGATGGCAGCTGCGCGACTAGTGGGTGTGATGTTGGCGCCGTGTTGATATCTCCCAAAGAAGAGGTTATTCCTCTCTCTTTCAAGTTATAATTTTTCAACACAAATAATACTGCTGAGTATGAATCTCTGCTACTTGGCATGCAAGCCGCAAAGGAAAGAGGGATCAAGAATCTGAAGGTGCAAGGTGATGCATAACTGGTCGTAAATCAAGTTAAGAGGATATACCAAGTGAAGAATGAAAGGCTCAGATATTACCACAACGCGGTGTGGGACAGCATCAAGGAGTTTGACACTTTTTCAATAAAATCCATCCCAAGAGCTCAGAATGACATGGCCGATTCATTGGCCGTTTCAGCATCCCTCATGCTCCCTCACCCAGGTTTGAAAACAAACAAATATACCATTGAGGTGGTTTTCCACCCAAGCGTGCCGTACAATTCTCAGCATTGGCAAGTATTCAACAATGACAATCAACTCATTACCTTTCTAGAAAAGGTGGAAAATTTTAGTGAACTTCATTTTGAAGGATGCACTTCTACATGCCGCGAATCAGTTACCAATCAAATTGAAGAATCAAAAGGAAGCGACGGCATATGTCAGCTCAAAGGAAATAAAATTTCAAAAGGATTGGTTTCTCTAGAGCGTTTGTTCGACAGGCATGATCATTTTGTAAAAAATAAAAGGTGAGATGATCCTGGCTCCTCCCCAGAAACTGAACCGGTCAATTTAGGTTCGGTTGGACATCCGCAATTTGTAAACATTGAAAAATGTTGCACACTTGAGGAGAAGGGGAAGTTTGTAAAACTGCTGAAGAAATACATGGATGTATTGGCATGGTCCTACGCCGATCTAAAGTCTTTTAAGCCGAAGGACGTCTAGCATGACATCCTGTTGAAAGAAGACGTCAAACCCTTTCGCCAGAAGTAGAGACATTATAACTCTAAGATCTCAGGTACTATACAGGCTGAAATTCAGAAAATGTTGGACGCACAGACTATTTTTCCTATCCATCATAGTACTTGGGTTGCAAACATTGTGCCAGTGTGCAAGAAGAATGGCGAGATACACATATGTGTAGATTTTCACAACCTAAACAAGGCGTCCTTGAATGACAACTACCCGCTTCCCATAATGGATCAAGTTCTGCAGGCAGTAACTGGATCAGAAATGTTGTCCATGCTTGATGGTTTTTCGGGCTACAATTAGATTGAAGTCTCACCTGAAGGCCAAATTAAAACAGCATTCACTACCCCCTAGGGCACATTCACCTATAGCAGGATGCCTTTTGGTTTGACCAACATTGGCGCCACCTTTCAGCGAGAAATGGACTTCACGTTCAAAGGTATGATGGGGAAGGTCATCGTAGTCTACTTAGATGACTTAACTGTGTTCTCCAAACAGTGAAATGATCATTGTGATCATTTGGAGCAAGTATTGATTAGATGCCGAGAGCACGGGATCTCCCTGAATCCGAAAAAGTCTATTTTCGGAGTCACAGAGGGAAAATTGCTGGGACATGTTGTTAGCAAAGAAGGGACGAAGATAGATACCGAAAGAGTTAAGGCTATTTAGAGCCTTACTTTACCTACAAGCAAGACCGGCATTCACTCTTTCTTTGGAAAAGTGAATTTTCTCAGGCACTTTGTTCCCGACTTTGTTGAAAAGACTCATCATATATTAGACATGATGAAAGGGTCACCAACTTTCCGATGGAGCGAGGAAGGGAAGAAGTCATTTGAGGAAATAAAATCCTCCGTCACTCACGCGCCAGTCTGGGTATGTCCCGATTTCTCCAAATATTTTATTATGTATAGCTATGCATCTGAGCACACTGTGTTGGCCATCCTAATGCAAAGGAATTCTCAAAATGTTGAATCCCCGATTGCATTTATGAGCTCTCCTCTCAAGCCTCATGAATTAAAGATGTCTCAGTTGGAGAAACATGCCTTCACCATTGTCAAGGTAGTTAAGAGCTTCAGGTATTACATTCTAAACTCTCATACGGTGGTTCTAGTTCCTGACACGGTAGTAAAGTCTATCTTAACTCAACAGGAGTTAGGAAGTTTGTGAGGAAATTGGATTGCAAAAGTCCAGGAGTACGATCTAGATATAAAACCAACCAAGTTAGTAAGAGGCAAAGGCCTATGTCAACTTATGGTTGAAAACCAAGATTCAGAAGTTTCCGAAAGAAAAAATGATTGCACCCATGAAGCACAAAGCCAACTGGAGAAAGCCGATTCTCTACCTATGGTCCTATTTGTCGCAACCAGCAACGAGTGCTATTCCGATATTGCTTTCTTTCTCGCCTATGGTGAATGCCCAACTCATCTAACTGCAAAGGAGAAGTGCGCTATAAAGCTCAGAGCAGCCAGATATATCATCTAGGATGACGGTTTGTACAAACACGGAATAGATGGCATCTTCTTGTGATGTGTTGACAAGCCACAGCAAGTGAAGTTACTTGAGAGTTTTCATAATTCAGCCTGTGGGGGCCATTTCTCCTCTTCCGTGATGGCACACAAGATCATCTGGGCTAGGTACTATTGGCTGACGCTTTTCCAAGACACAGCCACCTGGGTAGCAAAGTGTGATCCTTGCTAGTAGTTTGTCGGTAAGCCCAAGTTGGCTGCTTTTCCCCTGAGGACGGTCATTATCGACGAACCATTCAAGCAGTGGGGAATTGATTTTATTGGTGCACTCAATCCCCAATCAAGTTTCAGACATAGTTATGCCCTGACAGCAACAGATTATTTCATGAAATGGGTAGAAGTCATACCTGTCAAACATGCCACTATCGAGGTTGTTTGTAGTTTCATCAAAGAAAATATCATTGTTAGGTTTGGCATTCCAAACAATATTGTTGCTGATAACACTTCCAGGTTCTCCTCACGAGAAGTTGTTGGCTTTTTCTATGAATATGGAACAACTCTGGCTCACGCCTCAGATTATTACCCTCAGGGAAATGGTCAAGTAGAATCCAGTAATAAAAACTTAGTAACCATCATACAAAAGCTAGTAAATGAGAATCAATGAACGTGGCACAAGTCCTTATACGACGCTTTGTGGGCAGACCACATCACTCCCAAGAAGTCTCTCGGCATGTCACATTTTCAAGTGTTATATGGCACTGATGCTGAGCTTCCCATTTCTGTGGAACTCCCTGCTCTGCACTTAGCACGAGTAATCAAAGATGAGACTTTCCAAAATTCCCTTGAAAAGAGGATCATGTATCTAGTAGAGCTCGAAGAAAAGAGAGTAAGAGTGGTCGACAAGATCACCGAACATCAGAATTAGGTCAAAAGATTGTTCGATAAAAAAGCTAAGCAAAGAGAGTACCGGGTGGGAGACCTCGTCCTTTTGTGGGACAAACAAAGAGAGCCAAAGGGCATGCACGGAAAATTTGATTCCCTATGGAGGGGACTTTTCAAGATCAAGCAACTCAACGGAGAGAATAGCTTCTATCTCTTGTATCCGGACGGAACTGGACTCCCGCTTCCCTATAGCGGGCAGCATCTGAAAATCTTCAGGAAGTAGAGCTTGCTCTCTTCTTTGTACAGTTTGCTTCAGTTGTGTGCTTGTTTTTGTCATGTGTTTTCTTTTGTTGGTTGTGTGTTTCACTTTTCGGTCGCCCTTGTTTTTTACTCTATTACCCAATGGATAGGCACATGAAGATCTGGGATTCTCTACCCCTGAGGTTCACTAAAAGATAGTCCCCAAAAAGAGCCAGCTTTTATCTCGTAAAATTGGCAAGGGCAATTTTGCGGGTAACCCATGAAAATTTTGTTCTGGTCCCTCATCAGGGACCCCTCTATGTTCGAAATGTTGCAAAACCCTTTCCCGGGAAATTTGGTTATCCGAACTTACCCATTTTTGGTATTTTTTGGTCGGGCACACCTTTTGTCTGTGCTACAGAGGGGAAAATCAGTGCCCCCTTCTTTTCCTTTGGCGCACCCTTTGGCATGTCGACACACATTTTTGTGTCACATTCGTGGACCCCATTTCACCTCTCGCATTCTATATATTCTGGGTAAGTGGTCCTCGTTTTTCTCGTGTTTGGTTTTGTTATTGATTGTCTGATTGAGTGGTAGGGTAGAATAGATCTGAAAACCATGAAGCTCCTCCTACTTTTCTATTTTTCCCTCCCAAAGTCGTTTCCATCCTTTTTCCAAATCTACTGGTTAGGATGACTCTCCCTTGAAAGCAAAATCCAAAACCTCCTTACTACCCCTTCACCACTTGAAGTAATGTGGAGTTAAGCCTAAAAATCGTGATCTGTCTGAGAGGGAAGAAAAATTGCTTTCCAAAAATAGGTTTTCCCTTGGCGTGTGCGCAACCCTTGTAACAAGAAGCACAGTCATGCCTATGGCACACAGGCTTTAATTGCAGCACATGAGCCTCTGCACTTTGCGAAAACTAGTCTTCATATGGATGCAGGCGCTTTCCTTATCGCAGCAACAAAAATGTAATGTGCAAACACATAATAAATATGTTGGGCACACCCAACTCCCATGTCGCAATCAAATACTACACCATAGGCGCACCCTGCACCCACAACACCGGCATTACTTGCGCCAAGTGTAAAACTGCGTTCAAAGGCGCAGGCACATCCCCTATTACAGCAACATCATGTCATGTAGACCTCCCATGCGCCGCGCCAAGTTCCCCTTTTTCGCACCTGAAGTCTATGTTACACATGCTAAACTTGCGCGCCTTTGGCGCACCAAATCCCTGTGTAACATGAAAAATACATGCGCCTTTGGTGCATCCTGTCCCCGTGCAACATGAAAAAAACGTGCACCCGGTATAAAACGCATATAAATGGTGCCGGCGCACTCCCTCTTGCAACAACAAAAAAGTGTCATGTGTAGTATCCATGCGCCTTGCGCCCTTTAGTGTTGATTTGTCCCTTGTAACACCATTTTTCTGTGCGCCATACTATTTAGCCCTATAGCTTGCAGTGTTCATGTGCCCTGCGCCTTGATACCTTAAAATTGCTAACTCTTCCTTCTGTCAATACTTTAATGGGAGATCAAACAGCTAACATGACTCTCCTGCGTTGGGTTTCACTTCTTCTTCTTGCAGATCAACAACTAAGTTCAGAACTACATATGTCTACATCAAGCAAGAGACCTACCAAGTCTAAGGGTAAAGCCAAGCTTACAGAGGAAGAAATGAAGTACAAATATCAGAGGGTCAGGATGCCTGAATCCCAGGCAGAGTGTGACCTGGATATAAGAGACTTAGAACTTGGTCATATCGATATGGAAGACTTCTGGGCCAGAACCAGAAGGGTCACAGGAAGTCTGTGGATGGAAAAACTGGTAGGCAGTGGCCTGCATTTTGCTGGAGGGATCCCAGTCAGTTCTGTGAACAACGAGTTCATGATGGTAGTAGCCCACTGCTACAACAAAGACACAAGGTGTGTCCAAAATGAGAAAGGCGAGGTCGTGATCAACCTCACTGCCCGGAACTTCGAAATAATGCTTGGCATTCCTCACCACCGACACTTTGTGGTCATAAGCCAAGAAGATTGCACCAAGGCTTGGGAAGATAATGAAGACCAGTGTATGCAATTAATGAATGAGGTATACCTAAAAAACAAGAAGGTAGTGACCAGATGGCCACAAGTCATTCATCGCAGCGATTTCTCAGAGGAACTAAGTGATACCATCACGTTCCTAAGTAGAGTATTTGGGCTTCCTGATGCCCACTACTTTCATAAATGGATGCTTAGATACCTGGAGACAATGAACAAGAATGTGCCAGATCAACGCTTCGAGTGGGCGGAGATCATAAGCAACACTATATCTGAGCAGCTCCAGCAACTTACCACAACGGGGAGGTTCTACATGAAATCCTACGTAGTTTACGCTGCAGCCTCAGAGAGGGATTATCCAGCGTTAATGTGGTGCGGGGTTTGGCCCCAAGTAAAAATATATGAATACTATCCAGAGTTGAAGCTGGAAAATAATATTTCTCAATTTACAAAGATTAACGATGCCTTCTTCTATGGCATCGTCTACCTTTTGAGGCCAAACATGACTCACGGTCGTACGACCAAGAGCATTATTGCAGCAACAGAGAAGTGGGGGGCCTTATTCACTCAATTCCCCACCTTCACTTATCTAAGGGCAGCCAACTTCTTGGGGGAACCAACCAAATTGCCAAGATATGCCGGCCCCAAGCTGATCCTGTTGGAGCTGTCAAGATAGCTCATAACCTATCACGAGAAGTGCTTGAAGAGAAAGAAGGGTGGAACTCCTTTCCCCCTCACAGTGGGCAGGTACACTTGTCTTTCTCACCACAAAGCCCGGGAGATGTTTACAGAGCTGGAGCTGCTCAATCTAAAGCACAAATTCCTGGAAAGGCCCACTTTTGACCCAAGGAATTACCTGCCCAGGGCCAAACTCGATCCAATCCACATTCCACAGATCGAGGATATTTATATCGACCTGTATCATGAGGTCGAGCTCAGAAGGAAAGACCATTCCCGCTTGGCCTTGGCTGAAATCATCCAGTACGGTGTAGCCATCATCCCAAAAGGTTATCAAACTACTGATCAAGAGGTTGATCAGGTATATCTTGACACGGGTGGGGATGACTGGCCGTTCGCTGTAATTGACAGAACTAAAGTGCCTCAGACTATAGAAGAAAGGGTCAAAGAAACTCTGTGGAGAATAGAGCACTGGTGCAGGATGAATGGTCTCATTTACCTCAGAGTTGATTTCACCACATCTCCATTGGGCAACGCACCTTCCAGACCAAAACATCTGCCAAAGAGCAAAGGTAAAGACAAAGAGGGTGAGTCAAGCTCTACCCAAGAAGAGACTCCTGAGAGTCCCCCTTCCGCTGCACAAGAACAAGTTATAACTCTGGCTTCTCCAAAGAAAGAAGCGGCCGAGGATGTTCCGATGGGCACATCCATTCAGGATGTTGCCACTACTGCAACTGTTGAGGTCCCTTCTATCTCTTCTCCCTCTCCTCCTTCCCCTCCTCGAGTGACCCAAGTGACCGTTCCTTTGGTCATATCCTCTCCCCCGTCTTCTACTATTCCCCCTTCCTCATCATCCATCTTCTCTTCTCTCGCGGAGCTGTCCCCCACCATTTCTTCCCTCATCTCTCAGGTCCCTTCCATTCCCATGTCTACCTCCCCTGTAGTATCTCTTCCTCCTGTGAGCACTCCCTCGGCCTCCCTCTCAATGTCGCCTCCAAGTGTCTCCACGCATTTTCCTTCTACTACTGCAGCTGCTCCCTTTTCTATTTCCGGCCCCTCTCCCATAAGTGCATGGATCTCTCAGCACCTGAGCCAACAAAAGAGGAAAGTTCCCATCACACTGATGGACTTCTCCGTCATCCCATCAAAGGGGGCCAAGAAGCAAAATCCTATAACCCGCTTCTCTCAGAGTGTGTCAAGAGAGAGAGTAATGGAGATAGCTTACCCCAATCCTTTAAAGGATAAAAAGGATCTATCTTCAACAGATTATACAGTGACCCAAGTCACAATGGGGACATCTTCAGAAAGCCTTCAAGGAGAGGCCCTATCTGCAGTTGACGCCCTTTGCAAGAAGCTCCAGGAAGCAAAGGAAGAAAAGAGGCTGTTAAAGGAACAAAATAAACATCTCCTCCACGCCTTGCAAAATATGGGCAATGCACCTCTTACAACAGCCGCCGAAACTCCTGAGCCTCTGAGCCAGGATAAGATTAGTGAATACGTAAAAATCGGCGAGCAGGGTATGGCGGTTTCCACCTGGAGGAGTCAAATCCTCAAAGAAAGTGAGGGAGTGATCACCAAGTTCACCGGATTATATCAGAATATCAATCAGGTGAACAAAGAGCTCCAGGTAATAGCAGGACCCATCTCCGAAGAGTTGGACCATGCCAAGATGCAACATGAGACCTTTCAGAAAATGCTCGACTATTCGGTCAAAGATCTAGTCAAGTTCAGCGTCTTTGGACACCCCATATCCCTCAACAAAATCCTTTCTACTCTGGATTACCGGGTTGATCTGTTGGATTTTATCCTGGAGAAGATTGACAAGATCAAGGAGGAAGCCTTGGATGCAATGCATCAAATGGAGCAAATTGTCCTGAGAATGTCTCCAAGCTTGCTCACTCCTTTCGCCTTAAGGAAGGTGGATGAAACTATTCGGATCTTCAAGGAGATCATTTCACAAGGGTTGGGACCAGAGGTCACTTTCGACACCGAATCCATCAATAACCTGTTGACCTGTCGTGACTTCATTAGGTACTTGATAGACATGGAAAATGAATATTCCAAGCTCCCAGAAAAGCTCACACACGAGCGGGAGACTTGCGAGGCTATTAGTGATCGACACAAGGATCCTTCCTAGGATCAACTTCAACCCATGATCAGCAAGTTCATGGAATACCGTGCCCAATTCCACATCTCGTCACCTGAGCAGTAGCAAAAGCAGGATACCCCCTTTCAGCCGCGGGACGACGATGAATAGTTTCATTCTTCCTGACTTTCTCCTTGTAATTATCTAAAGTATGTTGACACAAATGATGACATCATCCATGTTGCACCATGGGATGATGTCATCCACAAAGTTGTCAAAAGTCAACAAATGACTTTAGAATCTCTTGTAAGATATTTTCGTAATTAAGTGGTTGGTTTGTTTTTTGCCTTCTTTTCTTCTCTCCTTCTATATATACTTGAATACTTGTTGTATTTAGGGTGTGGATATTTTTCAGATGAGAGATAGAAGTAGGAAGAAAATATTTTGAACTTTTTTGTAACAGAAATGAATATCAATACAATATTTAGACTTTGTGCTGAGTACATGTGTTTTACATCAGACCTTTCTTATGTTAGATCTGTGTGATTGTTCTGTTGAATCTAGTTCTACTTTTTTTTCATTTATTCATCAATATTGCTTTATTCATCTATGCAAAGTAGGTTCGGCTCTATATACTACCAACCTAAATCATAGACCTTCTAACCTTTCTGCTTTGGAATTCATTTCTTTTCTCCCTTCAGATCTTTCCTATCTCCCCACCTCATTTCTTTCCCTTCTTTTACAGTTTGAAATACCTCTACTAGGATGAGATCCCAACCCCTGAAAGCAGAATATTGTGAGACTTGCACAAGATTCCTGCTGGTGGAATAGCAATAAACAAGTTTCGCTTTGCTGACTCAAAGAGGGGCTATGCCCTGCACACTGTTGGCTCGTCTGTCCATAGATCTATCCACTCGACAGATTTTCAAACCAACAGATGGGAAGGGTCAAAACTAGCATGTGTTTTGATGAGAGGAAGGGTGATTTCTCCAGCTTTTAGAATTTTTTTCCAAAACAAAAGAATAAGGTTCTCTAATGCAAGTTAATTTTTGTTGTTCCTTCTTGAATTGGAAAGTTTGAATAGGAAAAATATTAGAAGAGGGGTTTGATTGGTTGGATGGATGAGAAGGGATGGATTTTAAAACCACTGCATTGGCAGACCCTTTTTCTTTAGAATAATTATTTTTTGGTTTAGACAAAGAATAAGAATCGTTGGTTTTGAAGGGAGCAATTTTGTTATGTAATTGTAACTTCTTCTCCTCTATAGCATGGATTTCAAGTTTCCATTCCATTGTGAATGCCTCATTGAATGTGTAGAAATTTTGAAATTGGAGTTTTTGCGAGATGTTTCTAGCACAAGCTTGGGTAAACAACTCTATTAACTCAGTTTGAGGAAGTTGGAATGTGATTTGATTAATCAAGTCGCGCCAATGAGTGACAAAGTCTATGATAGACTCATCCTCATACTGGCATGTCATGTACAAGTTGGTCATTGTTACCTTCTTGAAAATGTTGATAGAAAAGTGGTCTAGAAAATCCTGAGCAACCTGATTAAATGAAAAGATGGATTTCTTGGGTAGAGCATTGTACCAATCTAAAATGGGTCTTATCAAGGACATTGGGAATGTTCATAGGAGAAATGTGTCATCATGACTGATGAGATAACACACATGTTTAAAAGACCGTAAATGTTGTTGTTTATATTCTTTGTTATTGAATCAGTTGAATTTTGGCATTTCCCAATGCGCAAGGTATGGATAAATCAGAATAGAAGGGTGAATGGGATCATTACAAATCTCATCGTATGTCAGAGAGTTACACGAGCTAGAGACAAATTCTTCTAATGTTTGCATATTTTCCATCATCATTTTGATAAGATCATTTGTGGGATGTGATGACGGAGCACCCCCTACATTATAATGAGGGAGATAATATGGGTATGACGTGGATGGAACTCTAGTATGTAGTGGTGTCATGTACGAAAACTGTGATGAGGGAAATAGGACGGGATGGATGTCACAGGAAAATACCTAGAATATGTGGTAGATGAAATAAGTGGTTGTTGATGATAGATGTAGGTATGTGGGATGGATGTAAAGACTCTTATGGTGATTGGTGGAAGAGACTGCGGGATGGAGAGGACAAGCTTTTGGAAGGAAGTGTGGGCTATCGACAAAAGAGGTGGTTGAGATGCAAAAGGTACATGGGAAGCAAAAGATGTAGGTATGCCTAAATTAAGGGAAGTGGATGATGATATGGTAGATGCCATAGGGGCGATGAATGTTGAGGGCATGGTAGTTATTGTAGGTGCGACGGACACCAATAACGTGGGGTCAAGCTGAGAAACCACATGTGATGAGGAAGAAGCAGGTAATGATGTACTAGTATTGGCTGATGCATAAATGGGAGCAATGTGGGGAGGAAAAGATATAGGCATGCCATATATAAGTTGTCTAAATGATTCATGTGTGGATGAGTGAGATAGGTAATACTGCAGTGCAGCAGGGTTTTGATCAAGGATTATTATGAACTCCTCTTCACCGGTATGTATGGTAATAGGTTAATTGGGGTCCATAGGTGATGAAATGGAAGGTGGTGATGGGCTATGTGGGAGAGGCTTGTGGCTAGCATGGAACATAAGAGCGTTAGCTTGCCTACGAGTCAAAACCATGTGACTGACAGTAGAACTGGTAATCTAAGTTTTGTTGATGATATAGAAACACAAAAATATGGAGCAAAATGGATCTAAAAGGTGGAATTTATTCATTGTTTTGATTGAAAAATAAAAACATAGATACCAATGTTGGTTGGGTAGTTGATTCTGGTGTTGGAGGGTAACCGATGTCATTCGTTGCGCTGATGTCGGTTATTGTGGAGAAATGAAATATTTGAAAATCTATAAATAAAAAGGAAATCAAGTGAAACTGGACTCTGAAGAAGAAATTAGAGACTCATAAATTTAATGAAGTGATAGAATAAGTCGCAAAAAGTGTCAGATGTGAATTGAAAAGTGTTTTGGGAAAATGACCAAAACTGGAAGGAACTGATGGTGGTCAGTAAACCGATGTTGGTATGAAGAGGTAACCGATGACGTTCTCAGGACCGATACCGGTCACTATGGATAAATAGAAGTTTAAAATATGGAGATGAAAAAGCATGAATGAGGTGAGCTTGAACTTTTTTGGGGATAACAAAACCCAGATAATGTGATAAAGTGACATAACAAGGCATAGAAAACACAAAAATGTAGATTAAACGCTACTTTGGCATAAATGACCAAAACAGCACAAAACTGATGGTGATCAATTAACCGATGTCGGTAAGATTATGTAATCAATGGTGGTCACTAGACTGATACTAATTACTGTGAAATATGTGAAGAGATGAAGAAAAAAAATGAATTTTGGTGATTTAGATCAAATAAAATGGCCAACTCAGAGACTGAGTATGGTTGTGATGAGTCCTAACACGCCCAAAATAAACCAAAATACACCAGTTGTGATCGGGGGCACGAAGGATGATAAAAATGAATAAAAACAAACTCACACCTCAAAACGACGCAATCATTCAAAAAGCTAACAAACAAGAAATCCTACATTTTTGATTTTATGTTGTGGCTTATGCCATTTGCACTGACTTGTGAGTAGAATAGATTTTTTGGTCAACGAGGGTGCCCTATAGAAATTGACAACTATGGTTGGTTTCAGGTGAATTTTGGCTTGGGGTCCCCAATATATACTTTGCATTATGTGAGGCCCTACTCTAATATGATGTCTGGCCAGAATACCAGTTGGCTCTGCCACTAATCCGATTATTAGTCATTAACGGTAAAGACTGTGAAAGAAGATGTTTAAGCAATGTGTAATTTGTTTCAGTGATTTGGTTTAGGGTGTGTGTGCACAAAGTGAACTATGCTTCATTCCTGCCAACCATCAGTTGGTGATGACCTCTAGCATATAGGTTGCAAATAAATTTAAATGAGCTAAATGCAATAATCCCATAATGCAATGCATTGATTTTTTATAACCCAAATTCACAATTAGATTCTATGTAGCAAATGACGAATAGGTCAAGAATGTGCTCTTTCACTACTATGAAAATGCAACAAGGAAGAAAGGATTTGTTTTAAGAAACCAAATCAAAAGTGTCATTTAGATCAATTTAGAAGAAGAAAATGTTACCAAGGTGAATATTTAAATGTGTATTTTTCAGAAAGAAAGAGACACACACAATATTTCCCTATATGAAGAAAATGTAATGAATCCAAGAGAGGGTCCCACTGGGCATGCCAAAATGTTTCACCAATAAGTTGCATATGTATAAGAAAAATAGATAAGGTAAAGGTGAGGAGGAATACCTGTGAAGTTAAGGTGGAGGGTAGAATGCACGCATTGTTGATGTTATCCAAGACGAATATAGAGAGCTCCTTTTTTCTGGGAAAGACTAATTGTAAATGCAAAGTAAGACCACAAAAAGAGTATTAAATAGCATATGATATTGGAATACTTAGCGTATGCTAGATCCAGGAAGTGTGGTGCTTCCTAGAAAGTTTGTCAATCCACTATTTAATAACAATTTAATGTAAATATGAAACTGAAATAAACATGTCCTATTACAATGTAATTATTTAGGTTTCTCATACACACAATAAAATTATATTCTATGCTAGATACTGAATATAACACTAAATCTAATTAGAACTGGGGCTTGTTCATGTTAGGTAGGTTTGTTAGAGGTCTAATAAGGGTCTGAGGTTGGTGGGTTTAGATCTAAGATGAGTTTGGGTGAATGGGAGGCTAGCTGGTCTAAGAACATTATTAGCCACAGAGATCCGTATCGATCGGGTGACCGATGTCGATATAGGAAAGGAACCGATGGTGGTTAGGTAACCAATTTCGGTAGGGGGAATTGGTGGGAAACTATTAAAAATAGGTTTCTAACCTCTCTGTGATTGCATAGAGAGTGGGAGGGGTGTAGATAGGGTCATAATATTATTAGGAAGACTCAGGAATGCTGACAAGGGGGTGGAAAAGGGTGTAAAGTATTGGGATGGTTGAATAGTGGGTTGGTGGGAAGAAGGTGATAAACGGGTAATGTAAGGAATGAAAATATAAAATGAAGCAAGATATCTACACTTTGGATAAGCACAAATGATGAAATCACAATACTTACTTGGTATTTTGCAGATCCTATGAGTGGATATGGAAAGGGGGTTGATCGGAGAAGAGGTGCTTGATTCCAATGCCACGGCAGTGCAACCTTTGTGATCTTGTGAATATTCCAATTTTCTGGAAGGAGAACCAACTATTTTTATGGCACCGTGGTTGTGTGTGTTCGTCATCTAGATGCATGAGGGATTGAAGATTCAAGCTTGAATGTAATAAGGCTCCAATAATTGAATGACCAACCTGGGTGAAGAGTTTTGAAAGTGTATATAAAGTGACCGATGAAGGTTAGGTAGTCGGCGTCAGCCAAGGATAAACCGGCATCGGTTAGGGTGAAATAGTCCTTTTTACCAAAAATAGGCAAATCTTCCCAGATTTGGTGCATTTTCCAATTTGGGTCCTCTTAGGGAAGTTGAGTTCTTGTTATAAAAGGTAGGAGGGTCATAGAAGAAGTCTAGTTAGGTTTGAGATTAAGTCTCAGTTAGTTTGGTCAAGTGGTGACTCATCACTAGGAGTAATAATTCAGTGCTGAGAGTGATGACTTGGTCACTATGAGTTAAATGCCCCTGGAATGGGTTTAGGGTGAGGTGTCCTGATAAGGTGGATGTGTGAGGATTAAATTAAATTAATTAAAATAATGTTATTAATTAATTAACATGAGGAGGAATATTAATTCAATTGTAAGTGATTAAATTAATATCAATGTGGGGTAAGGGGTCATGACTAGGTGCATGTGTTACGTTGATTAATTGAAAGGGATTGAGGGGAGTGTGACCCAAATTTGGTGTCTACAGTAATAGGTGATTCTCATCTAATCATCAAATAGGTAAACAATGAATAAAAGGTTAAGGATGAAAAAATTCTTCCTTACAAGAAATTGGTTGACACTTTGAAGGAGTTCTTTGAGAAAATCACATTCCAATAGATACCTAGAGGACAGAATCACTCAGTAGATTCTATTTCCACACTGGGTCTATGTTATGCATCCCACATGGAAACGATGACATGTTGTTCTTCGTTGAACATCTACGAACACTATCATATGACATTTCGGAGTCATGTTTAGTATGTGAATTTTTTGGTCCCTTTTCCCCTTGGTATAGTGACATTTTTAACTATCTCCATGATGGAACATTCCCTGTTGCCATTTCCCAATTTGAAAAAATAAACCTTATCCATCATATAGCCCGCTACACCCTACTTGGGGGCACACTCTATCGTAGATGCTATGACGTGAATCTCTTGTGTTGTCTCAATTCAAATGAATCTCCCTTAGCGGTCAAGGAGGTGCACAAAGGCATCTATGGGGCCCATAAAAGTGGTATGGTTCTGGATAAAAATTTATTAAGAGTATGCTATTATTTGCCTACCATGGACATTGATTTTTGTTAGTATGTTAGAAAATTCTTGTTGTGCCAAAAGTACGGCAAGCTGATACATGCCCCAGCACAGCCTTTGCAACCAATTACAATGTTGTGGCCTTTTTCAAAGAGGGGACTCGATATCATTAGAGATCTTACCCCTACTTCATATGATGGCCACATGTTTATTATTATGGCCACTGAGTATTTCAAAAAATTGGTAGAGTTTGTTTCTCTTACCTATGTTGCCGGTGCCCAAATTTCAAATTTCATCATGAACCACCTCATTTGTCGTTATGGCATTCCCTCATCCATTGTAGCTAATGATGGAAACTATTTCAAGAAACAACTATGAAGGTGATGTGCCAACACTTTCAAATCCAACTCAAATGGTCAACTCCCTATTACCCTCAAGGTAATGACAGGTTGAAGCCTTGAATAAAAATCTTGTTGAAATAATGGAGAATATGGTTAACAATATTGGTCATAGTTAGCATTTATAGATTTATCTATCCCTTTGGGCATATCAAACATCTATCCATACCCCTACTAGTGCTAACCCATATTCATTAGTTTTCGGCACAGAAGTTGTCCTACCCCTTGAGTTTGAGATCCCTTCTTTGCGAGACTATTTAGACAAAGAGGAGGATTATAGAGTTGCTAGACTTGCAAAAGTATAGTTACTAGAAAAGAAACACCTTCACGCCCTTTATTACCTCAAAGAGTATTAGAATCGATTATGTCGAGGCTAAAAAAAAGATTCATACCTTGCCAATTCAAGGTAGGATACCTGGTCTTAAAATAAAATCATTTTAATACCACCAAGGATAGAGAAAATAAAGGCAAGTTAGGACCATATGTTGTGGTTACTAAGTTTGGTTCAGGAGCATACAAACTTGGTGATTCTGATGGTGATGAGTTGTAGGATCCTATGAATGCTATGCACCTAAAGTGGTTCTACTGTTAGGCATGGAGGTCCTTCAAATATCAGAAAATCAAAAAAGTATAAAAAATCAGAAAAAGAAAAGAGAAATCAATTTGTCCAAGTGTGAAACCATGCAATTGTGGAACTTTGGATAAGTCCTTTGGTGAAAACTAGTTTCCAATGCCATCGGAGGGTCCTTTGTTCTCAATTATCTCCTATCTAGGAATATGATAGCTTTATCTGAAGCTATTTTTTACCTTTGTTTGAGATACTTTTGAGTTTATCCTTTGTGGCCTTGATCTAGCTGCCTACTCATGTATGCAAAGAGTTTTCCTTTGTTCATTTCCATCTCACACCAAGGTCATTTTCACATCTTCACTTTCTTACACATGTGTGTGGCGTTTGCCCTTGTAAATTCCCATCTATCATTGGGGTCATCCACATTTCTTCATTTTCTTACACATAGCTTTGGAAAATTGTTTGAAAAACTCTAAACATTCACATAACTTTTCAAAAAAATTCAAAAACATTCAGATATGTTTGGTAAAAAATCCCTAAACATTCAAATACGTTCGTAGAAAACTCAAAACAATATAACATTGTATCGAGAAAATACATAAAAACGTAAAACCTTTTAAAATTGTCCCACAAATAACAAAGTAGTATTTACTTGCTTGGTTGTTTGTTCGTGCATGGTTTTTTTGGTTTTATTATTTTCATGTTATATGATTTTATAAAAACTCATTTGTTCTTTGCTTACCTAGATTAAGTCTTACTTGAATCTGTTGTGAAGCTCATTAGATTAATTTGCATGTTTGTACATAGGTGTGTTATTTTATTGGATTTGATTAAATTGAGTGTGCTTGTTTTTTTGTTTTCTTGTGTAGTTTGTTATCATTTCATCATCAATGTCATCTATCATCACATCTAAACATCATCACATATCAATAAATGCTAAGCTACATCATCATACAAATGAAAATTACACATGTATGCTAAGTTAATATCATCAAAGAGGGGTAAGAGGGATTATCTTTATCCCCTCATTGCCATAGACCATCATAAGAACATGGACTAAACATCATACCTCATAAAACACAAGGTGATATCATAAACATGTTATCTCATAAAAAAAAGTGATATAATCAAATTCCATCATCGTTATATATTCATAATCAATGTCCATATACAAGAAGTGTCTCAATGTACATCAAATTCAATACACGCCATCATGGGCATGGATCAAAAATGTGCCTTCATCTTGAGGCATAGTCAAAAAATAATACATATACATCCGTATAAAACAATGCCTTCATCACGAGGCATACATCAAAAAATAATAGTAAAACTAGATCAATAACAAGTCATAGATGACTCTCACCAACACTGGGACTGTCTTACCCGGGACTTGGGTTGTCCTGCCTCGCGCTTGGTGGTGGACTTTGTACTGATCTGGTAGACCTAGATGGCATGTGTGACCTCGATATGGATCTTCTATCTATGATCTGACTATATGGGGCTGTTATTTGTCCCTCTGGAACTGTTGCATGATATAAAGCCCTATAATGTGTTGCCTCACCTGAAGTAGCTACGAAGTCATATACTAAGTCTCTGACTCCATCTATCTTAGTTGTGTGATAAAGAGCATCACACTCTCATGTAATATAGGCTATGTCCACCCCCAGTTGTGTTCTAAGTTACTCCCATGCAGCTATGGCCTGATCTCTCTCTGCTCTGTCCCGATCTCACTCAACGGTCACCTACTCCAACTATCGATATAAGGACTATAACATGATGTATGCTCTATCACCCTACATCATGGCCATGGCCCTCTGTACCTGTAACATGGCCACTGATGGCCCATATTCTCCTGGAATGATCCTATGTCTAGGCATCTGTATATGCAGTCCTCTCTAGGGTGATCTAGGTGGTGATCCCCATCCACCACCTGCAAAATGTGGGGGTGATCCCCATCCATCCCATCTATCTCCACCATCAACACTAGCTGCAAGGTGTGAACTCACTACTCATGATGGTGAAGGTGGAACTTGTACCATGGGCACCTGATGTGCCTACACCTATATAACTTGTATAAGAATTTTTTTGTATAATGGGCACCTGATGTGTATGTACCCTTTCCTGTTGCTATAATGGCTATTATGGGGGAGGACACTATGGAGGAATATATACCTGTGGGGGAGCCTACTGAACTGGCACCTGTACCCATGGATCTGACCCTAGGCCTATAAAGATGCCTCGGCCTTAGACTATCCTAATCTAGCCTTGTCTCTCAGAGCATGTCCCTATAAACCCTGTGTTGTTGATGTTATACCTGCATCTATCGTAGCCTATGGGATCATAATACGTAGTGATAGTATTGTCGCATACCAAGGCCCATAATATGGTGTGGTCCTGGGGTCTACCACCTATGGTTGTGCAACCCATTTCTGTGGAACGACATAACTGAAGCTAACTCGAGCTCATCACAGTCTAATGTATGGATTGAAATTAAATGTCTCACATGTACCACATATCATCTCCCAGTATGCCCTAGATATGGCCAAACTATTACTATACCTAGTCAACATGATACCACTCTCTAATGTGACTCTAGCTACCAATAATAAAATGATCAACCTTTTCATTGTTGAGCTCCACACCATCATCATGCCACTAATACAATCAGTAGGGTCATCAAGTAATCATATGAAGTTATAGGTCATCAAAGGCACATCTATAAAATGCCTTATCACCCATATGTGATCCAATTTCCTCGCCCATTTGCTCCCACCCAATACAGGAGGGCTCATCTGGAACCGTAACTCATAATATTGTTATCACCGAATCACAGCACCCCTGTGAATATACAAGTGCATAGACTTGAACTCACGGTGTGATTGGATAACATGGGTACTATCTCCAAGTTGTGGGACTTGCTACTTGAGATAGACCTCCAGAGAAAGCTGGTTCTTGCTCCTAAACTACCTGCCACAATCTACTCTAATGCAGGATAAGCTAACTGTTCTAGTCTAAATTTCTAAGGGACCAGGGAGAGAGAATGCATAAAATGAAATCCTACACTAAAGCGGTGATACACTAGAAAAGGAGGGTGTGAGAGTAGTCTCCAAATGTGTGAAATACAAAGGAAAAGTGCACACTAGAAGAGGTGATGACAGTTCACCATAATCTAGCAAAATGCATTCACAACAATATTCCAAGCATACACAATGATAATGAATCCCTGCAAGAACATAATAAATAGACACAATATTCTTATAGAAAGAACAAAGGGGCAAGAAGAATGCAAGAAAACACAGCAGGGGGAGATACATCCACAAACTGGTATTTTATTGCTTCATGATATGCACAGTTCAATCTATTACAAGATAAGGGCCTGGATCACCATGCAAGGAGTCCACTACAAGGGCCTGCAACACACTGGCTTCATAAAGCAATTTTGGTAGAGCTTTGCTACCCAAAAACTCTCTCTTTTACAATGAGCCCAACACTCCAATTTATAGAAAAAATGAGAAGGAGAAGAGAAGGGAAAATGGAAATCCTGAAATCTGTCCTTCAACCACCTGTAAGAGGCATTAAATTGAGTGAAATGATTGTATATTACTTGCAAAAGGCTCCCCATACTGTCCCATGTGCTGCAGCAGAGAAAGAATGATGACCATGCCTCTTAATTGCACTCCCAACTACCAAATAAAACACTGTTCTAAACCCGGTCACGTTTCCTTAAAAATCTCAATCAATTTCTAATAAAATTTAGAATTTCTTGATTTTTTTGCATCGGGCTCGGAACCACGATTCCAACGGTACCAATTTTATGCGATTTCGTAGAGAAATGAAAAAGTTATGGCCTTCTGAGTGCGGGCAGCTATTTTGGGCCTAGCAGGCGTTTTTTGTCATTTGACGGGAATGAGCATTAATTGACTGGAGCCGAATATGTTTCTTTTCATCAAACATATCTACCCTCATTAAAAATGGGGTTTTTGTGGTGTAGAGGACATCATGCTCGTTCCAGAAAGTCCAATTTTGTGAAAATCAGAGCTCGGAGTCAAAAGTTATGGCCGTTTGAAGTTTCACGGGCCAAACGTTGACTTTTCTTCTCTGCCTTCGGCCGCTTGGGCTTTTCGTGTCCCACGCGTCCCTTTGTCCCACTTGTCTCAGTGCTGAAGTTCCCTGTTTCGGCCGAACCGGTCGGTTCACGTACTCTCGTCCCAACTGTCCCGGACTATTTGGGACAAATTTTCCCGGTTCGCCCGGTTCGGCCGGTTCGTGCCCTTTTGTCCCAACTGTCCCGGTACGAAAGTTCTCATTTCGGCCGATCCGACCGATTCGCGTACTTCGCGTACCCTTGGCCCAACTGTTCCGGGCTGCCTTAAGTCTTTTCGGCCGACTTGCATCCTCCGCGTACTAACTGCCCAGATGTCCCAGACTGCCTGTTTCAACAGTTAGTCAATTTTTTCCATTTTTCGGCCAGTTCAAATTTCCGCGTCCCGCGCATCCCTTTGTCCCACTTTTCCCAAATGCTGCATAGACCGCCTGGCGGCCTTTCGGCCGGTTCACACCCAGATGTCCCTCATGTCCCAACTGCCCGGGGACTAAGACTCAGCCATTTTTCGCAATTTTTTCTGGCCCGAGCCTGTTTTTTGCAATTTTTCTTACCTTTCCTCAGAACTTTCTCTCTTCTACTTGGACAAGGGAGTTAGAAAAATATGAGGGGACCCTGGAAACATGACTTTTCACCCTGAATCAATATAATTGCTTGGGACTAAAGAATTTGATGCATGTTATCAAAATTTACCTTGGGGGTGAATTTTGGATAACAAATATTGCTAGTGGGATCCCTATTGCAATGTGGTCCCACATTGAGATCTGTAGTAGTGTGGCTGGTCCGAGGCTTCTCTGGCCTTGGTAGGAAATCAAATTCATATCCCAATACAAGTGGGTCAATATACACTGACCCCAACAGAATATCTCTCCATCCATCAGATTGTGCATGAATCCTAACAAACCAAGTGGGAAGTGTGTACCAGTCTTTTCAGGCAACAAGTAGTCATTGACAAGATCCATTAAGTATGCAGGTATATGTGCAATCCATCGATCCTTAAAATATATGTATAAGTACATTGCCATACCCTGTCAAGGTATGTACCGTCAAAAAAATGTGTCCCAAATACAAGCTAGGATCCGGCTGCGATCCCTGTCATAAGTCATGAAGCTACCTTGAATCGGAACTTTAAGGATCTGATATACATCCTCTAGAGTCACACTCATCTCACAAGTCGTCAATCAAAATGTCTAGCTCTCGCTCTTCCACCTCTCTGTTGAGGCAGTTAGGAGGGAACGATCTAATATAATGTGGGGTAGTTGTGTAATATAGGAGAGGCCCATAGCCTCCAATGTCACAGTGAGGAAAATATGCTATAGGTGTGAAAATGTGTGCTCATAGACTCGAAGGTGCCCACGCCGCTCGTACATAACCACATTTCATAATCTCATATGCAAGATTACACAAAGTAATTAATTAACATCATTTCTTCTCATAAACATCTTCCCAATGTATCATGATAGATTCTATGTTATTTTATTCATTCCTAAGTTCTTCTACAAATCTTCAAAGTTCTTCTAAAAAATCCCTGAGGCACAAGGTTTACACTAACGCAATCATGTTTGCGCTAGCACGCCCCTTTTGGCACTAGTGCAAGTATGTGGTAGTGCGCGTCTTTTCTCACTAAATCCCTCATTTTCACACTAGCGCAAGCCTGCGTTGGCACGCCTATTTTCCCACTAACTCACTTGCTTTTATACTAGCACACGCCTAACTTACCCCCAAATATGATGTTGTGTACACACACTAGATTTTGCACCAGCGCGCAACCCCTTTGCACTCGCGTGCACCCTATCTGCTAACGCGCCCTAGGGCTTGCGCTAGTGCAAACCTATATTTTTGCCCTAGCTAAAAAACATCATAAATGCACTCAAAAATTAAAAAATTATTTTCCGTACTAGTGTCGGGTCCTTTAGAGGCCTCCTAAACTCTCGAACTTGATCAGTGAAGTGTTTACGATTTTAAATTTGAGTCATCTCTCTCCAAGGTCATAGCAAACATCTCACCAAATTTCAAAAGGGTCTAGTAATAATAACTCATCACGGTGGATCTTTGCCCTCCTGACTTGCTATGTATAGCCATTTTTACCTAATTCTTCATTTTCTCAGTCCCGAGTGGCTAGATAACTATCATGATTCTTCTATATTCTTCTATAACTAATCACAATGATTATTTTTATTAAATATTCATTTTTCGACTATTTTCACTACGTTGGGGCATATTTTTGCTTCTTTGCGATCTTTTCTGCTACCTAGGGCATATTTTTGCTTCCTCGTGCTTTTTTCTGATGTCTCACATGCCTCTTCATTCTTCTACATAATTGTCTTCCTAAAATTGGTTTAAATCATTAAAAACCCAAAAACAAATTGGTAAAAAACATTAAAATTCCAAACTAATGTACAAATCATTAAAAATCCAAAAAAAAAAAGGTTAAAATCATTAAAAATCCAAAAAAGGTAAAAATCATTAAAAATCCAAAAAATGGTAAAAATCGTTAAAAATTGAAAAACAAAATGGTAAAAATCATTAAAAAATCCAAAAAAATGGTAAAAATCATTAAAAATCCAAAACAATTGTAAAACAATCATAAATTCAACAATTGATAAAAAGCATACACGCAACTAAAACATTTATCGGATACTTCATCCTCAACAAATCAATTTTTTTCCTAAAAAACATTTTTCTTTGGTCCTTATTTGTTCTCGCAAACGACTCGCAGATCATCTAGATCTACCTCGATTAACAAATCTAGTTTGTTTACTATCTCAGTACTCTCTTACACATTGAGTTGTTTGGTAGTGTTTCATAATGGACGATTACTTTTTCATAGGACCCATGTGTCCTCCATATATTCACCTCACATGTATCCTTATTTGGAGGTGTCATTTTTAACCCTTGTCGTTAACTCGAACATTTGGGAACTGAAGCTCGATAACAAAAATATCGGTACAATTGTCTTGAATATTTATTTTTTGAGTATGTGTGTTTGTACTTGTTTCCTTGTTAGGTTAGCTTGTTTATTTTCTCGTATTTCATTACGTTATGTATGTTGCATTGAGTTAGTGATTTGGCAATGAACAAATGTTAGTATCATAGTTTTTCATGTTATTTTATGCTTTTGTTGTATGTTTGTATATAATAAAGAGTCGGTGACGTAGATCATGAGCAAAGTGGTGAAACAAAGTTATTTTTGAGCTAAGCTAGATGAAATTTATTTCCATTCTCTTCATCTCTACTCTTTTTCGTATCTTTTTCTTTTATCCTAAATTTTTCTTTTGTATCACCTAGTGTTAGGCCTTGAAATATTGGCTAAGTACCAAAAGGCGAGCGCGCGCAGGACCAGTGAGAAGAAGGGCGCATGGGGAGAAGTGTGTAGGAAAAAGAGGTTTAATAAGGGTTTAGGAGAAACCAAGGTGCATGCGGAAGGTAGAACACGGGTTCAAAGGACTTAGCCATATTCGATATTTTGGAGGCACTTGAGGAAAAACGTGACCTGACTAGGCATGCTGAGTGGATAAGGTGCCAACCTAGAACCTTGGAGGTCAAGAAAAGGATATTCCACACAAGGAATATTCCTAGGAAACATCATTACAGAGAGTGGAGATTTTGTAAAGGGATAAGCATTCACCATTGGAGGACAACATTGACACTTGGCAGGCGGTCTTTTTAAGAGGGAAGGCATGGCAGTGGGTGTTGATCCTATAAAAAGAGATGCTCAGAAGCAAGGAGGGGTCGCGAAAACAGAGAAGGAATGCATAGAGAGTAAAATGTTGAGTAATAGAATGTTGCAGTAAAGCTAGGTTTTAGAGCACTTAGTGTTTAGGGTTATGAAGGATGTAATAAGCCTATGTATGGCATTAGGGTCTATAACAAGGATTCAAATGGGAGGGTATAGTTAGGATCTCATGCTAGGAAAGATCTGTAGGTGTTGGGTCTCTGTTATTTAAGATATATGGTATGTGATGACCTCCTTTGAATGTAATGTGGCTACCAATGAATATATATAAGGATTCATTATGTATATCATGTCTAAGGGTGCAAACCCTTGTGTTATAGGATTATCATGGCTCAAATCTAGTTTAATATGCTTTTTTTACATTGTTATTAAGTTTTTGTAATGCATTGATGTGTGAATCTGTAAGTTTCCCCTTCTGCTTTTATTTTAATGAAATGATTGTACTTATCATTCTACAAATCATCCTCCTTCTCACAATGCTCACATAAATGAGGGGCTCGGTGCCCGCGCGTGCCTCGAGTGAGCACCCAGCGCCCGCTGGGTGATAGGTTTGTGCGCTTAGGGATAGAAGTGGTATTAAGGGTACATAAAATGACTACACCTAGGGCAATAAGTATTATTTTAATCCCCCTACTTCTTCTTGTTTATTCTATCTATTGAAACACTAGATTTTCTTTTCTGCTCATTCATATTTGCACACTCACCTACCATGTTTGTGTTGACCCTTATTTTACATTCTTCTTTTTGATTGTTGATCGACCCCTTTCATCACCCCATCGACACTCGAGGGGGCATCCTTCATTCTACTAGTTTTTTTGGTATCCCTTCAAAATTTACTTGTCTATAATTGTCTACTATCTTTAAAGTGGCATCACTTACGCCACCCCAAAGAGGGGCTAATGTAGACACCTAAAATCTTCTTATACAATTTTAATACTAAGATTGCGCTAATTATCCTTTTCCCCATCATTTCCATTATAATTAGTGATTTTTCGCTAATTAATTAATTTTTTCCTCTAATTTGGTTAATACTAAGATTGCGTTAATTATCTTTTTCCCCATCATTTCCGTTATAATTAGTGATTTTTCGCTAATTAACTAATTTTTTCATCTAATTTGGTTGTTTAACGACACTTCGTTAATCAACTAGCATTTAATTCACTTTGGACGCCAATTAATGACACTTTGTTAGTTATAATCCTCTTCCAATTGAACAATTAGCTATTATTAGTTAATTAAGCCTATTTACCCTTATATTTAATCAACAAACCCTCGTATTGGTTAAAACTCCCCTTCCAACCATTCAAAATCACCTCATTACCTTCTAAATTATCTCTAAAGGCTTTCTACGCTTATCCTAGCCTATTAATTAATCTTATTTGATTAATTAAAGCACCCCCAACTCCCATGAGTTGTTAATCACTTGTTAATTCCTCTAATCGAGCTTATCTCTTATAAATCTACTTTATCATTTATCCCACATGCACTAGTTTGCAAGCTTCTCCCAAATAGGAAAGCTATATAAAGGACCTCCTATATTCTTTCACACCTACACCATAATTTTGTTATTATTTCATATAAGACATGATAAGATTCTTCTCCATTATTTTGGAATAACTAATTCATCTTGTGCATTCATTCTACCATTGTTGAGTAGAAAGGAAGATTTAAGTATGGCCTTGTAGCCATTTCTTGGTGAGATCCTTCCCTCTCTTTAGAGATCAACACAAATTTGATTACTCATGATCTAAATATGGTCATGTTTAGAAATAATCATACCTTAAAAGATTAGGAATGGTTAGCATTAGGTGATTTAATTCATGTCTATGCAAGATAGCTTATTTCCCTTAAGCTATTATCATGATGTTAATGGTATATTTAGCTTTGCTTAGAGACTACTAGGTATTAGTTTCTTTCAATTATCTTAGAAAATTTAGCATGTACACACGTGGAACCAAACTGATTACACACATGTGTCGAGGTAGCCTAGTAAACACTTGGAAAGGCTTCATTTCGGTGCCCAACGGTGTTGGTGCTTCCGGGCGTAATCCCTTAAGATCCCTAATAGCAAAAAATGTTATAAATTTTTCGATTGATTTCTCGGTCTCCATGGCACCTTGAAATGTCTCGTCAAATCCTACACCTATGTATTAGGACCCTCTACTAAATTTTGTCATAGTTTTCCCCATCTCAATTTGGTCCTCTCGTTGTTCTATTGTTTGCAAAAGTGCCGAATAGTCCAGTTTGAGTCAGTATAAGGCTATTCAATGCTATATTTTGTAAACGAAAGCTCCTAGAATCGAACTGACTATGCACACGCATCGAGATGGCCTGTAAATGCTTGGGAAGGCTTCGTTTTGATTCCCATCGGTGTCAGTGCTTCCAGGTTACTTTGTCCAAGCATAGTCCCTTAAGAACCCTGGGAACAAAAAAGGCTATAAGTTCACCGATTGATTTCTCGGTCATCGTGACACCTTGAAAGGTCTCATCTAATCCTACACCTCCATGTTGGGACCCTCTATGAAATTCTCTCTCAGTTTTCTCCATCTCAATTCTGTCATCTTGTTGTCTTATTGTTTGCAAAAGTGTCAAATAGTCCAGTTTGAGTCAGTGTAAGGTTGTCCAATGCTATATTTTACAAACGGAAGCTCCTAGAACTGAACCGAGTGCGTATACACATCATGGTGTCATGGTAAACACTTGGGAAAGCTTCGTTTTGGTGCCTAACGGTGTCGGTGTTTCCGGGATACTTCGTTCAGGCATAGTCCCTTAAGAGCCCTAAGAGCAAAAAATGCTATAAGTTCGATGGTTGATTTATCGATCACTATGGCACCTTGAAAGGTCTTGTCAGATCTTATACCTCCACATTGGTACCCTTTACGAAATCCTAACTCATTTTTCTCCATCTCAATTCGGTCATCTTGTTGTCCTATTATATGCAAAAGTGTTGAATAGTCCAGTTTGAGTCAGTGTAAAGTTGTCTAATGATATATTTTACAAGCGGAAGCTCCTAGCACCGAACAGACTACACACACGTGTCAGAGTGGCATGGTAAATGCTTAAAAATGCTTTGTTTTGGTGTCCAACAATGTCTGTGCTTCCAGAATACTTCGTCCAGGCGTAATCCCTTAAGATCCCTGAGAGCAAAAAGTGTTATAAGTTCGTCGGTTGATTTCTCAGTCACCGTGGCATCTTGAAAGGTCTCGTTAGATTCTACACCTCCATGTTTGTACCCTCTACGAAAGTGTGTCACATTTTACTCCATCTCTATTTAGGCCTCTCATTGTCATATTGTTTGCAAAAGTGTTGAATAGTCCAGTGTGAATTAGTATCGGGTTGTCTAATACAATATTCTACAAACGGAAGCTCCTGGCACTGAACCGACTGTGCACACGCATTGGTGTGGCCTGGTAAATGGTGGGCAAGGATTTGTTTTGATGCCTAAAATCCTTAAATGTGAAACAAGTACTAGGAAACATGTTAAGAAGATATTGTTCATACAATATAGGTGGTGAAATGACAATTGTAAGAAGATCTTTTTCATACAGTATAGGTGGTGAAATGATAATTTCTGCTTCTTGTTTGTTTCCAATATTGTATTTTCCTTAGCTTATCTTAGCTTCAAGAATAATAAATTATCTACTAACAATGCCAACCACGAGAAGGTGGAATTTTTTTTGGCACCACTAACCTACGTCAACATGTTAGTGAGCAATTAAATTTAAAACCAACAAAAAAAAATTAAAATCATTAAAGTAAATATTCAAATTAAATTCATGTACATGTATATCGAATCTTAAGTGAACATGCCTTTAGAAATTTAATCCAATCAACCAAAAGGATCAACTCTACTCTTGACAATAGCAAAAATTTCTTCATGATCTGATTCACGAACCTTCAGAAATTCTTGTTTGATGGCCCACCTCGATATTTGATCAACTGAATATTTGTTGCAAGAACCAAATGTGAATAGTGAAATATCTTTCTATGTATTTTATAGTCTTTAAACAACCAAGTATTTGTTTTTTATAGGATATCTTCGAAGCCAAGTTCCGGTGACTACCACTGATCCAATCGGATACTCAAGGTTTTCACCATCAGTAACTGTGGAAGTCAATTGTCTCTACACAACAAGACAAGAAGTAGTTTGTTCCCTCTTCATTAATTTTTTTTGCAATAATTGCAAAAACATGCCATGTATCACAAGTAAAACTCAAATCAATTTTAAAATACATTAAAAGATTATCATTTAATAATTTATAAATTTATAACATGACATATATATACCTTGTTGCACTAAACCAGAGACTTAGTCAAAGTCAAGTGATGTTGTCATATGATCTGAAAACACTGTAAGTTGTAATGCTCGTGGAACTTGATATGTGTCGAGTGGAGTCAGAGGTCTACAAGTCCATTCATCCACCCATTGTTGTGACTCACATTCATTCCACATAAAATCAATGCATGATATACAAAAATATGTCATGCACCTAGTATGAATAGTGCAAGAACTTGCATTTGAATTACAGAATAAGTGCATATCATTTGATCATGTAACTATCATACAGTCTTCATAGCTTGTCAATTGTTGTTCCTCTATCAGCCAAAAATATCTACGAACTGTTAAACTCTCTTGAGATTCATAGCCCATATTCTTGTTACACCAATCATCAATACTTTTTACACCTGTAAATTTAGCACCATATTTGAACTTTAATTATTCTCTTGCAAGGGATATTTTCACACATGCTCTTCCACTATCATGTTTTTGTTTTCCATATCCCACCTTAGTAAAACTCCATATATGTTGTACACCTATTGTTATGTGCATATTGCTTAGCCAATAAAACATTCGTGCATTCTTGAATTGTGATGTACAGTTGTTTAACCAAATGTAATGTTGATTGAAAACAATGTTCATCTCAGTCATATTCACATAAAACAATTGGAAACACCCTTGCACATATTATGTAGAATGTGTCTGATCATCACTAATGTAGAATTGATACTCTCTTAATATTTTTTGATCTTACTCAATGCTTTTTAGAGAGTGCATGAATGTTATATGCACGAAAATAACAACTTACACTGAGTTATAGTATTGTGACTGAACCTCCATTTGTGGTTACAGTGAGTAATTCTCTGCGAAGTCAACTAATGAAATAAAAGTACCAAGTGGGAATGTGCCCTTGATTAACTTGAATTGTTCATCCAACCAGCGAGCTCTATGTGTGTGTCTTGCATATTCATAAACAATTTCCTATCTAAATTTGACCATATATTCTAATACAGGTAATTGTTTTGTAACAAGCTCACACCTCTTAGATTTTTTTCCATATTTTAATTGATATGCCACAAATTTATATTTTTTGAAACGAACTAATTCTTTTCATATTGAATGTGTACTCTTCTCGTGGATACAAATTTTTAATTTCGGAAAGCCACCACATACGTTGCACATTCCATCTAAACATGTTTTGTTATAAAAAAATTGACCAATTGACATTTCACAAAATATCGTAGAAATAAATTCCCTTACAAATTTTGGTGGGAAATTTAATCCACACTCATGCAACATGATGTCAGTATGCAAAACAAGACGTACTTGACAAAAAAATCATAATGCATTAAAAATTCAACATGATGCTTACAACAAGTGGTACGTGAGTGATTGATTTTCACATAAAAGGGTTTGTTCATTTCAAAAAATATTTGGCTAAAGTTAATTTCTAGATTTTCTTTTTTAAACTTAGAGAACAATTGTGTTTGAGTCATATCCAAGAAATATTTTGCATGCGCTTCATGATTACGAGAACCTATTCTTTTTTTAATTGTATCTCTTCTATTCAGTGACACCCTTGTGTTCTCATTCCAAAACTTTATAATTAATTATTTTAGAATATTAGATGCATCATTGTATTTCCGTGGGAGTCTATTAGAGAATGCTCAATAGTTAGTATTATTGGCTGACTCAAGACTTTTGCCTCTCCTCATTGCTTTCATTAGTGCTTTTCTATTTAACTTCAAGGCTCTACTTGTTTTTCTAATCAAAAATTTATTAAGTATTTTATCACTTACTATACAATTAGTAAATGCACGTCATGTAGCATTATTATCTTTGGAGAGTTTGTTAACACCTACAATATGGTATGCTTTATGTATATTTTCAACAATTGTCGTATTTCGATCATCAACATTATATGTTCTTAACCCTAGGGTCTTCATTGTAGGTCTCATCTTACTAATTTCATCAACGTAACAAATAATTGACATCTTTGTGTATCATTTAAATTCTCAAAGTAATTATCCCAAATTGTCATAGCTTTTCTTCTAACATTTTTTTCAGACATTTTGTTAAGCATTAGTTTTATAATGTTTTCAACAATTTCAATTAAGTAAATGGGTTTTCTATGCAAAATGGAAGCAGGTGTTCTTAGAGGTAAAGATTCATTATCAAGATTAATTTCTCATTTAGTGTTTCCATGTAAATTTCAGGATTAACATTTAGAATCTCGGGTAAAGGTTCAATATTATCATTCACACCAAATTATTATTCATAACATTATCATTCAATTCATTATCAATACTCATAGCAAAATTATTGTTCTCCTCAATTTCATTATTTATTTCATCATCATTTTCTAAACCATCAGGTATATTTGACATAATAAATGTACCTTTCCCTCCTCAAAGTTTTCACATTCATTTCACTTTCTTTATTCTATCCTCTTCTAATTTCTCTAGTGTCTTGTTCTTGACCTTCTTCTTGGCTTTACGTCGACTTTTATCCCTCATGATTAGAAAAAATATAGATAGTGGGATAAGAGATCACCTCAACTACTCAAAATTTGTGCAGAAATGTACAGGAATATGCAGAAAAAATAGAGTGGGAATAGAAATCACGTGAAAGAGGTGGAAAAGGACGTTGGAGGGAAGGGAATGTGTAAAAAAGGAAACGCGCTCGCGTTTCCTTTCTACAATTTTCCAAAGCCCAAAGCTCTTACCTTAGATCAAGTTTCGATCCCCAAACCTGAGGCGTGGACTTGCTAAAACACATCAAACTACATGTTTTCAACAAAAAAATGCTAAAAATTTTCTTCCTCAACTAAAAATCCCATAAAAATGATTGACACATTTATTAAAAAAATTCCTACGACGTCAAGAAAATTATTCTCTTTCTAAATATATGATTTTTCAATTTTTCTGACTAGTATAAGGTTTTCATACTAATTGTTTTCAATGTCTTTATATAGCTTTTTTTTGAATTTATACACGTCTATAATTCATCGTCTATCTTTTGATTCACTCATCCAAATTGAAAAAATATATATACGGTCACAACCTAGGACTAATTCTACATATATTAAAAAAACTAATTTTCAATATTTTTAAGGTAGTTAGGGGGGCACGGTCGATTATCTCTTATTTTTCAAATTTTAAAATCTTTGTGTTTAAAAAAACCATAAAAAAATTAAATACTCACAAAAAAATTTATAAAAAAAATATTATCACAAACTAGATGCTCCTATCTATCTTTCTATCAGAGGGTTTTAAAAAATATTAAATAGTGCTCAAAAATGGAGGGGGGCACGATCGTCTATCTACTATGATATCTAACAAAAACAAGAGCACATATTGGCATTTTAGATATTTAACCCACTTACACTTAACAATTTTCAAAAAAAAATAGTAGCTTAGAAACTAGACTCAAAATGCTATTATTCATGTTCTCATAACGTCTTCCAATTTTGAGTGTAATTATTTCAAATAACTCATGGAAGTTGAAGATTTTTATTTTTCAGAAAAAAGTGTCCACTTAAGACACCCTTTTGGGCCCCCAACTTGGTGCACTTACCCAAATTGTAAATTGTAAAAGTATTTTCTCAAATTTATAAGAGAAATACTTAATTTGTCTCTTCTAGGGGCAAATGAAAAGTCACAAGTGGAATAGGAACGTGAAGAGTTACGTGAGGTGGATGAGAGGTCAATTCACATTGCTATAAATTAAAATGGCTTCTCCATTTCAAAAAAAACTTGAAAACTAGTATTCTGGTAGCGATTGTGAATTGTTGTAGATTGATTGATGTTTTGTAATCATCACTGCAAAAGAAATGAAATCTACTTTTCTTCCATTTTCCCTTTCTCATGTTTCCTCTATTTCTCTCTTATGCACTTTACAAGCATGGTGATCCAAAAAGAGCTTTGTATCTTTGATAAATGAATCTAAGAACTTTGTGTCTGGATTTGTTCATCTCACTAAATAGTTTCATTGTTGTTTTCCTCTATATTGAATGTTGAACTACTCTGGTTATCGGGTGTGAACTCTGCAATTAGCCTACTCACAACAATAACCTCCATTGCTTAATTTATCTCCTTCACCCCTCATCGCTGCAATTTCCTCCCTTGTACCGCATACAAACACTTTGTCACAGATTCAATGGAGTATTCCTGTGTGATCCCCGATCTATTTGGCCAACCCACAACATTTAGATAGGATTAGATTAGTGTACATTCAATAATGGGAGTTGCACCATTCAATGCATAGGGGCGTAACCTCGTGAACGTTGGTGGAGACACCTAATTTATCATATCGGCAAATTTTCTCACCAACAAGAAGCAAAAATAGTGCATGGCCGCGCAGCATAATAGACTTGTTCATCCACATAATTTCGACGTGGGTGACCTTGTCCTCAAGCTTGATTATACCCATGATAAAGAAGGAAAATATGCTCAGAAATGGTAAGGCCCCTACCTCATCAAAGATATCATCGGTCCTAATACATATCCCCTTCAAACCAATGAAGGTTGCATCTTAGAACCAACAAATGCTCAATTCCTCAAAAAGCTTCACGCTTGAAGGAGCTTGAGAGTTTCGGTACATTAGTAACCATGTCTTGCCTCTCCTTTTCAAATTCATGACTTCATCAGCCTTCTCCTTTTCTTTAACAATGACAACACAATCAACATCTTTCCTTCAATTTTCCCTAGCCTTTCCTATGGGATCGTCACGGTCTTGTCCATCCTCGTTTAGGCTCATAGTCTTGCTTGGATCTATTTACATCTCTTAGTCTTATAATATTTACCTCATGGTTTTTTGCAATTTTTAGCATTGTTATTCAGCCTTTGGGCTAATCATCCATGTTCTGTTTATTTGCACCTTTGGGTTTTATGACGGTACCTCTTTGTAGCTTCTACCATAAGATTTTTTGCGCTTTTCAGCATTGCTACCCGTCGCTTGGCTTTGACACAATGAAATCTAACCTCTATGATCCTATGACACGACATCCATCCCATGGGCCCCTAGCTAGGTGATTTATGTCTTATTTTGTTGATGATCCTCTAGTGTTTTCTTTCAGTTTTACTTCTCCGGGGCTCTAGCAACATGGATTGCGCCCATACGTGGCAGGACAATAGACACTATCAGGTGCCCATTAATGGGTATATTTCATTTCAGCTAGTCCTTTGTTTACTTTCAGCATCTACTTTTGATTTCGGTGTTATGTATCTTTCTTTCTGCTAACTACCCCATGTTTCGCTATTACAACATGCGGTAATCAATGGCTGGGGCAAATGTATACACCTAATTTTCACGTTTTATCTTTTCATATTTGTTACTAACAATTTATCTTCCATGTTAGAGGTCGCTAATGCAACTTGTGATGATCTATCGGTTTAGAGTAAGGGTTCAAAATTGTTTCTTCCATAAGACTCATGCCTTGAGAGACTTGGAACAACTCTCCTTCTTTACTAGGTGTATAGAGTTGTTATTGTTCATATTTTTAATAATCTCCCTAGGGTCAATCCCTGTAATTTCTACCACATTGCATTCAGCTATGGGATATCTTTCTGATGAGAAGATTTAGGCACAATCAATCCTGGAATAACATGATGATCGATGGTGTCATCCTATGAAGGGCATGGGGAGTAAGATTCACGTCGGGTAAAAGAGAGGTTCGCAATTGGGTTCTTAAGTAAAGGGATTCAATCTAAGACTGGCCACATCATGTAAATACAAAGATGATCAAGGAGCGTTAAAGTTGTAAATCTAGAGGATAGTAGCCCTATCCCTAAGATAGTTATAGGTTTCCAAGACCTACAAATAAGATAAACATAGGTACCCTACTAGGATTCTAAAATAGAGAAAGAAAAAACCAAGGGGTGGATGAAGCCAAGGGGCATAGTAACAATAAGACAATGCAATAAACTAAAGCACACATACATCTACTCTAGCCTACAACAATGAATGACCAATTACAAGCACATATATAAAAAATGAAGGACTAAAAAGAGTTAGAAATACTCACATGCAGCATGTGTGTGATTGCTAATGCATAATTCTACCCAGAAACAATAGCACCAAGAGAGAATCGTTATGAATGGAAAAGGGGAAAGCTCAACAAGAAAATCTCCAATCCTAATTCATTATGGTGATCCAAACGCAAAAGAGGCAAGCTCCAAGACTCTAAAGTCAATCAATAAGTGTGAATTTGTATGAAATAGTGCGAGCAAAAGCAAGTACAAGTGTGAGAAAATGATTGTCAATTGGTGAAAATAACAAGGTGATGATATATACGAGCAATGGTGTCAACCATGGCAAAACCAAATAGGGGCCATCACCCATGGGCGATGGTATCAGCCTTGGGAGAAACCCTAAGGTCAAATGATGAAAACATGAGTG
Source organism: Taxus chinensis (assembly GCA_019776745.2). NCBI lineage: Eukaryota > Viridiplantae > Streptophyta > Pinopsida > Cupressales > Taxaceae > Taxus > Taxus chinensis. The sequence goes on along the minus strand of CM034147.1, from coordinate 104,387,456 downwards.
GAGGTCAAAAGATCAGTGGGGGAAAATGACAAAGGTCCAGAATGACCAAAAGCATGGGTAATAGCGTGCAACAAGAGGAAACAAGTGGACATAATGGGTGCAATGTGTGAACAAAGGGAAGAAACGAGGCATATATAGGGCGACTAAGGTTGATAGTGGCATCTCTGAAATGATGTAGTCTTAGCCCACATGACCAATTCTGATCATACCCTAATCCCAACAGCTCCGTAAGGCACCCGCTCAGAAGGAGAATGCATTAGCAACCCCTGCACAAAAGAAAACGTTAGCAAGTGTCAAAAATATGGTGTATAGAAAACCTCTTTTAACTTCATCACAAGTGAGGAAGCAATCAAGCCCTTGGCTACCTTCTTGAAACACTTTGAGGGGGATGTAGTTTTTATTTGCTCTATCGAGATCAAAGTGAACAACATCTTCACTCAATGAGTTTTGGAACATGGTTTCATAATGTAAAAATAGAATTTGTTTTATAACATGAATGGTAGATTTAACTTTGCCTTCTAAGTTGTGAAGAGTAAGAATTTGTTCTCTTTTATATGTGCTTGAGGTACAGAAAGAAGAATACAAAGTTCTTGTCTCCTTGATCCAATTTAGGCAAGATTTGATTTTAGCTCATTTCCCTATATAGAGAACAAATTCTCTAAGATTTGTCTCAATAGAAATCATACTTTTGGTAGACTGAGATTTCCAAGATTAAGCCTCAAGGTAGCCCTCTTATCAATAAGTTAGGTCCTCAAGACATGTACTTTCCACTTCTTGTGTTTAGCTATCAAATATGCTAATCTCTCTGAGAAAGGTATTACATTTGGAAAGCATAAGGCACCACCATTCAATGTTGGCTTTCACCATGGTTGGGTTTAGGTTATGAACCCTAGAGGGAAAAGAGACCATGAAGATAAATTGGATTCTCGAGATGGAAAATATTAAGTTTAGAAGGGGGGTCACAAATTGAATGATTATCTATGGACAAAGAAATAGAAATTTTGACATGGGTATGATTAGAAAGGGTGGTAGAGAGAGGTCTTGAGAACCTAAAATCCCTTGAGATGAAACCGGTAGGAAATAAGATGTGGCTTCGGTAAAATCTATTATGTCTATTGAGTCTTGTTTTTTAACCTATTATATTATTGGATCAAGTAAACCAACAATTATGATGTGTAGGATAACTACCCACTAAGGGGTCATAAATCCCTTAAGTGTTTCAACATATGATCGATGCATCGAAATCAGAGTGAGACAAGCAATGATTGCCACCCCAAGATCAACCAATTGTTAGTCCCACCATGTTGAAATCACCACCAATGATCCAATTTACTTGAGGGAGGCAGTTTCCCATCCAATAGATTTCTAGAAACATTGTCATTTGGATCATTAAGAGAGCATAAAGCAATGAATTTATTATAAAGCATCAAGGTGACCCAACGACATCGATGTAAACGATTTGAGGATCCTCTCCTTTATCAAAAATTGAGTTCTACAGCCAGAAGGTGCAAGAACTACGACTGCACCTTCCCCAACATTTGCATGAGAGGCTACTAAAAAATAGAAACTCTTTTGAGATACATTTCAATGCAAAGGGAACTTTGACTCGGTTGATTTAACCTCTTGTAAAAAATAATATTAGGAGTGTGATCAATGAAAGTCTGTCGAACTTGGTATCTTCTTTCCGAAAAGGAAAAACCCATACCATTCCAAGATAGTGTTTTGCAATTCATTGGGACAAAACATTATTGACATTGCCATTCGTGAGAGCAGGAAATCTGCTATTCAAGGCAATGGACCGTATTTGAATTATAAATGTAGCCAAATGGTGATAACTTGTGCCTTGAGACTCGATGAGTATCCCCCTCAAAAGGCTGAAGATCATTGTTATCTAAGGGTCAGAAGAAAATATAGGAGGGCTGAAGATCGTTGTTATTGTTTACGAATAACCATCATCAACATCTATGTTTTAAGGTTTGGCACTGTCATGATCTGATTGTGTGGGAGTTAATGAGACTGATGATTGTCATGAGCCATTGATGATGACAAGACCTAAGGTTGTCTCATAATTTCATGAATGTTATCAGAAGGAGCTGAAGCTGAAGGTGTAGTGCTGAGGGTGAACGTTTGCTTGTTAAGTTGTGAGATAGTGCTGAGGGTGAACGTTTGCTCATAATAAGGGTTGTGCTTTTGGTTTTAGGATTATGTTGCTTCTGTATAAGATGGCCTTCTATTCTTCAACAAAAACGTGTTTGATTTGTTGAGAGAGATTAAGAGTTGCTTAACTTCAAAAATGGTCTAAGAAGTTTCAAGCATCCTAGCGCCTGTTAAAGTTCATTTCAACACAGGCCCTAGGATTGCATATAGAGGCTGTTATATTTATCATTGTTGTTCTTACATCAAATCAGATGACCCAACTGCCCAGCAATTTCTTTAGGGAATGTTCAAAAGGCAAAGGTTAAGGGGAACTCAACACAGATGGGGTATTTGGATTTGTGATTAACTTGTTGAGAAAGCTTACAAGTGCATAACTTCGAGACCTGTTGAGAAAGCTCACAAGTTGCATAACTTCGAGACCTGTTGAGAAAGCTTACAAGTTGCATAACTTCGAGACCTGGTCCACCGGGTTTCGCAGCATCTGAAAAAGGTTGTGTGAAGTCCATTTCAACACAAGCCCTAGGATGCAACCGGAGGTTGTTAAATTTATCATTGTTGTTCTTCCACCAAATTGTGTGGCCCTACCGCTAGCAATTTCTTTAAGGAATGTTCAAAAAGCAAGATTAAGGGGAACTCAACCAACAGGGTATTTGGATTTGGATGGACCCTCTATGCAAAATTCAAAGCTCCAAACCTGTTAATAACAGATCCGTCTATAAATGACTCGAGTGCCATACTGTAGGACTGGCTGAGCATGGTTGGGAAAAGCAAACATGCAGGAAATTCGTCCATTTCCTAGGGCCTAAATGAACCAGCCTCTATTCTCCCAATTAAGCTTTGCACATTTGTAGAACTCTTGCTGAGAACCGCCTTGCTGAAGGAAAAACAAAATAACAGTTCTGGTATATGGCATTCTCCCATAACGTTCGCAATTTCATCAGGCAGAAGATTTTCATACTTCACCTTCTCCAACGTTCCTCACTTAGGTCATAGCTGATCGCCCTCTCCTGCGATCCAGATGCTCTGACAAGTTGCTTTCCATTTGTGCAGCTCCGTTTTGAGGCAGATCCAATTTAGGAGAGGCACTTTACAGAAAAATTATTCAGATGGATCTTGAATTTCCTTTCAAGATTCACTCTTTCAAGTTGCGTAACTTCAAATCTTGGTCCAACAAGTTCACAGCTTCCGAAAAAGGTTTGTGTGAGGTCCATTTCAACACAAGCCCTAGGATGCAAACAGAGGCTGTCAAATTTATCATTGTTGTTCTTATACACCAAATCACACGACCCAACTGCATAGCAATTTCAAGGAGCTTAACCCACATAAGATATTTTGAGCTCCGAGTGAAAATTCAAAGCTCCATTGCCCGTCGATAACAGATCCGTCTGCAAATGACTCAGGTGCCATATTGTAATTGCCTGAGCATGATTAGGGTTAGCAAACATACAGCAAACGCATCCCTTTCTTAGGCTTCTTATGGCCTCAATGAACCAGCCCTCTATTCTCCCAAAACTCTGAACATTTGTATAACTCTTTCTAAAAAGGGACTCCCCTAAGGAAAAATAATAACAGTTTAGTATATGGCATTCTGCTATAACGTTCACAATTTCATCAGGCAAAAGATGTACATAACTTCAAATCCTGGTCCAACAAGTTCACAGCTTCCGTAAAAGGTTTGTGTGAGGTCCATTTCAACACAAGCCCTAGGATGCTAACAGAGGCTGTCAAATTTATCGTTGTGGTTCTTATACACCAAATCACACGACCCAATTGCATAGCAATTTCAAGGAGCCCAACCCACATAAGATATTTTGAGCTCTGAGTGAAAATTCAAAGCTCCATTGCCTGTCGATAACAGATCCGTCTGCAAATGACTCAGGTGACATATTGTAATTGCCTGAGCATGATTAGGGTTAGCAAACATACAGCAAACGCATCCCTTTCTTGGGCTTCTTATGGCCTCAATGAACCAGCCCTCTATTCTCCCAATAGAACTCTGAACATTTGTATAACTCTTGCTAAAAAGGGACTCCCCTAAGGAAAAAGAATAACAGTTTAGTATATGGCATTCTGCTATAACGTTCACAATTTCATCAGTCAGAAGATGTACATACGTTGGTCACCCTCTCCTGTGTTCCAGATGTTTGAGGGGTTACTTTCCATTTGCAGCAGCTTGCAGATCCGGTTTGAGGCAGTGAAGAAGAGTCTCCAAATAAGTCAGATGGATCTAGGCTTTCCTTTCAAGATTACCACTCTTCTGCAAATGAAAATGGCTTATACAGAAGAAATACTTGGCTCGTACAGAAGAAATACTTGGCTCGTGAAGCATTTCATACTTTTCTGTTACACATGATTAATCAGGTAAAAAAAGAAGTCACTGTTAGAAGCAGTAAATCTGGAATTCTTATTATTTCGATAAAGAGGGAATTGCAGCATATTAGACAAGCCTCCTAGTCTTAAAGAGGCATGGAGGACAACATTGCCGTGCCATTCTATTTGGGAGGATGCAATTCCATTGTTTGGCCCACAAAATCAGACGTAAGGAAATAGGTCCAATTTTCCATTTCTTTTCGTCTGATAACAACCCTGTAAAAATAAAATTGAATCTCTTCGAGGTCCTCAGTCATTTCAAGAAATACACTGCATTAAAACATAGAAAGAATTTATGTCCCCAAAAGGGTGGGCATATAGTTGTAATTTCCTAGAACTTTTATAACTGATTGCCGAGTGGCACCACGTACCAGATTACACTGAGTAATCTTGACAAATAGTTTTACTTTAAAAAAAATTATCACTCCTGCTTTGTAAAACGTGTCAGTGGCAAATGATTATTTCTTAAGAAACGCAGAAATAGGAGTTCAGGCAAATGATTCTTTTAACGAAGTCATTGGATACAGAGATCCAATGCTTCCAAAACAATTTATATTTTTCCACGCGCATTGTATAGGGTCAATTTATGAATAGCGCCATACAACAGCAATAAATAAACAAACTGTAATGAATTTCATTATATTCGATTTATTACAAAATGCAATAACTGTTTCCACCGAGATCTTGGAAACATGCCACATTATTGGATAATACTTTGCTGGTGCCCCACTAGCACCTTTCTGATGCAATGATGCTTATAACAATGCCAAATTAATCTATCCCAGCGAATTTTGATACTGTACAGCCCATCTTAAGGCAATACCCATCTACCAGATAAAAAACTTGGTGACCTATGGACCAAGCAAAATACAAGCCTCCATCCATGACCTGTCACTTCTACTATGTGTTTTACAACATTAAAACTAACAGACTATTCTCCAGCCAGAATAGTACCAGTACCACCCCCAAAAAACAATCCTGACCTCCTACTTTTTCAATCAAATAGATTAGAAAGTATTTGAAAATTCTAAAAAAGCATTAGATATTAGCAGTGGGTGAATATTAATAAGTCCATTCCTGAGGTAAGCTAATTTCTGCCGGTACTGACTGGATCTGAGAAGAGACCGGATAGAAAGTGTTATTTTGGTGCTCAGAGTATCCATTCCGTTTGCAATGATCGATAGGTTTCCCCACGTACTGTGCGGTTGGATGAGTTGCACTTGTTGATGTCAAGGCATCTGCAACATCACATAAACAAGTCAATCAAAATAACTAGAATAGAATCTTCAAATAGGCAAAAGCTAAGATCAACATACAAACATGGCAGACTATAACTTACCACGATAGTTGTGAGAAATACTACACTGCAACCCTGTTTGAGCATTAATGTCTTCGATGTTGAGGTTCAGTGCCTGCACAATCCTAGAGGGCAACAGAACCGTGGAACAAGCTGCAAAATACAAACCATGGTTACAGATCCCATAAAACATACAAAACCCACTTTTGAGAAAAGGACTGAACCTCAGCTATAAACTTGACAAGTTATTCCATGCACATGGTAAGGTATTCAATGCACATGGCATGTTCATTACAAACAAATAGAACATATAAGACAAAAACATGCATCATCAATGCAGCAAAAATGACAGCAACCTCAGCTATGATCCAACCATTAAAAACATCCAAAAAGCCAAATATACAGCTCCTAGGTCGGATCTAGCCCCAAACACTACTAAAGAAACAAAATAGGATGAGAAACTATGTAAAAACTAGCCATTGATAGAAGCAAAACATGACCAGCAACTTATCTAAGATCCAAACATGACCAATATCAATGAAGAAAGCAAGCTAGCAACCTATTTAGAATCAAACCCTGAACAATACAATAGATACAAAATATTACAGCAATCTCAATATGATACAATACAATACAATACAACCTTCCTAGGACCTAAACATGAATAATTCCAGAAAAAAACATGATAGCAATCAAAAGAGAATGGAAGCATGATCAACACCAAAATGCAAAAAATGAATGAAAGCAACTTGGAAATGTTACAACCATAAACAATGTGGTAATGTCAAAATCAAAATATAACAGCGACTTCACCATACAATCTAACCATGGAACTATAACAAAGCGCAAAATTTCGATTGCAACCTGATAAGAGCTAAATTTTGATTGCAACATGATTGTAACAAAATTTGATATCAAACAGCAACCTATCTAAGAGATCCAACCATGAGCAATATCAATGACAAAAAGCATGCTAGCAACCCCTTTACAATCAAAAACCCTGAACAATACAAAAGAGAGAAAAAATAACCACCTCATATACAATACAACTCTGGACAACTTCGCTGGGGACTAACCATGTATAATACCAGGAAAAACTTTGCAACGAAGTAAATCCAAGCATGACAATACCAAAAAACAAAATAGGATAGCAACTTAGAAATATTACAACTGTGAACAATGTTGCAGTGTCAAAGAACTAAAATATGGAAGCAAGCAACTTTGCTATAATCAAACCATGGAATATAAATAGAAGCAAAAATAAGACTCCAACCTGGCTCGCATCCACACAGTAAACCAAAGAACAAATTTTTTATTGCAAACTTGTTACCATGGGCAAAATTACAAAAATAAAACATCTAATTGAAAAAACATGTCACCCATGAAATCCAACTATGTAACAAACAGGTCCATGTTAAGACCACCAAAGCCTAGCTTTGAATAAACCCATGAAACCTAGCATGTAAATATAAACCTTACTCATATGACCCATTGAAAACCCTGGTTTGAAATTTTTCCATCAACCCTTCCCGTGAGAAGGCACAACCACCAAATCATGTTAATAAGAGCCCATTTTAGAGTAGAACTATTACCTGGTTTCCTTCTTAAATCAGAGCTGTTACCCACACGCCGGGGTAAAAATACACCAGTGCCTCCAGACTCTCTTCCAGAGCCGTTTGGTCCAAGAAAAACTGCTCTCATGCCAGACCCACCGGCTTGCTGCAGGGGAGGCCATGGAGCCGAATAGTCAACAGGCTTTAAAGACCGGTTTCCAACACCAGATTTAGTGCCTGGCCTGTGTTGCAAGTGCTGAACTTGAGTGGGTTTTGACTGCCTTCCCCATACAGATGTATTGGTGTTTTTGGGATGCCTGTACTGCTAAGGGGAAAAAAAATAGAAGCACTTGTTAACAACACTACCCACTTACCCTCAGAATCTAGTTGTAATCAACAGAATAGTAAAACAAGCTGAATAAGCACTTACTTGATGAGGAAGTAATTTCCTCTCTTCTTCCCTGGTCTTGTCACTCGAACTTCTTTGGAGTGTTTGAGATGCGTAAGTTCTGTCCTTGGATGGGAATCCTGAAAAGCTGGAGCTTCTGGTCTGGAAGTCCTTGTTGAAAAAAGTTGAAGGCTGTGATGCAGTGGTGTTTTGCCTTGTAGCAGCTCCTAGGACTCCTTGAGCATGTATTTGTGCTGGTGGTATTTGCTTAAAACCATCCATCTCCAGCCTCACCACTTCCCCAGCTGCTGCGTAGAGCAAATCCCATGCATCGCTGTTCTCTGTCAGGGGAGTGGTAGGAGGGGATGAAACCTGTGAAGGCCCCTTAGAGCTCGCTGTAGACCAACTACCCACCGCAGACAAGATGGATTGTGGAGACCTGGCCATTGTATTTGACTGTAAATAAAGCACAACAAAGAAAATTAGGTCTCATGAATATGATCAAGATTCAAGAAAAACAAGCCGGTACATGATAGAAAACTTCGGCATACACTACCTTGCCTGTGTCAAGGATGTTCTGCCTGGATGCCCACTGTACATCACGAGCCATGTAACTGTTTTCGTCATCATCAAGCATGGAATGAGCAATCTGATGTGCTAAACCAGCTATGTAGTCATCTTCTTCGTCACTCTCTGTTTCAGTTGAGCCTACAACTGACTCCACAGGGGAGTTATAAGATGAGGAATCCAGAGGCAGCCCAAGGGAGTTCCACTCATAGGGAAACTCGGAGGGTATTTGAGGCTTATTGATGTTGGTGCGCATGACTATTTCCTTTGGGGGGCTTTCATCACTTAGGAAATCAGCCGGCAGCCATAGTTCTCCATCATCCAAGTTTTGGGAACACTGGATATCCATCTCTTCCCTAAATTTGCCTAAAACGGCTATGAAATCAGTATCTGAGTAAAGATTATAAAACACTCAAACTCCTAAGTAGTACTTGATTGCATCTATAAACCCAAGGTTTGAACTTAAAGATTCAGGGACTGAAGTAATGACTGGAAAAACGAAGTGGAAGACAGAGGCAATAGATTTGTGCAGTGATGCTTGCTGAGAAGTAAAGATTTGTAGATCTAGGGGCATAATTATAATAGAGCACTTGTGCCCACGACCCAATACACGGCAGGCCTTAGAAAAAGGATATCATATCGCACATCATGGGGTTCGTATAGGGACCCAATGAATTGATTATAGCCAAGGCACTTGGGTGCCATGTTATCTAGTACAGACCACTGTCAAAGGAAAAGTTAATTTGGAAAAAAAACAAGTTTTCCCCAACTAGGGAATGTGTTCGTGCAGGTGATGTGAGTCAGCTTTCATGACTTAGTATGCTTCTGGGTGTTTTCTTTCTTTACTGTCTACTTACTGTTACTTACATCCCTGCTGGCAAAATCATGATCCCATGGGAGAACATGGACAAAAACCCACATAGACGAAGTCTCCTATTTCCAAATGTTGGTATCAGATTGTTGTCCCCTTAGCTGCCTGCCTGCCAGATGGAATCCTCCTCACACCATACTCCTTTCACACTACTCCCACTAACTCTTACTAGGGGGAATCTCTATGCCCCCGTTTCAAAATTGCCCCCGCCCACATGGCGGCCCATCAATGATGGCATTCGAATCATAGATTTCTCTGTATTCCCGCCAAACATACACTAAAATGCCACCAAATCTATCCGGTCCATGTTATCCATATCAATGCACCATCCCCTCAATTGGGTCGGTCTAATCATTCCCTATACTTATTCTCCCTCCAAAGTTAAACCAATCAATTACCCACTTGCCGCAACAGCGAGTTTGGGCCAGGCGGGCAATCCACGTCGGCCTAGGTCATGCCTGCGTGGCAAGCCGGCCAAAAATAGCCGTTATTCCTTGCTAGTTTAGTCCGTCTCCACTTCAAAAAAAAACCATTTTTTAATTTATTTTTTGGATTGTTTGGTGTTGGGTTTTGCCATTTTAGATCCAAATCAATAACTTCCACCGAGGATCCTACCAAAATTGGTGTATTTCCCGTACCCACGTGGAGAATCATACCTGGCTTCTATGAAAGACAACGACAAAATTGCATAGTTCGCCCCCAAATTTAGCCCGCATTTGGCCCCCGTGACTAGGTAATACTGAGTCAAATTGCCGCTAGATTCTTTCCCCTGAACCTACGCAACGCAATTAAATTCACATAGCCACCCTCCAAAAAAAGAGGCACCGATTATTGTCCACCCCCTCAAAATATAGCGGCCACGCCCTGCCCATTGTGGGTGCTACCCACTTTCTTGGCCGAAGCCAATGGGACCCAGCTAGCGCGTTAAGTTTGCAGTGGAGGTGTTGGGTTTTCCATTTGCTTTAGAGTATACGGGTGTGAAAGGGGTTTGGGCTGTTATTTTTAGTGTGAGATTGGTTTACCAACTACCTAGCAATTGCACAAGGGTAGTGCAATAGGAACATCAATAGGAGAGATGTTGATAAAGAAGAGGGAGATTTGAAGAATGATGTTATAATAGAGGCACTTGATGAAGAAAAGCAAGTCAATCTTCTTCTTCCTTTCTAATTTTTAGATAAGGGCCACAAGACATCTTAAAGAAGTGTTGGAATGAGAATGGAGGTAAAATGTGAAGGTGATAAAGCAAGGGGACTTTGGAGAGTGTTCTCGATGTAAGGTCTTGCCTTTCTATACCTCAAATATCTATAATAGCTTTTTGCAGTGTTAGCTCTTGGGATTTATGGATTGTCAATGCCTAAACCATTTTAGAGGGAGTTTACTATGTTTGCCTCTTAAAATAGAGGACTCGGGAACATGGAGGGGGTTGTTTGCATCCCCGGACGACCCAATATACCTATCAAATTTGATGATCTCAAATAGGGAGAGATATGGAGGTGTTCCAGAGGCATGGTAGACGATGTTGATGACTTTGTCAATAGCGTTATTAACAAATCTCGCTTCAATTCATAGGTTAATCATAAGCGTAACCTTTTGATGTTTCCAAAGAAGTATTGTGTTGTAGTTGATCATCGTCAGCTTCTCAAGAAACAGTGTGCCCTATGATTTGTGCATTACAACGAGCTATGGGATGATTTCATGATTTTAACATTTGTAGATTGTGGGAGTCATTAAGGGTGTTTGTTGTGAAAAAATAAGGGGAGGAACTAAAATTATTTATTTCTTGTTTGAAATTTTGAGCATCAATTCAAGACATAAGGCTTTCCTAATCTTCCAGATGGGGTTTAACATTTCTAATGTTAAGGAGGTGGCAAAAAGAGACCTATGTTAGGTCGTAGCCTTGTTAATAGAAAATTGTTTATAATGTGACTAACATATGAAAGTTCTTCCAAGGTTTGCCCCATGTGAGTAATTAACATACATCGGTATGTTCTTAACAAGAGGCAATTGGCCAAGGTCTCCAATGAGAATGATAGACTTGTTACCAAACATGGATGTTTTGTAATGGAGGTAAGCCCCTCAAAGATGGTAGTTGACAAGGGCAAGCAATTTAAGACCAACGAAACTCATGTCATTAATCATAACATATTAGACATGCTTGAGGGAGTTCTGAAAAGTCATTAAGGATTGGTCATCTAGTGGTTTTATTTCCTTGATGGGTATGCGAAGGCATGAATGTATGGCGAATTTAGCATAAATATTGAAGGCCACAACACCGGTAGGCGCAACCAATAAAAGAGATTACTTATTTACATTTTATGCGGAAGAGAATGCATATTTGATAGTATTTGTGAGATATGATTTTCTCATTCCTGTAGTACCTTGAATGATCAATTTCAAAGGCATCAATTGGTCTCTGTGCAAATGAAGTGTTGAAGAATAGTATCAAATGAAAGTTGGTGTTGCAGTGATAAAGGACATGCAGGTGTTGTGGAAGAGGCTTGAAGCTCATTTAAACAATGAGAATATATTGCACGTGTTGGAGAGAATCCTAGAATGTTGTTAGTGATTGGTCTTCAAGTTGCTAGTTGACTGGTGGAGGGAACATAAGTGATCCTCTTCTTTCTTTTAGGTAAGTCACATATGGACCACATGTCAATGTTGTGAACCACTAGAAGGAAAAAGGGGGTGCAATGTGTAGATCCTTGAGGCATCACACTCTAGAGGTAACTTTAGCAAGTAAGTTGTCTTTCAATATTCCCAATGTCAACAGTTTCTTTTTGCAATGTTAGGCCTTATGTTCTGTGGGTAGTTAAAGGCCACACCATTTTGAGGGAAATTCACTTGCACTTGACAATAACCTTTTGGGCTTTACAAATAAGAAATTTTGATCTGCATTTGATATTGAGGAATGATAAGAAAATATTTCTTCTAAAATTGTTTGGAGTTAACTTTCTGATGTGGGACCTCAAACCTTACGGCGAGTTGTTCCAAACTAATACCCTCTCCTTATGATTTTGACAAGAGGGATATTTTTTCAATTTCTTTGGTTATGCGAGAACACAATTGACTTTGGGACTCATGTTCTGACTTACATAATGTTGTCGAGGCCATTTGAGCCTACACCATTTTGAGGGGAAATCATTTGTGCTTAACGATAACCTTTTGGCCCTTACAAATAAGAAAAAAATTCCTGCAATTGATATCGAGGAATGATAAATAAATTTGTCTTCTAGAATTGTTTGGAGTTGTCATCTTGATGTGGGACCTCAAACCATGTACGACATTGTTTTAGACTAATATACTTTGTTTAGAATTTTGATGGGAGGAAAGTTGTTTCTACTTCTTTGATTATACAAGAGCACAATAAGCTTTAGGACTCATCTTTCGCCCCACATAATTTCACCAAATTTGGAAAGTAAAGAAATTGAAACTTTTTAAGGCATCCACCATGTAACGATAATAAATTCATCATAAAAATGGCACCTTGGATTATATTTCCAATTAAACCTCTCATGTGTGGCATGAGGCAAGGACAACACAAGTGGATTCGAAGGGGGTTCCACCATGCAAAGCTTGGGGAGGTGGTAAGCCCAACAAAAATCACTTGTCATCTCAAATCCCTCCTCCTCAATCTTGTGGAGAACAAGTAAACACAAAATCCTTAAGACAATACATTGATGTGTAAGCATATAATATGTGTATGAGTGGTGCAATGGATACACATATATGGAGGAGCAAAGAAGAAACATTTCAAGAGGAAGTGGGGCGATGGAGAAGGAGATAGATGGAGGAGAATTACAGGGGAAGGGAAAAGGTTGGAGGAAAACTAAGTGATCCTCTTCTTTATTTTGAAAATTTGCATATGGACCACATGTCTTTTGTGTGAACTACTTAAAGTAGAAAGGGGGCATGAGGCACAAATCCTTGAGGCAACGTACTCTGGAAATAACTCTAAAAGTAAGTGTTTATCGTGCACTACTCCCAATGCGTAAGATGACTTATCCACTTGATAGCATTGTTATTGCTAGCGATTGAACAACTGACTTGACATTGTTCTTATTTCCTCATTTCTCGGTAGAACTCGCATGGTTTTGTTCACCTTCCTCCTAGCCGAGCATTTTTTTAGAAGCTTAAAATGCCACTAGCAGATGGTTTATTGCAAAGTTTTTGGTATTATTGCAATTACATTATTATAAGCCATGAGCCAATATAAGACAAAAATGTAAATGCAATGGAAATAGAAAATACCTCAGAACAAAAAAAACATGGCATATGAAGAATAATTTGTGTCACATATTGTAAGGGTCGCAACGAATTCCATAACTTTAAATATTATTAATAAAATATAGGTCAAATACATAGGAATATAGGGGACATTAACTCCCGACACACACAACCCATCAAAAAACTTCTTGTGAAAATACCATGGTAATATTTACAAAATTGAATCATTAGTGTTACTTAAAGATTTAGAAAGAAAAACACAAGTACACATATTCACCCCTAATGTTTTAAAAAAACATAAGATGTGTGCGTGTGTGCGCACGTGTGCATATGCACATATTATTCCATGGTTTTAACAAAAACACAGAGCTAAGTATAGTGTTGTGATCCAGACAAAGACCCGGGTGGCCATTATAGTGGAGCAACTTCTACGAACCATAACTTTTGCACCGTAGCTCCAATTGACTCCATTCAAAAGGCAACAGAAAGCTTGGAACGTGTAGAACATGATGGAGAGGTGCCAAACTTTGTTCAGTAAAGTTTGGCCTCTGAAATCCACATCTAAAGGCCAAAATTTGTAATTTTTTGTAATGTTGTCTAAAAATAGTAAATTCGTGAAATTGGCGCCTATGTAACTCACAGAATATGAACTACCTTATCTCCCTCGAGATTGGTGACCTTACACATTCTTCTAGGTGTATTTTCATATTTCTAAAATTAGTATATAAATATATGTAACCTGAAATGGAAAATCAGACTTCTCCTCACGGAGGTAGCTATTGTAATTACAATCTTTGAGCAATATTCACATCTCTTTTCAGAGATAATTTTAAGCATATTACATCTCTTCTCAAAGATATATTTTCTATTTTCATTTGGCACAATTGTTACCTTTCCTTTTAATTTTGAAACCCACTTGAGTTTTGGATCATGTTGACTGACACCCTTATAAGTAGAACACCATGAAGTGAAAATGCCACCTCATAAGACAAGTGGAGGGCCTCTGACAGATCCATGAGATATTGCAGATGGGGAAGGAGTGGAAATGTTTTATCTGTATGGACCCCACCATTTTCCTCGACGATGTGGTTGAAGATCACATCGCTTCTGTGCATGGCCACAAGTTTATTGAAATGATGTGGGTGGAGGGGCACCCTAGTGTACAAGGTCATCGTCCATGCAGGATAGGTTATCGAGCATGAGCAAGGCATTGTAGATCATTTCCATTGTGCACACCAATGACAACACTCAGTCTCCACACTCTCCCAACACCTCACATGTTGCAATGCTAGCAACTAGGCATGATATTTTCCCCCTTCCAGTAGACATTATCACATTGCTTCATGTACCTCTTCTGAGCGGGTCAGGCGGGTTAACTTCTCTAGTTTGGTGTTTACAAATTCAATGAGGAGTGTTTTGTATTATCTTGAATTCAACTCAAAATTGTTTCCGTCATTTTTTGCACTAATTAAACATTGAGAGAAGAATTTACGAGGGGTACGATACGAAGCAAAGATGTCATTTCACAAGATAATTTGATGACCTCAAATAGATCAACAAGACATTGTGGGTGAGGAAACCAATTGAAATGATACAGTAGTTTGGCCATCCAAAGGTAAAAAGTGGAGAGGTCAAGCTCTTTCCCATGACAAATGCGATGAACCACAATAAAGGAGATAAGCCTCGAGTTCGTAGGTGTGTTCTAACTACATATCTAGGTAACTCGAATGGATTTTCTTCCTCACATCCATGCTTCTGCATATGCCTTCACTTATTGATTGTCTTCCATTCCAAGTTCATTTTTTGATATTTACCTCTTGGTTCCATTACTTTCTAGTGATGTGCATTACTCAAGGTTTGGCAAAAGCGTGTTTGATCACACCTTTAATTCATACGATAGTATGTACAAATTTTAACCCTCAATTTTCCTTTCTTGGCATCATCCTCAACCATCACCTCAAGCTTTATGGCATCATGTCATGTTCATCAACTTTGACTTAGCTTGTGACTCGACCACATCTTCACAGCTTTCCCATCTTTTTCTCTCACTACAGTTCAATTTCAAGTTTAATCACCATGCATCATTCATTCTACAAACATCTTCATTATAAGTGTTAGTTTCACTATTGACATTGATTACATAGCACTTCCAGCCTTAACACAAAACATTTCATTAGTCATGTTAATGAAATAGGATCGTAAACTATTATGAAGTGTTTGATTTATGTTGAGAGTATTAAAACAAGCCATTTGATACGTGGTTGATATTGTATATCAGTAGTAGCTCCACCTTTTTCTAATAGAGAAACACTTATCCATATAAATATCAATTTAATTAATGAGTTGGGTGTTAATTTATGTGTTTGTATGCTAGTAATGCTTGGGGGCTAACTATGGTCAAGGTTTATTTGTGTTTAAAAATAACTCAAAGTGAATACAATGAGTCACTGGTGATTATAACAACTCACCAGATGTTCGTATAACTTGGGTTTTCATGTTTCCATGCCTCTAACATATGGCCATTATGTGGTTTTGATGTCGACCCCACTCTCACCACCTATAGTAAATATATATTTGATTCAATGTGTAAATAGTTAATGTTATTATTCTTTTTTAATTTTTATTTAACATTTGAGTGTTATAATCAAGTTCTAGGTTTCAACTGCCATGTGTAGGGAAATGGTAACCAGTGTTCAACTTGCACATAATTATTATCTAAAACCAATGATATTGATCACACCATTCAAAGCAAAACTCACGAACAACATAACCTATGTTCTCCATCATGATATTGGTGAGTCCAATATCTATCAACACCCATGCTTCAATAAAATTTTCTCCATTGTCGTTGCAATCAATATACACCATGCCCTCTGCCAATTGACAATCTTCCAACCAAGGGGTAAAAGTATACTAGAGTTTGCAAGAGACCTTCTTCACTAGCTCCACCACCAACTAAAAATCATAGGAAATGTTGACCCTATAAAATAAGAGGCATCTTTGAATGTAATTACATGAAAACATGTACAAATCATATGAGCAAAGGTTGCTGTGGCATGTCTATAAAAGGCGGGTAGGAAATATTGTCAACTTTCAATCTAATCTTACTTGATCTCTATAAATTTTGATTCCACCTACTCCCGCCATAAGATGAAGGATTAAAAGTGATGATAAGATTAAACTTTAGCTTATGATATTTCAACCGAACGTAAGGAAAATTATGAGTCCTCGATTGGTAAACGAAAGATTTTAATAAGCGAGGATGAATAGATTGTGCAAACTCACACTCGTGAAAATCATCACGCCCATGATGTTTTGGTTGAGTAGGTATTCCACTTCAGAGGGCTTTGTATTTTTTTCTTATTATCACAAATTGTTTTAAAGCATTCAATTTGTGATGCAATATTAAAACATGGTATCAGATATGTTGATACAGTATGTCAGCAATAATTCCACTTTTTCTAATAGGGAAATGTCTATTGTGTAATAACAATTGTTGCATAGTGATCTAGTGGACATTTTGGGTGGTCAAAAGTTCTCTAATTATCTCTAAACCATTACAGTACAGAAGAACATGTCGAGAGCTTGCAAATGATATATGGATTGTGGAAAACAGAGATCACATGTAAAATTTATCACACGCTGAAATTATGGCTCAACCGGTGAAAAATGAACACACATGTCTGAGATGACATGGACTCGTGCAAACTCGCCAAGTGGACCAATCAACTTGTGACAAGTGGCAAAAAGGTGTAAAATAAGTTTTTGGGGTTTTTTTTATTTTCTCCTCCGGTCTTCGACTCTCGTTTTCAGACAAATGGACCCTATTATTTACTGGTTGGGGGCCCTCAGCTAAGTTCGAAACACTCTTTTTGAAAAGGGGTGCCTTTTCCTCATATTCTTAATATTATCTTGGAGATAACTTATTATTTAAATGTCATATTTCCTAGCCCAACATGCATGTGGAACTAATTTTCCACACTTTTATTAAACTATACATGCCTTGCCAACTCACACTACCACCTCACCTTACCACATTCCCAACACGGTCACGCCTAAGTGCATTCCATCCTAGCCACAAGCTCCACACATGGCATCCACACATTGCCTTAAGCAATCCACATGCCCATTATACTTTCCACAGAGCCAACAAAAGTGGCTATCAAGTCAATGTAATATAGTCAGCGCCCTTTTATTTAAAACCCATGGCCACTCAATCGCCCATGCATGTGGGATAAAAGGGTTACTTGGAAAATGCATGGAGGGTCCAAAGCGCTTGGAGGGGGATTGACGCCATAACCTGGAGTAAAATAGTAGGTGCCCTAACCAACCCACCTACATGTTCCAAATAGTATATAAAGAGCTTTATTCTATTTGAAGGGTATTCGAAGGATGACTGTGTAAGGTCCCTAAGAAACAATTTTTACATTTGATCATTTTTGATCCACTAGATGGCATTTTCAGGATTTCTGTATAATTCGATAAATATTTAAATTTTCCAAATGATCGGCTTGAGCTTTGAATTTTCCCTATTGGTGTTCATTTGACATCGTTATGAAGATTTTTTGACTTCTTTTGACATAAAACATGGGGAAATGGTTATGCAAATGCTACAGAAAGGTGGAAGGCATTGTTGATCAAGGTTAGAGTCTTTCAAAAGTCTGATAAGCATATTTTTACAGGATTCAGATCCATTATTATGTGCAAGTTTTATAGTTGTACTTGCAAATTGATTTTTAATGGATCGGATGGTGTTCTAAGTTATCTCGGAGACGTAACTCGATTGGTGGTTGAACTCTATTATCAATTTTGGAGTTCGTGTTTAGTTTGGCATTTATTTATTATGATTATTTGTTGTTTAAAATCAAATTTTTAATTAATTGGATGCAATTATAACTCTTTTACACTCTTTTAAAAAATCGTAGTTTTATCCTTTTGATCATGCAAACTAGAAACAATTAATGAGTATAATCAAAATTTTAATTCAGTTTTGGAACACATTTAAATTAGTTTTGGATCAAATTTTAATCAATTCCTATTCTTACAATCAGGAAATGGTTAATTTGTTAAGTATCCATTTTGACAAACTATTTAAACATGGGGTCAATGTTAGTTTATGGATCATGTTTTGGTATCAGAGCTAGTTAGTATGATGGATTAGCCTTTGATTGCAATTTTTGATATCAAATTTGGTTAGTATCTTGGATTAGCTTTTGATTGCAATTTTTTGGATTAGGGTAAACTTTGAGGGTGTTGAAAGGACCCACATTCTTGTACAATTGAGGATTTTTTTTTAGAGGATCCACAACCTTGGTTACAATGAAGGGGACCACCATTAGGAGCCCAATTGAAGCAACCATGAAACCATAATGAAGATGCAGTGACTAGCAACAGCGACTGCAATGAGTGGAGCAACAACCAGTGATGGCAACAAGTGGAGCAGAAACCAATGACGATAGCGAGTGAAGTAGCAACCAATGCCAGCAGTGAGAGAAACAACAACCAACAAGTGAAGCAAAAACTAGAGACAACAGCGAGAGAAGTAGTAACCAGCGTCAACAACAAGAGAAGTAAAAACCAATAATAACACAATGAGCAGAGATGTCACATCTAGCAGCGAAACCACCGAGGAGGAGGATCGTGCCTCTGAGGGATTTGAACACGGGTGGGCAAGCACACAACCATGTGACTTGACCGCACCACTCCCACACCATCGGCGGTTATGATTACAATTTTTGATATAAGCTTTCAGTTGGTTTTATTCAATTTGTGCAGACATTTGGGCTTGTTGATCTTCCATTTGCAGTGTGTAGTTGTTGGGAGTACAGGTTGTTTGTGGAAAACAAGGAACCATATAACGAGAGGGACAGATGGATCTCTCTTGATCTCGCTTGTAGGGTGATCAAGGTATGGAATTGAATCTAGTCAGAGTTAGCATTGGTCACAATGTTTGGTGAGTGTAAACCATATTGTGAAGCTTTCTTTTCAGGTGTAATAATTGTATATGATTTTAAACTTATGTCCTTTAATTGGGAGCAAGTGAAAATACCACTTTCCATTTTGAGATATGGATAATGACATTTGGACATTGTTCAGAGAATTGAACAAGTTTTTGCACTTGTTTAATTTGGGTACTAATTTGTTTTCAGTTGATTTTGTCACACGTGTAGTTTTGGGACATGTTACAATATGTCTATTTGATACTTGCATTTGAAGTAACTTTTGTTATGAGATGTGTCTATTTATATTAGATGCATTTATAAGACCAACATTTGGGCAAATTATGTTTGTAGTTGCACCTAGTGATCTTTTGCAGTGATTGACAATTTCACTGATTTGGAATGTAACATTTTTGCAAGTAATTTGATTCTATCCCCAATTCCACATTGGATAGATATTTTGATCTTCACTGGTAGTTTTAGGGATTCAGTCTAACTCTTGCCTCTTTATAGGCATTGTGTAGTTTAATTTATGAATCATTTCCATGATATTTTATAGTGATATTTTTTCGTGATTGACAATTTCACAGGGTTAGTGGAAACCCACCTATCATTGGCATTTGGTTGTCTAATTCATACTGATCATGTACAGTGTTTTGCAGTTTCACAGGGTCAATGGACACTCACCTATGTTTGGCATTTAGTCATCTATTTCATATTGATCTATTTCAGTGATATTTTACAAAGTTGATAGTTTCACAGGGTCAGTGGACACCCGCCTATCACTGGCATTTGGTTGTCATTTTGTATCGATCTAATTTTGGCATTCATAGTATTGGCAAAATTATAGGGATTCGGTTGGACACTCACCTATGTTTGGCATTTTGTTTTCATATCATACTAATCCATTTTTTTTATAAACATTTCAATATTTTACAATATTTTAACCACTATGTTATATTTTGGTTTATGTATGTTGGTGTAATGTAGAGAACCATTTAATAGATTTAGTGGGTAACTTGGCTTTTTGGGACCAAAAGCTTCTTATTAGGGAGGTGTGATCGAATGGAAATTTTAGGTGGCCAAAATTTCTCTAATTCTCCCTAAATTATTACAATACGAAAGATCTTGTCAAGATCTTTCCAACAATATATGGACTGTGGAAAATGGAGATCGCATGAAAAAGTTATTGCATGCTAAAATTTTAGCTCAACTGGTGAAAAATGAAAACACAGGTCCGAGATGATGTGGACTCGTGCAAACTCGCCAAGTCAACCAATCATCTTGCAACAAGTGTAAAATGGTGTAAAATAAGTTTTTTGGGGTTTTTTATTTTCTCCTTCGGCCTTCGACGATCATGTTCAAACAAACGGGGCCCGTTATTTATTGGTTGGAGGCCCCCAGCCAGGTTCGACACACTCTTTTTGGGGGTGCCTTTTCCTCCTATTCTTAATATTCTCTTGGAGACAAATTATTATTTAAATGCCATATTTCTCAGCCCACCATGCACGTGGGACTAATTTTCCACACTTTTATTAAACTATACATGTTTTGTCAACACCACACCTTGCCACGTCGCCAACAAAGTCATGCCTAAGCACATTCCATCCTAGCCACAAGCTCCACACATGACATCCACACATTGCCTTAAGCAATCCATATGTACATTATACTTGCCACAAAGCCAATAAAAGTGGCTATCAAGCTAATGTAAAATAGCTAATGCCCTTCTATTTAAAACCTATGTCCACTTAACCACCCACGCATTTGGGATAAAAGGGTTACTTGGAAAATGCATGGAGGGTCCAAAGCGCTTAGAGGGGGATTGACCCCATGACCTAGAGCAAAATACTAGGAGCCCCAAACAACCCGCCTACATGTTCCAAATAGTATATAAAGGGCTTTATCCTATTTGAAGGGTATTCAAAGGATGACTGTGTAAGGTCCCTAAGGGACAATTTTTACATTTGGTCATTTTTGACCCACTAGATGGCATTTTTCAGGATTTTTGTATAGCTAGAGAAATGTTTAGATTTTCCATACGATCAGGCTAAGCTTTGAATTTTTCCGATTAGTGTTCATTTAATCGCATTATGAATTGATTATGACCACTTTTGACGTAGAACATGGGGAAATGATTGTGTAAATGCGACAAGAAGGTGGAAGACATTGTTGATCAAGTTTAGAGTTTTTTAAAATTCTGATAATCATATTTTTGTAGGTTTCAGATCCATTATTCTTTGTAAGTTTTAATATTTGTACTTACAAATTGATTTTTAATGGATCAGATGACGTTCTAAGCTATCCTGGAGACGTAACACGATTGGCGGGTGAATTCGGTTATCAATTTTGGAGTTCATGTTCAATTTTGCATCTATTTATTCAAATTATTTATAGTTTGAAATTAGTTTTTTAATTAATTAGATGCAATTATAACTCTTTTACACTCTTTCAAAAAATTGTATTTTTATCCTTTTGATCGTTCAAACTGGAAACGATTAATGAGTATAATAAGATTTTTGATTCAATTTTGGAACACATTTAAATAAGTTTTTTTATCAAATTTTAGTCAATTCCTATTCTTACATTTGGGAAATGATTAATTTGTTAAGTATCCATTTTGAAAACCTATTTAAACACGGGGTCAGTGTTAGTTTATAGATCACATAGTGATTATTATTGATATGTTGAATAGTATTGAGTGAATGCTTATAATATGAATTGTTCAAAAAATGTATTGATTATTTGGATACATATTTAGAAATTAAGCATATATGATTTAATATACATGGTATTAGTTTATATTATTAATGTATTTGTGTGTTTATTAATTAATTGTAGTGGGACTAGGCCTAGTTTTTATACGATATTAGTTTATAGTATAGTCTTTTTTGTGTTTATAATTAATTATTATGGGACTAGGTCTAATTAATTTATATGGTACTAGTTTATTTGTGTGTTTATATTATAAAGTTGGATACAATCGTGTACATGTATATGTTAATTGTTGGCATGGGTCTAGTTAGTTAATAATTGGTATCATATTGACCTAGTTATGAGATTATATTGTAAAGTTTATATAATATATATAACAAATCTTTACATAATGAGTGGCAACCAATAATGTTGTAAAGAATAATATACGACTTCAAAGACAAAAAAGTGAAAAAAGACAATACAATCAATCGGTTGTAATAGTCAGACAATACTTATATACAAGACCATGAGAGCAATAACACCTCGCGAAACTATTTACAAATTTTGAATGAGCAACTTGTTGATTATAAAGTGTAAATACTTAATCCATCTTACTCAGTAACCCTGAGTTTGTATTAACACCAATAACAACTTTTCAATTCTATGGTTGGCGTGGAGTTATCCGATTTGCACTTTGATTTGTTCCAACTGGTAGGCAACCTCTTCATTCGTCTTAAGTGCTACCTATATTCAAGAAGGAAGAGAAGCAATCTGGAAAACCGCGTTAAAGTAAAGCCTTGAATTTATAGTATTTTGATGAATGTAAGAGTTGAAAAACATTGTTAAACATCTAGGTTTCCATGATTGAAAAACAATAACATGTCTAATTAATCAACAACATTATTTTTTAGACTCGACACAAAAAGGAATGTGCTAGAAGAAAACCCCAATAATGTTATTTTTATTTTCTAATGTCAAACTTATAATCTTTAAGTGATATACTAATACTAGCATTTGATTGGATGACATGTTGAAATTATTATTTCAAACTAATTCATTATATATTGTGATAATAAGGTTAAACAAGTGGTCTCCTAAAGCAAGTAGGTGTTGGGAGTAATTTTTAGAGTGCTTATGGTATTTTAATTATATATCTTTGTGTGTGTGCGTGCGCTTGCGTGTGTGTGTGTGTGTGTAATTTTTTCGTTTATAAATTGATGTTTGGTAAAATATTTTCTTATAAAATATATGTTGGAAGCTTCTCTCCCTTCGTTTTTGTCCCTCATCCCCCAACTCAAATATGCCTTGTTAAAGAAATTGATGTTCCCATAATATTTATTTTATATTTATGAAAAGCATAATAAATTTAGATTACCGTTAATTTGGTAATTTGGAGATAAAATAAAAGATTATTTATTCATTTTTCAATAAAATTAAGAATATTTTAAAATTAAAATAAATGATATTTTAATAAATATTTTTAAAATAAAATCAAGAACTTGTTATTAGTTGTGTAAGTAAATTCTAAAACATTTGTTTGTGTGTGATTTTAAAAAGCAAACCATATTTTTCATTACTTTTTTCCACTAATATTTTAGAAAAAATAATTTAGGTCTTTGGATTCAAACATATACCACCCATTATTCATGTAGTTGCAAATTTAGAAATTTGTGTGCCATTTTCTATCAAAACAAAATGTGATTTTAACATCATTCAATTATTACTTCTTCATTATTATTTTTAATTCTTAAATATATAAATTATTTTTTGTTTGTCTTAAAAATATATGATATTACATATCCAACGGGTAGTGGTGTAACAGTTTTTGGGTCTCCTAGTAATTGGGAGGTCCAAGGTTCAAATCTTGGCTCTGTGTTAAGGCGGCCTACTACCGACTTTTTGAATACCTTTGTGATAGGGCGCCACGATAATGTGATTTAATTCGTGGGCCAGCTGAGAGCTTAAAAATTCCATCCTTAGATGGTTCCACGATTGGTGTGGGTTGGTGATGCCATAATGGGCTAGGGTCCTCTCCCTAGGTACCTTAATAAAAAATGATAATTCGTAATATTATTTAAATATAATTTAAAAGGTAGATAAATAATTGAAGACGGGACGTCACCTGAGGAATAAAATGAATCTTTTTATGTTGAATACGAACTCCACATTTTTAGGTAATTTATTATGAGGTGGTGCTAGAAAGAGAAGGCGTTAGAACTTTCCTCCGCTAACTAAAGGACTTTTTGTCCATATAACACAGTTAACTATTTTATTTAGATTTTAAGATTTGGTAAAATTTTGGACCATATGTTTGCATGTAATTTTAGAATTTCGTACCTAAATTTTATCGGCACAAAATAATCTAAAATCTATAAGACCACTAAAGTAGAAAAGGTCCTAATATTTTTTAGTAGTATCCGCTTAAAACATATAGGAAGATCCTTTTATGGAACCATCAACCTTAGTTGTAAATTCATCGTGTTATCTTTAGGTAATAGCCTTTAGTTGAGCTGACATGTGTTCAACTAATTAACAATCCCTAACCAATTTGAAGCCAAAATTGATATGTACCCTTGTCTTATTGAAAATGGTCAGTGTTATATTAGGTTAGATTCAACCCTAACCATTAGTACAGTTTGTTATAATTACATTGTTTATAGTTAACTTGTTGTCTAGTGTTTATGTACATAAAGTTGTTGGGGTCCTTATTACAAGTTGTTCTAGTTGTAATGTTTCAAGTGTGATTAAAAATAGGGGTCAAACTTAGTCAGCAACCCTAAAGTGCTTATGTGTCAAATTAAATTTGACCAACTTTCTGTGAGATTGTGGGCCAAGATTGAGCACTGATAAAATATGAATGCATAAAGAGACTAACGTTTCAAGGGGGAGAGAGAGCTAAACATGAGTCAAAAATAGCTTGTATATTCAATCCATAAGAAAATAGTTCTACAAGAGATGTATAAATAGCAAGTGGGGAAGTATAACCAACACCTAAAAATGTGGAGAAGTGTAATTGTCATTTCTCCTTGCGATACCTACGAATATAAATACATGTGTAGGAAAAACCATGCAATGGAATAAAAAACCTACTCTAGCACCCCCTTAAGTGTAGCATAAGTGGGTAGAAGAATTGATTCCCAACAACAAGGCTATATGAGGTACCCAAGTACCTAGAAAATCACTCATAAAGTGAAGAAAAGGAAAAAACCCATAGGAAAAACTCCACTCCAAAGGAGAGCAAAGAGAAGTGAAAAGAAAATATCCTTTAGTAGATAAGATCCCTAAAAGAACATAGAGAACCCCCCAGAAATAGAGAGAGAAATAAGATAAGTAGAGAGGACTAGCCACCCCCAGAAGATTAAGCCTCATGAACTCCCAATAGATCTTACATATGAAGAAGCCTATTGTCAGCAAAGAAATAGGTGAAGACTGCATTCTAATAATGAATGTCAGATGTTGCACTAAAATATTGTGGATCAAAAACAGAGGTAAAGAATAGTATCTCCAGATTTTGTTCAACAACTTCAATGCTCAACTATGACAAGTGTTGATGAATCAAATCAGCTACCAAACAGGACTTGGAATGGATACCAATATTGACATGAGAATTAAACCAAGAACTAGGTACTCTTTGTAGGTGTTATCATGGGTGATGACATAGGTGAATCATAGGATTCAAGAAGCACAGGTCATGTCACCATGTAAGCATGTAGTGGTAGAGAAAATACATCCAAAGTAGAAGAAGCAACTCTATCAGAGTAGACATTAAAGAGGGTACAAATATCCTCAATAGTGTCATCGATATCTAAAAGGTGAGAGTCCACAAATAGAAATGAAATGTTTGGTAAGTAGACATCCCAATGAAGTGGATCTTGTAGATGCAAAGAACCTTGTTGTAGAGAATCACTAGAAGCCCTCAAGGAAATAACTCTAAGCTCCGATGAAATAATAGGTGATGGAGGAATGTCGTAAAAGAGGAGAGCAATGTCCTCTATGATGTCATCTAGATCTAAAATGTGTAACTCTATAAACAAAGAAGTGATTTCTGGTAGGTATGTGTCCCAATGAAGTGAATCTAAAAGACATGTATGATCCTACTACAAAGAATCATTGAAATCCCTTGAAGAAGGAACTCTGAACTTTGAAATAGAAATAGGTACACGAGGATGTCATGATCCTACTACAAATAATCACTGAAATCTCTCGAAGAAGTGAATTTGAAATTTGAAGTAACAACAGGTACAAGAGGCATGTCATGATCCTACTATAAAGAATCACTGGAAGCTCTCGAAGAAGTGAACCTAGACTCTAAAGTAGAAACATGTGTCATAGAAATGTACTCAACTATAGATGCGGTGTCATAAGTAGAAGTATTAGTAACAATCTCAGTATCATCATACATGAACAATTTTATGAGGGAGAATCACTTTCAGATGGAGATCATGGTCTCCATACAAATGCTAGATGAATGTACAAGAAGTGAAATGACACTTTGTGTACTCAAGTCGATGCTCAATATTCTTAGGAATAGTGAGGCATATTTAGTCTATAGACCATGTCACAGATGTTCAACCACTCAATATTCTATTCATAGTCATCAGGCTCACGAAGGAGTCCAAGGAGATAGGGAATTTTATCACATAATATGAAATGATCTTATATCCCTTACTTCCAAGAAAAATAGTTATTTGAATTTAGCTGGACAATAGAATGATGGAATTTAATAACAAAAACCATGATGAAACCCCCCCCCCCCAAAATGTAATTTTATCTTAGTTTGATATTAAATTACCTCTTGATATGACACATAATTTAGTGCATAGATAATTTTCAAGACCTAAAATCGCATCATATAAGTTGAACAAAGAAATAAAAGTAGTACCATTGCGAAGAGCTCAAAACAATACACACTTTAAAAAAATGGCACCTTAAAAGAAGTTGCCAACAGAAAGTTATACCTCTTATAATTTTTTTGTGATGACTCCATTTATTGCTTGCTCATTCAAGCTTGAGAGCACTAGTTTTTGTAGACACTCAAATTTGGTAATTTGTACTTTAGAAACCTTGACTTGACTACACACTCTTTTTCTATGACAAACACAACTTCTCCTTTCCCACTTAACACTTCACAAGGTCTATTGTTTAGCTTCTTTATCCTTGCACATTGATATGTCGACAAGCTTTGAGAACACAATGCATAAAATATGTAGAGAAACATCAACTCACCAACTCCAAACTTCATTTAGAATATTCATTGTTCCTAGCCAGGACCATATAGTATGGTCAAGACCATATTGTACAGTCCTAACCCTTTTGTACGGTCTTGGAACAATATGTCTTCTAACGACATTTTCAAATTTAAATATTTCTTTGGGTATTATACTTCATCTAGGTTGACCTTTCTTAGATAAATCATCTATAGAACCCTATATAAGTAATAAATACTACCTTATTTTCTAATTTGGAACTCCTAATTCAATGCACTAGAGTACTCACTTCATACACTTGTAAAATGCATCCAAAGCTCCCTAAATCTCAGAATTTCATATCTACATTCATTAAGGTAACACTCACATTAGGTCTGGAGCTCAAAACTAGGTCAAGGAAGCCATCTCTATCTTCCACAGGCTTCCAAACATCCTCTCTCCAAGTGTTATAACATGAGCCAAGTCAAAGCAAACACGTCCAAAGCAATTACCAAATTGCATTGATCTATCTAGATATCACATGCTAGGTGGAGAATGATGTGCAGTTTGAGGCATATTCAAAGTAGTGCCAACATTGGTGGTGCACAAGGGTGCCCACAACCCTTATAATGTTTGTTTTGCAAGATTATTCATCCATGACTAGGGTTTGAGATGATGATTAGTCCATTCAGAGAGTTTCATTATATGTGTGACAACTAGGGTTTGAAAATGATAAACAAATCCATGAAAGTGAACAACCCAAAAAATTTCAGGAGCCATCTCAAAGTAGGTCCGAGACCGTATAAAATTTTGGGGTTAGCACAAGGTTGTACAAATAATATATCATATCTAAGCATACATGCAAATAAAAGTAGATATTTTACCTGAAGAATTATACAAAACAAGAGATATAAATCAACACCAAATTTAACGTGGTTCACCCAGTGTGGGCTACATCCACCAAGAAACAAGCCAATATATTATCCAAATCTTTCATAAGATATACAATTGAAGATTTACAATCTTCCACACCTCTCAGATGTACAATACTTTCTTTCACTCAAGTTTTTGCTTCTTCTCCAAGAATTCTCTCTCTCACAATTATTCTCACAATAATCATCAACTTTTGCAAGTTCTTCTTAATTCTTACTTCTAAACCCTAGCTTTCATGCTTATATAGGCATATACAAACTTAGGGCACTTAGCCATGCAATTACAATCAATAGATCTACTTTAATACTAAAAATAGATCTAATTCCTGAGAGTTAATTAAAACATCCACACACAGGTAACTGACGTTGGTTAACCCTAACCGATGTCGGTTCCTCCTTTCTTGATCGATGTCGGTCCCTCCATAACTAATGTCAGTTACTATATTTTCCATCAAGTTTCATATTGCATGCTAATCTGAAGTAATTGAGCTCCACAACTCAACAATCTCCCACTTGGAGATTAATTATTGCACTATACCTGTACAACGTCATTCTTGGATCCTTTCCTTAGCTTTGTTTCTTCCTCTTCAAGTCTCAAACTCGAAGACCAACAGAAGTGGAGTGTAGCTCCAACTTCTCATTTGCTAATGGATTTGTTAGCATATCTGCAGGGTTCTCACTCGTATGAATATTTTCCAGATTCAACTGTCCATCCTCCAATACCTACCGTATGAAGTGATACCTCAACTGAATGTGTTTCATTCTCGAATGAAACACTGAGTTCTTTGCCAAATGAATTACACTCTGACTATCACTGAATAATTTGCAATCATCTTGCTCCTTTCCCAACTCTTTCATGAACCTACTTATCCATATCATCTCCTTGCTATCCTCTATAGCTACAACATACTATGCCTCTGTAGTAGACAAAGGCACAACCTTCTGCAATCTTGAAATCCAGCTAACTATCATCCCACCTACTATAAAAATATATCTAGTAGTGCTCCTCCTACCATCCAAATCTCCAACCATATCCGAATCAACATAGCCACATAATGAAATATCCAAACCTCCATAGCATAACTGCATGTTATATGTCCCTCTCAAATACCTGAGTATCCATTGGACTGCTTTCCAATGCTCTTTACCTGGATTGACCATATATCTACTCACAACTCCCACTGCCTGTGCAATGTCTAGTCTGGTACAAACCATAACATACATGAGACTCCCAACTACTGAAGCATATGGTACTCGTGTCATGTATTTGACCTCCTCATGTGATGAAGGACACTATTCTTTTCTCAATTTGAAGTGTCCATCCATAGGTGTACTAACAGGTTTACATTCTGCATCTTGAACCTTTCTAACACCCTGTAGATATAATCCTCCTAAGACAAATATAATTTCTTGTTCTTTCTGTCTCTGTGTATTTGCATGCCAAGGATTCTTTTTGCAGCTCCTAAATCCTTCATAGCAAATGTGTGAGCTAGCTTTCCCTTAAGCTCACCAATGTCCTGCATACTAGATCCTGCAATAAGCATATCATCCACATACAATAACAAAATAATATAGCTCCCATTTTCAAGCTTCTTAAAATAAACACAATGGTCAGATTCACATCTCAAGTAACCATGCTCATGCATAAAACTATCAAACCTCATGTACCATTGCCTTGGAGCTTGCTTGAGCCCATATAAGCTCTTTTTCAACCTGCACACTAATTTCTCCTTACCCTTGACTTCATACCCAAGTGACTGTTGCATATAAATATCTTCATCCAAATCACCATGAAGGAAATCCATCTTCACATCTAGTTTCTCTAAATGCAAATCCTCTACTGCAACTAAACTCAATACAATATGAATAGAAGTCATCTTTACAACAGGAGAAAATATTTCACCAAAGTCAATACCTACTTTCTATGTAAATCCCTTTACTACAAGTCTTGCCTTGTACCTTTTCTGTCCACCCTCTTCTTCCTTGATCCTGTAAACCCACTTGTTCTGCAATGTCCTCTTACCTGCTGGCAACTTAACCAAATCCCAAGTCTGGTTATGTTCCAAGGAGTCCATCTCCTCATCCATGCCATGCTCCCACTGGACGTGGGTCTTATCCTGCATTGCTTCTTCAAAACTCTCTGGTTCACCATTATCAGTCAATAATAAATAAAATAGAGAAGGTGTAAATATTTCTGGAGGTTTACTTACCCTTTGTGACCTTCTCACAAGAGTTTGGGGTACCGGAGGCTCATTCTGGACCTCCTAGACATTTGTATCCAAATTTGTCAGTGACCGACGTCGGTCACCTGTAACCAACATTGGTTCTGCTAACCGATGTCATTTTGGCTCTTCTGTAACCGATATCAGTTCTGCTGACCGATGTTGGTCAGGGGTCAACCGACACCGGTTACTGTGTAACCCTGTCGGTATTAATTTTAAATCTGAGAGTTCATTTTCATTCACAAACTTCTCAACCAGTTCATCCTTGGGTACCAAAATTTGATCCCTGTACATTCTCTTTTCATTCCATTCAATATCATGACTCCTAATAATTTTAGAATTCTCTAAATCCCAAAAATAGAATCTAAAATCACCAGATCCATAACCAATGAAAGTGCATCTCTTGGATTTTGCATCCAACTTTTTCCTATTTTCCTTATCAATATGCACAAAATCTTCTGAACCAAAAAATTTAAGAAAAGAAAGATCTACCTCTTTTCCAGTCCAAGCTTCCTTTGGTATTCCTCCATCTAGTGAACTTGAAAGCCCACGAGTAATCAAATAAACTACTATATCAACTACTTCTGCCCAAAAATACAAGGGTAATCCAGAATGTATACACATACTTCTAGTACGTTCCATGATTGTCATGTTCATTCTTTCTACAACACCATTCTCTTGTGGTGTTCTTGGAACCATTCTTTCTCTACATATCTCATTCACTGAACAATAATCATTGAAAACCTTGCTACAATATTCACCACCATTGTCAGATCTAAGGCACTTTAACTTTGAATTTGATTCATTCTCAACAAGGGCTTTCCATCTTTTAAAAGTCTCAAAAACATCAGATTTATGTTTAATACAATAAACCCATACCTTTCTTGTAGCATCATCAATGAAAGTAACATAATACTGGGATCCTCCATGAGAAGCTACCTGAGCTGGTCCCCACACATCTGAGTGTACAAGCTCCAATTTCTGCTCCTTCTTAGTTTCCCCAACTTTGAGAAATATCACTCTCTTTTGCTTTCCAAAGACACAATGCTCACAGAAATCAAGATCTAAATATTTCAAATATGATAACTTACCCTTAGCCTTTAAGATCTGCATTCCTTTTTGACTCATATGGCCCAACTGATTATGCCACATACATGCATCTGAATCTGAAGTAGATAATGCAGAAAAGGAATCAATAACACAGGTAGATAAATATAACGTTCCTACCTTCTTACCTCTTGCCACAACAAAAACACCCTTGGTGAATTTCCAAGAGTCTCCTGTAAATGTAACCATGCAACCAGATTCACCTAGTTTCCCTACAGAAATAAGATTCCTCTTGAGGCTTGGCACATGCCTCACATCTTTCAATACCCATGTATTTCCATTCTGTAATTTTAGATGAACTTCCCCTTTACCAGTAATACTGCAAGGTTCATCATCACCCAAATAAACATGCCCAAAATTTCCCTGGACATAATTTCTGAAATAACCCTTATTAGGGGTTGCATGGAAAGAAGCTCTTGAATCTAAAACCCATGATTCAATTCTATTATCTAAAGAAAGAATAAGAGCATCTTGCATTACCTCTGCTGCAACAAGATTTGATTCTTTACCTTTTTTCTGGTTGTTGGTTCTCTTTATCCTTTGACCAACAATCTTTCTTTACATGTCCTTTCTTTCCACATTTCCAACAAGTAATTCCCTTACCTCTAGATTTAGATATGTTATCCCTTGACTTTGATTTCCCATTACTCTTACTCTTGGATCTCTCCTTCTGCCTGCCCCTACTTTCTACATTCAAATCATTCCCAGATGATGATTCCTCTGTACTCTTCCTGCGAATTTCTTCATTCAAGATTATACTAACCACATCATCAAACTTCAAAATATTATTAGCAGATGTTGTATTACTAACAACCATTACCAAGTTATCCCAACTATCAAGCAAAGAACATAAGAATAAAAGTGCTTTCACTTCATCATCAAATGGAATATCAACTGATTTAACTGATTTACAATAGATTGGAAATCATTCAAATGACAAGATGCAGATCCACCTTCATGCATCTTAGAACTAAATAGTTTCTTCATCAAATAAACTTTATTTGAAGCACTAGGTTTTTCATATAGATTAGTAATAGATTTCATTAACCCTACCGTAGAAGTCACTTCTGTAATATTGGAAGCCACAGATGCTGCCAGGCTCAATCTTATAGATCCCAAAGCCTTTCTGTCAAGAATCTTTCATTCTTCATCAGTCATCTTCATAGGTCTAGACTTCTCATCCAACGGTAAATACAAATCTCTTTGATATAGATAATCCTCAATCTGCATCTTCCATAATTGATAATTTCGGCCATCAAACTTTCTCTACCTTGTATTTGTTTTCTTTTGCCATTGTTGTATCTCCCACTCAATCAGAAAACCCTCTGTGAGTAAATATGTCAACACATAAAACCCTCAAACAAAGCTTTGATACCAGTTGTTGGGGTTAGCACAAGGTTGTACAGATAATATATCAGATCTAAGCATACATGCAAATAAAAGTGGATATTCTACCAAAATAATTATACAAAACAAGAGATATAAATCAACACCATATTTAACATGGTTCACCCAGTGT
Source organism: Taxus chinensis (assembly GCA_019776745.2). Lineage (NCBI taxonomy): Eukaryota > Viridiplantae > Streptophyta > Pinopsida > Cupressales > Taxaceae > Taxus > Taxus chinensis. Next base: position 104,354,427 of record CM034147.1, on the reverse strand, counting down.
GGGCTACATCCACCAAGAAACAAGCCAATCTATTATCCAAATCTTTGACAAGATATACAATTGAAGATTTATAATCTTCCACACCTCTCAGATGTACTATACTTTCTTTCACTCAAGCTTTTGCTTCTTCTCCAAGAATTCTCTCTCTCACAATTATTCTCACAATAATCATCAAATTTTACAAGTTCTTCTTAATTCTTACTTCTAAACCCTACTTTCATGCTTATATAGGCATATACAAACTTAGGGCACTTAGCCATGTAATTACAATCAATAGATCTTGCTTTAATACTAAAAATAGATCTAATTCCCGAGAGTTAATTAAAACATCCACTCATAAGTAACCGACTTCGGTTATCCCTAACTGATGCTAGTTCCTCCTTGCCTGACCAATGTCGGTCATAGGTGACCGATGTTGGTCCCTCCATAACTGATGTCGGTTACTGTATTTTCCAGCAAGTTTCATATTGCATGCTAATCTGAAGTAATTGACCTCCACAACTCAACATAAAAGGTCATAGATTCTATGATATAGTATTGATTATGTTGTACGGTCCTGAATCAGGTAGATTTCCAGTTCAAGTCTAGTTTGTGAGGGTTTCTCAGGTTTACTTATCTCGAATTCTATGTTATACAGTCCCAAATCTTTACAAAAATCAGTTGTGGTGAGTTAAGTGCTTCTATACCTCTATTTTGTGCTTTCAATTGCATGTTAGGTTAAGCGGTGTATTGAACTTTTCTTATCTAGTCTAAGTTGTAAATCTGATTAGTTCTTATATTGTTATATATTTCTTAATCTCGTAACCAACTCTTATATATCATACACCTAGCTAAATCAAACAAGAGATTTAATTCAAGGTTAAATAGTCTGCATCACATCTTTCAACACTTGATCCTATACCTTATAAATAACTTCATAACTCTTGAGTTAAGCCCTCATGGGTGGTTATGACTAGGGGATAAACACCATGTGACCAAGGGATAAGGTTATGAAAAGTGGTGGGTGACCTCAAAATTTCTAACCTTGTGCACAATATGGTCTCACCTTTAGTGGGGAGTTACTCACTTACTTTTTGAGTTGTCGATAACTTATCACCCCTACTTGCCAATGTTTATAGGGTTAGGGAATCCTCCTTAAACATTCAACCACATCTATGGATAGTTCTTTTGCCTATAACTTCATGCAATGACTATGTCCATTTTCAACAATTGCATTACCCTTTGCATAGTGCCTATTTTTAGTACAATGCAAGCCAATCTACTTTTGTGGCTATTACTGTTGATGTTTAGCCAATGCCTCGACCTTCACATAGGGTCTGTGAGTAGATATTTTTCCTGAATACAAATAATGCCTTTGTGTAGGTACAATTGAGTAATTAGTCAAATAAATTTGGTGCAACATGCAACAACACTTACAGTGCTCGATAAAAGGTCCAACACCTAACAATAGGTTTGTCACATGGGTGCAACCTACAACCACAACCAAACATTGGAATAATAAGTGCAACAAAAATGAAGGTACAACCACATACAAACCAACCCAAATTTATGAACCAGACTCAGCTCGCGACTAGTTACAACGTATAGTAGAAGGTCATGTTCAACTATCAAGATAGGTACAACTTCTAAGAGTCACACTTTGGCAAGTATAATGACCAACCTCTCCAATATATGCATCCACCATATCTATCAAATTGGAAAACACCCATTGATTTTCTAGAAAAAAACTAGAAAACTCAAATCTGGTGTGGTACAGAATACCACCAAATAGCCCTGAAATTACCACAAAAAACCTAAAAAAGACTAGTTATGGCCTCTTTCAAAGCATACTTGAGTTCACTATCAATCATAGGGTTTTGGAACGATCTAAGCTCAATGGCGTAGTTTATTTTTCTAGACAATGTATAAAAATGAAGACTGTCCAGCAAAACCACCTGTTTCCTTCACTCTTTTTTTATTCTCTAGATCATTCAAAGACGCAAGATAAAATCATACTCATAAATCAAATATTCTGTAATAACGAGCTTGAAATAACTCAAGATTCAAACAAAATAAAAACAACAAAATAATGACATTCGATTACTAGAGCAAGCTCCATTACCATGTGCGAATATGGGCCAAATTTGATCGCTAATAAAATATGAACACACAAAGAGAGTAATGTTTTGAGAGAGGAACCAAACATGAGACAAAATATAACTTGTATAGTTAATTCATAAGAAAGAAAAATTACAAGAGGTGCATAAATAGGGAGTGGGGAAGTGTAACCGCCTCCTAAAAAAGTACAGAAGTGTAACTCCCATATATTATGAAGGCACTTAAGCAAGCTAAATACATGTGTAGGAAAAACCATGGAATATAATAAAGAAACCTACTCTAACACTTTCATCCAAACCATTTCTAATGTTTAAAGTGAAATGTAAGATTTGGTTGGCTATGATTTAGTAAGTTATGTCAAATTGAAATTGTTCATGACCTAAATAGTTTTAGATCTAACATTTTAAGTGAGATTTGGGGTAAAACATGGTTAACAACCCTTAAGTGTATATAAAAATTGTTAAAATTGGCCCACAAAATTATTGCATTGCCCTTATGTACATATTATTAGTCTCTACCTTCAGTAAGTGACCATACATTTCACGTTTGCTTGACTACTTATTATTAGTTTGTGTTTTCAACAAATTAGAAGTTAGTATTATTTTTCTATGTTGATTTTCACATGTCTTAAATTTTGGACATGTAGATATTTTATATCCATAAAAGCTTTAAAATACATTTAAATCTAGTTGGCGATTGGCTAAAAACTTTTACCCCTTATCGCCCCCTTCACTAGATAGAGGCACAATGATGTCATCATATTTATTACGGTTGTCATTTCATCTTTTCACATGTCTTACCAAACATTTTTTTAAATTTCTACAACTCATGTACACTTGTTTATGACATAGTTACTCTAAGACCATTTAATGCTAGGGTAGGCACTAGTGACATTGAGACTCTTGTTTTCTTACGTTTAAACTAAGGTCCAAGTTTTTACTTTAGCCCTTAGCTTCAAATATAAGTGTTGAGATTTTTTTAGACATCTAACAACCATGTTTACCTATGTAGAGAGTTGCTTCAATAGATATTTAGATTTAAAATAAAATTGAAGGAATACTCGTAGGAGGGGGACAATTCCCCAACGCATGGAATGGGAGGTTCTACCATAGGGTTTTAATTTGATGGTCATTTACATGATTTTTGTGTTTTTATCCTTGTAATACTTACAATTTTATGAGATCATCATCACTTCAAACTTGCAGTTTTGAAATACGACCGTCATTTTTATATATAGATCTATAGAAATTAATATTGATATATGTAAGTATATGTTAAAAAAATTTAAAACAAATGAAAAATACCATTCTACTTTTATAAAATATTTATGGTGTGCACAATTTGAAGGGTAATACTAAAAAAATTACCGTCACCAAAATTCTATTTAATAGGTACAAGTGACCTAGTTGTCAAATTTAAATCATGCTCTACCTTGATAAAAGAATAGGGTTGGATTAAAGGTCCAATCACCCTAGGCAGTAATTGGAGTTAATGCCCTAACCTCAAATTCTAAAACCTTCTATACTGGAATAATAACTCTCACATAAACAACATGTGTGTACGGGAATAAAATAATATTGTCTTGTTGACTATCCACAAGTTAATATACTTAACATGAAAAAGTGTTAAATATACAAGACCTTTAACAATTGATCAAGCTAAAGAACCAATTATATAAGATCTTTCAAACAATAACAATGTATCATACTATATGAATACATGCACAAAATAAGCCAAAATCCATACCCATTGTTTAAGACAATATATTGATCATTTCACTTTACATATAACTTACTAGCAATTGCACGAGTTGCAAAGTATGTTGGAATGGATGTCAAACAAAGCTAGTTTAAAATTTCATTTTGATGTCGATAAAATGAATGAACGATGTGCATTCTATGAGACCACAACACTAAACATTTTGTCAAATAGTTCACATGCTTTGCAGATGCTTCCACATTTGTATACATGTCTATAAAAGCATTCACAACTACAACAATTGTTGAAAGGGATATTGTAGACACCCTAAAATACATACCTATTTCTAGTCATTCCTAATTATCCCTATCCTTTTCATAATATGCCAAATCAGTCCTAGCACGCATCCTAGACCATTACCCTCTCACTTTCCATTAGAATTCACCCACATCCCTTTATAATTAATTGAATTAATTCTAGCATGCTTAAACCATACACTTGTATCCCTTGCCTAATTTAATTAGTTATTTAAATAAATAAATAGCTAATTATCCATTCACCTTCCATTCATCTCCACTTAACCATCTAACTCACTCAAGTTGAACTACATCACTCAACTCAAGTTCTAGAACACTACAAAGGTGGAAGCAACATTATTCACGTACAACCACTTTCTCGAATAGAATCAAAAGCCAACCAAATATCATTTCCCCTTAAAAAAATATTCAAACCATCCAACTGCACAGACCAAATCAACTTGCTAATTCAGGAAAATGCATTCATTTCCCTACAACTCATTCAAACCTTGATCCACAATCCATGGCCTATCCTTCAACTATAAATATGAGGCACAATCCTTTGTAATTCATCCTTGGAAGCTTTATAAGCATTTTGTAGCAAACCTCTACTCATTTGCCATTCAAATTTACATACTGAAAGGTTGTCCACGTGATCACTCGTTGTTCATAGCATCCCCTCTTCCATTTGGAGACAAGATTGGAGCATCGATTATCAAACTATCCCAAGAGATCTAGAACAAGTGTAGTAGCACTTCAACTGTCTCATCTGAGGTTGCAAGAAGACTCAAAGGAAGATTTGCATATTTATTTGCTTATTTATTTGTTACTTTTAGTTTTCCAAGTACACAGATGTTAATTTAAAGTTATATTTTATTTATTTATTTTGATCTGATTGATTTTGTTATATATATATATTTTTAAGTAACATTGTTTTTTATTCGTAATAGAGACGGTTGAAAAGTGAGACATTATTTATAATGTATTGGCCAAAATAAATTTGTATATCAAAATTATAATAAAAGTAAATTGTAACACATACCAAAACTAAGGATATTATTACAACAATATTTTTTTTGCATAGTGTTGAAGATTATTAGTTGTAGAGAAATTGACGTTTTCACAAAGTGAACTATATTTAAGTTTGAGGTCGTCATCAAGGATAAACAACTCTCTTTTAATTTTTTCTGTAAGATTGAAGAGATGTCAAGTAATGTGTTCTTTTTTTATTATTCACAATGTTCAATAAGAATATCTATTGAAAGGGTTGTAATTCAAATAGTGTGGATGATGGTAAAATGTGTTTTTCATGCTATTAATAGGATTCAAATCCATATAGGTATAAAAATGAACGAGACTGGGTTTGAGTACTAGGTGAATTTGGTAGAATGAATAACCCTCAGTTCCAAATAATAAGTCGAGGAAGATCCCTTCATACATTGCATTTAAGGTCAACTATTCATTGCACCCAATACCCTGACGCTAAGCCAAAGAGTGCTAAGGCTATGGTCCCATGGAGGAGGGCTTACTATATTTTCTCCACAAGTGCTGCTAAGAAAATGTGAGCCTTTTCCAGTGTAGTAGTCCCATGAAATTGTAACTCCTTTTATAGTGCAAATTTTTGTGGATGGTGATAAAAAGCATTTGTACACCAACTTAAAAGTACGAGGCTCCTTTTTTTTATGGGAAAGATTCATTTTTATTCTTATAGCTGTGTTGTTTCAACTTTATGGAGGAGTCTCCAAGTGAAATAGGAGCCCAAGTCCCCTCATGGGACTACATCTTAAAATGAATGTAGTAGAATGGGGCCTTTGATACTAAAATGAAAAAAGTTTGATTATTCGTATAACTAAGTAACTAACACTAAGGCAAAGATTCCTCAAAAAATTTGGCAAAATGATTAATTGGTGCACCCAATCCTTTGATTAGAATGAATTCACTGACACTAAACACAAAAAATAAATAATTAATAGAGTCGATTCCTGAACACAAACGAAAAAAGTTGATCATTTACATAAAATAAATAATCATATAAAAACAATATTTGTAAGTGTCTTGCCAAACACCTCAATTTAGTGTTTTGGTGTGAACTTGTGTTTACAACCTAATTGATGCGAGATCTGAAAACAATTTTTATAATATTCTTGTGGTTTGCTTTGTTTAAAAGAGCGTATCAAAGTTGGATTCAAATCCAATCCACAAATGCACTAAGTATGTTATTTTAGTTTATAACACAATAAAGTTGCACATAGAATCTTTATTCCCCCACATTTCCTCAAATGAGAATGTAATGATACGTGGTTTATAGAAAGATAAATTCAATAAAGACATAAAAAAAGTCAAAGCAACGACCACTATTGGTCATCTTTGTGCCATGTCCACACAATGTCCTTAAGCTCGAACCAGAGCTCCTCATTACAATTTTTTTTATATTCCAATGGGTCACCTTTTACCTTGTTGATCTGCATAACAAATAGCAAAGGGACTTCAAAAATATCAATGGCAATTGTCAGGGATCACTTTTTGCCATGTTACTATCTCTGCATCTTCATCTTAGAGTCCCCTCTTTTCTTCAACTTGCTTAAACCTGGATAGCTTGCCAAGTTCCTCCAACTAGAAAACTACGTTGCTTATCAATGGAGTAGACGTGAAGTGCAATTCGACCCTTTTCAACATTGTGTTTTTCAAACAACCTCGAGAGATTAAACATCTGCAACTCGGAAAATAATGTCAAAGACATTGAGGCACATCAACTTAAATTCTAAGGGCATGGTCCCATGGAGCGGGGGCTCCATAAATATCTCAGTGGGTGCTACTGAGAGAATTTAGGAGCGTTTTGGTTGTTTGAGGGTCTCATGGTTTTAGTTTTTCCCCAACATTTCCTGTTGAGAAATAATAGGAACCCGTTGCAGTTTTATGGTCCTATGGACTTTCCTCTCAAAAGCAATGCAGAAGACTAATGTAAATTATTCCCCCCTCCAAAATGACCAAAAAATAGTGGCCGGAATACACATTTGGTGCCACATGGAAACAAAACAACGTAAACTGTAGGGGGAAACTATTTGCCCCTCGCTCCAGTCACCTTTGAAATTTAACAGGGGGAAAATGTGGAGCTCCTAATTTCCAAGACAAACTTCAATTTTTTCTTATAGCCGATTAAAAAAATCAACATGGGACCATATGCAATAGGATTATGGAAAGTATAACGAGTCCATGGGACCATGCCCATATAAAGTGCGACTCCAAACCCGAATTTAAAAAAAAAAAAATGACTCACACCAAAATATAGACATTTATCCCATAATATGACATATACATTCCTTGCAAACATTTGGCATAAGTGATTTAAATGAATGTCCATGTTGCACCGTGTTTGTGTTCTTGTGAATATGCACCTCCTCCGTCTTAATATAAAAAAACATTAAAAGACGTACGACTAGATCAAATTGAAACCTCCCATGAAACTTTATTCCACACCGCCGGATTCCGTGCGCGGGTCCCACCCCGCAACTGACGAACTTCCCTCAATATTTAAATTTACTTTTTTTTACCGTTGTAAAGGGGAGGATCAAATTTTGACTGCGACGTGCGAAAATTGGGGCGAGTTTTGGCGAGCCGGCAAATGACTGCGCACAAAATTCAAATCAGCGGACGTCAAAAACTGGTTTATTTTAATTAATTACCTTACCCGTCAAATCCGCAGGCCGGTGAAAGCGACCCGCGGGCACGTAGCGAGTGCCAGGCGCGTGCTTCCCGGACTCCAGAAACAAAATCAAATATAAAATAATCTTTTTAAAAAAAAAGAAAAAGTTTGAAAAGGTGCGGCGGTGAAAGGCCGCTGTCTGCGTTCCGGCTGACCGGCCGGCCTGCACAAAGTCGGAGATCTTATTTTGCTTTTCTCCACTTTTTTATATTTCAACTTTGAATTTTGTCTTTTCCTTTTATACAATAGTATAAGAACCAGGTCTTGTAGCATATTGTGACCCCAACACCTTGGTCACATGGAGGGCGAGGGGGGTATGTAATGTGTGATTTTCTTTTATTGGTTTCTTAGGCTTAGAAATCGCCAAGCTTACCTTTTTTTTACCTTGACAGGATACATTCTTGGCTAAGTATACACATCCAAATCTTGACAGCGTGTTCAGTGTGTGCTTGAGAAATTCTACTTCTATCGAGGTTAGGGGGTGGGAGCTTCAATCTGTTCAAAGGCGGGGCCCTACACCTTGTATGGACTTTGGCGAGTTTTTTAAAGGACTAATATTTTAAAAAACCAAAACAATTATGGTAAATGTATCTAATATTTGAGTGTTTCTTTTCTAAACATGAATGGTTACAGTTTATGAAAGGCATTCGAGAAGAGTGTAGGAGTAAATGGATTTTACACTCAACATGAACGAAGAGGTTCATATTAATGAATGGATTAGATCTAATTAATTTTATTGAAAATTAAGTAAGATGATATGAGAAAGAATTAGGCTTTAGTAATTAGGTTTTTTTGATGAGATAGAACTAAACAAAGTTGTACTGATGAGAGACAAAATGCGTGAATTGTATATTTGACATTCTTTATAAAGTGTTCAAAATTGGAAATTTCTTTGATGGATGGATTTGTGAACTCCTCTCTTCTAAAATCCTTGCTCAAAATTCCAAGTCTTCACTTAGATCAATGGAATATCAAGAGAATATGTGTTCCATTTAGGCGATTCTTATAAGATCCCTTTGTTTAACACAATATCGAAAAAAACACACTAATAATTACAATAATTCACTACCTAGAAAAATCAATGTAATACAAAATGTCTCTAAACATGAACTTCAATGCTATGTCCATGTATGTTTATTAAGTGCTTAATAGTATTCTTTAATGATTTTTACTTGAAAACTTATGGACTACCTTGATAAGTAATGTTTGTTTCCTTATATTTATATATAGTGTAGTATCTTAAATCTGGGTAATGCCATTTGGCAATTATCTCTACCTATTAATCATTGTGCACCTAAAAGACTAATTATAAATACCTAAATTTGGTAATTAATCACTTGATAATGTCAATATTGACTTAATTCGTAAATCATAACTTATGTGCCTATTCCAAGCCTAATCGCCTATCCTTATCTCTATTACAAGACTTGCTCTCCTCATTCCACTACTGAGTTGCTCACATAAATGCTTACATCAATTCGCAACAGTCTATTATCCCAGTCGTCATACCCAGAGCTTTACAACATTTCACTTTGCCCATACAGAACTGCCAAAAAGGGACCAAACCATCACACAGTTTGGTCTAAAACTAGCAATGTTGTCCTAAGCCACCCAATGGTCAATTTCTCAATTTGATATCTTTTATGGGTCATTTCTTTCCTCAAGGGTCTACCTTAATGCAAAATTATCTCTACGAAACCCTATATAAGCAAGTTAAATGAACTCATTTACTCACATGACCTCTATATACACCTCATTTTTTAATGCTTGGTAACTGTTTCTTTTGTGTAGGGGTTATAGATACATCTTCCTTCTAAGTGGGTGCCTTAAGGGGCTTGTTGAGATTGGGGTGCAATTAGACTTGGTCATGTGGACTAGACCACAACATTTGAGAGATGTTGCTATTATGTAATAATTATCTTACTCTTATCTCGTTTCTTCGCTTTGTTCACACATTACACCCATTATGTCCACTTGTCCCACCATGTCTACTTGTTTATAACTATTGCACATTATTATACTTGTTTTTGGTCACCATGGACCTTCATCATTTACTTCTATTTAGCTCTTGGCCTCCATCTCACATATTTTCACCTTTTTTTGTAAGGTTCCCCCAATGCCAATGCCAATACCATTGCCCATGGGCGATGGTGTCATTTTTAAATTTTCCATAGCCGACACCATTACCCACATGCGATGACGTCGAGTATATATACCCCACCACCTTTTTTGTCAAACCGCCACTAAACATTCATTTTTATCATACATGAAGGTACCTATAGCTCACATGTTTTTGCCCTATTTGCACCTACTTGTTGTAATTGGAGTCTTGGAGATTATCTCTTTTGTATTTGAGTCACCATATTGTGTCAGGATTGGAGATATTCTAGTTGAGCTTTCCCCTTCTCCATCCACAATGATTATCTCTCGGTGTTTTTGTCTCTGAGGAGGATTGCACATCAATGGTCATGCACACACACTACAAGAAAGTATTTTTAACCCTTCTTAGTCTTTTATCTTGCACATGTATGTTGTTTATTGGTCATTCATTATTATAGACTATAGTAGATGTATTATAGCCCTTGTTTACCCAGTCAAATGCTATGTGCGCTGACACTTCATTCAGATAGATCTGAATGCTCACCTAAAGCGCGTGAAGTTACCAAGTCCCTCCTTTTCACTATCTTGTCAAGATGTTAGGATGCATATTCATGATTATCATTATTAAAGCATACATTCAAGTGTAGTTTATAACAGACATCATATCATGAGCATAGAATGGAAACACATGTAATAAGGAAACACAACAATCAAACCATCACTAAGATCAATTGCACCATATGATCACCATATTCAGACACATCAATCACTAAAATCCATCCACACTGATGTATTAATAACTAAAGTAGTACATGTCGGAAGCTGAATACATAACAATAGTACCAAAGAGTCACATGTGCCAATCAGAGCGATATAATCCTAATACATCCAGAGGTCTCGTACATGGTTCCCAAAACTATGAAAAAAAACAAGTATATATAGGGGTGGGGACTTGCCCTTCACCGCCCATGCATTCCCAAAATAGGCTGCATGCTCAAAATAGCCACATGTACATACAAAAGCAACTATAAAGCATGCATGCTTTCCTAACAAGCCTAATAATAGATTAAATCTATAAACAAACTCCTCTTTAATCATATTATTAGCTCAATCCATGCATGACATTTCATCTCCACCTCTCATGCGCTTTATCCCAAAAATAGCTCTTGTTTGGCCGCCAAGTCTCCATGCTTTTCTCTAGATCTAGAACATTGCTTGAACAACACTCAAACTCATCCTTGTCTATTTTTAGCCCATGGCACACAAATTTGGATAAGTCCTAAAAGCTTCCTGCTTAGGAGCGAGCCTTTGCGCACTATCCATTTTTCTCTGTGTGCTCCCCTTCGCGTTTGCCTCACACACGCCCAAAGTCCCCGCCCACGGCCTGCACTTAGCCATTTTCGCTATGCAACATGTATGTTTAATTTAATTTACCACATTGTCTTATTATATTACCGCCCTTGGCTTTATCCATCCCTTGATTACTCTTATTCTAAATCCTAGTAGCATACCTATTTTTATCTAAGATATAGGCCTTGGAAACCTATATTTATGCTAGTGTTAGGGTCATTATCCTCTAGAATTATGACACTAGCGTTCCTTCAGGACATTTGTATCTACATTGTGTATTTGAACTCAAATTTGGTTTCTATATTTGAGAACCTATCTTTTCCCATCATACACTCTATGAACCCAACACGAATCTCACTCTTCCCTGAATTATGTCACGTTCTCTCAATTTTCAAAATTTTTGTACTTTTTTTATGCCATTGACCATTGTGCAGAACCCTAATACATAACTAATTTTGTCTGCACTTTGATCCTTCCCTTTAGATGTTATCAGCCCTTGTGTAATCTTCCTACATGGACAATATGATTCCAAATTCCTTTGAGTTTACACATAACCTATCTGATGTCACCATCCCCTGTGTAAACTTCTTGCATGGCTGATCTTGTTGGAAAAACATTTCCATAAAACTATTTTAAACATCTCACCTTCACCATGGACTATTTTCTTAGTGATTCCACTACACCTTCTACTAAGCCATCTTTGCGTGACCACAATAATCCTAAGGTTGATAATTTTTCCATAGGAGCTAACAGTAAGATGTCAAAATCTCCATCCCAAAATGTACAAACCAAATCCAACATTTAAAATCATATATTTGAAATTAAAGAAGAAAGGGAACCTAAAGATGTTTTGAGTCTGGTTATACTCCTGCTATGCAAAAATTTCTTCAAAAATTTCCTGAGTATGTGGGGGAGTCACCTAAAATGCTACACAAGTGCATTGAAGATTATCTTTCTCAAAATTTGGATTCAAATGTCAATCATTTTGAGCCTCCTCCAAATGGAGAAAATCATGATCCAACCAATAACACAAATATTCCTTGAAATACTAATCCTAATCAACTCATCATACAACTCATTGATTTCATATGCTAACAACAAGCCATGAATTCCAATCAATTCTCGTAAATGTTAACCAATATAACTTAGCTTATTAGTTGACCTCAAATGGTCTCTTAGGGCATGACAAACTAATGCTAACCCCCTCCTTTTCCAATTAGAGTCAATGGAGCTCCAATTGCCTACCCTCCTATCCATAACAAGACCCTCCAAGCCATTTAAAGAGAGCCTCTCACTCCCTACATCACTTATACAAACATTGGAGACATCACCCCTTCTATCACTTACAATGGTTCTATTGACCCTACTCTCCATATCAAGGCTTTTGCAAATCTCTACAAACATTGGGTCGAAACCAATTCTTATGCTTCCACCAAACTCTTGTCTAAGACACTTATCAGAGATTCCATGGATTCATACCATACTCTTCTATCCAATTCTATTGCCGAGCTTTAAATCTTGGTGACGACCTTTGTTTATGAATTTCAGTATCATGACCTTCCTAAAAATAACATCAACACTTTCTTCGATTGTAAATAAATGAATAATGAATTTTCCCAAGCTTTCATCAAGCATTGAAAGACCTTAAATACTAATACTGAACACATATGCTTGATGGGAGTTTATTTTAGCTATTCCTCAGGGCACTCAAACATCATCTTCAATACAAGGTGAGATCCTTCTCTTATACCTATATGGAAGAAACATTTAACCAATCCAAATGCCAAGATTACCTCATGAAGGAATTCATAAAGCCTCCACCAAAGCAACAACCACCCAAGATTATTCAAGTCATCATATTTCCTACAGACAAGAATGCCATTAGGACATAGTCACATATACTCTTCCTCAAGGCACTTCTTCTGACATGACTATCCATAACACTGATCAATCTACTTCTAAATCATAAGGTAATTCACTTTCTTCCTCTTGTGTTGACTATCACCAATCTATATCCAAGGAAGATTTGTGACGATGTCTACCTTGAACATTCACTATGGCTATGGAACCTTCTCGACCACTTGTAGTCATTTTTATACCCTTAGAACAATAATCTAATCCCATGCGCACCGACCTATCACCCAGCGGGCACTGGGCACTCACTCGAGGCATGTGTGAGCTATGTGAGTTGTGTGAGAATACATCATTAATGACATATTTAGATGCAGAAAAGAAAAAAACCATGCATTCATTCTAAGAGCTTAGGATGAATTATTATATCAATGCATCCATTCAGATAACAAAAGAGAAGTATCAAACAAAATACCAAACTGATTCATAACACAAAGGAAATGCACTAGGGTTTATGCTCATGAACAACATATATTCTTTGTAACAGAACCTTAGATTCATGTTAACTAATTCAATAACCACATTACATTCATTAAGGCCATAACAAACCAATATAACAATGCAGATTAGAGTTATGCATCAAGAACCTAAGCTATGCTTTCTACATTACAAAAACCCATTACAGACCCATCCCCCTAAACATGCCATTTCCCCTACAGTCCTCCTAACAAGGACCTTAACCCATAGAACCCACTATTCTCTCTGCAGAGCTTCGCCTATCCAAATGCTATATGATTCCCCTTTGATCCTCCTTTCTTCTACCCGAGCATCTCTATATATAGCTTTAGCCTCCACCACCATGCCTTTCTGAGGTAACAGATCGGTTGCCAAGTGTCCAAGTGGTCCTCCAATGGAGCATTGCTTCCTTTGATCTGAGCTCTCCACTCTTTGCAATGATGTCTTTCTGGATCCTTCCATCGCATGCATGGAATATTCCTTTCTTGACCATACACCTGCTAGGCTGGCACCTTATCCACTCCACATGCTAGATGGGTCACGCTTTTCTCGTGTGCTACCTGGAATGCCGAATATGGCTAAGTCCCAAAACCTGTCTTGCCTTGTGCGCGGGCCATGTGTTCTACTAAACCCTGCTAAAACCCTGTCCTACGTGCTTTCACCCCATGCGCCCATCTTCAAATAGGTCCCACGCGCCCACGCGCCTTCTTGTACTTAGCTAATATTCTGGGGCCCAACACCACTTCCTCAATGGCATGATGAAAATATTTTTTGGTGGCATGTTAACTGGGGCCATTTTTATGATAACTATCTTACCCTCTAATCTCTTGCCTATACTTTGCTCCTTGGAAACAACTTTGACCATGACGCCATCACTTGAGAGAGGATATATGAAACAATTAAGGCACACAATAAAGCCCAATAATGTGATTGACATGAAGTGGTTTATCAAGCCAATGATCATCTTAAATTCTATAGCTATCCACTCCCTGATCGCTCTAGTTCTGAAGAACCTAATCCTGGTCCTATTTCAATCACCAATACAATGCTAATTGTAAGCAAAATAATGGGTTAAAATGTAACTTTCAAAATAGGAAATAAGCACATTTAAATCCTAAGATAACACCACTGATTCCCTTACCTCAGATTGATCAATGATAAAAAGAGGGAGGAGAGTATATACCTGCACTTACCCACAACTAGAATCCTCCTTCTTTGATGATTTTGATTTGCTCTTTGGATGAGATTAAATGCTTTAGATTTGTGGATTAATTTTGGCATTACCTTCCCTTGATTGCTTGGCTTGATTGATGAATGATGAAGGATGAATGATGATTTATGTATTGATTGGATGAATAAAAGAGAAGAGTTTTGATATGGATTTTGAAATATTGTCTCTCATAGAGGAGGAGATCTTGATTTACAACTTGTGGGTGGAGGATTCAATTGCTAAGACGAAGCCATGTTGGATTTGAATCAAGGGTGGAGGATGCATGAGAAGAATGGAGATTTATAGAATGGAGATTTCTAGAATTTGAGAGAAGATTCAATGGAGAATTGGAGGTTTTTTTGAATTTTTAATTGGAGGGAAGTTTAGAGAGGATTCTAGAAATAGAAGCCTCTAGATTTAGAGGTGTGAGGATGTGATTAGATTAGGATTAAATTAGTTTGATTAATGATGATTAGGGATGAGATTACATGGAAAGGCTAGGTGTATGGATGTTTAGAGTAGGTTATAGGTGAGATGTATGAATATTAAATTCTTATAAAATGTTAATGAAGGATTAAAATAGTGAATTTTTAATTGGAGGGAAGTTTAGAGAGGATTCTAGAAATAGAAGCCTCTAGATTTAGAGGTGTGAGGATGTGATTAGATTAGGATTAAATTAGTTTGATTAATGATGATTAGGGATGAGATTACATGGAAAGGCTAGGTGTATGGCTGTTTAGAGTAGGTTGTAGGTGAGATGTATGAATATTAAATTCTTATAAAATGTTAATGAAGGATTAAAATAGGATATTATGATGTAATAATGGAATAAAATGAATTAATGATACATGGGATATAATAATGAATTTAATGATTAATGATGAAATGAGATGTAATAATGATTTAAAAGGATTAATGATGGAATGCTAAATAATGATAAAGGATAAAAATGATAAAATGGATTAATAATAATAATAAAAATAAATCTTGCGACTAATTATTATATGGGTGATGTTGAGATATTTGCGGTACAAGTTAATCATAATTAACCATGTCGAAATTTTAGATGTCTACATTTTGCCCCTCTTTGAATGGTTATTGCGTAGCAATGACCGTTCAAAGAAAAAGAAGAAAAAATGTTAGGATTGTGATATGATGCCCCCTTGAGGGGTTAGGTAGGGAGGAATGAGGCGGGTAACCACTCGAAAAGAGGAGAGGCCTAAGTTGAGAGATGATTAGAGGATGAAAAGATTTGAGGATTTAGAGGATGAGGATTAGAAGATTAGAAGATTCAAGGATTTAGCGGATGATGATCATAGGATTAGAAGATTTGAGGAGTTAGAAGATGAGGATTAGGGGATTAGAAGATGAGGATTAGAGTATTAGAAGATGATGTTTAGGAGGGAGGATTAGAAGATTAGAGGATTAAGAGATATTGGATTTTGGATCCCCTAGTCAATGATGCATGACGACGGTGAATATTTAAAATATTGAATTAGAGGATGCCCTAGTCAAGGGGTTGAGATGTTGAGGATTTTGGATTATAGGATGCTAGATTTGAAGATGTTAGATTTTGATATGCCCCAGTCAAGGGGTAGGATTTGAGGATGTTAGATTTTAAGATGTTGGATTTGAGGATGGTAGATGTTGAGATGCCCCAGTCAAGGGGGTAGGATTTTAGGATTTGAGGATGTTGGATTTTTAGATGATAATATTTGGATGTGGAAATTGATTGATTAATGAAAGGATTAATTGGATAGGGGGGTGAGGAGGCTAGATAGGTAATTAGATGATGATGAGGATTAGGTGTGGATGATGATAAGGCTAAGATATGATGATAGAAGGGGGTGTGCTACCATAAAGTTCCCATTGTTATCATCATTAACAATGTTATAGATGGGGCATAAAACAAAAGGCATCAAGGTATAAAGACCATGATGATTGAATTTCCAAATGCCCTTGTCCTCATATCATTGGACAAATTAATAAAAAATATAGTCCTCATATCACCAGACTGATTAAAAGAAGAGGGTCCTCATATCATTAGATCGATTAATACAAACATATGGTCCTCATATCATTGGACTATGAAAAAGAAAAAGAAACAAAAGGAGCCTCATATCATCAACTTAAATGTAAATTTTGAAAAACAAGTAAACACACACAAACAAAAACACACATAGTGCATTTTTGTATTTTTTGTTTTGTTTGGATTTTTAGATTTTGGATTTTGGATGTTTTGATTTTTAGATGTTTGGATTTTGGATGTTTAGATTTTTAAATGTTTAGATTTTTGGATTGTTGATTGTGGATTTTGAGATTTTAGATTGTGGGTGTTGGTGGAAGATGGGTAAAAGGAAAGGATTCATGATGGGATAGCTCATGGGGGGATGGGAAGGGATATAAGGTGGGATGTGGCTTTCTCATATAAGTCCCAAAGCATGTGTGGGTAGGATGAAAGGGAAGGATTAAGGGAAATCAGATATGTTGGATAGGATAGGGATGGATTGAGGATAGGATGAGGATATGATGATTTTGGATTGAATGATTGGATGAGGAGAGGATGATTTTGGATTGAAGGATAGGATGAAAATTGTTTTATGTTGGATAGGAATTGGTTGATAGGAGTGAAGGATAGGTTGGATGTGAGATGGGAGATAGATAGATAGGATAAGTGATGTGGTATAGGATAAGATGGGGGATATGGAAGATGATAAGATATGCCCCAAATAATAGGGGGGATGGATTGAGGGATAAATGTGGTATGCCCACAAGTATAAAGTAGGGTGGCCAGTGTGGAAGGATGGATGGGTTTGATTTGCCCCCAGGTGTAGAGTAGGATAAGAAGTGAGGGGTATCTAAAATGGATGATTCCAATAGTGGATGGTAGTAAGGTTACCCCTAGTCATGATGATGACATGTGAAAAGGGACATGAAGAGAATTGGAGGAAAAGGAAATGATCATCATCTGCCCACGGATGTTCAATCCTAAGGGAAAAATTATGTGGATGTGATGGATGGAAGGAAAATAACATTAGTGATGAAAAAGAGATGAGCCTAATGACACATGTTGTAAGGAAGGAGTGGGACTAAAACAAAGTGTGCCCAAGGTCTAAACAATACCCGACAACATGAAATCCATATGTCTCTGTGAGATCAAAGTGTGTGCGATTGTGATGATTAATTATTGCTTGAGGTGAAGTCTTAATGGGTAGTATGTGAAGACAAACTAGCAAATGTATAAGGAGTGATTAAGTCAAGTAGGTTGAAAAAAGGTGAACGGAAGGTTAACCTGTGCATTGCTTTGCTGCTAGCCAGGTGTCTATAGCCCCTATGGAGATACATCTAATTCTTGTCATAACATTTCTCTATTGCCAACTAGGCATCCATAAACCTGGTAGAGTTGCTGGAAACACCTCCAGAGAGAGTATTGAGGTGGGTTTTGTTTGATATTTTGCTTTTTGATATTTTTTTTGAATAAAGTGGTTCCACTGTGAGAACTCTTAAGGGGTTAAGAATCACCAATGGCTTGATGGGGGGATGGAAATGATTGTAGTGATGACATTGTCTAGAGTGTCAAAAGATGCAACCAAGGGTCTTCACCACAAGTTGATTAAGTTTGGTAAAGTGTATGGATCTCTAGGAGGACAATGGTGTTGGAATGTTGGAGGTTATGATAGACCAAGGTCACACGGTTGTAGTAGGTTCTAGTGACTTACAACATGTGTGAGCAAGCTGATCAAGTGTTCAAATGAAGGGATTGGAAGAGGATATGAATGGATGTCATGATAATAATGAACTAGATGAAAAGGTATGTAGATGGTGGATGGAAGGAGGATGAGTGGGAAGGAAATAACATCCGTGTATAGGAAACAAATTAAGTGCTCAATCCGTTTTGAGGTACTTGGTACTTGTAGGGGGATTACATGATTTTTGATTGGTTGCGATAGTAGGATCAACAAAATTAGTAGAAATGGATTGTGATGGAATAGTGGAAGGGACATTGTTTTTTTAGGTTTATAACCTAAGCCTGAATGATCTGGATTTTGATGAAGGGAGCTGGGTTCGTGAAGGCCTATTTCATGGATGCCTAAGCCTTTGCCTTGATGTTTCATATTAGCAAACATATTGTTGGTTATAGGGTATGAAGTGGATGGGGAGGATGATGCCATGTGGTCATCATGAGACTGGAGGGTTGTAAATTTATCATCCTCTAAGAGGTCATACTTAACAAAGGATGGGAGATGAGACTTGTTTTGGTTTTTGGTTGATGAGGGATGTTTGGATTTACGATGGTATTTGGATGGTTGATGATGTTTGGATTTCGAGTGGGATTTGGATGGTGGACAATGGTTAGGGATAGGATTGGGATGGAAAGATGGTAGATAGAGAGGTACAAGGATATGAATTCCTAAGTTAATGAGATTTTGGACATAAGACCAAAGTTGAATACAAGGATTGGTCGAATGTCCATGGGTGCGATGAAATTCACAATAATAGTGTTCCTGATATCAAGAGGGTTTGGGAAGGTTTTAATCACATGATTTTATTGGAGGATGGATGATCATGTTGAAGGCTTTTATATGATGAAAGATGGTGGTTAAGGATTCTCCTAAAAGAGTGAAGTGGTTTGGGATAAATGGTGTTGGGGGAGTAGGAAGTAAATGTGCAATATTGGGTGGATAATGAGATGTTTTGGTGGATTTGGATTTATGAGTTGAATTAGTTTTTTTTGGCTTAGAAGATGAGGGGGATGGATTAGGCCTGGGAGCTGAAGTAGATGTTTTGGGCTTGGAGGTCGAAGTAGATTTGGATGATTTTGGATTAGTTGGAGTAGATGGTTTGGGCTTAGAATTAGATTTTTTGGGATTGATAGAAGTAGATGAAGGGGATGGGTGTGATATGGGGGTCACATTAGAGTTGGGTGACGAAGGATATTTGGGAGATGGGTGTGGTGTAGGAACCACATTAGATTTCACTGATTAAGAGCTGATTTAGGGGATGAAGTAGATGAAGGTGACATAAGAGCCTCATTAGATGGGGTGCGAGATGGAATCAGAGAGGATTAGGATTAAAGTTGTTAGGTTTGGGAGTTGGTGACTTAGGAGTCACTTTTGATGCTTTAGGATTAAGGAATGGGGGAAATGAAATAGGATTAGTGGATAAGATAGTGTTGGGTTTGGGTGATGAAGGAGTTAAGATAGGATTAGGTGTAGATGAAGAGGATGAGGGTGGTATAAGAGCCACATTGAATGATTTAGGATTAGGGATAGAAAGGGATGGGTGTGACTTATGAGTCATGGTGGATGAGATAGTATTGGGCTTAGGTGATGGAGGGGATGACATAGGCTCAAAGGATGAATTTGATGATGGTTTAGGGGATGTGGAACTATCTAGGAGAAAGTCCGTAGGATTGGATTGGGGTGATGAAGATGGATAGGATGGAGGACTAAGATAAGATGTGGGGGATGATGATGTTGGGGTAACTTATATTTTTCATTTTAACTCTGATGTTTCACATTTCAGGTTGCGCACACTCAAGCTTGCTCCCTTGGCATGATTTACTTGGCTACAGTTCCTTCCACGCCCTTGCACACCTTCCTTTATTTTGTTCTCCCTTGCTATGCTTTTGTTATCTCCTTCCATTTCCTCTTTGCACCTTCCCCTACGTGCACCTGCTTTCTTTCCTATCCTGTCATGCACTCCTTACGTGCACCTCTGCAAACTTGCCTTCCAAAATAGCTAAGTCCCTCGCATTTCCTTGCACACTTGCATGCTTTGAACTTCCTCTTTTCCTTGTGCTCCTTTGTGCTCCCCTTCTTTATCTGTCTACCCCAGCGCGCCCTTCCTTCAATTGAATGTTCATGCCCCTTCCCCATACTTGTCCCCTGCAAGTATTCTCCTATTCCTCCTGCACGCGCACTTCTGCACGCACCTTCCCTCTATTTCCCTTTTGCGCACCTGCCTCTTGCTTCTGCCCTTGCACCTTCTTCTGCACCAGTCATTGTGCCACGTCATTCTGTCAGACTTGAGTGTGCCACACACAACCTATCAAAGCACACAAATAGGGTGCCAAATCTGACAACCAACCGGTTAGTGACATGTGGTAGAAATGACAAAACAGATCAACAATTGGCTCGGCTTTCCTTCAGTCTAATCCACGTGTGCCACGTGTCTTACGTGCCAGAGCGACTCTAACATCTTCTGACAGTTGTATCTTCTGCTACAGAAGCTCTAGATTCGCATGCCCCTGGTATTTTGAAAGAGTTGCTGACATCAAGCTACATGTTGGACTATTCAAATTCAAATTTAGGTGGGATTTGGTAGGTAGAAAATAGGGAAACATCATTCTGATCATCAATGCACACATCTAATCAACCTCAACCACCAAATTTCAATCAAATCTTTCCTTCTTCCTTCTTCTACACGCCAAACAAACATGGGAAAGTGCATCTGATAGCCTTGCAGGTGGATTTGTAGGCATTTATCACTGGTTTTTGGTGGTTGAAGATTTGAATCTGAGTTTCCCTCTCTTTCTCCTTCTCTTCTCTCCTTCTTCTTCTATAAATAACAAAGTTCTGCTTTGTAAAAAGGATCCCTCTCTATTATAATGACACCATGCCAAATTGGTGGCCACTTCCCACAAGTCTCAGACCTTGGCATGGTCTCTGTAATGTGTTCTCACCTCCTGCCATGAGTGTAAATGACTGTGTCCCTTAAGCAATAAAATCATGTTTTGTGGAACTCTTGTCTTCCCTTCTCATTTTCATTGCATCTCACCACTCTATTTGTGTTTTCTGGCATGTTGTGTGTACCCTCTTGCATTCCCCACGTTTCACCCCATGTTGTGCATATTGCCGAGCCTGATGTGTGTTGATTTGGCGTGTGCACATCCACCCTCTTCTCCCACACCCTCTCTATTTCCTTTGCCACTCGTGGAGAGAGATCAACCCTTTCCCTGGCACTATCGCCTTCCTTAGCTTAGGATTTCCCCTTTCTGCACATCCTTCTATCCCTGGTCCCTTGGCATGTTTAGTCTAGGATTTTCTTTCAGCATTAGGAGTAGCAGTAGCGTTAGAGGTAGGTAGAGGAACCAACCTTCTCTAGAGATCCATCCCAAGTGTGCAAGGTCCCACAACTTGGGGACAGTTCCATTGTTGTCTCAAACAAATCGGTTCTTCCAAGATCCGAGACACAGGGTGCAAGTTTGAATGACCAACAGTTTCTGGCACACCTGGTGGGACAATTTGAAGAGCTATACATCTTCATCTCAGCAAGTTTGATGTTTTTTACTGAGATCCAGCCTTTGGAGGCATATTTCAACACATCTGATGACTCCACTGATCCAAACGCACCCATTTTCTCATTCACAGACTAGTCTCCCCTTTCTTTCATTCATTTTCCTTTTTCCATCATTCCACCTTCCTCTTTTGAAGTTGTGCAATCATGACTTCTTTCCCTTCATGGAATTCTCATTTACAGCAGCAAAACTATTTCCCTCCATCCCCACAGTTCCAAAATCCTCCTCCAAATCAGTTTTATAAGCCCCATTATCCTGAAAATGCATACAACCCACTTTTTTCTAACCAAAATGTTTATGAAGAACAGGTTTATGTAGATGATGGTGGAAACTCCATAGCAGAAGCTGATTTTGAGAGGCAGGTGCAAAATATGGAGATGGGACATGATGCATCTCAGAGTCAAGTGCTCCATAAAGGCAGCTAAAGTTGGCTACAAGGTCCCTTGTCCATGGGTCAGCCCTGTACCAGGCTGGTTTAGCACCCAGCAGAAGCTACACTTTATCACTGAGATGTTGCCCCAGATTACGAAGTGGGTGGAATAAATGGAGGCTCAAAAATCTAGCACGCGGAAACCCTATGTCAATGGGGCAACCCTGTACTACCATCTTACAACCCTCCCACTTCTCTGTGCCAACTTACATCATCTCATCCTGCTGCACATGTTCCCAGCTTCTTGCACGCTGCTTCCATTGAGGATTCCCCTTATTCCTCCATCCTCTCACCTTTCATTTCTTTCATTCCATCACCCCTCCCTTCATGTGCACTTCCACTCCTCTTGCATGCATGCCTTCCATTCCTTATTCTGCACCCATCCTCCCATTTCCTTCCAAGTCCCCTCTGCCTAACTGTACCATAAATGAACAACCCCTTACCAACACGCCTTTCCCAACCAATGTCATCATGTTCGATGACTGCAGAACAATTGAAGAATGACATGACTCATGCGACTCCAACTGGGAAGAGGAAATCATACGGGTGCCCATTCTAGAAGAAAATAAATTAGTTCCAGAGGGTGCAGCTTCTGAAGGAGACTGAGTTGCTTGTAGAGGTAGAACCATGCACCCCAACTTTACGCAACCCAGCCTGCAAGCACTCCCCTTCAGAAGGAGAGTCTGTAAGAAAATCCCATATGTGGGATTGAGCTTCAAAGTAATGGGAAAATCACAAGGATCAAACCATGCCCAATCAGATATCTGGCTAGTCTAGAGCCAAAAACAAAGTTACCACTGTCATGCTCATTTCAGAGCATGAGGTAGAGCTTCAACGCGCCAAAGGTCAACAGCAACGCCTCCCAGATCCAAGCGCAGAACAACTTCAGGAGGTATATATTCTATTTTTTGATACTTTGAGGAGGGTGAAACACCATCTGCAAGGTGGTTTTTCACTCTTGTTTCCGACCATGTTCAATGCCAAATTAATTACATGGTCACAATTTGTGAGGAAGGGAAGCTACTTCTCCCTGCCTGTTGTAGGTTTTACTTGAGCACCCTTTGCCTCTGGTTAGAGTAGGCTAGTTTAGGTTTTCTTTCAGTAACACAAGTGCTCACACACACTCTACATGTTCCCTTTGGGACATGTATGATTTTTAGTTTTGTACATAGTGTTGTGCTTCTGTTTCAGCGCGCTCCCTCTAGCACCTTTCCTTTCCTGTTGAACCTGTGTGCCCCTTTTTGTTGCTTCCTGGGATGAGAATTTAATTTTGGCAGAGGCAAGTTCCAACTATGGTCAGTGCATAGCTTTCACTCTCATCAATCCAATTCAAAATATCTTCATATGAGAGCAACAGTTCAGTTCAGAGTTCAGACAGTTTTGTAAGTGACTTCAGGGATGTTCTTCAAGTTACAGATTAGATCTTCAAGTTTAGCACTTGACTCCATGCCCAATGGACTTCTAAGGCTACTGGTCTCTTCATCTAGCAGGAAGATGGCCCCTGAAAGTTTCCAAAACTGTTATCCAAATAACTCTCCTAGTTATCTGGATAACTTATATTTTCATTCTGAATCTGATGTTTCACATTTCAGGTTGCATGCACTCAAGCTTGCTCCCTTGGCACAATTTACTTGGCTGTTGTTCCTCTGCATGGCCTTACATGCCTTCCTACTTCCCCCTTTGCATTCTGCTATCTCCTTTTCCATTTCCCCTTTGTGCCTTCCTCCTTGTGCACCTGATTTCTTTCCTATCCTATCACACACTTCATGTGCGTACCTCTACAAAATTTCCTTCCAAAATGGCTAAGTCCCTCACATTCCTTCTTGCTTGCACCCTTGCACTTCCTCTTTTCCTTGCGCTCCTCCGCGCACCGCTTTTCTTCTTCCACCGCACGCCCTTCCTTAGTTGAATGCTCGTGCCCCTTCCCCATACTTGTCCCCTGCAAGTATTTTCCTATTCCTCCTACGTGCGCACCTTCCCTCTATTTCCATTTCACACATCTGCCTTTTGCTTCCATGCCTTGCACCTTCTTCTGTGCCAGTCACTATGCCACGTCATCTATCAAACTTGAGTGTGCAACACACAACCTATCAAAGCGTGCCAACAATAGGGCATCAAATCTGGACAACCAACCGCTATGCATGACATGTGGTAGAAAAGACAAAACAAATGAATAGTTGGCCGATTTCTTTCAGTCAATCCACGCGTGCCACGTGTCTTACATGCCCAGACAGCTCTGACATCTTCTGAAAGCCATATCTTCTACTACAGAGCTGTGATCGGTGTGCACCTGGTCTTTTCAGAGAGCTACTAACACAAGCTACACGTTGGACTATTCAAATTCAAATGTAGGTGGGATTTGGTAGGTGGAAAATAGGGAAACATCTCTCAGCTCATCAATGCACACATCCAATCGACCTCAACCACCATATTTCAATCAGATCTTTCCTTCTTCCTTCTTCTACATGCCAAACAGACATGGGGAAGTGCATCTGATAGCCTTGCAGGTGGATTTGTAGGCATTTATCACTGGTTGTTGGTGGTTGAAGATTTGAATCCGAGTTTCCCTCTCTTTCTCCTTCTCTTCTCTCCTTCTTCTTCTATAAATAACAGAGTTCTACTTTGTAAAAAGGATCCCTCTTTGTTGTAATGACACCATGCCAAAATGGTGGCCAACTTCCCATGGGTCTCAGACCTTGGCATGGTCTCTGCAATGTATTCTCACCTCCTGTCGTGAATGTAAATGATTGTGCATCCCTTAAGCAATAAAATCATGTTTTGTGGAACTCTTGTCTTCCCTTTCTCATTTTCATTGCATCTCACCTCTCTGTTTGCATTTTCTGGCATGTTGTGCATATTCCTATGCTTGCAGTCCCCATGTTCATGTGTTGTGCGCACTGGAAGGCCGAGCCCACATGTTGATCTGTGGCATGCATCATCCACCCTCTTCTCCCGTGCCCTCTCTATTTCCTTCACCGCTCATGGAGAGAGATCAACCCTTTCCCTGGTGCTATCACCTTCCTTAGCTTAGGATTTCCCCTTTCTGCACATCCTTCTATCCCTGGTCCCTTGGCATGTTTAGTCTAGGATTTTCTTTCAGCATTAGGAGTAGCAGTAGTGTTAGAGGTAGGTAGAGGAACCATGACCTTCTCCAGAGATCTGTCCCAAGTGTGCAAGGTCCCACAACTTGGGGACGATTCCATTATTGTCACAAATGACTTAGTTCTTCCAGATTTGAGACACGGGTGTAAGTTTGATGATCAACAGTTCCTCGAGGAGGAAGTCAATGGGGTGAGGAATAGGGATATTAGGAAGGGAAAATTGTGGATGGTATTGGTTGATTTCAGATTGAAGATCGAAGATCAGATATTTGTTGATTAAGTTTTTGAATGGTTTTTAGGATGTTAGGATCGACATGGGATGTTTGGTTTGGATGGCGGGGAGAGGGTTGGTTGAGGTAGGATGTTTTGTTTGAGATTTGTTTATTAAGGTGTTGGTTAATGTGTGGGATAAAGTGAGATGGCTAACTTTGATGGGTGGGGGATGATGGGATAGCTTGGTTGATGGATTTAGAGAAGAGGTAGGGGTTAGGATGTTGGTTTAGAAAGGATGGGGATTGAGGATCAATGGCCATGGTTAGATAAGATGTGTAGGGGATTAGATTTGGATTAGGATTGATGGTAATGATATTAGGATTGGGATTAAGCTGGTTAATTAAGATGGTAATGGGATTTGGATTGGGATTGTGTGATTAAGGATGGATGGTTATGATAATGTTTGATTAATTAAAATTTTAATGTGGTAAGATAGTTAGGGGTAATCACAAGAACACAACAAATATGCAACACACACCCTAACTAGTCAAGTGGGTTTGTAATCAAGCTATAGCTCGCTTTCAATATCACAGATCAACGGTGGAGCCACAATTGGCTCTCCACCTATGTGTCAATGTGAGGTCGGCTAGCGAGTGATCTTTGGGAGTGCAGCCTCCTTGCACTATATCTCAATATGCAGCCAAGAGGTTACCTATTCTAGGATATATGGGCTCACTAGGGGTAACCTCGATATACCTTGCGGTACGTGGGGCCCAAGTATGTGTTGCAAAGATGTTTTTTAAGGCTTAGGTGTTGGGATGTGGAAACCACTCTCTTCAATCTACTCTTAAAACAAGCAAGTGTTTAACCAATAACGACAACTGCCCTTGAATTTATATACCCCGCCAGAGCACAAGTTTGTCTACTTGTGTGGAGGTAAATCCCACGGCCATGAGACCCCTAGGACTACGGTAAGTGCGTGGATGTCACTTCCACGTCACGTTACCCCCTAAAAAAAGGGAGGGAGGACTAACCACTTTTAATCCTCATGATTTTCCTAGGACACGAGAGGAGAGCATACATGACATAGTCTTCGGGTTTAAAACAAGAAATAATACAAATAACAAAAGTACAATACACACAAAACAATAAAATTAATGATAAAGTTTTTTATGATGGGGGCCTTTGACAAGGGAACTTGTAAAACAAAGGGTTAGTAGCTGATTTTTTCTAACCCTGATGTTTCTTGGACTACTCAAGCTGCAAGAAAAAAGGTTAGTAGTTTTGATTTAATTGATATCCTTCAACCACAAATGTTAGTCAAATATTGATTGAATATTGAATCGGGTATAATTCCCCCTTGTTGATATTCTTACAAAAATAGAATGTTAGGACTTGTAAAACACCACTAAAAGGTAAAAAAGTGTGATTAGTTAGTTAATAATAATGCAAAAATGTTAGTAGAGAAAACACGCTACTTTGTATTGAATGCGCTACTTTGTATCAAACACGCTACTTTGTATCAAACACACTACTCTGTATCAAATGCGCTACTTTGGGTCGCAAACACGCTACTCTACATGCAAAAGACATAAAGAGATAAAAAATGACCTTTTTTTGGTTTTAAGGTTTAAATAAAAGCACTGAAGTGTTTACAAATGTGCCACGAGGTCCACAAAAGCTTTGTTTCAGGTCAAAAGTGTTGAAACGAAACAAAACTACAAAAATTCGAAATTTTGAGGTTAAATCTGAACGAAACTTTCTCAAATTTTAACAGCTTGTTTTTAAGAGGTAATATTACTAAAAATAATTATAATTTTGGGGGGAAAGCCCCACGGTGGGCACAAAAATGTAAGCAAAATAATGGGTTAAAATGTAACTTTCAAAATAGGAAATAAGCACATTTAAATCCTAAGCTAACACCACTACTTCCCTTATCTCAGATTGAGAAATGATAGAAAGAGGGAGGAGAGTATATACCTGCACTTACCCACAATTAGAATCCTCCTTCTTTGATTATTTTTATTTGCTCTTTGGATAGTATTAGAATTCTTCAGATTTGTGGATTGATTTTGGTAACACCTCCCCTTGATTGCTTGGCTTGATTGATGAATGATGAAGGATGAATGATGATTGATGTATTGATTGGATGAATAAAAAAGTAGAGTTTTGATATGGATTTTGAAATATTGTCTCTCATGGAGAAGGAGATATTGATTTATAGATTATGGGTGGAGGATTCAATGGCTAAGATGAAGCCATGTTGGATTTGAATCAAGGGTGGAGGATGCATGAGAATAATGGAGAATTCTAGAATTTGAGAGAAGATTCAATGGATAGTTGGAGGTTTTTTCAATTCTTAATTGGAGGGAAGTTTAGAGAGGATTCTAGAAATAGAAGCCTCTAGATTTAGAGGTGTGAGTATGTGATTAGATTAGGATTAAATTAGTTTGATTAATGATGATTAGGGATGAGGTTACATGGAAAGGCTTGGTGTAGGGATTTTTAGAGTAGGTTGTAGGTGAGATGTAGGAATATTGAATTCCTATAAAATGTTAATGAAAGATTAAAATAGGATATTATGATATAATAATGGAATAAAAGGGATTAATGATAAAATGGGATATAATAATGGATTTAATGATTAATGATGATATGGGATGTAATAATGATTTAACAGGATCAATGATGGAATGATAAATAATGATAAAGGATAAAAAAGATAAAATGGATTAATAATAATAATTAATCTTGTGATTAATTATTATATGGGTGATGTTGAGATATTTGCGGGACTAGTTAATCGTAACTAACCATGCCAACATTTTAGATGTCTACACTAATGTTATTGACACTTCAAATCCCTTTACTAGTGCATATACATAGATCATGGTTCATATGGGTGGTACCAAACATATTATCACATTAATTGAACCATCATATCCTTCATGTCTTTAGGATAAATCCTATATTGTTATCTACCCATGCTAATCACGCCAAAAATCTTTTGAACAAACTTTCATTCATGATCCTACAATTCAAATAAATGTCATTGGCCCTTATGTAGATATTCCCCCACAACCAATCATGTTTATGACATCATCACATATCCCACATGCCACCATCCCTTATCAAACTACATGTTCAATCCCATTTGTTTACATCCTTGTCATTTCTTACATTATCGACCCATTTGAATATATTTCTACCATGACCAATCCCATCGAAATGTTAGAAAAAATCAAAATTTAGAGATTTCTTCTAGTTCTCTTGCTTCAAAAAAAGTCATACTACCCCTCCCTAGGTTGAGATAACTGCACAATCTAGCCCTAAATATTGGGACCCACTCACAAAAATATCTGACCTTCCAAGTGAAATCCCATTCTTAGAACTCATTCATACCTCACCTAAACCTTGTGAGAATATTATAACAACACTCTTTGTTATGAATGTCCCTTTTCCACACACTTTAGGGTAGAAACACACCCTACATGTTTTAGAAGAGAACATCATGCATCAATGCAAAGAGCTATCCATCACCTACCTATCTCTCTATTGATTGTTCCTCATGAATTCATTTTCCTCTTGATTCTATGATACTTGATGAGCTTATATTTTACGTAGATGACCCTCCCTTCTTTATCTCGATTTATATTATTCACACTAGGGTAAAAAGATCCCTCATAGATTAAGGTTCTAGTACTCATGTTGCTTCCCTAAAATTCATTAAGATACTTGGATACTTTATCGATAACCTAAAATCCACTAGGATTGTGTCAGGGTTATGATTATAGACATATGCCCATATAACTTATATTTGGCTCCTTCTCACGATGCCTCCTTACACTCTTTATGTCAAATTTATGATCTTTAACTTCCCATTATATTATAAATCATTTTAGGCTAACAATGGAGTCATTGCATGTCCGTATTCGTAGCATCTGCTTTCCATTGTGTTAAGTTTACACACCTAGGGGATATCTATAAAGTACAAGGTGAAAATAATTCTTGAAAATTTAACCTCTTCCATCAATGTGGGGAATTTTGTAGATTTAGTTCAAATTGTAGACAAATAATCACACAATAAAATCTTCACAATAAACAAAAACACTTATTTGTTTAACTCATACGGGACCCTATTTACAATTAGGGAGTTACATATAAAGTGGTGGAAAATCATACAACTATGGACTCAATTCTCATATAAGATCCCTATTATCTCTCCACCATAAATATCTTCCAATCCCAAATATCTCTCACAAGTTTATTGACGTGAGTTATGAGAACAAATCATTCACATTATTTATCTACCAAATAAATTTCACCCAAATCCATGTATACGATTTGTTTGTGACATCTCATATATTAAAAAAAACAAATAAATTATTATTTACCCATACAAATAATAATTTTCTCATATAAGTGAGCACTAATATAATTCCTAACATTACCCCTCTTAGTGCAAACATGGTAGAAAAATTATCACACTCTCCAACTATAGATTTTTTCCTTTGCCTACTCATGATCTTGTTCCATAACTCAAACTGAAGTTAGAGAAGGAACTTATCAACCTCTCATCAACCATGCAATGCTGAGGAATTATCAACCAGGAAAAGGAAACTTCATCAACTACTATGGGAACCCATCAAACATGTCTGGGAACATAAAAAAAAATAGTGTGGGAACTATAAATAAGAATTCTACATCTATCCAACCTTCACAAATGGTTTTCATAGGATGAACAATAACCTAGGTATGAACAGGGACGCACACATTTGTTCATCCTATTTAAGTATCGTGATGTTTTAATACACTATGATTTTAATTTTCCATTATGTTTTTCCATCAGGGGATTGCATCAAAATTATGCTCACTTATTACAAATTTGAACAAGAATGGACTTATGTTCTTATTCTCAATATAACATCAAACTATAAACATGAAAAAATAAAAAAATGAGGACTAAGTCCTCATCACCTCATGTAGCCTTTGCTCACGATCACTACCATATGATCTGACACAACATAATTTGGTTCCATAGCACTTAGTATTTAGTCTCGACATATTCATTCTATACACTTTTATTCACTGTTACTGCATTGTGTGGCCCTGTTGCTAGCAACTTACGAGAGGATGTTGATTGTCCTATAACCTATAATGCCTCCATCCTCTAGTATATTGTCTTACTCAACCAAAAGATGGTTATTTTACACTCACTTTGAATACATGTAAGAACCCCCCACCCCATCATTTTGATTTAGATGTTGATTTCAACCGAAAATGCATCCAATCATAATTGAGACAATTTTATAAGACAATTTAAACACTTTTGACTACATAAAGAAACTTTTGACAAATAATGTGATTTTAACAATGAAAAATAAGTTTGAAAAAAATGGATACAAAGAATGCACTTGATTACACATAAACCTGGTCTTTTTAACAAGATTGACGTATATACGATGATTAAAACAACAATTAACACATATTTACATTACATCAAAATAAAAACTGATATTTAATTACTTTTAATACTTTGACTTGATTTACTATTCAAATTGTAATTTGTTTCACTTAAATTCAATCTAATTCTATAAACTCTTCACACATCTGATGTCAGTACTCAAGATTTTATTTGACAACATAGACACCACCAAACTGAAACTAGACACCTATCACTAAACAAAAATTAACAAATAACAAAGTCTATAGTGTTTAAGATATTACACTTAAATCGGTCATCACAAATTTTATATGAAATTTAATCTCAAACTATTAGACAAAAGATGTATCTTAAACACAAGAACACTCAATACATACACCACTACACTATATACAACTGTAGAATTTTTCAACATACAATCTTACCAATTATCTCATCATTCCAAATATTATACCATTGATAAACTTAGGTTTGGAAAAATAATATATTACTCAAAAATCCCATAGATAAGTGTGTATTTGAACACTATACAACTAATCAGAGATGCACGTGGGTAGAAAAGGAAGAGAATGATGCATGGAATTAACATACCTAACAGTGAATACTTTATAATGATGATTGAGTAGAGGAGGTGTATAAATGGTATTTTTATAGTTGTTAGATGGAAAAAGATGATGAAGAATATGAGAACAATAAGACATAAATTGTGTGCTTTATAATCAATAATACTCACTTATTTTCTCAATTTTGATGACTAGGTCTAGAGATAATGGTGTTCTTAGAGTACATAAAGATTACGTGCCATACAAATATATATATATATATATATATATGCAATGTAAATCTAGTGACCCTTCCCACAATGATGTAGATATTATAAAACACTCAATGATTACAATTAAATGTAACAAAAGAATAGAAATATGTATAGATGTCATCCACACTTTCCAAAATCATTAATTGATTAAATCTACATGCAAGAGCAGCTATGATTCTCAAGACCCCATATTCTAAGTCTATAGTCTTCAAGTGATATCTACGTGGTGTCCCCAATATTTCTTGCAGAAATATTGAGGTATCCCTTTGAGAATTTTGGTTCTCATGTTTTGTGATGAGTTGTGTTCATGTTTGTAACTATAGATTGTTGTTTAGTATGTGTTTAGGTTGTTACTTTGACTCATCTGGGTTGTAGGAGTGCATGATGATTATTCAAGAGGTTGCGGGAGGGTGTTTGGGGGAAGCTCATTAAGTAATCATGTGTTATATTCTTTGTAGATCCTTAAAAGATCGAAACATTTCTTCTTTACGCTATTTTGAGGTATTGCTGCTTATTAAGTAAAGTGGTTCAAAAAATCTACAGAACTGACTTATGTTCCCTTAGTAACGTGTTAAACCTAGAGTGCTTTACTGCCTCCTTTCTTTGCATTGAATTCATATTACTTTACTGGTCTTATTTATAAAACAAGTAAAACAATGTTTAAATGCCACTAAACTAAGACCATGTGTTGCGTTAATTTCTAACCTCACTGCTTAACTATTCTATTCATTGCGTTGAATCCAACTTGCTTTACTGATCTAACCTTAAAACAAGTAAAGTAATCCCAAAAATCCACACAACTAATGATTTAAGCTATCGGTGAATTAGGATTGCTTTATTTCTTTTCTACATTGTTGAAGTAAAGACATTTCAAAAAGCCGCATAAGGAAGAAGGCTGAGCTGACATTCATATGCTTGGCATATAATGAGGTGGAAAATATAAAAGTCCTAAGTAATTCCACATAGCATCCATGCATTTACATTGTCAAAGAGTGAGAAGTTATTGATCCTCTAAACCCTGAGAAAATCTAGTGATTGATTGAGGGAGAATTGACAAGAATCTATTCCAACCCATTTGCAATTAAGGTTAGTAGATTGTTTTTCTTCTTTCTTTTCTAGTTTTCCTTTCTTATGTGTGTTGTTTTAGGTTATAGTTTGTGTTTTCTTTCAGTTTTCATTTGCTAGGGTTTAAAATTTGAAATTTAACCTCATTACTTCATTGGGATTAGAATTCATATTCAATTTTGAGTTCGTTGTTACCTTTGGGGGAAAAGTCATTAAATTTTTAGCACTGCCTTTCCAGAGGTTTGTGTCTGTTAGTCATCTTCCTCGTTGCCCATGACAAATTGCTTTTCCTTTCGTGTTTCATGTCGGTTTATGTTTACTTCACTTGTATTTGTAATAAGAGTCAAGTAGGGTGGAATCAACACGGAACATGTCTGCGTTGATTTGTTTTTCCTTCTCTTGCCTTCATATTTAGATGTATAGTCGACTGAATAAATTGTAAGTGCTTTGCCTTAGTTTTGTGTTGATTTCATTTGCTTCTGATCATGCCTAAATCTAGCCCTTGTTTCACATATATCTGAATATGCTTTACTTTCCTTTGTGGATGCCTTAAAACAATACCTCCTCCAACCACCTATGCTCATTCCCCCTAAGTATTACCAACCACTTTACCTTTACATTTCTACTATTGATCATTCCATGGGTGCCATGCTCGCTCATTGTGATGAGTAACATAGGGAACAAGCAATTTATTATATAATCCATACACTTTTATACTACGAAACTAGATATAATCATGCCAAAAAACTCTGCTTAGCCTTAGTTTTTTCATCACTAAACTTCGCCATTACCTACTCAACCACAAAATCTTTGTTGTAACCAATACTGACCCCTTACATTACATGTATACTAAGCCCTACCAACATCAACGTGCTACACATTGGCTCATGATTCTTACAGACCTATATTTCAAATTCATCCATCAAAAGTCAATAAAAGGAAAAACAATTTCTGACCAACTCGTAGATGCACCTCTCTCTGGAAATCAATCCTCTAACTTTGATTTCCCTGACGAATCCATTGCTACCCTCTCTTTGGATGATACCATTTACCAGATGACCTTATTCTTTGATGGTTCCAAATTTTAGTGTGGGGGTGGTGCCGACGCTATCCTCATTCCTCTTGACGGTGAGCCTATGCCATTATCTTTCAAAATAGATTTTGATTGTACTAACAATATCACCAAATATGAAGCACTCATGTTAGGCCTTCAAGCCGCCATAGCCTTAGACGTTAAATCAATTAATATCTTTGACAACTCTCAACTAGTTGTGAACCAAGTTAATGGTATATATCAGTGTCGTAACGAGATACTTCAAAAGTATAAGCATCATGTTGACATGCTTTTGACTACATTTGACCATTATGAACTTCGAACCACCCCACGTTCCACTAATAAATTTGTAGATACCATGACCTGTCTTGCTTCTCAAATCCCCGCTTTGCCCTCTGGCTCATAAATCTTTATCACAGTACAAAGGTTGAAATTACCATCTTATCTATTTCAAGACGTAAACCTTGTAGTAACCATTGAAACTAACCCACTTGACCTTTGGTATAAGTAGTTTGCTGACTACCTTTCCCTTTCAATTTTGCCTCCATATCTTCCTCGCAATGTACAATGAGACTTTCTCAAAAGTGTCTCTTGCTATGTCATAATGGGTGGTATTCTTTATAAATGTGGTTTTGATGCTATCCTCTTACGATGTCTTACGAGTTATGAAATTCCCTACACAATCAATGAAGTTCACGATGGAATTTGTGGGGGTCACTTCAGAGGTTTAGCTTTCGCTAAGCGCATCCTTCGCTTGGGCTATTACTGGCCGAACCTAAATCATGATTGTTGTAACTATGTCAAGCATTGTGTGAAGTGTTAATAACATACTAATCTTCATCACACCCTTAGTCACACCTTACGGGTCGCACGAGACCTTTGGCCTTTCTCTCAATGGGGTTTGGATCTTTTTAGAGAGATCAATCCTCATTCTTCCTAATGTCATCAATGGATTATTACTGCAATAGAATATTACACTAAATGGGTGTAAGCCGTACCTCTTATTTCTACAAAATTTGAGAAAATATGTGAATTCATCAATCATCACATCATTTGTCGCTTTGGTGTTCTTTACCGCCTCATCACTGATAATGGAAAACAATTCAAAAACAAAACCCTATGGAAACTCTGTGATGGCTTTGATGTTCAAATCATTTTTTCTTCACCTTATTATCCCTAAAAAAATGGCCAAGCGGAATCAACCAACAAAACCTTAAACAAAATTCTTATGAAAGTAGTTGACGATACTGGAAAGGATTGGCACATGCACATTCCTTTTACCTTATGGGCTTATCGCACTAGTATTCATACCTCAACTGCTGCTATGCCTTTCTCTTTGGTCTGCAGTATAGAGGGTGTCCTTTCTCTCAAAGTCCAAATTCCATCTCTTTTTATCTCACTCAAAGATATGCTCAATGATGATGATTTTTGCCAGGACCATTTGGCACAACTCGAGTTATTAGATGAATTTTGTCTCATTGCTCTCGATCACGTCTAAATCTACCAAAAAATTATCAAACGTGCCTATGATTAACATATCCAAGAGCGAAACTTCTAGGTCAGTGACCTCATCCTGAAGGAAAATCAATAATAAGACAAAAATATACCTCATCAATGTGTAATAAAGGATCTTATTTTACTCTCCTTTTTATCAAGTTTGACTGCATTTTGTGACTTTGGTTTTATGTAGTATAGGTTAGGATGTAATTTTCCATCTTTTGTTGGATCTAGTTCTAACATCTAAAAACTCTTTAATTCCTAACAAAGTTTGTGGAAATTCAATTTTTGTAATAAAACATGTCACAATCAGTCAGAAGAACAAAGTATGAAGAAACCAACTTTTTTTTTGGAGCATTGGCTTCAATATGAATTAGCTCCATAACCTTCAGGCTTAGTTCCAAAAATCCATCACATAGCAAAGGAAATCTGGCACTTAGTTTCAAAACTCCTACGCTTAGCTTCAAAACTTTCGCAGTTAGTTCCAGAATCAATGGGAATCTATTTATTTTGACAAAATCCAGTGATAGAGAAATCAATGGGCCTTCCAATCAGGAGCAGATCAACAGATTTCTGACTCTTTAAACCCCAAAAATATGTATGTAGGATCAGACAGCTGTGTGTCCAGCAAGGTTCCTAACTTCCACATCTACTTTGAGCACTATTTTGTTTCATGGAAACCTATTGATAGATGGACAACTATTAAGAACTTGTGATTTTAAATGCATCTTCAGATGATAAAAGATATATAAGGACCTATAGATAGATTAGAGGGATATATATATATATATATATATATATATATATATATATATATATATATGATAGAGATACAAAAAAGTTTGTAAGACAGAACATTTTTAGTAATAAGATAGCCATTTCGTTTTGAGAGAATCATACTTTGTCAACTCCTGATTCAAGGCAGAGCAAGGGCCCACTCCTCCAAGAAGCAGGATTCCTTGTTTTATTGGTATTATATTTCTAAACAAGTCATGTAAATTTGTTAAGTGTTAATTCTATAAATGCTTTTGATTCTTCAGTTAAATTCTGTCACGTATTTGTCCCTGTAGGTGTTATAGGTTAGACTCTTATTTCCTTGCAAACATTTTTAGTAAAATTTTCAAATGTGTGTTTATTTCCAACAATTTTTTTCATTCTGTAAGAGTGTGTTTACTTCCAGTAATTTGTTTCATTTTACAAAAGTGTGTTTCATTTCCAGCAGCGTTTAATTTTGAAGATTTATTTATTTCAGCAAAGAGTGTTTATTTCAGCAAGTTTCCTATAGTATAGTTTCAATAAGGCTTTGGCCAGGGAATTCTAAGGACATTGCAAAAACCCTCCAGAAAATATAAAAATAATAAATACCTACAATCAATTACTAGATTCCTAAGATTCTTTTTATTGCATATAGCTTCAAACACATCTCGGTTTGAATATGACATCAACTAAGAGTTGACTAAATGAATGGAATAATGACTCCCATCATTTTTGGTGCCGTTTCTAGGGACCAAATAGTTAGAATTGTCTAATTAGGTGTCAGCAAGAGCAATCAACGGGCCTTCCAATTAGGAGCAGATCAACATATTTCTGACTCTTTAAACCCCAAAAATACGTATGTAGGATCAGACAACTGTGTGTCCAGCAAGGTTCCTAACTTCCACATCTACTTTGAGCACTATTTTGTTTCATGGAAACCTATTGATAGATGGACAACTATTAAGCACTTGTGATTATAAATGCATCTTCAGATGATAAAATATATATAAGGACCTGTAGATAGATTAGAGAGATATATAGATATATATGATAGACATACAAAAAAGTTTGTAAGACAGAACATTTTTAGTAATAAGATAGCCATTTCGTTTTGAGAGAATCATACTTTGTCAACTCCTGATTCAAGGCAGAGCAAGGGCCCACTCCTCCAAGAAGTAGGATTCCTTGTTTTATTGGTATTATATTTCTAAACAAGTCGTGTAAATTTGTTAAGTGTTAATTCTATAAATGCTTTTGATTCTTCAGTTAAATTCTGTCACGTATTTGTCCCTGTAGGTGTTATAGGTTAGACTCTTATTTCCTTGCAAACATTTTTAGCAACATTTTCAAACGTGTGTTTATTTCCAACAATTTTTTTCATTCTGCAAGAGTGTGTTTACTTCCAGTAATTTGTTTCACTTTACAAAAGTGTGTTTCATTTCCAGCAGCGTTTAATTCTGAAGATTTATTTATTTCAGCAAAGAGTGTTTATTTCAGCAAGTTTCCTATAGTATAGTTTCAATAAGGCTTTGGCCAGGGAATTCTAAGGACATTGCAAAAACCCTCCAGAAAATATAAAAATAATAAATACCTACAATCAATTACTAGATTCCTAAGATTCTTTTTATTGCATATAGCTTCAAACACATCTCGGTTTGAATATGACATCAACTAAGAGTTGACTAAATGAATGGAATAATGACTCCCATCATTTTTGGTGCCGTTTCTAGGGACCAAATAGTTAGAATTGTCTAATTAGGTGTCAGCAAGAGCAATCAACGGGCCTTCCAATTAGGAGCAGATCAACAAATTTCTGATTCTTTAGACCCCAGAAATACGTATGCAGGATTAGACAGTTGTGTGTCCAGGAGGGTTCCTAACTTCCACATCTACTTTGAGCACTATTTTGTTTTATGGAAACCTATTA
Source organism: Taxus chinensis (assembly GCA_019776745.2). Classification (NCBI taxonomy): domain Eukaryota; kingdom Viridiplantae; phylum Streptophyta; class Pinopsida; order Cupressales; family Taxaceae; genus Taxus; species Taxus chinensis. The sequence continues at coordinate 104,316,003 of CM034147.1, read as the reverse complement.
ATAGATGAACAACTATTAAGCACTTGTGATTATAAATACATCTTTAGATGATAAAATATATATCAGGACCTGTAGATAGATTACATATATATATATATATATATATATATATATATAATAGACATATAGAAAAGTTTGTAAGACAACATTTTTAGTAATAAGATAGATATTTCATTTTGAGAGAATCATACTTTGTCAACTCATGATTCAAAGTGGAGCAAGGGCCCACTCCTTCAAGAAGTAGGATTCCTTATTTTATTGGTATTTATATTTCTAAGCAAGTCGTGTAAATCTATTAAGTGTTAATTCTATAAATGCTTTTGATTCTTCAGTTAAATTTTGTCACATATTTGTCCCTATAGGTGTTATAGGTTAGACTCTTATTTCCTTGCAAACATTTTTAGCAACATTTTCAAACGTGTGTTTATTTCCAACAATTTTTTTCATTCTGCAAGAGTGTGTTTACTTCCAGTAATTTGTTTCACTTTACAAAAGTGTGTTTCATTTCCAACAGCGTTTAATTATGAAGATTTATTTATTTCAACAATGAGTGTTTATTTCAGCAAGCTTCCTGTAGTATAGTTTCAATAAGGCTTTGGCCAGGGAATCCTAAGGACACTGTAAAAACCCCCCAGAAAATATAAAAATAATAAATACCTACAGTCAATTACTAGATTCCTAAGATTCCTCTTGTTGCATATAGCTTCAGACACATCCCAAGTTTGAATATGACATCAACTACGAGTTGATTAAATGAAGGGAATAATGACTCCCATCATTTTTGGTGCCGTTTCTAGGGACCAAATAGTTAGAATTGTCTAATTAGGTGTCAGCAAGAGCAATCAACGGGCCTTCCAATTAGGATTAGATCAACAAATTTCTGATTCTTTAGACCCCAGAAATACGTATGTAGGATTAGACAGTTGTGTGTCCAGCAAGGTTCCTAACTTCAACATCTACTTTGAGCACTATTTTGTTTCATGGAAACCTATTAATAGATGAACAACTAGTAAGCACTTGTGATTATAAATACATCTTTAGATGATAAAATATATATAAGGACCTGTAGATAGATTATATATATATAAAATAGACATATAAAAGTTTAAGACAAAACATTTCTAGTAATAAGATAGATATTTCATTTTGAGAGAATCATACTTTGTCAACTCATGATTCAAAGTGGAGCAAGGGCCCACTCCTTCAAGAAGTAGGATTCCCTATTTTATTGGTATTTATATTTCTAAGCAAGTCGTGTAAATCTGTTAAGTGTTAATTCTATAAATGCTTTTGATTCTTCAGTTAAATTCTGTCACATATTTGTCCCTATAGGTGTTATAGGTTAGAATCTTATTTCCTTGCAAACATTTTTAGCAACATTTTCAAACATGTGTTTATTTCTAACAATTTGTTTCATTTTGCAAGAGTGTGTTTACTTCCAGTAATTTGTTTCACTTTACAAAAGTGTGTTTCATTTCCAACAGTGTTTAATTATGAAGATTTATTTATTTCAACAATGAGTGTTTATTTTAGCAAGCTTCCTGTAGTATAGTTTCCATAAGGCTTTGGCCAGGGAATCCTAAGGACACTGTAAAAACCCCCCCAGAAAATATAAAAATAATAAATACCTACAGTCAATTACTAGATTCCTAAGATTCCTCTTGTTGCATATAGCTTCAGACACATCCCAAGTTTGAATATGACATCAACTACGAGTTGATTAAATGAAGGGAATAATGACTCCCATCATTTTTGGTGCCGTTGCTAGGGACCAAATAGTTAGAATTGTCTAATTAGGTGTCAGCAAGAGTAATCAACGGGCCTTCCAATTAGGATTAGATCAACAAATTTCTGATTCTTCAGACCCTAGAAATATGTATGCATGATCAGACAGTTATGTGTCCAGCAAGGTTCCTAACTTCCACATCTACTTTGAGCACTATTTTGTTTCATGGAAACCTATTGATAGATAGACAACTATTAAGCACTTGTGATTATAAATACATCTTCAGATGATAAAATATATATCAGTACCAATAGATAGATTATATATATATATATATATATATATATATATATATATATATATATATGATAGACATACATAAAAGTTTGTAAGACAGAACATTTTTAGTAATAAGATAGCCATTTCATTTTGAGAGAATCATACTTTGTCAACTCCTGATTCAAAGTGGAGCAAGGGTCCGCTCCTTCAAGAAGTAGGATTCCTTATTTTATTGGTATTTATATTTCTAAGCAAGTCGTGTAAATCTGTTAAGTGTTAATTCTATAAGTGCTTTTGATTCTTCAGTTAAATTATGTCACGTATTTGTCCCTGCAGGTGTTATAGGTTAGACTCTTATTTCCTTGCAAACACTTTTAACAACATTTTCAAACGTGTGTTTATTTCTAACAATTTGTTTCATTTTGCAAGAGTGTGTTTACTTCCAGTAATTTGTTTCACTTTGCAAAAGTGTGTTTCATTTCCAACAGCGTTTAATTATGAAGATTTATTTATTTCAACAATGAGTGTTTATTTCAGCAAGCTTTCTGTAGTATAGTTTCAATAAGGCTTTGGCCAAGGAGTCCTAAGGACACTGTAAAAACCCCCCAGAAAATATAAAAATAATAAATACCTACAATCAATTACTAGATCCCTAAGATTCCTCTTGTTGCATATAGCTTCAGACACATCCCAAGTTTGAATATGACATCGACTACAAGTTGATTAAATGAAGGGAATAATGACTCCCATCATTTTTGGTGCCGTTGCTAGGGACCAAATAGTTAGAATTGTCTAATTAGGTGTCAGCAAGAGCAATCAACGGGCCTTCCAATTAGGAGTAGATCAACAAATTTCCGATTCTTCAGACCCCAGAAATATGTATGCATGATTAGAGAGTTATGTGTCCAGCAAGGTTCCTAACTTCCACATCTACTTTGAGCACTATTTTGTTTCATGGAAACCTATTGATAGATGGACAACTATTAAGCACTTGTGATTATAAATACATCTAGTCAGATATATAGAGGGATAATATATATCAGTACCAATATAGATAGATTATATATATATATATATGATAGACATACATAAAAGTTTGTAAGACAAAACATTTTTAGTAATAAGATAGCCATTTCATTTTGAGAGAATCATACTTTGTCAACTCCTGATTCAAAGTGGAGCAAGGGTCCGCTCCTTCAAGAAGTAGGATTCCTTGTTTTATTGGTATTTATATTTCTAAGCAAGTCGTGTAAATCTGTTAAGTGTTAATTCTATAAGTGCTTTTGATTCTTCAGTTAAATTCTGTCACGTATTTGTCCCTGCAGGTGTTATAGGTTAGACTCTTATTTCCTTGCAAACACTTTTAACAACATTTTCAAACGTGTGTTTATTTCTAACAATTTGTTTCATTTTGCAAGAGTGTGTTTACTTCCAGTAATTTGTTTCACTTTGCAAAAGTGTGTTTCATTTCCAACAACATTTAATTCTAAAGATTTATTTATTTCAGCAATGCGTGTTTATTTCAACAAGTTTCATGTGGTATAGTTTCAATAAAGCTTTGGCCAGGGAATCCTAAGGACACTGCAAAAACCCCCCAAAAAATATAAAAAATAATAAATACCTACAATCAATTACTAGATTCCTAAGATTCCTCTTGTTGCATATAACTTTAGACACATCCCGGGTTTGAATATGACATCAACTAAGAGTTGACTAAATGAAGGGAATAATGACTCCCATCATTTTTGGTGCCATTGCTAGGGAACAAATAGTTAGAATTTTCTAATTAGGTGTCAATAAGAGTAATCAATGGGCCTTTTAATCAGGAGCAGATCAGTAAATTTCTGATTCTTCAGACCCTAGAAATACGTATGTAGGATTAGACAGTTGTGTGTCCAGTAAGGTTCCTAACTTCCAGATCTACTTTGAGCACTATTTTGTTTCATGGAAACCTATTGATAGATGGAAAAGTTTGTAAGACAAAACATTTTTATTAATAAGATAGCCATTTCGTTTTGAGAGAATCATACTTTGTCAATTCTTGATTCAAGGTAGAGCAAGGGCCCACTCCTCCAAGAAGTAGGATTCATTGTTTTATTGGTATTTATATTTATAAACAAGTCGTGTAGATCTGTTAAGTGTTAATTATGTAAATGCTTTTGATTCTTTAGTTAAATTCTATCACGTATTTGTCCCTGTAGGCATTATAGGTTAGACTCTTATTTCCTTGCAAACATTTTCAGTAGCATTTTCAAACGTGTGTTTATTACCAACAATTTGTTTCATTATGCAAGAGTGTGTTTACTTCCAGTAATTTGTTTCACTTTGCAAAAGTGTGTTTCATTTCTAGCAATGTTTAACCCTGAATATTTATTTATTTCAGCAATGAGTGTTTATTTCAGCAAGTTTCCTGTAGTATAGTTTTAATAAGGCTTTGGCTAGGGAATCCTAAGGACACTGCAAAAACCCCTAGAAAATATAAAAAATAATAAATACCTACAATCAATTACTAGATCCCTAAGATTCCTCTTGTTGCACATAGCTTTAGACACATCCCGAGTTTGAATATGACATCAACTAAGAGTTGATTAAATGAAGGGAATAATGACACCCATCAATCATTATGTAAAAAAAGTGAAGAAAAGTAAATGGGTCAATTTTTATCCTAATTGGCTTGGACCTTATATTGTTATTCATACCTATGGATCAGGTGCTTATCGTTTGTCTTCACTTGAAGGTAAAACCAAACCCGAGCCCCTCAATGCCTTGCATCTTCGACCATTCTATTGTTGAATCAAGTCCTAGATCACCTTATGTCTATCAAACACTTGTCCCTTGAGTACCATTCACCTTCCACTTACTTATTTTAAGGATCAACGACTAAACAAGACTCACGTGATTACCCGTCACTTTTTAGCCTTATCTTCAATATGAGTACCGTGAATCTACTCATGAAATGATTCTCATGGATACTTTTTGTCCTTTTCAGGATGAAATCCCATGGTCATTCATTACTTAAAACCTATCTTTCATAGCTAAACACTGTGTGCTATGGATTTATATTCATAAAAGAAGCCTATACTTCTTTATAGTCTTGTCCATGACCTAAAAGTCCAATAATAATAATAAAAACAATTCAAAAGCAATATACAAGATTTTCAAATTCAAAACTCCTTAAGTCAAACTTCTTGCAAAAATATGACTCCCTCAAAAAGGAAATCTAAACTTTCTATCTTATTGCTATAAATAGACTTCTCCCTCGAAGGACAACTATACAAAACTAGCCATACTGTACATAGTATATCACCAAAAGAAGACTATTCTTGTAGAAATAAAATAAAAATATTCTGAAGCTTCTCGCATCGATTAGCTTCACAAAGACCTCAAGGAGATACTCTACTCATCCCACATATACTTCTTGCATCGACCAGTCTATAAAAACAAATGCAAAAAGAAAAAGATGACTTTTTCATCATAGACTTGCCAATTTTGATCTTGGGTCTCTTTCCAAAGAGGCATGCTGTCTCACACCAGGTTGCACTAAACCAACTTCATTCACCTCACCACTTTACCTTTCTAACCTTCCACCTACTCAAGGGTAGTGCTATAAATGTGACATTTCGTGATCATGTGACCTTCTTCATCCTTAGTAAAATTAATCATGCAACACCTTTAGGGTTTTATGTTCATACGCCATCTTTGGTATGATAGAATTGTAATGGTTTTTATCAATTAGGCACCTTGTTTGTCTCCTCTTACCATTCACCTCTTTTCTAATTTATTGATTCTCCTACATAGGACCAGACCATCGACACCTACATTTAAGAATTCCTCTTTCACCAAAATCACCCATGCCTATTCGGCCTAAAATCAACGATGCCTAAATGACCTACACTCAACCATGCCTAAATGACCTAAACTCAAGTATGCCTAAATGATATAGACTCCACCATGCCTATACCTGACTCCATCATGCCTAAATGACCTTGACTCCATCATGCCTAAAATGACCTTGAATCCACTATGCCTAAATGACCTAACACTCCATCATGCCTACATGACCTCGACTCAATCATACCTAATTAAACTAGTTTCCATTTTACACAATAATAATGGAAATTAAAAATGAGTACATCATCCATCCTGTCAAAATCATCAACTATATAAATGGGAGAGTTTGTGTATCAATACATATATACAATACATATATACATATAAATATTAGTATCTAAAAAAATCTCATGTACAATCTCACATCTTCATAATGCATGCCAATATATATATATATAAAATAACACACTATAACATATGGATATCAATCATCACCCCACCTGATACCCTCCTGTCTAGTCTCACATGTCTCCTCCTCCTGGCCCTTTATTGGGCCCGGTCTTTGAGTGCTTGTAACCTCACCATGGCCCTATCTCTGGGGTCAACGATCCCATGTGCTACCAAAACTATGAGTCCTGAATCTCACCCAATCATTGGCTGTCTGCTAGGCACGGTACTAGGAATATGAGGGCATATAAATCCTTGTGGTGGCTAGATAATCATGATAGTAGCGAGCTTCGTTCAGGGCATCCCTGAACCTTGCCATTGACACAGTCTGGGGTGGTGTCATCGACTTGAATTCTCCCTATGAACTCTGCTCGACCAAAAGTTTCCCCTGTCCTGGTGCAGGTGCCTTTATTGTGGGACCTTGTCCCTGTGCCTATGCTGGTACTTGTACAGCTACCTAGGCCTTTAAGGCAACAACATGTGCATGTGCCACTACCAATTGACCCTATAATCTTATCACCTATGCCTGTAGGGAAGATACCTTCCCTCCAAAACCCATCTCCACCCTCTACATGAACTTGTGCTTGTGTTACCTGGGCCTGTAGGGATGCCACCTGTGCCTGCAAGGTAGTCACATGTGCCTCTAACCATGTCAGCTGTCCCTACAAACCTGTAATCTGTTCCTATAGGGTGGTCACCTGACCATGTAATGTATCACTTTACACTATGACAGTAGCTAAATCAGGCTGCCCTAGCCTCAGTGGTGCTTCCCATAGTTGTGCCACCCACCACTACCTGTATCCATCATTGACACCCACATCATCAATCCGTCTATCTCAGACCTACTCCTCCTACCCTATAGGCACACTCAGATGTGGTGAAGACATGGGTTTCTCCACGTCATTTCTACGGTACTGTGGGAAAGGTGGTGGCACGTCTTACGGTAGTCCAAACTACCGTTTGACCCTATCCATGGGAATCATTTCATGCTCTCGGCTTGCTGCCTTGTATCCATCTCAGTAGCTGAAGCTCCTCTAACTCCTTAGACATACCTCTGTATGATGGATAGTCAACATATGACATCCAAAAAATATCAAATGGTAAAAGGCCCTCTAATTACTACCTATAGTATGACACATCATATGTGTCCCTCGCCACCCTCGGCTTTCCACTGACTGGTACCCATCGTCTGAAACTAACTCTGAATAAGCCACCACCGAACCAATCCTTTTGTGGTAAAATAACTAGACACACACACGTGATGTGCTCATATGCCCAACAATGTAATAAATAGGTACAACAAATACCAAATCTCCTCAATATCCTATAGGCCCATAGCTCCCTATATAGCTAAACTAGAAAGGTTGGTGCCCAAGAAAAGCGTATCCACTCCTCTATCATGTTTTGTAACACACCCATCAGTGCTCATGGAAATATCCCACCCTCATAATCTAGAAGATCAAAACATCACACTGCCACCATCATCAACACCGATAGCCTAGTATCCTATGGATAGGCTACATACATATCTCCATAAGTGAGACTCATGTTGTGATACCTCGGCTTGCCCATCACCTCACCAAATACTGCCACTATCGGCTCCACTGATGCCTCTAACAAAATTGAATATACTGTCTCCCCAACAATAGGAAGTCGCAGGATCATATAAACATCCTCTAAAGTGATGGTTATCTCGCCCATCGGTAATTAAAAGGTATTGGTCATGGAGTCCCATCTATCGATGAGAGCGACCATCAAAATATGATCCCAGGATACACACCTATAACGTCGAATCACACTAAGTCCAACATCAGTCATGTGCCCCCACTCCTCTGTGGTCAGACTAGGCCACATCTATACCAGTAGGGGTGGTACTCTGTCCCTCATCCTCACCTGATCTCTCACTTGCATCATCTAACACGACCTTGTCAAGTCTTGACCACCTCAAATCACCTATTACCCACCAAAAAATACCCAACCACATCAATCATGCATACCGCTTTACCTAATTCACCTATAAACCTACTGTCCCTTATCATCATTACCCAATATCTTAGTTCATCTCACCTACTTACCTATCCCACATAGCCAAAAAAACATTTAACCCTTTTCCCTCTACATATATGTTCACCTACCCCTTCCTCGCCTATTTTAATTTCCTAACTAACCCTTCTTTCACTTATTTACTCTTCATCGTGACCGGAATCAGCTGCCTTAACTGTTATCGGTCCTCTTTGACTGACATTAGTCACCAAGACCTTGACTAATGTTGGCCAACCCATGACCAATGTTGGTCTCTGTTTCAGCAAAAAAATGAAACCCCCATCCCCATTATAATCAAATTCACAAAAAACAACCTAAATACCTACTCCCACCAACCCAAACATATCCTAGCTTCATTACCAACCCTATTTAAGATACATTGGACCTTCCCCCTCCCTCATTTCATTCATTTGTAACCACGATTTCACAAATTAACATTATACCTAAATTTTACACAAAACAATTTCAACAAACTCTCTTTCAATCAAATAAAGGATTTAGATTGACTCCTACCTCATCTCGATGCCATCTCCATGGTGGCACGTCTGGCTACTTCACCAGCGGTCCACCTGCTCCCTCTCCCACCTCCGTCATGCCCAAAATCAACTCCTCACCTCACAACCAATTGAATCAATCAACTTGATCTTGTGGGCCTGCCAATCAAATGTCACTCACCCACTACGTAGCTCCACACCTCGTACTGTCGCTTTCCACTCTTACACTTATCCTCTATCATTTTCTAAAAGTGGAAATGTTAAAAAGATTTAGTAAAAAATGTATTTTTCCATTTTTAACCCCAAATCGACATGACCGACATCGGTCACGTTGTGCCCTAGAAAACTGACGTCGGTTATGCTATAACCAACATCAGTCACTTGACATAACCATTTAACCCACCCTATTCATTTTGCCTAAAACCATTATTGATCCAATTTTTTTTGACCATATCAACACCTATTACACCTTACCCGCAAGCCTCCATTACCTGTACATTTACTTAACTGCATTTAGGGATAAGTTATTTACCTATACCTCAACCTTACCTGTGCACTGACCTATATACCTCAACTTGAATCACCTTTTGTGACATTTGAATTTGTGTACTTGATATACCTTGCGATGTTGTTTCCTGTGTTATTTAGCTTGATGACCTTACCTTGCCCAATGACATGATGTTTATCCTGACCATACCTTTTGTGCCATGGAACAAAACCTATTACCCATTCCTACACCAGACCTCATTGTGCTTCATGACCATATCCTATACCCTTGGATACCTAAATCACTTCAACCTCATTTGGATAAACCAATCACCCTTTTGACAACATAGAGTTTGCAAGCTCTTTTTTCTGGTACCGCATCACAATCTATACGTGTGTGTGTATTTGATTGCCATTACCCATTACCCAATATGACCATACCCTTACCTACCAACCCTCACTTTCATCAATCACCTATTTATCAAACCACTCCCTGACTACTTTTCCTACCTCATTGGTTCATAGTTTGAGGGCGGTCACCTTCAGCCATACTTGGGGCAACCTAACCTCCACATATACCTGGGACATCGACTCCATGTTTTTTTCAGCATCGCTTACCAATACAAGCTACTAGAAAAAAGGGGAAAATGTAGACAAGTTTTTGTCACACTCCCCTTGGTCCCCTTCAATCAATTAACGTAATACATTTAACTAATCATGACCCCTTCATCCCATACTAATATTCATCCTCACGTTATTAATTAATTTAATTAAGTTAATTTCACCCTCACACCTCCACCTCATCGTTACACCTCACCCTAGACCCATTCTAAGGGCATTTAACTCAAAATTATTGAGTCATCACTCTTAACACTGAGTCATCACTCCCAGTTCCGACTCACCACTTAAACTAACTAACTAAGACTTCTTCCTAAACCTAATTGGACTTATTCTATGAATTTCCTGTCTTCTCTCAAGTGAATTCCACTTCCCTAAAAAAATCAATCAAAATCACACCAAAAATAGTAAAGATCTACCTATTTTTGGTAAACCTAGACTTTCCCGCCTTAACCGATGCTAGTTATCCCTCAACTGACACCAGTCACCTAACCGGCATCAGTTACCTTATATACACTTTTACAACTCTTTACATGGGTTGGTCATTTAGTTATTGGATCCTTATTACATTCAAGCATGAATCTGCAAGCCCTCCTGCATCTAGACAATGAACACACACAACCATAGTGCAAGACAAGAAACCATTTTCCCTTCAAGAGCATTAGAATATTCACGGGAACACTCTGCGAGTATTTCCATGAAACTGAACACACAATATCTTCATGGATCAACTACCATCCTCCTCCACCTCCCAAGATTTGCAAGACATCAAGTAAGTATTGTGATTCTAATCATTTGGGTATATTCCTTTTGTAGATCTTTCACTCCTTCCAATAGTTTTATTTCCTCTATTTCCTTTACATCACCTTCTTCCCATCAACCCACTATTCAACCATCCCAAGCCTTTTCACCATTCTAAACCTCCTTTTTAGTATCTGTGAGTCTTCTCAGCCATATTATGACCTAAACCATACTACCCTCACTCACTGTGCAATCACAGAGAGCCTAAAAACCTATGTTTAACAATTTACTATCAAATTACCCTTACCGACGTCGGTCAACTTATCTGCCATCAGTCTTCCCTCTCTACCGGTATGGGTCATTAGACCAATATTGGTCACTATGTTTTCTATTAACCTTCGCCAAAACACCTCTAACATCACCTAAACTCCACCCAAACCTTACCAGATACCTCTGTGACCTTACCTAACACCCCTGTGACCTGTCCCAACTAGAAACATACCTTTCCTGATGCTAAATTAGTTTAGATTTTAATACTTTGCTTAATCTAGTTTGTTGATAACGTTTTGAGATACCTAAATCAAAGTGTTAGCAATATGACCTTTATTTCTCATATTTACTTTCATTAATTTGATAAAAATAGAGGATTGATAGCCATTCAAGGAAGCATCATGCTTCTCGGATCTAGCCTTGCTAGGTAGTCTTCTAAATCTCGCTATTTGATATCATTTGGTGGCCTTGCTTTGTATCTACAGGCAGTACTTCCTAGACAAAAAGGTGTTCTCCACAATCAACTTGGATAAATTCAGTAACATGTGCATTCAACCTTCAACCAACATAATCATAGGCATTCCTCCTTGACTGTTACCTTATCTATTTTATCACACAATAATTCAGTGAAACACTATCCACCAAAAAGGAACCCTTATTCCAGGTATGAGCCCCTACTCATCCTCTTCAAGAATCATGATAATGCCTTTTCCTTTATGCTTTCATCTTTCCACATTATCTTCACATTAAGGAATTAACATAGGAAAAAATGCTCACCAAACTGAATAAGAAAGCTGAATGGAAATGGAACATTGATGTCATGTTCCCCCCCACAATGTTAAATTTCCACTTATTGAAAATTGGAACATTGAAATACTACAGACAACTGGGAATCAAACACTGAACTAAAAAAACTTATGCCACAACCTCATTTTGTGGCCCCGTCACTTATGGCTAGCGAGAGGATGTTGCTTGTCCTCCATCCTCTTGTGCCTCCATCCTCCAGTGTCATGCTACTTACTCAACTAGATTTGGATATGAGACTTTGTTTCCACATTGTGATTATTTTCCCCCACAATGTGAAATCATTTATTATCTGGACATCGGATAACACCAAAAATGCATCCATAATTTTTTGTTTTTAGACTTTTACATTGACTAAATTTTTTGATTCAAAAAAATTACTGACACTTAAAGATAAAAACAATACTTTTGACGACATTACAAATTTGACTATTATGTGATGACATATGACTAACACATAATATAGACACCATAGTCAAATTAATATAATTTTTTTTTTTAATAAAACAATAACAAAGTTTTTTAAAGAAAAAGACGACTTTAGAAATCGACACAACCTAGAAACAAACCAAAAACTATTCAAATAGATATCTAAACCTAAGATGACATTTCTATATAGATTCAACTCATAAATATAATTTGTAATAATCATAATTGAACCTCAAACTTTATTCAGACTTACCCAATAAACCAACAATGACTTACTCATAAGGTGGAACTTAATTTTTTTGGAAAACTCGGCACAACTGTCAACAATATGCAATATAGTGTGAGCAACAAAGAAGTTATTCATATGACCCAATAATCACAAATGAATCCTAGAACTGTGAGAAGCAATTCATTTCAAAAACTCAACGTAAACTTGCTCAACACTGTGAATCACAAGAATGATGTGAATGAGGTCACGTCCTTGGAAGGGGATCATTGAAGAGTCCAAATATTGATTCTATTCTATTGATATAGCACAAATTTATGAAGAAGTGGATTATTACGTTGCAATATGAATGCAGATAAAAAACTAGACAGGTCGACATGTCTTCCTATGTTGATCTTCGAGAGGATTACATTCTCAAAAAGATAACAAAGAGCAACACATCCATGAGGTAATAAATCCACTAGACAATTATAAGGAGAAAATATACATCCTTTTTAACTTGACACCTCCTTTACCATACTTAGTCTAACAAATGCACAACTATGCGTATGAATAACTGATTGAACTGAAAATCCTCAATGAAATTCAAGACACCTTCAAAAATTGTGCCTCTCCTATACACAAATTGTATTAGCAATTACACTTAGACATATATACGTTTAAACGAATTACAACAAATCTGTGCTGGATGATGATATGAAACTATATGCAGGCCCAGGGCACCACCAAATTTCTAGATCAAATTTCAAATGAATCTTCAAGATCGACCTCTAAACATCACTCAGAAAGATCTACATAGATATTTAAATAATAATATGAATTTCACTCCCACGTGGGTGATATACCAGATCAATATTTTCAAAATGGTCTTTGTCAAGATATAATACTCTCACCCTCCACCGAATACCAACAAATACACACAAAATTAAGACTATTGTAAATGTAAATGCATCTGAGAATAAACTAAAACTTTGAATTTTACATCAAAACTTCTCTTAATATCCTAATCTGATACCAAATTAAAGCTTTGGACAAGATTTGAATATTAATTATCATGAAATAATAATATTGCATTCAATTCATTCTAGACAAAAAAATAGAATAGACAAATATACAAATATATAGGAGTTTCTTTCTCCTAAAATATAGCGGAGCTACAAATGATCCTATAACTAATCCTCCTAAATACATGAGTGGTTTCAACCACCACTATTGACGTACACCAATAAAAAAATAATGTAACAAATAACTTATGTGAGTTTTTATTACTAACAATTATTCCACAAATAATTATATTTAATGTTATGTAAATAATGTTAGCATTAAAACAATATTTTCCTAACAAATTTCGTGGAGGAATGTATAGGAATTTACAGAAAAAGAAGAGTGGGGACAAAAATTCCGTGAAAGAGGTAGAAAAGGACGTAGCAGGGAAGGGAATGTGTAAAAAAAGAAAACACGCTAGCGTTTCTTTTCTACATTTTCCAAACCCCAAAGCTCTTGCCTTAGATAAGGTTTGGATCCCCAATCCTGAGGCGTGGACTTGTTAAAACACAACAAACCGTGTGTTTTCAACAAAAAATACTAAAATCCATCTTCCTCAACTAAAAATCCCATAAAAATGATCAACCCATTTATTAAAAATTTACCTACGATGTTAAGAAAACTATCCTCTTTCTAAATATATGATTTTTAATTTTTTATGACTAGTAAAAGGTTTTCATACTTATTGTTTTCTAACAATGTCTTTGTATAGCCATTTTTTTTGAATTTATACATTTATATCATTCATCGTGTATCTTTTGATTCACTCATCCAAATTGAAAAAAATTATGCAGTCATAAACTAGGACTAATGTCTGCTCATGTGACAAGTTAATGCAAGGTGTATAAGAAATCAAGGAACTTCAACGTTATGGGAGGGTTTAAGGCTACCTCTTGCTACAGATGACGATGATGATGATGAAGTTACTGACGCAAGATAACTCTCCACTGCAAGCTTGATGACCTGCACAACAAAGAGAGACTAACGTGAAAAAGATTAGTAAGATAGGATGGTGGGTTGCCTGACAAGTCGATCTCGGGAAAACAAAACCTTCCTAGGATGGATGTCAACCCATGTTTGTTAATAAATATTGATAAATGATAACTAATGGGAGGATGCAAATAATAATCTAAAATAGATATATAATGTAAGATAAAAATGCTGAAATGAAGATCTAGTAATGAAAGATGTTGAAAAACAAACCAAACTTGAGTGGGTTGACGACGACCCAGGTGTGATTGGCATGGTCGACGATGACTAGTGTAGAGACGATTAAAGGTTAAACATGAACATAGCTAGATATGGTATAAAGATGTTGTATCTGATGCAAAAATAGTGGTGAACAAAGCTGATACAACTGGAAGCAAATTTTATGTGGGAGTTGGTAGAGTCGATGACGATTAGGGTAGAGAAAACTAGATCAGGGTTGATAAACATATGAGACATTGAAAATGAGTGATCTAGATAGAAGGGAAGCTATGAAATATAAGTAGATGGTGGTGTAGGAAAAAAAGGTCAACATAAGTGGGTCGACGACCATCTAGATGGGTCGAAGGTGGCCAAATTGATATTTAAAATTTAACAAGCTAGATGGGTGGGAAAAAGAGGATGCAAAGGATCATAGATGGTTGAATGGATGGGAAAATCTCTAAAGAAACCTGCAAACTTAAAAAATAGAAGAAAAAAATTTAAAAAAAGATCTCTAAGAAAATTTTAAGAAAGGATCTTAAATGATAGCATGTAAAAGGGCACCAAGAGTGATTCTAGATAATAACAATAACTCCACAATAGAGGAAGGAGATAGTAAGCACGCAAGGATTCTAGGGATCTCAAGTTTTTTAGCCATTTGAGAGGATGTGAGAAGGTGAATGAATAGGGTCAACGATGACCTGAATGAGTCGCCAATGACTTGAGTAGAGTGCACATCGGGTAGGTGGAGGTCATATTTGATTTTGAAAAAAAGGGGTTAGAATGACAAGGGTAGAGGTGAAAGGCTATTTTAGGTGTGCATGGCTGTGTGGGGAGAAATTAGGAGGAGTTAAAAGCGGTGGTAGGTGATGGGATTAAGGGAATTAAACGGGGGGAAAAATAATATTAATCATATGGGGTGAGAATGGGATGAGGTGGTTAAAATGATAGGTAGGTTAAATGGGTGCTTAGTTGGGCTTAGTGAAGGGTGTTAAATAACGTTAAGATGAGAAATAGGATTAGGGTGTGTGTAGACACCTGTAGTTTGATCAAAGCACTATTATTCCAAATATTGCGTTAACTATTCTCACCCCTCGCAAATTGATGAAATATAGTCAGTTAGACCTATCTAACTCCCCTCTTATGACACTCTTTTGGTCGTATTCCTCTTGTAAACCAATTAAGCAGGCTATTATAGTCTTTTATTGGCTAAAACATCTTCTAATTCCCTTATAGACTACTTATACTAGCTTTTTAGACTATCAATCCATTTCATTGGATTGATTATACCTCTCAAAACTCTCTAAAAACCCTAATTCCTCTCTAAAAAAGATTAACTAGCCTAACCTAGTTTAACTAGTCCTAACTATGATTAACCTCTTCTAAACCTAGTCAAATCTTTCTTTGACTCCCTAATTAACTTTTTGGCTTATCGTTTAGTCCCACATGCACCAAAATTCCCCCACTTTCCCAAATGGAAAACTATAGATAGCCCAGTACCCCCTCTCATTTCTAAGAACTGTCCTTCTTCCTAACATAAACTATAGTATTTTTCTTAGGGTTTAGAGTTATTTCATTTCTTTCATTGAGCTATTGCTTTGCCATTGTACTACACACCAAGCATTGAGTAAATGGGAAGAACCATTGGCCTTGAAGCCATTAATGGTGAGCTCCCATTCTCATAATCACAAACTGATTTCTTAGATCCTTACTAGGTTCATTTATTTAAAGCTTTCAAGAGTAGAGGATTACTAAATATGCTAGATTTGCTTGTTTCTTTCAATATTAATGTATGTAAAGTGATGAATCCTTTTTTATCTCTTATATGATGGTCCACTGACTAGCTTGTTAAGAGCCTTTGGGGTTTCTTTAGAGATTCTTACCCCATGTCCATGGCTTATGCAACTTTTCATTAAACACATCTGGCATGCCCGGTGGGACAATTAGTCCATCCTTTATTAATGGGGTCATTTTGAAGCTTTTATTTCAGTTTCTAACTTTTTATATGTTTTTGTAGGGTTAAATATTTTACCTTGGCCTTTTTAGCTAGGTTTTATGTTGTTAACCCTCATTTTCATGCTTCTTTGTTAAGTTTAGGCTAGAAAATACATTGAATGGCTAATTTCTAACCTGTTGACACTTTTAAAATTTCATTTTCTGTGTTTTTTGGTGATTTTTCAGGTAGGGGTGCACACACCTTTCTGTTAGTGCATGCGCACTCAGACTATCATTTTTAGCAGAGGGGCGTAGGAACCCAAAACCATGCGTAGGTACCCTAAAGCAGACACACACACCAAAACCATGGCGCACACACCCTTTTTCCAGTGAAGACACCCTATAGCTTGTCATTTTTACTAGGTGGGCAGGCACCCAAACCCACGTGTAAACACCCTATGTACTCTCGACCCTTTGTAATTTTTTTTACCAGACATGCACACGCTAAAACCATGGTGCATACACCCTTTTGCTGGTGCAAGCACCCCTCTGCTAGCACACACACACACACACTATCATAACTTTTACCATTTTTCTGCTCCCCTAGCGCAAACACATATTCTCTGGTGTATGCACTTACCCTAACACAGGCATCTCTCGGGTAGTGCAAGCACCCTATAGACCCAATAGGTTTACACAAAGGGGTATAGACACCCAAACCCATGTGAACATACCCAAAATGGCATGCATACACCTTGATGGGGGTGCATACATCTTTGTTTGATCTTAATTTGTTGATATGATTTTTAGTGCTCCTAGTTTGGGTCATATCTTTTGATCCGTTGACCCATTTTCAGAGTTTGAATAGGTGTCAGAAAGGGAACATAGATAAATTTTCAAGGGAAGTTATGAAATTAATATATCTTTGGTATCATTAATTCTATTATCAAACTCCTAAAGGGCCCTAAAGACCTGCAAAAATGCAAAATACTAAAAACCATTGAAAAATTGCTAAAAATAGATTCATGAAATTTCGTAATTTTACTTGGTTTTATAACTTGTGTTCAGATTCAAACAAGTAATTATAGGTTTATTTTTTGGTTTTATTTGACTAAAGTAGTTGTGTTTCATTTTCTTAGTTAAAAGGGGATTTTTGAAGTGTGTATGCTCTTCCCTTGCACCTTCTAGGTGATATTGGGAATAAAAAATACTTCTAAAAACACCTTGACACTTTTAAAAACACTTTCCGTTTAAATAATTGGATAAATATTTCAAATTTGGCTAAAAAAAAACTCTACCTTTTGAAGTTTTTTCCACAAAGGCTTATTTTAGTAGGGTTTTCACATTGTGTATGCTCTTCCTTCGCACCTTTTTGGTGATCTTAGGAATAAAAAACAATGTGCAAAATATCTTTCTTATTTGATGGAAAAATACTAACTCTTTACATATAGGACCAAAAATGCTTGTCAAAGAAAGAAGAGGTCGAGAAAAAATAAAAACTTCAAATACACGTGTTTCATGCAGGTTGCCAAACGATGTGCTACTTAAAACCACATTAAGTTAAGCAGATAAAAAACACACCATTTCACTTCACACTATATTGTGGGTTTCAGAAAAGGGTACGTCCCTATCCACTCAACTAGAACATAACCCCTTTGGCATAATGCCTTAAGCTACAACAATGGGGGTGGTTCCAGGAACCCTAAAGTAATCCACCACTGAGTAACCTCATGGATGAAACATGAAGTGCTCCACTTACCCACTTGACTAGATTTACATTATAAGTTAGAGTCAAGGTTGTCCGTATCGTGACCCCAGTGATGGTACAACTGAACGCACTAGTTGCTCATTATATCAGAAGGGGGTAAAGTAAAGCCGAGACACTCCCAAATCATTCAGTGCAACTCTTTAGTCAAATCAAGCTCACTCTTAGACAACTTGTGACACCTAATTGAGATATCTTATTAGGGAGGCCATTTTGTCTTAGAGCCCACTTTGCTAGTCCGTTGTCGTGTCAAGCCATCGCAAAGTGACGACTTACTTGGGGTCTGAACCTTGTTTCTCAAACAAGGAAAAGAACCCACACAAGTTCGATCTAAGTGTCTTTCATCTTGAAATTAAATGACGCATCACTTAGCTTGGTTTCATTCTCACCTTTGGATGAGGAGAAAATCTGCCCAAGTAGTGCTTAGTTTATTTTCATCCTTTTGATCTATACCCTTGCGTTCTCGCTACCCATTTGAAGTGAGAAGGAAACATACCTCGCATGTGTTATCAAAGATAGTACTTGTCATGTTTTTTTCCATTTACGCCCATCCATGTTTGCGGCTGGGTTATTAAATGTTTAAAGTGTGCAAGTATGTTTTCATATCTTTGATATCCCTTTGATCTTGATTTTAGGATCATCTTCATTACTGCGATTTCAGTTCATTATTTATCTCTCCTTAGGTTGATAGTTTTTTACTCGCATTCTAGTTATGTAATTTTGGTAATTACGTTGTGTTTTCAATTTCTTGATAACTTGATATAAGTCCCTTTATTGCGCGGTTACGCTGCTCACACAACTAAAAATTTCTCGCTATACTCATACTTCATTTCAGTTCTGACGTCATCTAAGTATTTTTTTGAGAGTGTCGATATTACCTTATATATACTGAAATAATGCCATTTTGATACTAACACCTTGCTTTCTTGGTTAATGTATCAAGATAGTGTTGCTATGCTATACATACTCGCAACTTCCATTTTCAGACAACTTAGCTTTCATCGACATTCGAACTAGTTTTAGTATACCTCGTTGAAAGATTGTGTCAGTACCACTTTAATATTTAGGACTTGTTAGAATTCTAACTTGACCTACGTATTGATACGATATTGTCAGTATCCACTTTGGACCCTTCACCAGAATCATAGTTAGGGTATAAGCTTGGAAGAGTGACAAATTCAAGTGATCATTGCATTTGAGTGTTCTTTGAATCATAAAAAACAACTACATAACTTTACTTCTAGAATACACTAGGTTATTTTAGCACCATATTGAACAACTTACATAAACATACGCCTAGGTTTCACGTAAACTTCAAAGCACATATAGACAAAACCTCATATAAATTTGACTAGCGATGCCTAGAATCACGAAGATGGAATCCAAAACAAATGATCACGACTTAGGAGAAAAGCCTTTTGAGTCCTTCCCATTTAGCGGAAACAACTTAACACCTCTCTTTTCATAGGTCAAGGAAACAAAGCCATTGATTGATCATAGTGGAGAGGATTCTGAATCTTTTGAAGAACAACATTAATTAGAACTAAGTCACTTTGACAAAATCCTTTGTTACAACAAAGACCAAGTACTTACAAGAGTCTTAGAGTTAGGGGCTAAGCTTTTACAGGAACGCGAAGTAGAAACCAAGGCCATTAATCATAAAACAAAAGAACAAAGATCCCTTTTATATATGGATAACCCCTTTGACGTGGGGTATGGTTCTACTTTTGGGAAACATCATAACACCGTTGAAGGAGACCTGTCAAAACTACTTGCTGATCCACGATGACCTTATTACAAAGATTCATGAAAATTGAATATTGAGTGCAAATCATTACCACCTCCCAAGTTTGATGAGGAAGAGAATCCTTTACTTGAAGAAGAGATCCTTCAAAAATAGATCCTGAAACTGAGCCAAAAATTAGCAAACTTAGGCTCTTCAAGTAGGAACGTATACAAAGACAAAATCAAAACAAAATATAACGAGTTCCACTTTGATCCACATAGTGACATGACCTTTAAAGTGGATAGGGCACAAAGACCAATGTCACCGACCAAAGAAGAAATCATTGAACGGGAATTACAATCAATGAAATACACACTTACTACACTACAAGAGGGAAACGTAGGACATAGTAGGAAATATTTGTATGAAGAACTATGCCCTTACCCCTTTGATAAGGACATGTTGTAGAAACCCTTCCCAATGCATTTTACCGTTCTTAAATTTGATAAATATAAAAGAAAAAGTGATCCTCGTGATCACATCAAATAATTTTATTTGGCTTGCCAAGAGGTCACATACACCGATAACTTCTTAATACGACTCTTCCCTCGCAGCCTAGGAGCACTGGGATTGGAATGGTTCTATAGCATCCCCAAGGGCTCCATTACAACATGGCCCACGTTAGCAGAAAAATTTGTACAAAATTATTCCTACAACATGGAAAATGATATCACAATGAATGACCTCTACAATGTAAAACAGAAGCCCAATGAGACCTTTACAATATTTTTATATTGATGGCAAGGGTTGGCCAATTGTTTCCCTTGTGACTTTCTAGAAAAAATATTAGTAAGAATATTTGTGCCTAACTTGAACCCAGAAATAGCCTTCCATTTGCAAATACATTGCGGCTCTAACTTCGAAGAAATCATAGAGAAGTGTAGTCAAATCGAAAAGGCCTTCATCGTAAAGGGAATAATTAAACCAGTTTTCAAAGAAAAACATGAAACAAAATCCTTAGATAAATTGAATTTATTCAACAAAAAAAACATGTTGTTAGAGATGGCATTATGGACTCTAAGAGAGACCAAGCCGTGCATACTAGTCATATTTTAAAGCTCTCACAAGGACCTCATCCCAAGGCTCCCACCAAATGTGAGTTCATGCCGTTAACAAATTACCTATCTACCATACTAAAACAGTTAGATAATATAAACATGTTGGGGTACCCGATCGCGATGGTACCATACCCAGAAAATGCTCCAAAACCTGTTTGATTCAAAGAACATGTGTACTATGACTTCAACCGCGTTAAAGGGCACAAGATAGATAGGTGCTTAAGACTACACCATCACATACAAGACCTCATTAAAGAGGGTAAAATCACTGTAGATTCTCCCCCTGACTTAGGATAAGGGCCAAATGAGAAAATGGGTATCTTTAAAGAGCCCTTTCCTAACCATGAAAATAAAAAGAAAAGGAAGCCAAATCATAGACAAACTTCCAATGACTATAGGACTACCGCTTATATTTATCCTACTAATAATAGTCCCTTTGATTCCCTCATAGGATGTATTCGTTCATCTGATGAACATGTCAGTACTATCAGGATATTAGAAAAGAGTTGTGTAGTAGTCACGAGATGTGCTTGTTTAATCATACCAAAACCCCTACTTGTCCCTTAGGAAGTTGTTAGGAAATAAGAGATCAAATATGTGGAATAATCCCTTACAAAATCACAACAGTAGAAACTAATATGTAGAAAATATTACACATCTCAAATAAAAGTGTAGAATAAATAACACAACATAGAGAGACAATATTTAACGTGGTTCACCCAATTTGGGCTACGTCCACCAAGAATCACTTGCTCAGATTTTATTACAAGCCTCCACTCTCTCAATACAATACCCAGATCTGTTTGGAGCTATGCTCAACAAACTCTTACATAATTCACACCTGAATTCAAAGCACATCTGCAATGCATTTGCTTGTCTATCTATTATATGCATAAGATCATATAAATAGACAATTGTTTAAGCATTTTGATACAAAACTGTGGGTATCAAAAACCATGGGAAAAAACTGTGGGTATCAAAACCATGGGCAAAAAACCATGGGTATCAAAACAATGGGTACCAAAAAAACCATGGGCCCAAAAATAGCCCATAACGGTTACCCATTACCCATGGGTTAATAAACCACCCATGAAAATTTGTTTCGGGGGCTTCGCCCTTGAACCCCCTTGACCCGCTCATCGGCGAGCGGGTCCACCATAAAAATACCCAAGTGTAATACATAGAAGGTGTACCACACTCTAACATGAAAATAGGCTCCACAAACATAACAATCTCCCACTTAAAGACTGATTTCCATTGAGAAAGCTTCTCAACCCTTCACTGTCATCCGTGAAGGCCAACCAAAGCTAAACATAGCTTTAGTTTATCCCTTGTGACCACCTTGGTCATCATGTCTGCAGGATTCTAACTGGTATGAATCTTCTCCAACTTCAACTTATCTTCCTCCAAAGTTGTCCTGATGAAGTGATATATCAACTGTATATGCTTCGTCCTGGAGTGGAAAGCAGAGTTCTTAGCTAGGTGTATAGTACTCTGACTATCACTATGCAGCTTACATTCCTCTTGCTTATGCCCCAAATCCTCAAGTAATTGTTGTAACCAAATCATCTCTTTCCTTGCCTCTGTGGCAGTAACATAATCAGCCTTCATGGTTGATAAAGCTACCAACTTCTGTAGTCATGAAATCCAGCTTACTGTTGTCCCACCTACAGTGTAAATATAACTTGTCATGCTCCTCCTACTGTCTACATCTCCAGTCATGTCTGAATCTACATAACCATGTAAAGTGGTGTCTGATTCACTGTAGCATAAAACTGTCCCCATGGTCCCTCTTAAATACCGAAGGATCCACTTTATTACTTGCCAATGCTCTTTACCTGGATCACTCATAAATCTACTCACATCTCCTACTGCATGGGCAATATCAGGCCTAGTGCATACCATAACATACATCAAACTGCCAACCGCTAATGAGTAAGGTACCTTGGACATATGGTTTCTTTCCTGCTCTGTCTTGGGACACTGCTCCTTTAATAACTTAAAATGGCCTGCCAAAGGAGTCCCAACTGGTTTAGCATCCTGCATGTTAAACCTATCCAATACCTTCTTAATGTACTCTTCCTGAGATAAAGTCATCTTTCGTTCCTTCCTATCTTGAGTTATCCTCGTACCATGGATTTGTCTGGCAGCCCCCAAATCCTTCATATCAAAGGATTCACTTAGCTGTTTCTTGAGTACTTTTATTTCCTGCATGTTTTTACCTACAACCAACATGTCATCAACATACAAACACATGATAATATAACTTCCATCCTCAAATTTCTTTGTATACACACAATGGTCAGAATGATATCTAATATAACCTTGCTCCATCATGAAGCTATCAAACTTCTTATACCATTGACGTGGAGCTTGTTTTAGGCCATACAAGCTCTTCTTCAGTTTGCACACCATCTCCTCTTTACCTTTGACTTCATATCCTTCTGGATGCTACATATATAGCTCCTCCTCCAAATCACCATAGAGAAATGCAGTCTTTACATATAACTTTTCTAAGTGCAAGTCTTCTGCTGCCACTATTCCAAGAACAATTATGATAGAAATCATTTTTACTACAAGAGAAAAAATATCATCAAAAGCCATACCTTGTTTCTGTGTAAACCCCTTGACCACCAACTGGGCCTTATATCTTTTCTTTCCTCCTTCTTCGTCTTTAACTCTGTACACCCACTTGTTTTGCAATGCTCGTTTGCCTTCCAGTAGCTTCACCAAATCCCAAGTTTGGTTTTCCATGAGAAACATATGCTCCTCATCCATGGCTTGCTCCCACTTCTTACTGGCATCTACCTGGATTGCTTCATCAAAGCTCTCTGGCTCTCCACTATCAGTGAGTAATAAATAATAAAGAGAAGGAGAAAAACGTTCAGGTTCTTTTCTTACCTTAGAAGACCTCCTCACTATAGGAGTTTGGGGTTCCTGTTGAGTAGGTTCCTGAACTGATTCATGGGTCACTGTCCCATCCGGAAGATCCTCTACCACTGCATATTTTTTCTTGGATTCTTCCCTGTTTTCCTGCAATTGTTGCTTATACATGACTTTCTCATTAAATACCACATCCCTAGACTGAATGATTTTCTTGTCCTTAATACTCCAGCATTTAAATCCAAATTCATCACCACCATAACCAATAAAAGTTCATTTTTCTGATTTAGCCTCTAGCTTGGTCCTATCATCCTTGTCAATATGAACAAACACCTCACATCCAAAGACTCTAAGAAATGAGTAATCGAATTTCTTACCATACCAAGCCACCTCAGGTATGCCTCCATCCAAGGCACTTAAGGATCCTCTATTTATTAAGTACACAGCTGTGCTTACTGCTTCTACCCAAAAATAAAGAGGCAGTCCTGCATGTATCCTCATGCTCCTATTACATTCCATTATTGTTCTGTTCATCCTTTCTGACACCCCATTCTACTGTGGGGTTCCTGGAACCATCTTTTGCTTGCGGATTCCATTCTTAGAACAATAATCATCAAATTCATTGCTGCAATACTCCCCTCCATTATCTGACCTGAGACATTTTAACTTAAGACCTGTTTCATTCTCTACCAAGGCTTTCCATTTAACAAAAGTATTAAATACATCAGATTTGTTTCTAATACAATAAACCCAAACTTTCCTTGTTGCATCATCAATAAAAGTAACATAATAACTTGAACCCCCAAGAGATGATACCTGAGCTGGCCCCCACACATCAGAATGTACCAACTCTAACTTACTCTCTTTCTTCATAGGTCCAACCTTGAGAAACCTTACTCGCTTCTGTTTCCCATATATACAGTTCTCACAGAAATCTAAACTTGTTTTTGTATATCCAAGAAAATTCTTCTTTATGATGTCCATGCCCTTATGGCTCATATGACCGAGCCTATAGTGCCATAATGTTGTATCTGCATCTGAAGCCACAAGATTAGAATCATTAGTACTATCAGTGGATAAATACAAGGTTCCAACCTTCTTACCTCTTGCCACCACAAGAGCACCCTTTGTAACCTTCCAAGAGTTAGTTGTAAATATCACAGTACAACCATCACTTCCCAATTGCCCCACCGATATCAAATAGCCATGTATTGCCATTCTACATATTAACCTGAACAGAACCTTTTCCAACTATACTACAAGGCTCATCATCACCAAGAAAAAAATGCCCAAAATCCCCTTGAATATAATCAACAAAATAATGCCTATGTGGAGTAGCATGAAAAGAAGCCCCTGAATCTAAAACCCAAGATTCAATAATATTATACAAAGAAAGAATCAAAGCATCCTGACATACATTACCCGATGCCACATTTTCCTCCTTATTTTCTTCCTGTTATTTCTTCTTGTCCCGAAGCTCCCAACAGTCCTTCTTTGCATGCCCAGACTTTCCACAGTTCCAACATACAATCTTGCTCTTGGATTTTGACCTTGCTTGATCTTTAAATTTTCCACGGTTTACTCTATTCTTCTGTCTCCCTCTAGTTTCCATTGTCAAAGCATTCCCTGAACTAGAAGATTCCCCAGAGATTTACCCCCCAGGGTAAATTTTGATAACATGCATCAGAATATTCAAATCCCAAGCAAATTGATTGATTCAGAGCAAAAATCAGGTTTCTAGGGTCCCTTCAGGAAATTTTCTAACTCTCCTGTCCAGGCTGAAAAGAACAAGCTCTGAGAAAATGCGGAAAAAGGGTTGCAGAAGGCAAGTAGGTTGATCCAGAAAAAATTGTGAAAATCGGCTAAGTCCTAGTCCTAGGAGCAACTGGGACATTTGGGACGTAAAGGCGCGGATCAGCCGAAAAGCCTCCAGGCGGCCCAAATAGCAACAGGGACATCTGGGACAGAAGTACGCGGCGGGCGCGAGAAGCCGATCCGGCCGAAAAAGAGAACTTTCGCACTAACTGCTTTGGGACATCTGGGACAAAGATACCCGAACCGGCCGGTTCGGCCGAAATGGGAACAAACAGTCCGAAGCAAACAAATGGGACAAAAAGGCGCGAACCGAACGAACGGGCGAACCGGAAGAATTTGTCCCGCGAGGCACTGGGACATTTGGGACAAATGGATGCGAACCGGCCGGTTCGGCCGAAATCAGCACTAGGAGCACTGTGCCAAATGGGACAAAAAGATGCGAAGGGCGTGAGAGAGCCGGCAGGTCCGAGGACCAATCAACGCATGACACGTGTCTCAAGGGGAAAGGTCAGAAAAGTCAAAGGGGCGAGTTTTCGAGCACTGGCCCGAACCAATGGGATAGTGCCACGTGTCCCAGCTAGGGCCCACAAGGAAATTTCAAAAGGAAAGCCCGCGAAAGGTAGAGGAGAGAGAATTGCTTGTCCAATCAACACGTGCCACGTGTCATCCAGGTGGCAGAGCGCGGGAAAGATTTCAAAACGCGTTTTCACCTGTTTTGTGCCCTAAATCTTCAGATCGCCATAACTTTCGATCCAAAGCTCGGATTTGCACGTTCTTTATATCAACGGAAAGCTGGTGAAATTCTCTACACGATTCCGGGGTCAATCTTGCGTTTTGGAGCAGTCTAGAGGGAGAAAATCAAGAAACGGCTCTGACGCGTGTTCATGGCCAGAAATGACATTCCAGCGACCAGATTTAATGCAGAATGGGTCGCATTCTCCTGTAATCCGGTCAAAGTGACAGGGTATGGGTTTGTAAGGTCCCCCATGCCATTTTAATGCACCTGCAGTCAAGAAAGAATGGGCTCCCATGCCTTTGTACATTTTCTGTCTCCTGGGTTCGACCCATGCAATGTAAAAAGCCAGATTTGGCTCATTCCGAAAGGGGGAACATTTTTTGGGCATAGCAGACTTCTTCTTTCACCGCCAACAAGTGATTGATGAAGGATCAGACCTCTCCAAGGATTGTAACAGTTTTCTTTTACCTCTCTGAGGGTGTAATGCGTGTTTCTGACATTGAAATGATAATGCAAGCTCTGTGAATGGGTTTCAATCCTCTGTTTGTATTATTTGCTTGATTTCAGATACTAAATTATACATTATCAGTCTGTGTATGTTTTATGTTGTGAACTTTGGTCTGTGTCTATTTGCATGACAAATATGTTTCACCACTCCTTTTGGTGCATCACCATCTTTAGTTAGTTTCAATTTTTGCACTTCTACCCCTGTCTCCTTGCAAGTTAGAATAGGATTAGGATCTAAACCTCTGTAGTTTTGCAAAATATAGATCTAAATCAGAGGAGTTTGAGGAACCAGCCTCTAATCTGGAGATTCCTCTCTCAGTTTCACAAGTCCCCACGCTTGGAGAGAGGTTTCCATGTTGTGCAATCACACTGGATGCTAGAGTGATCAACCTAGAACCCTGATCTGCATCCAGGGGTGCTGTGAGTCTGCAACAACAGTTTTGGCACGCCCGGTGGGACCTAGAGGTCTCATTTTTATTGCAGCAAAGTTGATGTGCATCTGCTGCAGTTTTCTTGCTTGAAAAGAGCTATTATTTGCATATCTGGCGACTCCGAGAGAAAGAATCAATTGGTTTCAGCAGTTCAGGCCTGAAAGCTTATGAGAAGAATCACAAGGTCAAGAGTTGGAGAAGAAGAGGTGCTGTTTGAATATCTGCAATTATCTCCAAGAAGAAGGCAAAGAGGAAGAAGGATTCAAAGGTCTCCATCTCCACCAAACAGAACTCTCTCAACTCCTCCACCTGATCGGCCTTTCATTCAGTATTCAAGAGTTCTTCGACCAATCAGAATGGCGCAACCAGTGAACCCCTATGTCAACTTCACAGGCAGCAGCCCACTTGCTCTCAATGCACAAAATCCAATCCCAGTTGCAGCATTGAAGAACATCCCATACTTTACTGGAGAAAATCAGACCACTCCTGGTGATCATGTCAAGGACATTGCTAACATTTGTGCAATCCATGAGATTAATGAGATGCAAGTAGCTGTCAAATTGCTGGCATCTTCATTCAAGGGGAAAGCATTGCAATGGTTTAGGAGCCTTGAAGCTGGCTCTATCACAAACTGGAATCAGCTGTGTATTGCACTTCATGATCAATTTGGAGAGAAGGGAGACAACTTGTCTCTTTTGGAACAGCTGACAACCATCAAGAGAGCTTCCAATGAGCAGCTAACTGACTTCAACTTCAGATTTCAAAGGTCTTGGGATAGAATTCCAGTAGCAGTCAGGCCAACAGCAGAAGGTGCTTTTCTATATTACCTTAAAGCTTTAAATTCTGATATTTCTATGTTGATTCAATCTATGGGAGGCACAACTATTCCTGCTGCTTATAGCATTGCCATTAGAGCTGAAAATTGTCTGATTCAAGCTGGCAAGCTAGCTCCTAGGCCTCCAATGCCATTATATCCAAGTTTAGAGAACCCAAGTACTAGTCAAGCACCTGTCTTAGCTCCTTCTCCCACTCCTAGAAATCAGAGTTCAAATGAAGCTTCCACTTCATCTCCAAGTGCCCCAAATGAGCTTCAAGAAGTCATGAAGCAACTGCAAAATTTAGGTAATGAGCTGGTCACACTCAAGAGACAGCAAGCTCAAGGTTTTAGACCTTCGTATCAGCCTCAAGCTCAACCTAATAGGCAGCCATATCAGCCTCAAAGGCCACCTAATCCAGCTGCAAATATGAATCAAACAAGGCCTCCTGCCAATAGACCATTCCAGCCCTATAACCCAAATGCCATATCTGCCTCTAAGGCATTAGTACCAGCACAAAACAACATTGCCCAGGAGTATGATTGGTGTTTTCCATGTAATGAACCTCATAATCAATCCATGTGCTACAATGGTGCTTTGACTCAAGCTTTAATGGTAACAACTACTGGTGTGGAGGGTGAGAGCAGTCAAGAAAACAGCCAACAACAAGAAACATTCCAACAGCAATCAGCCCCAAATGACACCACATTGGTAAATTGGCAAGCAGAGGATTTCTGTGGCATGAATCAGGCAGTTTCTCAAGGTGTTGCAGCCAACACAAGGTCAAAAAGGAGAAATTTGGGTGAAGAACAGCCATTAGCCCCAGCCAATCCACAACCTTCCACAGCTCCACAAATGATTGGCAAGCAAAGTCCCGTTTCAAATGCACAAGGGCAGCCAAGAACAACCCCTAGGCCAACTCAAATGCCAGCTGTTGCTGCCCACATCCAAGGAGAAATGTGCAAACCAAGGGACAGCAGAGAGATCCTTCATCACCATTCAGTATCATTGATCAGATGAAGAAAACAAATGTCAATATATCTATGTGGGAATCCCTATCTATCCCAGGCCAAAGAAATCTGCTGCAAGCTGCCATGAAGGATTGGCCAACTTCGAATCAGCAGGTCCAAATGCAAGAGAAGGTACTCACAAATGCTGCCCAGCCTGAAGGAAATCATGGAGCACAACAAGGTAGAATGCTGAAGCCTCCCCCTTTTTATGTTTCGTTAATCATTGGAAATCAGCTAGTGCATAATTGCATGATAGATTCCGGGGCAAGTAGCTCAGTAATGCCTAAACAGATAGCTGATCAGTTAGGGCTCCAGTATGAAATAACATCTAAGGGAGTAGTGCAGCTGGATGGGACAGCAATAGCAACAGTTGGAGTGATTAGAGGTTTGAGTCTTACCTTGCATGCATGTCCAAATGTTGTTGTCTTACAAGATATATCAGTCATAGACCTTCCACCACTCTTTGCCCTATGTTTATCAAGGGACTTCACTGCCAAAATTGGGGGATATTTGTCCGCTGATTGGTCTCACATGCTATTCAGAACAAGGTATGGAACTAAGGCTACAATTAGGTCAGAACCTATTGCAAACTTCCACATTGAGCCCTATACTCCAAGTCAGATTAATGCCAATTGCTCAGCATTTGATCAAGAAGATCACCCAAACACGGATGAAACTGACACTAAAGTTGGAAACATCCCAGATCTAACTCTTGATGAATGGGCAAACAAGGTGCATGCTTTTGATCCTTATCAAGGAATAGAAGAATCTGAGCTAGGAGTCTATTGTATACACGAAGAAAGTCAACCTATTCCTAGCATCACCAAGCCAAACCACAAGGATGACAATGAGGTATGGCAGCTGTTTTTTGATGGATCGAGGAGTAGACAAGGCGCAGGAGGTGGAGCCGTGCTTATTTCACCTCAAGGAGTAAAGTATTATTCAGCTTTTAGATTTCAATTTGCATGCTCCAATAACACTGCTGAATATGAAGCCTTGGTGCAAGGGATGCATTGGGCAATCAAGAGAAAAATAAAGAACTTGCAAGTCTTTGGGGACAGTGAGCTGATTGTAAATCAGGTCAAGGGACAGCATGCCGCCAAAAATGATCTACTCAGGTGCTACAAGAACAGGGTATGGGACCTCATGGAAGATTTTGAGGGTTTCGGCATCAAAGCCATCCCTAGGAAAAAGAATCAAGCTGCTGACAGGCTTGCAGCAGTAGGGGCAGCCTTTGACATTGTAGAAAACATTCAACAAGACAAGGTACAGCCAAACATCCACGTGATTGTGAGGCCTTCAGTGCCGGATAACAATGTCAGTTGGCAGGTATTTGAGAATGACCAGCAAATCATCCACTTCTTGCAAGAAGAAGCTGAGTTCTCAGCTAAGAATCAAGAAAAGTTGGAACAGCAATATGGTGACCAAGTGATACAGCTGAGAACTGACAAGCTGCCCAAGGGACTTATCACTTTGGAGTCCATTTTCAACCCCAATGATCAGTTTAGAAAGGAGAAAGCAAACATTCAGGTCAAGAGAGAAGATTCGGTATCCATCTTGGTAGAAGAGAACAAGCCATTGCAAATTGGAAAGATGACAACTGAGCAAGAAAGGTGTGAGTTCATACAGCTATGTCAAGAATTCCCTGACGTGTTTGCTTGGAGCTATGAAGACTTGAAAGGTTTCAATCCCAACTTAGCTCAGCATACCATTGAATTGGATCCAAATACTAAGCCTGTCAGGCAGAAACAGAGACCAGTCAATCCACACATGGAGCCTCTCATGAGGAAAGAATTGGACAAGCTGATTGAGTCAGCAATTATATTCCCAATCAAGCATTCTAGTTGGGTTGCCAACTTAGTTCCAGTCAGAAAGAAGAGTGGAGAGATCAGGCTATGTGTTGACTTCAGAGATTTGAATAGAGCCTCTCTCAAGGACCATTATCCACTCCCTTCCATGGAGCAAATATTGCAAGTCGTAGCTGGTTCAGAAAGGTTTTCACTACTTGATGGTTACTCAGGCTTCAATCAGATTATGGTAAAGGAGGAAGACCAGTTCAAGACAGCCTTCACAACCAAATGGGGCACATATGCTTACAAGAAGATGCCATTTGGACTGTCGAACGCCGGAGCAACATTCCAGCGAGCTATGGATATGGCATTCAAAGGCTTGATCAACAAGATAGTGCTGGTATACCTAGATGATATCACTGTCTTCTCAAAGAATGCTGCAGACCATCTCTTTCACCTCAGGCAAGTGTTTCAGAGGTGTAGAAAGTTTGGAGTGTCTTTGAATCCTAAGAAGTGCATCTTTCTTGCACATGAAGGGAAGCTCCTTGGCCATATTGTCTCCAAGGAAGGATTAGCAATTGATCCAGAGAGGGTTGAAGCCATAAGAGCTCTACCATTGCCAAGCCACAAGAAAGCCCTTCAGAGTTTCCTGGGAAGGATAAACTTTGTTCGGAGGTTTGTCCCAGATTTTGCAGCCCTTGTCAAGCCCATCACCAAAATGTTAAAGAAAAGCATGGCTTTCAAATGGACGGCAGAAGGCAAGGAGAGTTTTGAAGCAATCAAAGAAGCCATCTCCCAGGCACCCACTCTCATCAACCCAGACTTTTCCAAGGATTTCATCCTCTATGCATTTGGAGGTGATGACACTATTTCTGCCATTCTGGTACAGCAAAACAAAGATAATGATGAACAGCCGATTGCCTTCTTCAGCCAGAGCCTAGATGACTGCGAAGTGAGGTACTCTTTTATTGAAAAACATGTGCTTGCAGTAATCAGGAGCTTGAAGAAATTCAAGCATTTAGTCTCAAACAACAAGGTCCAGTTGCTGGTCTCACATGCTGGGGTTAAGGACTTCCTCCTCAACAAGGATTTGAATGAGAAAAGGGCAGGTTGGATCACCCGTGTCATGGAGTATGACATTGAAATCAAGATCACCAAGCTGGTAAGAGGAAAAGGATTGTGTGAGCAGCTGGTTTTGGGGAAGCAAAAAGAAGTATGCAACGAAGAAGAGGCTGTTTTGACAGTTCAAGACAGCCATGAGCCGAGTGACAGGCAAGAAGAAGACAATGCTGCCCCCACCCCTTGCTGGACCCAAGGCATTATGCACTTCCTACAAACAGGCCTATGCCCTCCAGAAATGAGCAAAGCAAAGAGGAGATACTTCAGGTTGCAGGCTGTTCCATATACCATCATTGATGGAGTTTTGTTCAAGAAAGATGTGAATGGAGTGCTGCTGAGATGCATTAGCACAGGTCAGATCCAAAGGGTATTAGAAGAATTTCATAATGGACCATCTGGTGGCCATTTTGCACCGAGAGTGACAGCTCTAAAAATCATGAAGGCTGGTTATTATTGGCCTAGAATCTTTAGTGATTGCTATGCATGGATCAAGAGGTGTAAGAATTGTGCATTCTTCACAGGAAAAGAGAGACTCGCTGCCCTTCCATTACATCCAATTACAGTAGATCAGCCATTCATGCAGTGGGGACTGGACTTCATTGGAGCCATCAATCCCAATTCGAGCCAAGGGCACAAATGGATTTTGACAGCCACAGACTACTTCACCAAATGGACAGAAGCAGTAGCACTCAAAGAGGCAAATGAGTCTAACATCTTAGACTTTTATGAGCAGATAACAACCAGATTTGGTATACCTGCCACAATAATTTCTGATAATGCATTGGCATTCATTGGATCCAGGGTGACTGAGTGGGCTGTCAAGAACGGTATTTACCTAAGCACTTCATCAAACTATTACCCTCAAGGTAATGGCCAGGCCGAGTCCACAAACAAGAACTTGTTGAAGATCATTAGGAGGACTCTTGATGAGAATCAAAGGTCTTGGCATACCAAGCTGAAATCAGCCTTATGGGCTGATAGGATAACTCCCAAAAGATCCACGGGTAACTCTCCATTTAGGCTTGTCTACGGAAGAGAGGCAATCTTGCCCATGTCACTTGAGTTGCCAACGTTGGAACTCATGAAACAGCTGGAGTTGCTAGAATTTGAGCCCATGGAGGTGAGGTATGCAGAATTGATGGAGCTGCAAGAGATCAGAGATCAGGCATCCCAAGCAATGGAAAAGGATCAAGCTTTGATCAAGAAGACCTTTGATAGGAAGGCCAAAGATAGATCTTTTCAAGTAGGAGATCTAGTGTTGAAATGGGATGTGGACAGAGCAAAACCGGGAAGGCATTCAAAATTTGATGCCATTTGGAGTGGCCCATACATGGTCACAAAGTGCAAGAACAACAATGCTTTCCAATTGGCCTCATTGGATGGTGAAGAACTGCAGATTCCAGTAAATGGAATCTATCTCAAGCGTTGCTTCTAGAGGGAGGTTCACTACATCTGTAAATATTAGATTAGATTTCCTTTCCTCCAAGTGCTTGTGCACATTGTTTTGCTGTAGGTTAGTTTTGTTTTCCCTAAGTGCCTTGGCACAGCTTGCTGTCCATGGAGATGTTTAGCATGTCTTTGCTTTCATCAGGTGGCATTCCATCTTCCTCCTTGCACATTCTGAGTCAGTTTGGATTCTAAACAGAATATTTGATGACTCCATGCCCAATGGATTGCTTCAGGCAACTGGTCTTTTCATCTAGCAGGCAGATGACCCCGCTGAGTCGCCAAATTGTTATCCAAAATTCACCCCCCAGGGTAAATTTTGATAACATGCATCAGAATATTCAAATCCCAAGCAAATTGATTGATTCAGAGCAAAAATCAGGTTTCTAGGGTCCCTTCAGGAAATTTTCTAACTCTCCTGTCCAGGCTGAAAAGAACAAGCTCTGAGAAAATGTGGAAAAAGGGTTGCAGAAGGCAAGTAGGTTGATCCAGAAAAAATTGTGAAAATCGGCTAAGTCCTAGTCCTAGGAGCAACTGGGACATTTGGGACGTCAAGGCGCGGATCGGCCGAAAAGCCTCCAGGCGGCCCAAATAGCAACAGGGACATCTGGGACAGAAGTACGCGGCGGGCGCGAGAAGCCGATCCGGCCGAAAAAGAGAACTTTCGCACTAACTGCTTTGGGACATCTGGGACAAAGATACCCGAACCGGCCGGTTCGGCCGAAATGGGAACAAACAGTCCGAAGCAAAGTGGGACAAGTGGGACAAAAAGGCGCGAACCGGCCGAACCGGGTGAACCGGAAGAATTTGTCCCGCGAGGCACTGGGACATTTGGGACAAATGGACGCGAACCGGCCGGTTCGGCCGAAATCAGCACAAGGAGCACTGTGGACATCCGGGACAAATGGACGCGCAGGGCGCGAAACAGCCGGCAGGGCCGAGAACCAATGAAATCATGACACGTGTCAAGGGGAAAAAGTCAAAAAAGTCAAAGGGCGAAGTTTCGAGCACTGGCCCGAACCAATGGGATAGTGCCACGTGTCCCAGCTAGGGCCCACAAGCAAATTTCAAAAGGAAAGCCCGCGAAAGGTAGAGGAGAGAGAATTGCTCGTCCAATCAGCACGTGCCACGTGTCATCCAGGTGGCAGAGCGCGGGAAAGATTTCAAAACACGTTTTCACCTGTTCTGTGCCCTAAATCTTCAGATCGCCATAACTTTCGATCCAAAGCTCGGATTTGCACGTTCTTTATATCAACGGAAAGCTGGTGAAATTCTCTACATGATTCCAGGGTCAATCTTGCATTTTGGAGTAGTCTGGAGGGAGAAAATTGAGAAACAGCTCTGACGCGTGTTCATGGCCAGAAATGACATTCCAGCGACCAGATTTAATGCAGAATGGGTCGCATTCTCCTGTAATCCGGTCAAAGTGACAGGGTATGGGTTTGTAAGGTCCCCCATGCCATTTTAATGCACCTGCAGTCAAGAAAGAATGGGCTCCCATGCCTTTGTACGTTTTCTGTCTCCTGGGTTCGACCCATGCAATGTAAAAAGCCAGACTTGGCTCATTCCGAAAGGGGGGAACATTTTTTGGGCATAGCAGACTTCTTCTTTCACCGCCAACAAGTGATTGATGAAGGATCAGACCTCTCCAAGGATTGTAACAGTTTTCTTTTACCTCTCTGAGGGTGTAATGCGTGTTTTTGACATTGAAATGATAATGCAAGCTCTGTGAATGGGTTTCAATCCTCTGTTTGTATTATTTGCTTGATTTCAGATACTAAATTATACATTATCAGTCTGTGTATGTTTTATGTTGTGAACTTTGGTCTGTGTCTATTTGCATGACAAATATGTTTCACCACTCCTTTTGGTGCATCACCATCTTTAGTTAGTTTCAATTTTTGCACTTCTACCCCTGTCTCCTTGCAAGTTAGAATAGGATTAGGATCTAAACCTCTGTAGTTTTGCAAAATATAGATCTAAATCAGAGGAGTTTGAGGAACCAGCCTCTAATCTGGAGATTCCTCTCTCAGTTTCACAAGTCCCCACGCTTGGAGAGAGGTTTCCATGTTGTGCAATCACACTGGATGCTAGAGTGATCAACCTAGAACCCTGATCTGCATAATGAATCCATTAGATCTTTTGTAGTCTTTTCCTTTGAAACATTAAATAATACTGAAGAAGCAATACACAGCTAAATCGTTCCAAGTGCCTTTCGATCCAATAAATCCCATTCCGCATCTGTCATACTCAAGGGTTTGTTCACCTTCTCAGACAACGAAGTATAAAGATCCTTATGATAAAGGTAATTTTCCATCTGCATCTTCCAAAGACTGAAATTCTGCCCGTTGAATTTATCAACCCTAGATCTTCCATCATCTGCCATAGCTCCCACTCAAGATAAAACTTTCCCTACGATTCAACACTTCAGCAAACCAAAACCAGGCTCTGATACCAATTGTTAGGAAATAAGAAATAAAATATGTGGAATAATCCCTTACAGAATCGCAACAGTAGAAACTAATATGCAGAAAATATTACAGATCTCAAATAAAAGTGTAGAACAAATAACACAATACAAAGAGACAGTATTTAATGTGGTTCACCCAATTTGGGCTACGTCCACCAAGAATCACTTGCTCAGATTTTATTACAAGCCTCCACTCTCTTAAGACAATACCCAGATCCATTTAGAGCTATGCTCAACAAACTCTTACAGAATTCACACCCGAATTCAAAGCACATCTACAATGCATTTTCTTGTCTATCTATCATATGCATAAGACCATATAAATAGACAATTGCTTAAGCAGTTTGATACAAAACTGTGGGTATCAAAAACCATGGGAAAAAACTGTGGGTATTAAAACCATGGGCAAAAAACCATGGGTATCAAAACAATGGGTACCAAAAAAAACCATGGGCCCAAAAACAGCCCATAACGGTTACCCATTACCCATGGGTTAATAAACCACCCATGAAAATTTACTTCAGGGGCTTCACCTCCGAACCCCCTTGACCTGCTCACCGACGAGTGGGACCACCGTAAAAATACCCGAGTGTAATACATAGAAAGTGTACCACACTCTAACATGAAAATAAGCTCCATAAACATAACAGAAGGTCAGTACAATTTGATAGACCAGTTAGAGAAAACACCCACTAGGATACCAATCTTATATCTCCTCAAAATCTCTACTGCACATAAAAACATATTGTATAAAATGCTAGAGAGTTTGGGAGTCTTCATTGACGTAGATCTCGTGCACCTCCAAGCCATGATTGTACACCTTGAATCCAATGATGATATCACTTTTGATTACGCTACAATCCCGCGTAATGACCCAAAACACAACTTACCCTTATATCTAGAAGTGGTTGTTAGCCATCGCAAAATTAAGAGAGTACTTGTGGATGGTGGATCCGGTCTAAAAATTTGTAATTTGAAATTGGTTAAGCATCTAGGCCACTCAAAAATGGATCTAGGTGCCAAAACTATTACGATCACAACCTATGATAATGAGGAGCGAGAGTTAGCAACCACTATAGTGATTCCAACGGAAGTAGGGCTGACTTTTCATGATACAATGTTCCATGTTCTTGACTTGGATCTACCATACAACATGCTCTTAGGACACCTATGGATCCATGCCATGCAGACCATTCCTTCAACTTTCCATCAATGCATCAAGATGTGCCATAAACGACAAATACTCACCATTTAAGGTGATCTAGAACCATTTACACATTGCAGAGCGTTGCATAGTTTTTCTTGTGCAACTTATGAATGCCCTTATGCAGACATTGTTATTCCTTTGCAAATAGAGGCTATCAAGGAACGTGTGGATCTAGATTCACTCACTCCTTATAATTAAGACTTTACTTCGTTGGTCAACCCTTTTGCATCATGGGAGGCAACGTCAACAATATATGGCCCAGGTGAGCCGTTCACCCTTAAATAAGCTTTATTAATATTAGATTTATCAGTGTCACCTAAGACACGTGGAAAACCCTATTTTTAGTTCAAAAGCATTCGAGTTTATTGCCCTAAACCATTAGAGAAGTTCATTCCTAGTGGTTTCTTATCTGAGGAAAAGATGTTAGAAGATCCCACCAACATAGTACATGAAGAAACCATGGATTCATGCCACCAGGCCCTGTTATATGTCAAAGGCCATCGTATGATGTACATCATGGGTTACAATGGGTTTGGATGTGGTATCAATGAGTAAGGATGATTAGAACCCATTCCTATCCCTCGCTTAAAATCAAACAATCATGGTCTTGGAATAAGACCTCATGACGATCCACCCTTTGAGATTGATGCCACCTCTTCCGAATGTGAGGATGACTCATCTCATTCCGATAGTGACGCAGATTCCTAATGTAGCCTCTATAAGGATCTTGCCTCCACTAACTTATTCCCTAATTCAGATGTCTTTACCTTATCTAGATCCAATACTCAAACCAATTTCCAAGTAACCCTTGTATATCCCAAACTTGTAGATTGGGATCAACAATTTCACGTGCCAATTTATTTCTTTGAGAATGATGAGGCATTTGCAAAATTCATGGGTCTCAGGGATTTTATTCTAGTTGGGGATCATAAGAAAGGCTTTGTAATTCAACTAGACACCTATACATACTTTAGAGAAGAAACAAAGATGTGTAGACGCTTGAGTAAGAAACTCAGAAGCAAGAGTAAGAATAGTTCAGAGAAACCTTGTGCAAGAAATAAATGTAAGTCTCATAATGACAATTTTTTTGAAACACTTGTAGATAAAAAAATGAAGAACCTATGGAAAAAATGGTATATCCGTTCAAGGATGATGACAAGTTACCTAAGGAGGTTGAACTTATTATTCCCTCTAATCTTATACAGATGGAAGATACCTCTAAGATTCTTGTGGAAGAAACCATCAGTGTTAACATTGGCTCAGAAGAGGAACCCAGAATGATAAAGTTGGGAGCTTCACTCTCAGCTCAGGAACAAAAGGTTTGTGTAGAGATATTAAGAGAATATGGAGATATATTTACATGGTCATATGCCAATATACTTGGTTTGGACCCAGAATTGGTCATGCACAACCTTGTTGTGCACCCAGATGCCAAACCCATCAAGCAGAAGTTGAGAAAGATGCACCCTAAAGTTACACTCCTTGTCAAAGAATAACTGGAGAAATTATTAGCTGCTGATTTCATTAAGCCCATTAACTATTCATAGTGGATATCTAACATAGTCCCTATTTAGTAGAAACATGTTGGCATAAGGATCTACACCGAATTCCGTGACATCAATAAAACATGTCCCAAAGATGAATTACCCTTGCCTAATATTGACATGATTGTTGATTCCACCGCTGGTTATGAAATGTTGTCCTTAATGGATGGTTTTTTAGGTTATAACCAAATCAGAATTCCAGAGGAGGATTAACATAAAACAAATTTCATCACTCGTTGGGGAAAATTTTGTTACAAGGTCATGCCTTTCAGACTCAAGAATGCTGGGGCCACCTATGAAAGTGAAATAAATGTCATCTTCCATGACATGATGAATGATATCATGGAGGATTACGTTGATGATATCTTGGAAAATTCCAAAAGTAGAGGAGAGCACCCTAAAGTGCTAAGATGTATTTTCCAACGTCTTTGGGATTACAAGGTACGTTTAAATCCTAAGAAGTGTGTCTTTGGTGTTTTGTTAGGAAAACTCCCAGGTTTCATTATTTCACAGAGAGGAATAAAAGTGGACCCTACAAAAGTTATAGCTATCACAGAAATGCCTCCACCTACAACTCTCAAACAACTGAGGAGTTTACAAGGGAAAATTCACGTAATCCATCCCTTTATTTCACAACTTGTGGATAAATGACATCCATTTACACATCTAATGAAAAATGATGTTGCATTCAAATGGGGACCAAATTGTTTAAAATAATTTACATTGCTAAAACAATACCTTTTCAACCCACTTGTACTCATGCCTCCTACCCCAGGTGAACTTCTCCTCTTATACATCTCAACTATCAAGTTTTCTATTGGTGTAATGCTTTCCCAATATGACCTAGACCATAGAGAAAGGGAAATTTATTATCTTAGTCACACCTTGATTGCCTACAAACTGAGTTACCTATAGATTGAAAAGGCTTACTTAGCAATCATCTTCACCTTTAAGAAACTTCACCATTATCTCCTTAACAAAAAAACCAAGCTAATATCTAGAGTTGATCCTCTCAAATACCTTCTATCCAAACCCACTCTTACGAGACAAATGGCTAATTGGATCATTCTCTTAAGTGAATTGTACATTGAGTTTGTAAACCATAAGTCCTTGATGACAGGTATTGGTGGATTAGTTGGTAGAAGCTACTCTACCAGGAATGGAAACTTTGTGTCTGGACCTGCCAAATGCATCCACGATGTATATTGAAGAATATGTAGAATGGGAATTCCATTTTGATGGATCATTCACCTTCCACGGATCGAGGGCATGAGTAGTGCTCATCACTCCCATAGGTGAGGTTATCCTAAGAGCATTCTGTTTGGGATTACGTTGCACTAGTAACATTACAGAGTATGAGGCACTCATCGATAGCCTCGAGCTAGCTATCACTTGGAATATCAGACATCTACGAGTCATTGGGGACTCCCAACTCATTATTAAACAAGTTAATGATGAGTATAAGGTTAAAGATGAAAAAATCATTCCATACAAGAATTTGGTTGAAACCTTTAAAGAATATTTTACACAGATTGTCTTTGAGAAAAAACCAAGGTTGCATAATAG
Source organism: Taxus chinensis (assembly GCA_019776745.2). Taxonomy (NCBI): domain Eukaryota; kingdom Viridiplantae; phylum Streptophyta; class Pinopsida; order Cupressales; family Taxaceae; genus Taxus; species Taxus chinensis. Next base: position 104,275,494 of record CM034147.1, on the reverse strand, counting down.
ATCAATAGATTCTATGGCTACAATTGGATCTCTCTTACACATTCCACCTTAGGAGAGTGAAATTTCATTCTTTATAGAGAATTTACAAGTACCCGCATATGACATGCCGAAATCTTGTTTGGCATATGAAATTGTTGGTCCATCCTCCCCTTGGTATGAACCTATATTTAGATACCTACAAGATGGAACATTTCCCCCAGAAATTACCCATTCTGAGAAGAAATCCCTTATCCGCCATATATCCCATTATACCCTCCTAGAAGGAACCCTTTATCGTCATGGGTACAATGGGAATCTACTTTGTTGTTTGGATGTTACTGATTCAGTCCACGCTATTAAGGAAGTACACGGTGGTATTTGTGGAGCACACACCAGTAGTATGGTTTTGGATAAGAAGCTCTTAAGGGTAAGTTATTATTGGCCCACCATAGAAGCATACTATTGTAATTTTGTTAAGAAATGTGAGCTATACCAAAATTATGGGAAGTTGATACATGCACCAGCATAGGCTTTGCGACCCATTGCAACACCTTGGCATTTTTCTAAATGGGGCCTGGATCTCATAAGGAAGCTTCATCCTTATTCTTCAGATGGCCACACCCACATTATTACGGCCACCAAGTATTTTACTAAATGGGTATAGGCTATGCCTCTTACTTATGTCACTAGTGCACAAATTTCTAAATTTAGCATGAACCATCTCATCTGCTATTATGGTATCCCTTCCGCCATTGTAACTGATAATAGTAAATCCTTAAAAAAACGGTTAAGACATTGTGTCAATGCTTCCATATTCAGCTCAAGTGGTCTACCCCCTATTACCCCCAAGGTAATGGAAAATCAGAGGCTACCAATAAAACCCTTGTACGAATCATGGAGAAAATGGTAAGTAAGACTGGCTGTAATTGGCACTTATAGATACATCCCGCCCTCTAGGCCTATCAAACCTCCATCCACACTCCTACTGGTGTGACCCCATATTCCCTATTTTATGGAACTGAAGCCATCATACCCTTGGAAGTGGACCTTCCCTACCTGAGAATATCTCTCCAGGATTATCTTGATAAAGACAAAGACTATAGAGTAGCTCAGCTAGTAGAGCTAGAGCTGTTGGATGAAAAATGGATAAGAACACTTAATAACCTCAAGGTTTACCAGAACAGAGTATCAAGAGGATATAATGTTGAGTAGATTAAAGTGGGATACTTATTAGAAGGCACAAAAAAGGTTCACGTGTGAGAGAAGGGTGCAGTCAAAGGCGCAGAAGGATAGGGAAGGACATGCACATGAAAGATAAGGGCAGATTCGGGATTTAGCCATTTTCACATGAGCGGGCTATTTTTGGAGATAGCATGTAGAGCACATAAAATAGTTAAATAATTGCGTGACATGAATCATATATTTTTGGAAGAGTGGCTACTAAGCACTTTGCATGGGTTCGGGCTAAGGATAGAATTGCTACTTCCAGTTAACTAGAAGAGGTCTATTGTTAGCACACTTACACATGTGGCTATTATTGTAAAGGCGCATGGCTATTTCCAGCATGTGACCTATTTTTGGAGTTATGTAAGCAGTGAAGGGAAAGTCTCCACCCTTATAAATATGTAATGATCTGTGTCATATAGGTGTGTGTGAGAACTGAATTACTGTGAAGCTATGCTGCCAGATCTGATGTGCGCATAAGCTATGGTATTATCTATTGTAATGAGCTTTTGCGTATTCATTATGTTTAATATAATGGAGTGTATTGGCTGAATAAGAGTATTAATCTTGAGTATAATTGGTTCTTGTATGGTTGGTTACATTATGGATATTGCTTAAACCTGTTATTCTTTAGATCTAGATCTGAACATGCTCTATAGAGTGTTGTATTAATTATGGATCTGAATGCATTAAGTCTTCATCATGCTAACATCCTACAACATCAACCCTAAAGAGGGGCCTGGTACCTTTACATGCTTCGGGTGAGTGCTCAGTCTAGCTGAGTGATGTGCCAGTGCACCTAGGTTTTTACTGGTAAGTTCTAGGCTACATCATTGGTTCCGTTTCTGACACCTCTTTTTCAGTTGTTTTCAGGATGGTTCATGATGAAGACATACCAGTTGACCCTAGCAAGTGTTGAGGAGTGGATACATGATCTAGAAGAAGAATACACACAGAGGTTCAACACTGGATCTGAGTTTAATGCACGCGCATGGGTGGAACAAAATATGTATGATAATTTTTATGAGAGTTTCTTCGCTATTTTTCCCATAGATATGTACGAGTGGCTAATTGCTTATGTGTCTAAAATGAATTATAGGTATCACGCACTTGTTTGGATGTAGGAAGAATTTCAGGCCCTCTATGATGTTGATCTAATTTGGACACGCTTTGTGGATACTTGGTTTCATGGTGTTCTGAATAGCTATATTATGGAGTACTCGATTTCCACCTATTCTTTCCCCGAGGTAACAAAATTCCAATTTTTACAATATCCCAGGGGAACTTACCTGCAAGGCATTTTACTGGCAATCAAAATTTTGATGGTAACCCTAAACTTGGAAAGCAAGCCAATGGCTAACTAAACCCCACCACATGCAGGGGCAGGAGCAGGTTTGGTGAAAGATGATAGACTTAGCGTCAAAATGGAAGAGATAAGAAAGGTGGCTTGAGTATAATGAGGCACACGAGAGGGAAATGACAAAGCAATGTGATGTTGTAAAGAAAATGACGTTGAGGGGAGAGATGGATCGTGAAGGATTTGAATCTCATGCAGATGGCATGGAGCCAGAGCATCAGGAACTCCCCCATTTGGGAAAGCATGATAGAGAACCCCCATTGGCCTTGCGTAGAAGTGTGCCAATAGAGATGACCTGGGCCATAGGTGTGCATTTGAATCTACCTAACAACCCTACCATTGCACTTGGTTTTCCAGTATCTAGTACGCCAAACAGTCAACAAGCTAATTTAGGTAGTGGGAGAGTAGGAGTAAGTCATATAGAAAGTACATTGATGGTAGGGAAAATGTCTTCGTTATTGTTTGGAGGTACCTTTTCAGGTGTATCATCCACATAAAATTCAAGCATGTAGAATTTTGGACTCACTTCTTAGAGTGGTAACACTTCACAAACTTTAGGGGTGCAGTTTAGTACTACTGTTGGGACACAAGGAAGTACCTCTTCTGGTATATCTCTAGCTACAAGAAGAGGATCAAGAGGTATAGGTGGTTCTAGTTCTGGTGGATCTGGTGGTTCTAGAGGTAGAGGAAACACAGGGGGTTCTAGATCACGTGGGAAAGGTATGCACCAACCCCAAAATATTTACATTGAAATGTATCATCATCTTCTAAAGTATAGGGGCATATAATATGTTGCTGAACATGTGCACATGTGTGAAATCCTGTGGCATGAAAAAGGAATCATTACTTCTGAGTGTAGGGAAAGTCAATTTGCCACTATGTTACAAGGACGTGCACACAGCTGGTACATAAAGTTTGACCCTGATTAGACTTGTGTAGACTATGCAGCTTTAAAAGATGATTTCCTTAAAGAGTTCCACATCCTTGAGTTCAAGAAAAAGAGTATAAGCGCACTCAAGGATATTAAGCAATGAACTACTAAGAGTGTTAGAGAGTATGATGCTTGTTTTAAGATGCTGTTATCTAAGCTTTCTTATGATATTCATGGAAGCAAGCATGCACAATGGTTTGTTGGAGGTCTAATTACACCTTTTAGAAGGGTGCTATCACATAAGACATACATTGATCTACATGAAGGACTTGAAGTAGCTTTACGCGTTGAGGTAGTTGGTAGTATATACATTGGGGTGTGCCCATTTTTAGAAGCACAGATCAGAGCTATGGTGAAACAATTGGAGAAGCTATCGGAAAATTCAGCACATGAGATGCGCATGGGGATTTGGTACATAGATTATGAAGTGGAAGGTCACACAAAGGATAGTTATCACTGCAGATTAGTACGATCACTACTATTGGACTGTGAGATATGTTATTTAAACCATGATGCTAGCCATAGCCCTTTATTACAACACGTAATAAGAAAGAACATCTCTTGTTATTGTAAAATTTACAGGTCCATGACTCATGACATAGAAGACTAGCTACTGATTGGTCAGATCCATGATGCTATAGATATTGGTGTATGACAGACAAGAGTATCAGATAACTCTAAAGGCAAGAATGAGCATAGGATTGGGATCACAATCAAGCGCGCTATGATCATAGTGAAGGGCATTTTGAAGGAGGTCATGGCAGAGGTCGAGGATACCATGGTGGATTCAGAGGATGAGGCTGTGGTGGTGGACAAGGCAAGTTTCCTCACGACACATGTTATACATGTGGATCTCCTAACCACTACAAGTGTGAATGTCCTCAGAATATTACATGTTATTTATGTGGAAAGAATTGTAGTTATGAGGAATGCCCAAACTTGTATGAGCATCTTAGTAAGCAACATAAACAAGAAAACAAAGGCACACAGATGGTTAGGATATAACGTGCTGTAGAAAATTAGTGGATGCCCAAGTTGTAACTAGATTCTGAGGCATTGCCGATAAAGATCACTACCTTCGCTGAAGCAGTGCGCGCCAAAGAAGCATTACATCATAAGCCTACCATCACTAAGGAGGAGGTTCTACATGCACGGTACCCAAATCCTATCCATTAAAAGGAGGTTTATCAGGAAACTATGGAGGTACTCAAAAATATTTAGGGTGAAATACAATATTTAAAGGATAAATCATAGAAGATGGAGCAAAAGAAAGCAACAGAAATGGTCCAATCTGATATGGATGACTTGAAATAAGTGTGCAAGATGTTGCACTAGGAGAATATCATTCCAATGTTAGGGAATTGGTTAAAGGGAAACACTCCATGCAAAATTATTGAGACTGGATGAAAAATATTGCATGTAAATCTTCCCCCTCATAGCTTAGATTATGACAAGGAAATCACTCTGAATGTTGTTGTGGATGGGTGGCTTTTGAGTAATATATTGATTGATATAGGCACGGAAGTCAATGTTCTTACTTTAGATGCATGGGTACAAATGGGGAGACCTCCATTACAGCCATCTTTGAATGTATTGTTCATGGCTAACCGGACTAAGGCCACTCCCATCGGAGTTTTAAAAGATGCATCCATTACCATATATGGAGCCAAGTTCATTGGAGATTTTGAGGTTTTAGGACTGGCAGAGGTAGATAGCTTCCGAAATCTACTTGGGCATCCTTGGTGCTATGCAAATAATGTTGATCTTTGGTTCAACAAGGGTTATATCAGTTTTGAAAATAAGGAGGAAAGAGTTATTATCCCTTTAACAGATGGAAAATATGCACCCTATGTTGAGCCTTTGAGTGAGGAAGACATGAATAGGATTTATGTATGCACCGTTCGGGACCCAAAGGTGCTTGAGCCATCTAAAGAAGGAATCCTTTAGTGGGAAGATGTGTAGTCTGTTAGCGATACTACAAGTGTTGCTTGTGATGATTAGGTTCATAGCACTTATGAGTTCGTAGGGCAAAAAGTAAAGAGTATATTTTCTAGGGACAACATACCTTGTTGTATCAAGAGAATAGGTAACAAATCAGTACGTCGTTACACTGGAGAAGGAGATCCTATGGTATTTATGCACGCCATGGAGGAACAATGGATAGACCAGTTAGAGAGACAAAATATGCTAGCATATACCCTGTGAGGGACAACATCACACTAGTGGGTGGTTCAAAAGGATAATATTTTAGGATGGAATGAAATTAGGATTGCTCTTACTATAAGGTTCTTCAAGAGCAATACACCTACTCAAATATGCACTTATCATGGTAATCAACCTGTTTAGCACCACGTTCAGTAGTGTGAGAGACTCTGGACAGAGGGGCAAGAAGCTTTACCACCTTCACTTTGGGTGCACAAATTTTATTACACTTTACAAGGTTATGTGTGTGCTTGGTATGTATATGCGGAACTCCATAGAGAGACTAGAAATTGGCAGGATTTAATTGTAGGAATGACCCAGACATTTGACTTTTTCTGTACCAAACCTCTGGTAAAAGAGGCATTAAAGGTTATAAAGTGCTTAAATATGGGGGATAGTGCCAAGGTGGAAGAACTCATTCAAAAGTTATTTGATGAAGGAGACTCAGGAGCGTGTTATTTGTTGAGAAACAGAGATAGATGCCACACTAATTAATCATGCTTGCCTTGAGAAGGAAAAAGGAAAGATGGTCTACTTAGTGGATGATGAGGAAATATAAAATATGGATGTAGAACATTCAACAGGTATGCGTGAGGTTTTTTACAGTGCAGATAATACCACACACACCTATCAAGAACCTATGAAGATGAAGAAAGTGAATACTGGTTCAGATGTTGAGCCTAAGGATGCCGTAATTGGGGACTATTGGTCTGACTCTAAAATAGCAAAAATCATTGAGTTACTACAATATTCTTAGGACTTATTCCCTTAGGGATACGATGACCTTAAAGGTTTGCATGAATCATTAGGAGAGATGAAGATAAATATTAAGGAAGGTGTGGGCCCAGTCATATAGATACCGTACTGGATGAACCCCAACTTGTGTGAAACAGTCAAAGAAGATATTGACAAAATGTTGAAGTCTAGAATCATCAAGCCCCTGGATGAGTCATTATGGGTTAGTCCAATGGTGATCAATATCAAGAAGGATGGTCAGATTAGGATCTTTGTGGACTACAGGGATCTGAATGCTATATGTGTGACTAATCCCTTTCCTACACCATTCACTAAGGAAATACTAGAAGGAGTTACAAGGCGCAAAATCTATTCATTTACAAATGGATTCTCTGGGTATCATCAGGGTTAGGATTGCACATGAGGATCAGGAAAAAACTAATTTTACTACTGAATGTGGCATATTTTCCTATACTGATGATGTCATTTGGTCTGAAAAATGCTGCCTGCTGTATTTTCGCGCATAAGTTGTTCAAGCATTCAAATATTTTTTTTCATAACTTCTTGCAGGTTTATTTAGATGATTGGATGATGTAGGGACTTGTTAAGGATCATTATGACAATCTGCACTTAATTTTTGAAAGATGTAGATAGTTGAGTATCTCTTTAAACATCAAGAAGTGTGTATTTTTTATGCCATTTAGAATACTGTTAGGGCACATCATATGTAAGGAGGGGGTTTTTGATTGATCTAGCTAAGGTTGCAGTCATTATCAGCCTGAAAGAGCCTACCAGTCAAATTGAGGTGTGTAAGATTCCTGGCTCACACTTGGGTATTATAGAAAATTCATAAATGGGCATGCTAAGGTTTCCAGCACCTTTGGAGCAACTACTAAAAGGAAACGGGGTTTTCTACTGGGGAGAACTGTAAAATAGTGCACGTTCGAGACACTGAAGGAGAAACTTACTACCACACCTATTTATGTGATTTCCTTAATGGGACCAACCATTTAATGTACATGTGGATTCCTCTGGCATGGCCATTGGCGTGGTGTTGGCTCAGCCTCGAGAAGGTACTATTGATCATCCTATCTATTTTGCTAGTAGAAAGTTGTGTCATGTGGGGCAGAATTATACAACTATAGAGCACGAAGCTTTTTCGATGATCTATGCGCTCCACAAATTCATACATAGTACCTACTTAGTAACACCATTTTTATTTTATTCTGATCACATGTAATTGAAGTATTTGGCAAACAAGCCTATTTTACAGGGGCGCATATGCAGATGGGTACTCTTATTCGTAGAATTTTGATTTCACAGTTGTGGTAAAACCATGGAAAAGTAATTCTGGACCAAACCATTTATCCAAAATATAGTCGAGAATTAGATGCATAGGAAATTGAAGATACCATTCCTGATGCATAGTTATATAGGTTACAATGGTGTGCCATTAGAATTAGAGGAAATTGTTGTCTTTTTATAAACATGTATGATGCTAGAAGGGATGAAATCCTTAGAAATGAAACAAGTCACTATTCATGCGGCACCCTTTATGTTGATTAGTGGTGAGATGTACAGGTTAGGTTAGGATGAAGTATTGCACCATTGTGTACTAGAACATGAGCACAAAAATATCATAGAGGAGTCTCATGGTGGTATTGCAGGTGGGCACAATGTCGGTGACGCCATTACGTGTAAGATTTTACTTACTAGATTATGGTGGGAGACCCTTGTATAAATATTGTAAGGAAAATTGCAAGGCTGGTGATCACTGTTAAACACCTTGGGAAACTAGGTCAAAGAGATGAAATTCCTCTAAGACCTATTACTAATGTAGAACCATTTGAGAGAATGGGCAATAGACTTTTTAGGTCCTATTTCACTAGCTAGGACTATCACACTATATCGTTACTTGCATAGATTATCATGATAAGGTGGGTAAAAGCAATGCCTATAAAGGATTGTAGAGTGGCTATAGTAGCCAGGTTCTTATGGGAAAATATTATTACAAGGTATGGATTCCCTTTGAGTCTGACTAGTGATAGGGGAATTTTTTTTTTGAATGAGACAATCAGAATTTTATTGGATGAATTCATGATTGCACAACATAATACTACACCAGATCATCCTCAAGAAAATGGGACTACTAAGGCTTCCGACAAGATTTTGAGCCAAACATTGACAAATTTTTGTGATTTTGGAAGAAAGGATTGGGATGATAAAGTTTCTGCAGTACTTTGGGTGTATAGAACAACATATAAGTGGTTAGATAAGGCCACACCTTTTCAATTGGTGTTTGGCACACAATTAGTTCTTCCTATAGAATTTATATTACCTTGTTTGTGTATTACACATGCTGGAGGTTCTAGCTGATGTGAAAGCATTAGAAGAATGGATTGACAAGTTGATTAAATTGGATGAGTGATGAGAAATAGCATGCTAAAGTCAGAAGCAAGAAAGAACCAAGCAGAAAGCATGGCATGATAGGCACATTAAGGATAAAAAGCTTGGGATAGGACAAATGGTGCTCCTTTATGATTCTAATTTTATATACGCCATCCATGAAAAATCAAAATACATTGGTTAGGACCTTATGTTATCACTCACATACTTGAAACATGAGCTTGTCAATTGGAAATATTGATGGAATACGGTTACCTGGTTACTTCAACAAGAGTTGGTTGAAGCTCTACTATAAATAAGTCTTCTCGGTATTTGTAATAAGGAAATATTTCCATTTAGATTAGGTTTTTTATTATATTCCCTTAATGTATTTCCTTATTTATCACTATGATTTGTCAATTTAGTTGTTGTTGTGTGAAATAAGCGCATGGTGTGTGCCAGAAGATAATTAACATTTGCATTATTGTTATGCGCAAAGGACTGCACATACCATTTGTGTGGGGTGGTTATTGAGAAATGGGTACACATAAAGGGACAAACTGTTACAGGTGCTATTCAAATTTTGAAGAGTTGGTGAATAGAATATTGCTATCCCAAATGAGGAATATGGATGTAGATAAATGAAGGAGCAATATAACATGAGGTAAGCAGTGGACATGGAAACTACCAGGAGAAGGTGCAATGATGAGGTACTCAAGTGCATGGAAGAGCACTGAAGAAAGCTTGTGGCCAAAAGGTAGGAAAGCGCGTGCTAAAAGGTTATAACTGAGGTGTGACGATGTACCGCGTGGAAAATTGTGAAAAGGGTCAATTAATGAGGAATGTTGGTAGGTGAAGGAGCAATAAATGCACCAAATTTTTGAAAATTTATATAAGGGGATACGAGTTCATTTTTACTGTTGTGAATCACAAGAATTTGAAAGAGCTAAGTGTGACTGAGATGAAGTGAAGAGTGAGGTGTGAAGAGTGTGAAACTAGACGCAACGAGTAGATTTATGTGCATAGGAGAAGCTTACGTCCCCATTGGTAAAGGGTTTGAGTGAAGCAGAGCATTCGAAAGAGCTAGGGTATGTGATTTTAACTAGGGCACACGGATTCGAGCTAGGGTTTGAGTTTACACATTACAAAAGATAGAAGGTGATCATTTGAGGATAGAACGTTGTGATTTACAGATGGCACCAAAGAAAGCACTTGTCTTAGGAGAAAAAGGGAAGGAAAAGGTGGAAGTGGAGGTTGAAATTTCTCCCGAGAGTAATTTTTCAAGAAATGTCAATACCCAAAAAGGCATTATAGTAGGAAAAGAATGGGATTCTCATGTTCGAAAGTGCAAGATCAGTGGCTATAACCACCGCACATTAGAGAACAACAATGAATTGGATGCGCTGTTGAATACAAAGACAAAAAAATGCATAGCAGAAGACATGCCAGTATATGATGATGTTGGAGAGAATATGCTAAAATAGATTTGAGTCTACCAGCTATACGAGCTTCCATATTTTAGAAATTATGAACCTTTCTACCAGTGATTGAAGAGCATGGTACATGAATATTTCTTTTATTTTGCTAGACGCAGGGTAAGGATTACATCCACTCTAATTTCAACTATAAAAAAGTGAGGGGCACATGAGTGGACCTAAATAGTGACTTGATAGATAAAGCAACCATATTGGAGATGCGGAAGAAGTCATGATACACTAAAGGTCTGCGCGGAATATATATTGACAAACTAAAGAAGTACCCAGTGGTACATGAATCTGCACATCTAGTCACCAAATTAAATGATCGAGAGAGATGGTCCCAGGTGAACACAATGTGGCTACACATTGCAAGGATAATGTCACAGGGAACAATATACAACATAGTAGGCTACATTACAGACATAATCATCAAGGAAGTGTGCACAAGTGAGATAATCAGTTTTGGTGATGTCCTATTGTCCTTCTAGGTATTTTTGGAAATCGGAGTGCCCGATGGGCTAAAGAACAAGATTTGGGAGTACCCCATGTAGAATAAATCCCTAGCAGAAAGATTTGATAAGTACTTATGTGAAGGGTTAATGAGTGGGCCATTCAAGCAGAGGGTGGAGATGTGGTATGATAGGTTCCATGTGATGTTTGAAGAGGAGTGGCACATCCTCAAGGAGTTACCTTTGGTGGTGGGCAAGGCAGTCTAGTTCATAGTATACCAACACTTTTGCATCACATGGTTCATGATAAAGGATGGGACTTGGAGCCCTTAGTGTAAGCTACCATATGCCTTCACAATGCACTACTTCTAGGCATTAGTCCATCAGTTCAATAATGCGTGACACCCTAAATTTTTTGTAGACAAGGTAGACTACGACTACCACATGCTATGTAAGACTTATGTCTATCTAGGGAAGACTTCCTACATAGAGAGGCTAATTTAAGATGTGATAAGTATCAAGCCCATGAGTTTGGAAATTTGAGATAGTGGGGCCGCACTTATCTACCTTCAACTCAAGCCTAATTATAGGGTAACAAGTATGTGGAGGATGAGTTTGCGCTTCCAAGGCTGCCTAAGGGAAAACATATAGTGGAGAATGTACCAGCTCTAAATCCCACTAAAACTATAAAAGTAGATGATGAATAGAAAGAGCATAAAGATAGTGGTGGCCTGGTGCATAAAGGATGAAGTAAACCCTCGGGAAGGGTATAATCTGAGCGCGAAAGTACTCCACCCCAGACACAAGAATAAGGGGATGAAGAATTAGAGATAAGAGTAGACCCTGAAGAACACCACTTTAAGAGTGTGTTTAGATGAACAAGGACTCAAGGTGTTACCCCCAATCAGTTTGGAGATCACCATGAATCTCTCCACAAAAGGAGACAACTGAGGAAAGGAGGATAAAGTTAAAGCTAAGTGAGGAGGTGGAAGAGTCTAAAGAGAGCGTGCTCGAATCTCCTACACCACCAAAGGACGTGGAAGAGCCAAAAGATGAAGAAATGAAAGATGGAGATGTGAAGAATGAAGGAAAAGGGGTAAAATAAGGAGAGACAAAGCAAGATACTACTCAAGAAACTGAATATCTAGCTCCAAATCTTGGCAATCCAGTTCCTAAGGGGCCAAGAAGTAAAATAAAAATTGGAGAATTTACTGTTCCATCTTTGGGCTATGCTAAGGACACAAGTAAAATTGTTTGTACCTGTTTTCAAAGCACAGTGAGCCCTAACAATTTATATGGATGGGAGCTGATGGATGAGGATATGTCCACCATGTACATAAGGAAACAACTATCTTAGTCTATGCACACACACATGGATGAGCCAAACTTTGACGTATGCGAAGAATCCTATGAAGGAGTTTGAAAAAGGAACCTCAGGCCAGACATATAACCATAAAACCCACTATTATGTCTGATGAGAAAGTAAGTAATGCCTTGGTCAAAGTGTCTACAGAGGTGGCATGAAGGAATATAGACAAATCTACCACTATCAAAGCATTGAGAGAAGAGATCAAGGCCAAGGATGCAGAGATCATGAGCTTAAAAGGAGAGAAGGACCTGGAGCAGAAGAAGAATGGGGTCCTTATCGACATGGCGAAGGATATTAGGGATCATGTCCTCCAAGCGAGACCACACTTAGAGCCTAAGGTACCCAAAAAGTTCCCTTTGGCTATGCACTATGTGCGTACATTAGTTGATTTGGTGATTGAGGAGGGAGCAGTTAGGATGTTAGCACCAAAGGACACTGAGCAGGAGGTAGAGAGGGAAATAGCTATAGTGATTAGACATATTTCATCATACGAGGCATTAATCCAAACCCTACAGGAGGATCTGAAGAAAGCGGATTAAGCATTAAATATTTGTACAGCTCCAGAGGCAGTTATTAGAATAAGGAAAATGGTAGAGGAGAATGAAGTCTTATAAGAAATGAAGGATGAAACCTTGGGGCACACAGAGAGACTGGCACTGGTAAAGCAAAATCCCGAGGCCCTTGCAGCAGCTTAAGAGCCCCATAAGAACAGGTTGGATGAACTTGGGAAACTTATAATGCAGAAGATGGATCTACTAGAATGGAGAATGTCTACAATGGCTAACATTATGTTAGTAGTGCATAACAAAAAGGGAGAAATCACGTAGGATGAATTGGAATCTATTGCAGTGAATATTCTAGAGAAGGCAGAGGCTGTGCTGAGTGAGTGGTAGACATTAGAGGTAGAAATAAAGGAAGAATATTCAAAACTCATTCTTCCAATTGAAATAGAGGGTGGTGCAGAGTAAATAATTATTCTTCGTATAGAAATTCTTTTACATTATTTCCATTTCCTTATTCTTTATTGTTCGAGGAGTAGCCATTTTCGGGGTGGAAATTTAGTTTAGTGTGGGGTAATGTTGAGCGGATGAAAGTGGGATACTTAGCATAAGGCACACAGAAGGTTCACGCGTGAGAGGAGGCTGCAATCAAAGGCACAGAAGGATAGGGAAGGACACGTGCATGAAAGATATGGGTGGATTCAAGACTTAGCCATTTTCACATGAGCGGGATATTTTTGGAGATAGCATGTAGAGCAAAAAAAATAGGTAAAGACTTATGTGACACGCATCGGCTATTTTTGGAAGAGCGGTTACTAAGCACTTAACATGGGTTTGGGCTAAGGATAAAATTGTTACTTCTAGTTAACTAGAAGAGGTCTATTGTTAGCACACTTGCAAATGTGGCTATTATTGTAAAGGTGCATGGCTATTTCCAACATGCAACCTATTTTTGGAGTTATGCAAGTGGTGAAGGGCAAGTCCCCACCTTTATTAATATGTAATGATCTACGTAGTATAGGTGTGTGTGAGAACTAAATTACTATGAATTTATGCTGCCAGAGATGATGCACGTATAAGATATGGTCTTATCTATTGTAATGAGCTTCTATGTATTCATTATGTTTAATATAATGGAGTGTATTGGCTAAATTAGAGTATTAATTCTGAGTATAATTGGTTATTGTATGGTTGGTTACATTATGGATATTGTTGAAACCTGTTATTATTTAGATCTAGATCTGAACATGCTCTGTAGAGTGTTGTATTAATTATGGATATGAATGCATTAAGTATTCATCATGCTAACATACAACAATAACAACCCTAAAGAGGGGCATGGTACCTTTGCGTGCTTTGGGTGAGTGCTTAGTCTAGGCTGAGTGATGTGCCAACACGCTTGGGTTTTTACTAGTAAGTTCTAGGCTGCATTATATAACAAATGGATCATTCATCATGAATTTGATGTAGGTGATCTAGTGCTGAAAGAAATCAGAAGAACACCATCAAAGATAAAGAAAAGAAAGGTAAGTTTGAGGCCAACTGGCTAGGGCCTTATGTAGTGGTTGCTAAATATGGGTTAGGAGCTTATAAACTGACATATTCAGATGGTAAACAACTTCTAGAACCTATGAATGCCATGCATCTCAAGTACTTCTATGCTTAATTGTGGCTAAAATATCATATAAGAACTAAAAAATAGAAAAACAAAGAAAAAACAAGCAAAACATGAAAAAATTGAGAAAACAATAAAGAAAAAAATAGGTTGTCCACATGTGAAAACCACTCAATTGTGGCGCCGTGGGTAGGTATTTGGGTGAAAATTGGTTTTTGGTGCTCAAGGAGGATTCTCTGGTCACATGCCACTCTTGCATTAGGATGGGTAAGCCTCACTACTTTCTAGGAATGAACTCCTTTACTAGGTCTAGGAACACTACCAAATCCATCTTCACCGAGCCGCAATCTGGCTTATTTTCTCTCATATCTGCGTGAAGTATGTGCCTTTGAATATTCCCATCTAACGTTGGGGGCACCTTCACATTCCACTTTCTCATACATATGTGCATGATAGTTTTCCCTTTGTATATTCCCACATCACACTAGGGGCATCCACACTTATTTGTCCTTGTACATTGCTTTTAGAACATGACCTTAGAAAATACAAAAAACATCCAGAAAAAAGGATACACAAAAATCTAAACATTGAGAAAATCCCCTTCTAGGGATGAAGCTACACAACCTTCATAACATTGTGTTAGGGAAACCCCAAAAACAATGTTAACAATAGCTTGGAAAAATTATCTTTCAAGATAACCCAAAAACATCAGAAAATATATCAATGCTATCCTGCAAAATCAAGGTAGTGATTAAATTGCTTTTAGTTGTTTGTTTGTATAATTTTGGTTATATATTTGTTGATTTTTGTTAACTTATTCTTGTGTGTTTCTTTACTACACATCTGTTGTTATCATATCTACCATCTACAACTCATCACATATAACATCATCTACTACATTATATATACAAAAATGCTAAGTTTTACATCATGCATGTATACTAAGCTAATCATCACATATAATATCATTAATGGGGGCAAGAGGGGTTGTGCACGATCACAAATCTAGCCCCCCACACCAATATCATCTAGTATAATCCCAAGTGATAACATCTACCAAAATATCTCATGTACAAAATGTATGATATCATCTAAATCACCCTCGGGCACTATTTACCACCTAACGCTTATCTCTTCACCTTGGGGAATTTTTAAATATTTCTAGGGACTTCTTGTCTTCTATTTTTATCTAGCGCCATGATTATTTTTAAAATAATAATAATTTGCCCATTTGTCTTCTTTTCGGGGCATTTTATTTCCACCCGACGCCCATTTTCTTCGCCTTGGGAAAATTTCACATGCTTTTAGGTGACCTTCCATTTCCTAAATTCCTCTGACCAATCAAAAATTTAAAAATTATAAAATCATCCAAAAACATCGTAAAACATTTAAAAATAGACTAAAATTGGTAATCAACTCATTTACAACTGAAATCTGTGTCTCTCGCATGACACTCATCTCGTATCCTTATTAAATTTTCACATGTTTTGAAAAAATGACACGTGGATCACCTAACTCTACAATCATTTACAAAAGCTACGCTGCTTACTTCGTTTGTACTCTAGGGCACTATCAATTTCCTGGTACTGTTTTCATTGTGCACATTACTTTTCCATTGGACCTAAGTGTCCTCCATCCTTTCCCTTACATATAAAAATTTCTTCAGGCATCATTTTCAACCCTTGTCGTTTACCAGAACATTTGGGACTACATCTCAATAAAAAATTATTTGTGCAACTGTCTTAAGCGTTGTTGGTTTAAGTGTGTGTGATTGTACTTATTTCCCTGTTAAGTGAGTTTGTTTACTTCTCGTATTGCATTGCATGTTTGTATGTTGCATGGAGTTGTTGTTTTAACAAGGGATTGTTGTTTGTATGTTGGATTTTCATGTTATTTTACACTTCCATCGTATACTTGCCTTTTAATAAAGACTGATGATGAGGATGATAAGAAAAATGATGATCAAAAATTGTTTGCACTGGTTTGTGGATAGCTCAATATCTAATTTTCTTGTTATTCTCTAATCTTCTCTTCACACTTTTATTTCTTCTATTCTCTTTAAGATCGTCGATCAATTTCTTCCATCACCCCATTGACACTCAAGGGGCATCCCTTTAGCTAACTAATTTTTCTTCTACCCCTTCAAAATTTTTCATTTTATGATGTTTGTCTACTTTATTTGGAGTGACGTAGCTTACGTCACCCCAAAGAGGGGAAAATGTAGACACCTGTAGTTTGATCAAAGCACTATTATTCCTAATATTTCATTAACTATTCTCACTCCTCACAAATTTATGACATACAACCAGTTAGACCTATCTAACTCCCCTCTTACAACACTCTTTTGGTCGTATTCCTCTTGTAAACCAATTAAGTAGGCTATTATAGTTCTTTATTGGCTAAACCACCTTATCATTCCCTTCTAGACTACTTATACTAAAAAGCTAGTCAAGAAAGCTAGTAGAAGTAGTCTAGAAGGGAAAACTAGTCAAATCTTTCTTTGACTCCCTAATTAAATTTTTGGCTTATCCTTTAGTCCCACATGCAACAAAATTCCCCCACTTTCCCAAATGGAAAACTAAAAATAGCCCACTACCCCCCTCTCATTTCTAAGAACTCTCCTTCCTAACATAAACTATAATATTTTGCTTAGGGTTTAGAGTTATTTCATTTCTTTCATTGAGCTATTGCTTTACTATTGCACTACACACCAAGTATTGAGTAAATGAGAAGAACCATTGGAATTGAAGCCATTAATGGTGAGCTCCCATTCTCATAATCACAAACTGGTTTATTAGATCCTTACTAGGTTCATTTATTTAAAGCTTTCAAGAGTAGAGGATTAATAAATATGTTAGATTTACCCATTTCTTTCAATATTAATGTATGCAAAGTGATGAATCCTTGTTTATCTCTTATCTAATGATCCACTAAATAGCTTGTTAAGAGCCTTTGGGGTTTCTTTATAGTTTTTTACCCCATGTCCATGGCTTTTGCAAATTTTCATTGAACATAGTGTGAACATAAGAGGGATAAAAATTTAGGAGGGAAATTAAGGTTTTAGATAAGAAGGGAGGGACGAATGTGTAAGGTAAAGATAAAGGAAGAGCAAACGTGGGACAAGGATAATGCATTGAAAATAGGTGTCTACACTATGCCTTATGGAATGGATATTATGTGTTAATGTATTTCATATGATCTAGTTACTATTTCTGAGGCTAGTGGTAAACTTGAATGGGATGAAGCTATTGAGGATGAGTATTCTTCTGTGTTGAAGAACAATACTTGGGAATTAGTTCATATCCCAAGGGAATTAAACTTGTGAGATGTAAATGGATTTATAAGACCAAACATATAGTTGATGGTTTTGTTGATAAGTATAAGGCTTTTCTTGTCACTAAGGGGTTTTTTCAAGTTGAAACAGTAGATTACTTGTAAATTTTTTCTCCAGTGGAAAAAATAGATTCTATATGCCTTGTTCTTTCCTTTGATGCATCTCATAGATGGCTAGTATATCAAATGGATGTGAAGAGTGCATTCCTACATGGTGATCTCCATAAGGATATTGATATGGAGAAACCTATGGATTTTGTGCAAGAAAATTATTTGGTTTGCAAGCTTCATTGATCTCTTTATGGTCTCAAACAATATCCATAAGCTTGGTATGAAAAAATGGATGATTTCTTGTTTAGTATTTGCTTTCATTATTGTGAGTTAGATTATAATTTTTATGTTTTGAAAAATAGTGAAGATTATTGATCTTGGTATTGTATGGTGATGGTCTGATCCTTGCTACAATTTTTTTCCTTAGTTCTGTACATACAAAAAATATTAAAGGAAAATTTTGATATGATAACTTTGGGTTTGTTTCACTATTTTCTTGGTCTCCAAGTTTATCAATCTTTGGATTGTATTTCCTTTGGGAAACATAAATAAACTACACATATGTTTCAAAAGTTCCACATGACCACTCACAATCCTTCACCTAGTTCATATCCGTCAGGTATTGAATTGACTATTGATTGTAACACTAAGTTGGTTAAACCTACTTTATTTAGATATTTATTTGTATTTGACACATACTAATCTCGATATAACTTTCATTGTTACACTTCTCTCTCATTTTCACATGAACCTCATGAGAGTCATTAGAAATAAGATAAGAATATTTTACACTATATTTTGCGGGATTTGAGTTATGACATTCACTATTCACCAAAAGTTTTTTCTACTATTGAGGGGTTCATAGATTCAAATTAGGGTGGATTTCATGACACACATTGATCTACTTTAGGATTATTTTTTCACCTTGGTTTAGGTCCAATTTCTTGGGCTTATAAGAAAAAAAACTGTTGTTCTATCTTATATTGAGGTGAAATACAAAAGCATACTAAAGGTTAGTTAGGAAGCTCTTTAACTTTGACAATAATTGATGAATTTGGTTTCTCATAGGACTATCCTACTTTGATACCATATAAGAATGTGGGAATCTCTCATACTAAGGATATGCTCTAGCACACCATTAGAATAATTGTATGCAAAGACATTATTCACCTACACATAGGAAGATCATATTATTGCACAAACATACAATAATGCACATTATATCTATTCATGCATATGATATTTTTAGTACAATAGGAAGCACTGTGGTTATCCTCAACTAGAAAATAGGTTGGAAAGGATAATATTAGCAAATAATTCAAATCCCTAAAAAAATGCTTACAAAAACCTAAGTGAGAATCAAATATAAATTGTTAATCTAACAACTCATCTCCTTAATTCAATCTTACCTTCCTAAGTGAGTGTGAACATGGCTACCACCACAATGGATTAGAAATATCCCAAAATGCTAGCTACTGTGAACATTCACACTCCAACACATACCTCTTTTGTAAGAATACCTCATCTCTCCTCCCTTTCCTTTTCAGCTGCAATGTCTGCCATCTTCCTCTACCCTAGCTTCCTCTCCCAATGCTTAGAGAAGCTTAGCCGGCCATGGTAAATGCCTCTAAACTCAAGGTAATGATCAATATCTTCATATCCAAAGGAATAACACTTAAAAATGATCTTCTGGGCTCCCTCAAAAACTCAAAATCAACAACTTCTAGGTAAGAATATGTAGAAATGGCATATTCTAGAGTAAAAATGGTCAACACTCCTTTGCACCAGTGATCAATAGCACACGTCCAAGTCAGATATGCATCCTACAACCTTTGCTAATCATCTAAGGTCCATGCACATGATCTATAGTACCAACTTGATTTGGATGCATATGCTAAAAGCCATTCATATATTTCTACTGGAAAACAACAGAAGAATGTCTCATATAACTTATGGTACATGTTCTCTTCTACCCATCTACGTGCATCAAACTCAGGTCCAGTGATGAATCTTTGAGAAAATTCATCCTCCATGCTCTTGAACCATATTTCAATACTTTCCAAGGTCAAAAATTCTATCATCATGCATCATAGGGACCAAGATGTATGTGATTTCTCACAACAACTTCAAAAAGAGGTCCTAACAATGGAACCAAGATGTAGTCATTTTTATACCCTTATATTAACAGTAAAATCCCATGCGTGCTGGCCTATCACCCAGCGGGGGCTGGGTGCTCACCTGAGGCACGTGTGGGCACCAATCCTCTCCTTTATGTGATTCTTGTGAGAATGCATCATCTTATGATAGATATTCAAATGTAAAATAAAGGAAGAAAACATGCGTTCATTATGAGAACCTAGGATGAGTTATCACATCAATGCATCCATAGAAGATAAATGACAAACAACATATAGAAATGGTTCATACACAAAGGAAATACACTAAGATTATGCTCATGAACACATATATGATTTATAACAGTGCCTTATACTCATATTAACGAGCTTAATAACCACATTACATTCCTTGAGGTTATAACAGACCCATATAACAATGTCAAACAAATTCATGCATCAGAGCTACACTATGTCCATCCCATTACAGAGATGAATACAGACCCATCCATCTAAATATGCCATCACTCGTAATTTTCACTAATCCCAACCACTAGAATCCTCCATTATATTTCTGCAGAGCTTTGCCCCTATTCCATCACCTTTGCTGTCTCTGGATGACTCCATGTATATCTCTATCTGTAGTCTCCTTTTTTTCAGCTGTCCATGCACCTCTATATATAGATTTTCTGCCTTTGTTGCCATGCCTTATGAGGTAACAGATTGGCTTCCAAGTGTCCAAGTGGTCCTCCGATGGAGCATGCCTCCTTTGATCCAAGCTCTCCACTCTGTGCAATGATGTTCTTATGGAACCTTCCATCACATGCATGAAATATTCCCTTTTTGATCCTATAGCCGCTAGGTTGGCACCTTATCCACTCCGCATGCTAGATGGGTCACACTTTTCTCATGTGCTACTTGAAACACCGAATATGGCTAAGTCCCATAACCTGAGTTTCCTTGCGCACTCGCCATGTGTTCTACAAAACCCTACTAGAACCCTTCCTTGTGTGCCTTTAACCCCGCACACCATTCTTCAAATAGGTCCCACGCACCCACGCACCTTCTTGTACTTAGCCAATATTCTGGGGCCCAAAAAATTCTATTGAATTTTTATTTCCTCTTAGTAATCTAACACTCAAGTCAATGAAAATTATAAGCTCAAGATATTCAATAATCCACTTCCTAATCACCACACTTTTAAATCTAAGAACAATCTTGAGGTACATCATACATATAATTCTCAACCTCCTTGTGCTACATATGATCACCTACTTGATTCTCCTATAGGTACACCCACTATTTTGTGCCTCCTTGGCTTTGTATTACATTAATGATGTTGATTTTCTTGATGATGTTACTATTTAACCTATCCTTTATGTTGTAGCTTTTTTTGATCAAAGTGCTAACCATATTGTCTTAGTTTGTAATGGTTCTACAAAAATATGTGTACTTTCAAATTTCTCTATTTTCTAGGATATATAAAGTAACATGTATAATTTAATGTAAAATCATCTATTAGACACATTATTTTCCATCTTACTATGAGATCTAGTACTTTGGCTACACATTTCTTGGTTACTAGTATACTTGCGACATAAGATATGCTTTTAGGATTCCCTTGGATCAGTGAGATTAAGGATATTCCTCATGTAATTCATCAATGTGTGAAATAAGTTCATAATAATAAATTATTTACAGTTAAGGGAATCCATTATAAAAATCCTTTATCTATTCCCTCTACTAAGAGAACATTAATTTTTGTATCTATTCCTATTGTGTCTACTCACATTATAACTATAATATTTATCCCTCATTGGCCTTCTCCCAATTCTCATCCTACAATTCAAAAATATCCTAAGTGTGTCCTACAACCTGACTCAAAGTAAAACATCCTACCATATAAATTTGAGGTTCAAGTATCCCATACCCATAAGTTTATCTCTTCACCCTATGTATGGTATCATAGGGTAGCACTCCTTACTTACAAATGAAAATAATCTTAGTATATACACACACATACAAAAAAAATTTAATTGAAATAATCTAATGATCCAAAAACATTCAAATATTATAAAAATACAAATTAAGGACTTGCATATGACTTGATTTGCTAGTTATTTACTTTATATATGTTGTCTATCACATGCTTTGATAGATATCATATTCTATATACTCCTTACCCACATGAATTTCATGAGGTACTTAATTAGGATGCATGATACACAATACTATACACGATGATAAGTGTTGGTCTAGTCCCTTTCCTAGTGGCCTTGCTAATCTAGGTTTATATTATACAATATCTAGTGCTATTATTTCATTGCACACTAAGTCTTCACACCCTCATTATTCTTATATTATATGTTATGATGTATGTTATTTAATTAGAGTAATGTGGCTAACACACATGGCTAATATTTGATGATCTATGTGAATCTAGGCTATTGTATAATATTTTATTCACTTTCTTTCTTGTATGCCTATATATGTATACTTTGGTATTTTTTTATGTGTGTTGGCAACACTTCAATATCCCTTGTTACGTCATCTATTTCATTGTTCTTACTAACCCTTACTTGTGTGTGTGCAAACATGTGATACTCTCGTGTCTTTATATCCATATATTTTCATTCTTTATGAATATATATATATATATGACACTTATTGTTTTACTAATGTGTTTGTATGATTTGTTTCCTTATCTCCGTGCCATGGTTTCTACTATACACTCTCTTACAAGAAAAATATCTCTATGGTAGATACCTATAAGTATCTTTCTATGTGATCCAATGTTGGCTATATGTTATATCTAATATGGACACACTTTACTTATTTTAAGGAAAATAATCTATGGTACATTTTACTCACCTCAAAAGAGGAGGCATTTAGTGGGGTTATCAATTGAATATATTTGTAATCTAGACACAAAGAGAAAATATAGAACACAATGAAACATGGTATAGGAATATGAATAGATATAAATTAGGATCATACTATCAATAAGGAGAAAACCATCCAATACGGGATAAAATCATTAGAAATTACTATCTATAATGGATGGTTTCATCTTAGGTAGTTTCTCATAAGTAATTTTAGAATATTCTGGGACATAAAAACTCCTATGGGTTTTTGATACATGTTTAGGGATAGATTTTGTAATTCACAACAAATTTTATTGAATTTTGGTATGGAATGCAAGGGGGCATGAGTATCTCTTTCCGTTTCAAAATTTTGCATCTTGATTACATTTTATAATGTATTGTATAGGGGCATGAGCCTCATTCTCCTTTTAGCTTCAAACATTTGGTACATTGAGACATTACATGGTGAGGTCATGAGTGTAATTAATTCCCTTTTAGCTATACATTATTCGACACACTTGGGGACTAGATCCATCTATAATGATGTGGTTATGTAGGTGGAAGATTTAATTGGTGAATAGAAATCCATATGAGATTCTTTTTCTCACTCGTTTGGAATGTTTTTGGTGTGGCTATATACTCTGTGCCACCCTTCCTCTTTATAGAAACATTTTTGGGGCGTCTAGATGCTCTTTGAAACCCTTATTTGGTGTTGGGTCAAATGACAACCAACTGCCTCTTGGATCCAGATTCTTCTCAGAAAAATTGGTGACTAATCAACCCAATCCTCCACTAGCTCAGTTTTAATCCCTCTCTCCAAGTGGTTTATCAAGGATATCTCCTTTGACACGACAACTAGATGTAATAATGCATGATTTGTTCACTTTCATTTTTTTTGGCATGTAAAATGTCTCCACATTTGAATTAATAACCCCACAATTGTTTTGTCACTTTTTGGTCAAGTGGGTTAGAATTTCCAAATTACCTATTTTCAAAGGTCAACTTCTGAGAATTTTTTTGCGAGCCTCAGATTGTTTCAGGAGTCTAGATTATAGTCAATAGAAAGGTAACATAGTTTTCTTCATGAAAATATGGATTAGGGAATATTTTGAGATCTTTGAAATGGTTTTGGGAAAGATTTCTCTCCAGGAAAGTTTTGGGGAAAATGTGTGTGTGATCATTAAAGAAGGTTCAACTTTTGAGAAAGGTTTCGGGAACTTTGGGTGATGTTTCTAAATAAAATCATAGTAATTGGAAATATTACAGGGTCTAATACATGATGGAATATGTATGATAAGGTTTTGAGAACATAAAAAATGGAAACCTTCCCAACAATGAGGCACGATGGTTTTTTATAGAAAAAAGAACTTACACAGAAGGTTTTGGGAACCTTAGGGGGAGTCAAGATCCTAAAAAATGGGCCAAATTAAATCAAATTAAATTCCCTTCATGACCCAAGTGTTAGTTTGATTCATACTTGTCTTAAACTCTTGTAATAACTTAGCTCATTGACTCACCTTCTTAGGTAAAATTTGTAAGTTGCCTTAAAAATCATAAGTAAATCATTTTAAAAGCTTATAAATTATTTAATTGGATTTTTTGATCCATTTACAATCAACTTCATATATTATACACCTCAAAAAGGTTAAGTTTTGGTCTCAGACCAAAAAGTGCACTTCATGTTCTAATTATCCATTTACATGATGATGTCACTAACTTAAGTGCACTTGGCGCGCTTTTGGAGATTGGTGGCCATTTAGGAGTGCATTGAAAGTTTTTAAACTCAAATTTTAAAGCCCACCAACCAAAATGCACCCTCCTCCTATTGGTGCATGGAAAAGGTCAAAAAGTAATGCAAAAAAGGCAAATTGAAAAGGTTATACATGTTTTGGGTTCCACCCCTTCTCCATTGGTGTAATTTGGACCATTACACCTAGATAACCTTGGAGGTGTAATTACACCACCAAAGTGCACCCAAGCCTAATTTCGGAGCATTTTTGAGGTGGAGATTGCAAAGTAAGTACACTTTCCACTTTTCATTTGCCAAACCCAAACTCCACCTCCATTTCAAGCTGTTTTTGAAAGCCCTCTTCCCTAAAATACCAAATCCACAAAAAGGTAAAGTAAATATCATAAAACAACTCAAAATATTATTTTTCTTCCTCTCATGTCCACAAAACCACTTGTGTGCCATATCTCTCATGTACCTTGTTTTGCTCATACCTCATGATCCCTTGGTCGAATCACTCTCAAAATTTGAACACAAATTCTTATTGAAAACACCTTGAAGTTTATAAAAATAACATAGAATATGGTGGAGTATATTATTTTCTATGATCTCTTAAATATTTCAGCTTTTGAAACCTTGTTTTGCAAAACCACTCAAACTTGATTTGATCATTGCTTGAAAACACATAGAGGAAACCTTTATAACATTGTGAATGATCTCTTCTTGAAAAATAATTTGTTTTGAGATATTACCCACGTGCTAAGGTGAAAGTATTCATGCGATATGAGTAAATCCATTTTTGGCTTGCAAAAACACTCAAAAACCCTCTTTGCACTAAAAATTGTTTTTCCATTTCTTGAAACCCAGTAAGAGATATTCCTAAAATTTAGAGAATTTGTTCCCTTACACTATACCTCTTTAAAAAATAAAGAATCAATCCATCTTGTTGTGAATTTATCCCATAATGTAATTTTCATCCCATAATCCATTAAAACCCATTTTTAAAGCCTACATTGAAACTATAAACTATTTCCTTATTTCCCGTAATTTCTAACGAGGTATTTTTTCCTGTAATTTCTAACGAGGTATTTTCACCAAATTATGATCATATCTTCATCTTAGAAATACCTTTCTAAAAAATCAAGTCTCGTTTTATTTGGATTTTTTTCCCTTGTAATGGCCTAACAAAGAATTCAGCCTGTAAAACCATTGAAAATATTGAATTCCCATAATTTGATTCGGAATCCTAGTTTGCTTGTCTCTCTAAACTCCACCATCATTCTCAAGTCCATGATAACACAAAATCATAAGATGAAATTCCATTACTCCAAATATGATCCCATCCTAATCTTGGTTTCTAAATACCTAAATTCTAGAGATAACAATGTGGAACACATGGATTTTGAAGACCATTAAAGACACAAGGATAAGAAGGAAAACTCATTTACTAACCTGAGTACGGGTGCAAAAATGGATTGTTGAGCATGAAACATCTAGTTGAATCAATCGAAGGATTTTATGATGGGAACCATGGTCTTAGTGTATTCATATCCTCACCACTCACCATTCAATATAAATGACATAGAGTGCTCTTATTCTTCAAGAAGACATTGTTCATTCAGTTAGTGTTTGATTCCATCTCACCAAGAGGAGGTGTTTCCATTTAGAGGATTTCCATGTTGCCATCGAGGATTCTTGGAATCTATGATACTGTCAAATCTAAGAGAGATCATGGTTACCAAGTTTGGGGAGTGTGTGGTGTGAGTGCATACTTCATGATGACTATTTTATTATGTGGAAGACAAGAGGTCATATTTGTGACAAGGATTTTATTTATGCATCCTATCATATTGATCATAGAGATGAAGAGTTGTAATAGAGGTTTCTAAGCATGAACAAAATATAATTAGTCAAGATAAGGTGTGGAAAATCATTTCTAGGTTCAATAAAAGACATGCTCTGATCAAAGAAGAAACCAAGGAAGATCCTATGCAATTTGTTATCCCATAAAATTGACAAGGGAAATTTTACCGATAACCATACAGAAAATTTTGTTTCGATCCCTCGTTAGGGATCCCTCGCGTTCGAAACGTTGTAAAATCCCTTCCCGGGAAATCTAGTTTTCGAACTTAGTCTTTCTGAGCCTTTTTTGGCTGGGCGCATGAAATATCCTTGTAACACTAACTTTTGATGCGCCCCCTTAAAAGCCTTTGGCGCATGGTTTTCAATGTTAACACAACTCTTTCGGTGTGCCAAAGAATGTTTAGTCTCTTCCCTGCGTGTGCCAAGGCGCATGCGCTTGTGTTGATACAACTTGTGTTGCGCCACTCTTTGGTGCGCCAAAGGGCGCACATAATCCCTTTTTGTGTCGACAATAGATTTGGTGCGCCAAGGGCGCACTTTATCTCATGTTGGCAGATGCTTTGATGCGCCAAAGGGCGCATCCCTTCCCGTGTCGACAACAAATCTCATGCGCCTTTGAAAAAGTGGTTGGCGCATTTATGACCAGTTTTTTATATATATATTATGGTTTGCGCGCCCAAATGTCATTTTCACTTTTGTTGAGCACGTGATCGTTCTGAACTTGTCAGCCTCTGCTCCGTCGTTTTCATCGTCCTGTGGACCCGTTGCAACTTTTGCTATATATCCAGGTAAGAGGTGTTATTTCTCTCTTGTGCGTTTTGTGCTTTCAGTTCCTGGTGTGTTCCTGGTTTGGTTCTTGCTTGTTGGGTGGTTTTTTATATATAAATGTGTTGGCCTAGCCTCCTCCGTTTACTGTCTGCCCCCCATGCTATCCTTCCTCTTTCCAGATCTGCTGGAGAAGGTCATTTTCTTGAAACCATGGTTGTAATCCTCTTGGTTTTAACCGTTTCATTTGCCCACTGAGCATGTTAAAAAAAAAAAAGAGGAGAAGAAATCTAAGAATCATGTATAACCCCCTTTAAGAGTTTGGTTTTCTGTTTTTCTCCTTGGCGCGTCTGTCACCCCTGCAACACTAAGAACAGTTGCGCCCCCATGGCGCATCTACCCGCCCTGTTACAAAAGCAAAATCCACACCAATGGCGCACCCTTTCGGCCTGCTACATCATGAGCTCATGCGCCCTCAAGGCGCGCCTTTTCCGCGTGCTACAAGTGCTGAAACGCCCCAATGGCGCACCCCATCCATGTTGCATCCTTTTTCCATGCACGCACCACAGCTTCCATGCAACAAAAGTTTTTTCCATAAGTATGCTATAAAGGCCAGGCGCATCCCCGATTGCAATAACACATGTTGTGTGAGTTTTTTGTGTGCCGCGCCATATTCCCTTGGGCGTACGAAAAGTCCATGTTACACATGTAAGGCCAGCGCCCTATATCAAATGCAATATGTAGTATCCATGCAATGCGCCTTTGGCGCCAATTTAACCTCTACAGCACCTCTTTTCTTTTTCCGCGCCCTGCACCCTGAGCCTTAAAATCTCTAACTCTTTCTTCTGCTGGAAGATCAAGTATGAAGCTATAAAGGCGCAGGCGAGGATCCTAAGCCGATTGCAATAACACCATGTTGTGTGAGACTTTTTCATGGAAGAATTCTGCCGCAAGAAGTCCATATTCCCTTGGGGAATCCCCATGCATCCTATCCCAATGTAACACGCGCTTCTCCTCACTGCCCGTCATTTTGAGATGCTCGGCATCCCTCACCACCGGCACTTCGTGGCCGTCAACCAAGAAGAGTGCATCATGGGAAGACAACAAAGACCAATATGCAACTAATGAATGAAGTCTACCAAGAAGGTGGTATGGCCCCAAATCATCCACCGCAGTGACTTCTCAGAAGCGCTCAATTTACTATTACTTTCCTGAGCAGGGTCTTCGGGCTTTCTGACGCCCACTACTTCCATAAATGGACAGGTCCTTTTAAGAATGTGCTTGTGCAGCACTTATGCTATTTACAGCACCATCTCCGAGCAGCTACAACAATTCGCCACAACGGGAGTGTTCGATATGAACTCCTACGTAGTCTACACTGCAGCGTCGGAAAGGGATTATCCAGGGCTAAACCGAAGTGGAATTTGGCCTGAGGTCAAAATATATGAATATTATCCAGTAAGGTTGGAGAATAGCATCCCTCCAAAAATTAATGCGCCGCACGACCAAGAACATTGTGTCAACTGTGGAGAAGTGGGGGGGCCCTGTTCACCCAGTTTCCCACATTTACCTATCTGAGGGCGGTCAACTTCTTGGGCGAGCCAACCAGGCTGCCCTGAGCTCCTTTCCCCCTCACAGTGGGCCGGTACACATTAAAATCTCTAACTCTTTCTTCTGCTTAGACATTCATAGAACAGAGCACTGGTGCCGCATGAATGGGCTGATCTATGGCCGGTCCAGATCAAATGGCTAATTCAAACGACCACCCCCTTTGGTCGTGTCTTTTTCTTCGGCTATGGATCCTGGGTGATCCAGCAAAAGAGGAAAGTCGCTTCTTCTTCATGGGGACATCTTCTGAAAGTCTCCAGGGGGATCAGCAACTTCAGCGAAGTACTCGCCTTACAGAAGATGGGTAGTGTACCCTCCCAAAGAAGGAGAAAATCATCGGCGATGTCTAGACTCCAACATGAGACCTTTCAACAAATGTGTGAACAAGGAACTCCAAGTATTAGCGGGTCCCATATCAGAAGAGCTAGATCATGCTAGACTCCAACATGAGACCTTTCAACATTCGACTGTTCAGTCGAAGATCTGGTCAAGTTCAGAGTTTTCAGCCATCCAAGGGCCCTCAACAAAACCATGTCCACTCTGGACTATCGGATAGATCAGCTGGAATTTGTTCTGGAAAAGATAGACAAGGTGAAGGAAGAGGCCCTGGATGCGATGCATCAAATGGAGCGAATTGTTCTTAACATGTCTCCAGGGCTGCTCACTCCTTCCTTTACCATGAGATCAGCTGATGAAACTATCCGGATCTTCAAGGAGATCGCTTCTCAAGGAACGGGGCCAGAGGTCACATTTGACACTGAATCTATCAACAACCTGCTGGCCTGTAGGGACTTCATCGGGTTCCTCATCGAGGCGGAGAAAGATTATTCTAAACTCCCAGAAAAGCTCATAAGCGAGCGGGAGACTTGCGAAGCAATCAGCGAACGGCACAAGGATCCATCACAGGATCAATTTGGGCCCATGATTAACAAGTTTTTGGAATACCGCGCTCAGTTCCACATATCATCTCCTGAGCAGCATCAGAAGCAGGCAACCCCCTTTCGGCCGCAGGATGACGATGACGAGTAGCTGCTTCTTCTTCTTCTTCCTCTTCTTCTTCTTCTCTCTCTATTCTCCGACTTTCTTGTTGAAATGTCTAAAGTGTGTTGGCACAAATGATGACATCATCCATGTTGCATCATGGGATGATGTCATCCATCAAGTTGTCAAAAGTCAACATGACTTTTAGATATTTTGTAAATATCTTTGTAAATATTTGTT
The DNA here is from genome assembly GCA_019776745.2 of Taxus chinensis. Lineage (NCBI taxonomy): Eukaryota > Viridiplantae > Streptophyta > Pinopsida > Cupressales > Taxaceae > Taxus > Taxus chinensis. The sequence goes on along the minus strand of CM034147.1, from coordinate 104,245,722 downwards.
GGCTCCTTTTTTGCTTTCCTTCTCCTCTCTTCTATAAATACTGGAATACTTGTTGTATTCAGGGTGAACATTTTTTAGATGAAAATAGAAGTGAGGAGAGAAAGACTTTGAGCTTTCTTGTAACAGAAGAAAACAGTAATACAAATATTAAGACTTTGTGCTCAATAGCTGTGTTATGTATTAGATCTTCCTTACGTTAGATCTGTATGTGTTTAATCTGTTGGATTCATATCTACTTTTCTGTCATTTGCTCATCAGTATTGCTTTGTTTATTTATGCAAGTAGGTTTGGCTCTGTTTACTACCAACCCAAAAACATAAATCTTCTGACCTTTCTGCTTTGGAATTCATTTCTTTTCTTCCTTCGGATCTGTTCTTTCTCTTTTCCCTCTTTCATTCCTTTCTTTTCGCAGCCTGAAACACTCTACTGGGATGAGATCCCAAACCCCCGAAGGCAGAATCTGTGAGACTTGCATAGATTCCTGCTGGTAGAATAGCAATAAACCAGTTTCGCTTTGCTGACTCAAAGAGGGGCTAAGCCCTGCACACTGTTGGCTCGTCTATCCATAGATCTGTCCAGGCGACAGATTTTCGGACCAACAGTTTTTGGCGACTCCGCTGGGGAACGAATAGATCTGTCAGATCTATGAGAGTAGTAAGATATAAAAATCAGAAAAAATCAAAAGATTGCTGCCTGTTTGCAAATCTGAACTTTTTGTTAAAAATCCAAAAATTTGCAAAAGTGCTCAAATTGAAAAATTTTCTTCTGAGAGTCATAGATCTGGTCCAGTTAAAGATCTTTAGTTCGCTGAGTTTTTGAAAAAATCAGTATTTTGCCATAGATCTGAGTTTTTGACTGTTTGCAAAAAGTTTGAAACCCTCTGAAAAAAGTTAAAATCAGATCAGAAAATCAGCTTACTAATCTTCCCTGCCGTCTTATCCTCGTTGTAATTTGTCATTTAACCGCAATCGGTTTTCTGAAGAGGATAGTTTTTAAATATCTAGAAAAGTGCCTGCTGCTGGTTTTTGACAGAAAAACCAGAAAATCAGCAAGTACAACCAAAAAGAAAGTTTAAATCTGCGCCATAACATTGCAGATCTGGAAGGAACACTGGCGAGTGAACCTTTTACGCGCAGCAGGCGAGCCCGTGGAGAAGCTGATCCTACTTTCGATCTGCTTCAAAGGCACAATTTCAGCGTAACACCGGCGCGTTTTTCAGCACTAAGCTCGGCTAGCCGGTCATCCAGGAGTGTCTCACCTTCACGAAGAAAAAGTCTTTTGCAGGGGGCATCCACATCCCTTTGTAGTGCCTTGCTACTCAGCGGAACTACAATTCCAGCTCGTGTTCTCTTTCCGGCTTTTCAGATGGCGGTACCATGGGGAAACGCGATGGGTCCTTTGGCTTTACCACATCCAGTTCACGCTCTCCCTCACGGAAATCGAAAGAATTTTCCCAAATTTGACGGGAGCGGAAATCAAAGCACGGATTCCCACATATCTGCATTCATTATGTCATGCAGTATTTTGGATGTGACCCACGAAGATGTGTCGGTTCACCTTTTTCTGGAAACCCTACAAGGACCTGCAGCTGAATGGTTTCAGCATTTGCCGGCCGGATCTATCACCAGTTGGGCCACCTTGCGGGATGCTTTTGAAGATAGGTACAAGCCTTCAGAGGATGCATTTGCATTATTATCACGAATCACTCACCTGAAGAAGGAGGCGAATGAGACCATGCGCGATTTTGTCACCCGGTTCAATGCACTAATCAACCGTGTCCCTGTTGCCATGCTTCCAACGCCGGAAAATCAAAAGTGTTTCTTCGTAAACGCTATGAGCTCGAAAGTTAGTTTCTTGCTCCTTCAGGAACGAGTTGCCACCTTGGTTCTCGCCCAAGCCGCTGCCATTCGCATAGAGGATAATCTGATAATATCCGGCGAATTAAAAAAGGAATCAGCCAAGCCTAAATCTTTGGGCCCTTCGCCCACCACTTCGTCTGATCCAGCATTCCAAAAGATGGCGAACGATTTGCTCGCATTAAAGAAGCAGTTGGCCCAGGCCTCTCCCAGTTCCTCATACCGGGATATTCCGCGGAGGAATTTCGTTCCTAACAATGTTTCACAAAGACCGCGCTTACCTACAGCTGCTCCGCGGTTGGCACTTGAGGCCCCTCCGGTCAATGCTCTGGCCGAGATTGAAGAAGAAGAGCAGTATTATGAAGAACCTTCGTCTCAAGGCGAAGATGATCAAGATGTCGGTGAACCGACTGGCGACTCTACTATCGGGTATATGGAATTTGATGAGGAAGAATCTGATGAAGAAGAGGGTACCCAGGGGTACGCAAGCGGGCAGTCATATGTTGTTTTTACTCGTTCGCAAGGAAAAGAAGCGGAAGTTGCTGCCCATGTCCAGCAGGAGAAGGCCGTGTCAAACGCGCCTCCGATCATTGCTAAAAGAGGTAATCCTCTTCCTACTCAACTCCCTGGCAAATCTTTTGCAAAGAGATCTTTTCCCCCTATCTCTCCTCCAAATCAGTCCTCTCACATTCCTACTAAGACCACCAATCCTATTCCATCATCGCGAGGTGAGGGACTCATTCCTTTACCAACGCAACCCTTGGCCGCATTTGATATTATAGATCATGCAAAAAAGACCAAGATCCAAATGTCTGAAGCTGAGTATCTTCAGTCAAACCCCGAACAGCTTGTAAGATTAACTAAGTATATCCAAAGTCAAGCTGTTATACCTAATCAGGCTTCCCCAAAAGGAATCCTTTCCACTCCCCCTGAATCCCATATAAATGTTGCTTCAACATCTGCGTCAGGCAAGATAGAGCCTTTCTATCTCTCTCTGCTGATCAATGGTCACAAGCTGAGTAACTGCATAATTGATTCCGGGGCTTCTGATAATGTCATGCCGGCAAAAGTCACCCATGCTTTGGGCCTCACTCTTACCAAGCCTTTCGGCAGATGTTACTCTTTGGAAACTAAGCAAGTTCCGTTGGTTGGCCAAATCAAAGACGCGCAATTTGCATTTGCGGCTTTCCCGGATAAAAGAGTAAAAATGACAGTCCTCGTTGCTGACATTCCGGCAGCATATGGAATATTGCTGGGAAGAAGTTTTTGCAGCGAAGTTGGTGGAGAAATTCATATGGACTGGTCCAAAGCTAGAATTCCAGTCAAAGGCGTAATGCAGACTTTGGAGCCAGAATCACAAAAGAAATACTTGGTTACCAACTCTGAAGACCCCAAAGCTCAAATCCTTTTTGAATCATCAGGGATGGGGAATTACTTCTTATCTACTGAGACGGATAAAACAGGGGCTGTTCTCGTTCAGGAAGGAGATCTTAATAAGATCTGGACATTGCAATTCGATGGGAGCTGTGCAACTAGTGGATGTGGCGCTGGGGTCGTGTTGATATCTCCTGAGGAAGAAGTCATTCCTCTCTCTTTCAAATTGCAGTTTTTCAACACCAACAATACTGCTGAGTATGAATCTCTCTTACTCGGTATGCAAGCCGCAAAAGAAAGAGGAATTAAAAATCTAAAAGTACAAGGTGATGCTGAGCTAGTTGTAAATCAGGTCAAAAGGATTTACCAAGTAAAGAATGAAAGGCTCAGACATTACCGTAATGCAGTATGGGACAGCATCGAAGAATTTGATGCCTTTTCAATAGGGGCGATTCCAAGAGCCCAAAATGACATGGCTGATTCATTGGCTGTTTCAGCATCTCTCATGCTCCCACATCCAGGTTTGAAAACGAACAAGTACACCATTGAGGTGGTTTTCCGCCCGAGCGTGCCAGACAATTCTCAGCATTGGCAGGTGTTCAATGATGATAATCAACTCATTGCCTTTCTGGAGAAGGCAGAAAATTTTAAAGAATTGTATTTCGAAGGATCCACCTCTACATGCCGTGAATCAATCACCGGTCAAAACCACATGAAGCAAAGGAGAACGATGGCATATGTCAGCTCAAGGGAAATAAAATTCCAAAGGGCCTGGTTTCTCTGGAACGCCTGTTTGACAGGCATGACCGTTTTGTAAGAAAGAAGAGGCGAGATGATCCTGGCTCATCCCCAGAAACCGAACCGGTCAATATAGGTTCGGAGGCACATCCGCAATTTGTGAACATCGGGAAATGTTGCACGCCAGAAGAAAAGCGAAAATTTGTCAAGTTGCTGAAAAAATATATGGATGTATTGGCATGGTCTTATGCCGATTTAAAGTCCTTCAAGCCGAAGGACGTTCAGCACGATATTCCGTTGAAAGACGATGCCAAAGCCTTCCGCCAGAAGCAGAGGCACTATAATCCCAAGATTTCGGGTACCATCCAGGCCGAAATTCAGAAGATGCTAGACGCAAGAATCATCTTCCCTATCCATCACAGTACTTGGGTAGCAAATATTGTGCCAGTGCGCAAGAAAAACGGTGAAATACGCATCTGCGTAGACTTTCGAAATTTGAATCAAGCTTCGCTGAAAGACAACTACCCTCTTCCGATAATGGATCAAGTTCTGCAAGCAGTAACTGGATCAGAGATGCTGTCCATGCTTGACGGTTTTTCAGGTTACAATCAGATTGAGGTTTCACCTGAAGATCAATTCAAAACAGCATTCACTACTCCCTGGGGTACATTTGCCTACAGCAGGATGCCTTTCGGCCTAACTAATGCTGGTGCCACTTTTCAGCGGGCCATGGACTTTGCATTCAAAGGTATGATGGGAAAAGTCATCGTGGTTTACCTAGATGACTTAACCGTGTTCTCTAAACAGCGAAATGATCATTGTGATCATTTGGAGCAAGTGTTGGCCAGGTGCCGAGAACATGGGATTTCCCTAAACCCAAAAAAGTCTGTTTTTGGAGTCACAGAAGGGAAGTTGCTAGGCCATGTGGTCAGCAAAGAAGGAACAAAGATAGATACTGAAAGAGTTAAGGCTATTCAAAGCCTTACTCTGCCTACAAGCAAGACTGGTGTTCATTCTTTCTTTGGAAAGGTGAACTTTCTCAGGCGTTTTGTTCCTGACTTTGCCGAGAAGACCCGTCACATATTGAACATGATGAAGGGGTCACCAACTTTCAGATGGAGTGAAGAGGGGAAAAGGTCATTTGAAGAAATAAAAGCTTCCGTTGCTCATGCACCAGTCCTGGTATGTCCCGATTTCTCCAAGGACTTCATCATGTATAGTTATGCATCTGAGCATACTGTGTCTGCCATCTTAATGCAAAATAATTCAGAAGACATTGAGTCCCCGATTGCATTCATGAGTTCTCCCCTCAAGCTTCACGAACTAAAGATGACTCAATTGGAAAAGCACACTTTTTCTGTTGTTAAAGCAGTGAAAAATTTCAGGTATTACATCCTAAACTCGCATACGGTGGTGCTGGTCCCTGACACGGCGGTGAAATCAATTCTAACTCAGCAGGAGTTAGGAAGCTTGTGAGGAAATTGGATCGCAAAGGTCCAGGAGTATGACCTGGATATTAAACCAACCAAGCTGGTAAGGGGCAAGGGCCTGTGTCAGCTAATGGCTGAAAACAAAGATTCAGAAAACCCTGATGAAAGGGGTGACTACACCGATGAAACACAGGACCGGCAGGAAGAGCCTGATTCTCTGCCTCTGGTTCTATTTGTTGCAACTAGTGATGAGTGGTACTCCGACATCGCTTTCTTCCTTACCTACGGCGAATGCCCGATGCACCTAACTGCAAAGGAGAAGCGCACTATAAAGCTCAGGGTGGCTAAATACGTCATCTGGGATGACGGCTTATATAAGCGCGGGATAGATGGCATCTTCCTGCGATGTGTCGACAAGCCCCAGCAAGTAAAACTACTGGAAAGTTTTCACAATTCAGCTTGTGGAGGGAATTTTTCTTCCTCCGTGACGGCACACAAGATCATTCGGGCCAGGTACTATTGGCCAACGCTCTTTCAAGATACAGCCACCTGGGTGGCAAAGTGTGAACCCTGTCAGCAATTCGTCGGCAAGCCCAAGCTGGCTGCCCTTCCCCTAAGGCCGATCATTATCAATGAACCATTCAGACAATGGGGAATTGATTTTATTGGCGCACTCAATCCTCAATCGAGTGCTGGACATAGCTATGTCCTTACAGCAACGGATTACTTCACCAAGTGGGTGGAAGCCATACCTGTCAAGCATGCCACTTCTGAGGTGGTTTGCAATTTCATTAAAGAAAATATCATTGTCAGGTTCGGCGTTCCAAACAAAATCGTTGCTGATAATGCTTCTAACTTCTCCTCACGAGAAGTTATTAGTTTTTGCTATGAATATGGGATAACCTTGGCTCACGCATCCGACTATTATCCTCAGGGAAATGGTCAAGCGGAATCCAGCAACAAGAACTTGGTGGCCATCATACGAAAACTGGTGGAATCAAATCAGCGGATGTGGCACAAGTCTTTATACGACGCTTTGTGGGCGGACCGCATTACTCCCAAGAGATCTCTCGGCATGTCACCTTTTCAAGTGTTATATGGCATTGATGCCGAACTTCCCATTTCTGCGGAACTTCCTGCTCTGCGCTTGGCACGAGCCATTGAAGATGAAACTTTCCAAAGTTCTCTTGAAAAGAGAATCATGTATCTGGCAGAACTTGAAGAAAAGAGAGTGAAGGTGGTCGATAGGATCACTGAACATCAGAATCAAGTTAAGAGGCTTTTCGATAAGAAAGCCAAGCAAAGAGATTTTCAAGTGGGAGATCTCGTCCTTTTGTGGGACAAGCGAAGAGAGCCAAAGGGCATGCACGGAAAGTTTGATTCCCTATGGAGAGGGCCCTTCAAAATCAAGCAACTCAACGGAGAGAATAGTTTCTATCTCTCGTATCTGGATGGAACTGAGCTCCCGCTTCCCTATAGCGGGCAGCATCTGAAGATCTTCAGGAAGTAGAGCTTGCTCTCTTCTTTGTACAATTTGCTTTAAGTTGTGTGTTTGCTTTCGTCGTGTGTTTGCTTTCGGTTTGTCGTGTGTTTCTTTTGTTCTCCCTCCGGTCCCCCTTGTTTTTGACTCTGTTACCCAATGGATAGGCACAAGTGATCTGGGATTCTCTACCCCCGAGTTCGCTCAGGGATAGTCCCCAGAAAGAGCCAGCTGTTATCCCGTAAAATTGACAAGGGAAATTTTACCGATAACCATACGGAAAATTTTGTTTCGATCCCTCGTTAGGGATCCCTCGCGTTCGAAACGTTGTAAAATCCCTTCCCGGGAAATCTAGTTTTCGAACTTAGTCTTTCTGAGCCTTTTTTGGCTGGGCGCATGAAATATCCTTGTAACACTAGCCTTTGATGCGCCCCCTTAAAAGCCTTTGGCGCATGGTTTTCCATGTCAACACATCTTTCGGTGCGCCAAAGGATGTTTAGTCTCTTTTGCGTGCGCCAAGGCGCATGCGCTTGTGTTGGTACAACTTGTGTTGCGCCACTCTTTGGTGCGCCAAAGGGCGCTTTGTGCAACAAAACTTTTTGGTGCGCCAAAGGGCGCACATAATCCCGTGTCGACAATAGCTTTTGGTGTGCCAAAGGCGCGCTTTATCTCATGTTGGCAGATGCTTTGATGCGCCAAAGGGCGCATCCCTTCCCGTGTCGACAACAAATCTCATGCGCCTTTGAAAAAGTGGTTGGCGCATTTATGACCAGTTTTTCTATATATATATGTGAGTGCGCTCCCAAATGTCATTTTCACTTTTGTTGAGCACGTGATCGTTCTGAACTTGTCAGCCTCTGCTCCGTCGTTTTCATCGTCCTGTGGACCCGTTGCAACTTTTGCTATATATCCAGGTAAGAGGTGTTATTTCTCTCTTGTGCGTTTTGTGCTTTCAGTTCCTGGTGTGTTCCTGGTTTGGTTCTTGCTTGTTGGGTGGTTGTTTATATATAAATGTGATCGGCCTAGCCTCCTTAAGTTTGCTGTCTGCCCCCATGCTATCCTTCCTCTTTCCAGATCTGCTGGAGAAGGTCATTTTCTTGAAACCATGGTTGTAATCCTCTTGGTTTTAACCGTTTCGTTTGCCCACTGAGCATGTTAAAAAAAGAAGTCAGGAGAAGAAATCTAAGAATCATGTAAAACCCCTTTAAGAGTTTGTTTTCTGTTTTTCTCCTTGGCGCATCTGTCACCCCTGCAACACTAAGAACAGTTGCGCCCCCATGGCGCACCTACCCACCCTGTTACAAAAGCAAAATCCGCGCCAATGGCGCACCCTTTCGGCCTGCTGCATCATGAGCTCATGCGCCCTCAAGGCGCACCTTTTCCGCGTGCTACAAGTGCTGAAACTGTGCCCCAATGGCGCACCATCCATCCATGTTGCATCCTTTTTCCATGCGCCCATGGCGCACCCAGCTTCCATGCAACAAAAGTTTTTTCCGCGCTAAGTATGAAGCTATAAAGGCGCAGGCGCATCCCCGATTGCAATAACACCATGTTGTGTGAGTTTTTCGTGCGCCGCGCCATATTCCCTTGGGCGCATCCTGTCCCAATGTAACACACAATTCTCATGCGCCCTATATCAAATGCAATATGCAGTATCCATGCGCCATGTGCCTTTGGCGCCAATTTAACCTCTGCAGCACTCCTTTTCTGTGCGCCTTATCTATTTAGCCTGCAAGTTGCAATTTTCATGCGCCCTGCGCCCTGAGCCTTAAAATCTCTAACTCTTTCTTCTGCTAACATTCCAATGGAAGATCAAATGGCTAATTCAACCTTTTTGGATTGGGTCTCACTTCTTCTTCATGCAGATCAGCAACTGAGTTCAAAAGAACATATGTCTACATCCAGCAAGAGACCCACCAAACCAAGAGGAAAGGCTAAGCTTACAGAGGAGGAGATGAAGTACAAATATCAAAGGGTCAGGATGCCCGAATCACAGGATGAATGCAGTATGGATGTCAGGGACTCAGAGTTGGGTCACATTGACATGGAAGAATTCTGGGTTAGGACTCAGAAGGTTACAAGAAGTCCGTGGATGGACAAATTAATAGGCAGTGCCCTGCATTTCACCGGAGGAATCCCCGTCAGTGCCGTCAACAATGAATTCATGATGGTGATTGCACAATCTTACAACAAGGACACAAGATGTGTCGAAAACAGCAAGGGCGAGGTAGTCATAAACCTCACTACCCATCATTTTGAGATAATACTCGGCATCCCTCACCACCGGCACTTTGTGGCCGTCAGCCAAGAAGAGTGCATCAAGGCCTGGGAAGACAATGAAGACCAATGCATGCAACTAATGAACGAAGTCTACTTGAAAAACAAGAAGGTGGTAACCCGGTGGCCCCAAATCATCCACCGCAGTGACTTCTCAGAAGAGCTCAGCGATACTATTACTTTCCTGAGCAGGGTCTTCGGGCTTTCTGACGCCCACTACTTCCATAAATGGATGCTGAGGTACTTGGAAACAATGAATAAGAATGTGCCTGAGCAACGCTTTTGCTGGGGAGAAATAATAAGCAGCACCATCTCCGAGCAGCTACAACAATTCACCACAACGGGAGTGTTCCATATGAACTCCTACGTAGTCTACGCTGCAGCGTCGGAAAGGGATTATCCAGGGCTAAACCGAAGTGGAATTTGGCCTCAGGTCAAAATATATGAATATTATCCAGAACTGAGGCTGGAGAATAGCATCCCTCAATTCACCAAAATTAATGATGCTTTCTTCTATCACATCATTTGCCTGTTAAGGCCAAATCTAACTCATGGTCGCACGACCAAAAACATTGTGTCAACTGTGGAGAAATGGGGGGCCCTGTTCACCCAGTTTCCCACATTTACCTATCTGAGGGCGGTCAACTTCTTGGGCGAGCCAACCAGGCTACCGAGGTATGCTGGACCTAAGCTGATTCTACTAGAGTTATCAAGGCAGCTGGTCACATACCATGAGAAATGCCTCAAAAGAAAGAAGGGCGGAACTCCTTTCCCCCTCACAGTGGGCCGGTACACATGCTCCTCCCATCACAAGGCGAAGGAAATGTTCGCAGAGCTGGAGTTGCTCAATTTGAAACATGACTTCCCAGCCAGGCCTACCTTTGACCCAAGGAGCTGCCTGCCAAGGGCTAAGCTTGATCTGATCCATGTCCCTCAAATTGAGGATATTTACATTGACGTCATCCACGAGGTGGAACTCAGAAGAAAGGATCATTCTCGCTTAGCATTGGTAGAAATTATCCAATACGGAGTGGCCATTGTTTGCAAAGGCTTCCAAACTACGGAAGATGAAGTAGACAAGGTGTATAATGACACAGAAGGGGATGATTGGCCCTTCCCGGCCATTGACAGAAGAAAGGCTCCTCAAACAATTGAGGAGAGGGTCAAGGAGACTATGCGCAGAACAGAGCACTGGTGCCGCATGAACGGGCTGATCTACCTCGAGGTAGATTTCACAACCTCCCCATTGGGCAATGCACCTCCAAGGTCCAAGAAGCAGCTAAAAGGCAAAGGTGCAGAAGGTGAACCTAGCACCATTCAGGAAGAAGCCCCTGGAAGTCCTCCTTCCACAGCGCCAGAACAGGTAATAACTCTGGATTCGCCAGAGAAAGAAGCAGCGGAGGATAGTCCCATACGCCCATCCACTCAGGATGTCAGCATTGCTACAACCACAGAGGTCCCTTCTGTCCCTTCTTCTTCTCTTTCTTCCCCTCCTCAAGTGACTCAAACGACCACCCCTTTGGTCGTGTCCTCCGCCCCTTCTTCTACTCTTTCCCCTGCCTCTTCGTCTATCTTCTCCTCCCTCGCTGATCTTTCCTCCTCCATTTCTTCCCTCATTTCCGGGCTCCCTTCCCTTCCTTTGTCTTCTGCAGTTGCAGTTTCCCTTCCTCCCGTGGACACTTCTTCGGCTATGATTTCAATGCCACCGCCGCGTGTCTCCACGTTTTTCCCCTCTTCTACTGTTGCTCCCTCCTCCTCTGTCTCTGGTCCTTCTTCTATGGGACCAGCCTGGATCTCTCAGCAGCTGAGCCAGTAAAAGAGAAAAGTTCCCATCGCTCCGATGGACTTTTCAGTGATCCCAGCCAAAGGGGCGAAGAAGCTGAAGCCTGTTGTGCACGCTTCTCTAAAAGTGCTGCAGGTGAGAGGATCATGGAAATTGCATACCCCGATCCCCTCAAAGAGAAAAAGGATCTGTCTCCGGTAGATTTTACTGTGACCCAAGTCACAATGGGGACATCTTCTGAAAGTCTCCAGGGGGAAGCTCTTTCCGCAGTCGACACCCTTTGTCAAAAGCTTCAGGAAACAAAAGAAGAGAAAAGGCTACTGAAGGAGCAGAACAAATATCTGCTTCAAGCCTTACAGAAGATGGGTAGTGCACCTCCCACGACTGCCGCCGAGACTTCTGAGCTTCTCAGCCAGGAGAAAATCAATGAATATTCAAAGATCGGCAAGCAGGGTATGGCCGTTTCTGCTTGGAGGAGCCAGATCCTCAAGGACAGTGAAAGAGTGATCGCCGAATATGTCAATTCATATCTAAACATCAGAAAGGCGAACAAGGAACTCCAAGTATTAGCGGGTCCCATATCAGAAGAGCTAGATCATGCTAGACTCCAACATGAGACCTTTCAACAAATGTTCGACTGTTCAGTCGAAGATCTGGTCAAGTTCGGAGTTTTCGGCCATCCAAGGGCCCTCAACAAAACCATGTCCACTCTGGACTATCGGATAGATCAGCTGGAATTTGTTCTGGAAAAGATAGACAAGGTGAAGGAAGAGGCCCTGGATGCGATGCATCAAATGGAGCGAATTGTTCTTAACATGTCTCCAGGGCTGCTCACTCCTTCCTTTACCATGAGATCAGCTGATGAAACTATCCGGATCTTCAAGGAGATCGCTTCTCAAGGAACGGGGCCAGAGGTCACATTTGACATTGAATCTATCAACAACCTGCTGGCCTGTAGGGACTTCATCGGGTTCCTCATCGAGGTGGAGAAAGATTATTCTAAACTCCCAGAAAATCTCATAAGCGAGCGGGAGACTTGCGAAGCAATCAGCGAACGGCACAAGGATCCATCACAGGATCAATTTGGGCCCATGATTAACAAGTTTTTGGAATACCGCGCTCAGTTCCACATATCATCTCCTGAGCAGCATCAGAAGCAGGCAACCCCCTTTCGGCGCAGGATGACGATGACGAGTAGCTGCTTCTTCTGCTTCTTCTTCTTCTTCTCTCTATTCTCCGACTTTCTTGTTGAAATATCTAAAGTGTGTTGGCACAAATGATGACATCATCCATGTTGCATCATGGGATGATGTCATCCATCAAGTTGTCAAAAGTCAACATGACTTTCAGATATTTTGTAAATATTTTTTGGCTCCTTTTTTGGCTTTCCTTCTCCTCTCTTCTATAAATACTGGAATACTTGTTGTATTCGGGGTGAACATTTTTTAGATGAAAATAGAAGTGAGGAGAGAAAGACTTTGAGATTTCTTGTAACAGAAGAAAATAGCAATACAAATATTAAGACTTTGTGCTCAATAGCTGTGTTATGTATTAGATCTTCCTTACGTTAGATCTGTATGTGTTTAATCTATTGGATTCATATCTACTTTTCTGTCATTTGCTCATCAGTATTGCTTTGTTTATTTATGCAAGTAGGTTTGGTTCTGTTTACTACCAACCCAAAAACATAAATCTTCTGACCTTTCTGCTTTGGAATTCATTTCTTTTCTTCCTTCGGATCTGTTCTTTCTCTTTTCCCTCTTTCATTCCTTTCTTTTCGCAGCCTGAAAACACTATACTGGGATGAGATCCCAAACCCCCGAAGGTAGAATCTGTGAGACTTGCATAGGTTCCTGTTGGTAGAATAGCAATAAACTAGTTTCGCTTTGCTGACTCAAAGAGGGGCTAAGCCCTGCACACTGTTGGCTCCTCTATCCATAGATCTATCCAGGCGACAGATTTTCGGACCAACACAATTGTAGCATTCATATCCACAATGAAGGAAGAACAAAAATTCATCATGAAACATCTTCTTCTAATCAAACCTCTCTTTAATACTCCATATATTCATTGTGAAACAATTTTTGTAAAAGTGACTAAAGTCACTTAAAGTTTCTATTTCTTCATAGAGATTGCACTTTAAGTTTAAAGTTCAGATGGGAATGTGAAGAGTCACTAGATTTGGATATAATTTTTAAGGCTCTCTCCATTCCAAAAAGGGATCAATTCTTGCACTCTCTAGCAAGTTGTATTATTCTATTTATTACCTAAGATTTTTTCTCCATTCTCATCTTGTCACTTAGTCAAGCACATGCTGACATTTTTAAGAAATTGAAGGACTTTGTGCATTTTTTATGGAATGAATAGATAGTTATGAGGCTTCACATCTATCTTGTATTATCTGTTTCACTATCTTTCCGTGATGTTGTGTTTTACTTGTCTAGTTCCTCCAATTGAAATTGGAATCATAAATGAATTTTAGTTGATGAAATCTGTCTTTTGCTCATCAATATAATTCCCCTTCTCATTTCGCTCTCCTCACATATCTACAAGTTTTCCTCTCTCTCAAATATTGTTATAGTCACATTAAGGGTGTTATAGTCATTTATTGGGCATATATGAAGGCTAAGTTTGGAACAATGTTCAAGATAGTGGAAGATTCTTATTCCCTTCTCACTTAATTGGTTCAAATTAAGAAGGAACCAAAAGATCCCATAAGAGAATTTTTAGCCAAATTACACAATTTAATTAATAAGATCCCTACTGGTTCCCATTCTACTATATATAATAAAAAATAGTTCTTCATAAATGCTCAATTTCCTAAAGTTGGGTTCATATTGAAGAGAACTCAACCATATACATTGGATAATGCTTAAAAAATTTCTATTGAAGTGGAAGATGATCTTATCCTGTAAGGAAAGATCAAGAACCATTCAATAAATAAATAAATTAAAATTTCCCAAGATCCAAGAGTTGAATCATTACTATAGAAATTAGTTAATGATTTGAATAAACTGAAGAAGAAAATGGCTCAACATGTTCCATATCAAAACCAAAAGTGGATTTAGATTACTAGATCACCCTACAAGTTTACCTTGGAGGCTCTGCCTATTAATGCAACATATGAAACTTGAGAAGATAGAGAATATTAAATTTTTGAATTAAAATATGAAAGAGAAGAAGAAGTTGGATATGTGAACATTATGTATTTTGAATGCTCATCTGATGAAGATTCTTAAGAGTCCATGTTTGATATAAATAACTACTCTTGTGTAGTTTTCACTCACTCATAAACATAGAAAGAGGCCTTTCCCTCCACTACCCAAGTGAAGCTCTTGAATCCTAAAAAGGTGAATCTATAGAAAACAACAAAAAAATTAGGATCACCATTACCCATTTCCATGGAGTTAGCTAAGAAGAATCCCAAGATCACGTAAGCTAAAGCCATGTCCACTTCTCTGGGTAAGTCTCTTTCCTCTCGCTTGGTCAAACCAGTTTCTGATTCTTCTTCTAAGAATGTAAATCCTATACCCGCCAAGGATTTCATTCTTCCTCAAGTATCCACCTCTTCATAATTTGACATCATTGAACATATCAAGAAGTATAAAGTCCAAATTTCTGATTCTTAATATTTGAGAACCCACCCCAAGAAATTTGAAAAACTTGTCTAGTTTATCAAAGGAAGTTGTTTAAAGTTTGGTTCCATTGATTACACTAATAAATAACTACTTCTTGATCATAGTACCAATCTCTCTTAGAATTTTCTTGCTTCAACATACTCCAATTATGATAAATCATAACCCTTATATATCACTTTGCTGATTAATAGATATAAATTGAGTAGCTGCATCATCAATTTTGGTGCTTCTGACAATGTCATTCCCACCAAGGTTTCCATGGCTCTTAGTCTCACTCTCACCCATGCCGTTGGCCATTTTTGATCCATGGATACCAAAGAAGTACCCCTCATTAGTCATGTAAAATATTATAAAGTAGAATTTTTAGATTTTCTTGACAAGAAAGTCAAGTTTACCATACTTTTGGTAGACATTTCAACTTCATATGGGATGTCATTGAGTCATATTTTTTGTCTAGATGTTGGTGGAGATATAAATATGGACTGGTTATACACCACCATATCGGTTAAGGGTAACATGAAGAAGATCCTTCCTATAAGAAAGAAAAGGTACATTGTTTAAAGAGAGGATAACCCAAGGGTGGGAATTCTATACCAAAATTCAATATATGGAAAATATTTTGTAACTTTGGAGGAAGATGTTGAGCTACCCATATTGATGGAGGAGTACCTAGGCATGCTCAAGCCAATTGAGAAACAACATGATGATTTTATGGACCCAAAATTTGATAGTGTAAACTTCCCAAATTGAATATGGATACAAGTTATCTACTTGGTGATAATAAGGATAATTTATATCTTAAATTTCTAAAAATCAAACCTAAAATGATAAGTAATACATATCATGGAGATAAATTGATATCAAACGAGTCTTGTTAATGTAAGCCCTAGGTTTTGAATCATCTTTTCAAGACCCAACATGAGGAATTACCCAACGAGTATGATTGTGAATATGAAGCTTTCTCTTTTCCATTTGGAGAAGAGGAGCTTCTCAATGATGCATGTATAGATAATAAGGTGATTGAGTCTCCTAAGGATGATTCCAATAAAAAAGAATATATAACCATCATAGGGATGAATATTGTGGCCCAAAAAGGTCAAAAGAAAAGTGATTATCTCCATATTTCACACAACTTTGTGTTCATTCTCTTTTCAAGAGGACAAAGCACCATGTGAGTCATATCATGACAAGAAAATGGTCAGAAATGAGCTGGTGTGTGTGAAGGAGAACCATTTTGAGAAATTGGTAAATGTGAGAAACAAGAAGTCTATGATGGTGTTGAAATTCTCAAAATGTATACCAAGTGTAGACACAAAATCACGCACTTGGGTACATTTCCAGGTCTTAAAAGCATGCTAGCATTTACATGATTCCTAAGCAAGAAAACTAGTGGTTGAAAACTATTTTTGGCCTCTTTTCTTTGTCTCTTGTTTTTTATTTGGACTTACACACCCTATAGCCCAATTGAAAATTTACTTGTTTATCTTTCATGGCTTCAGATGTCAATGCCCATGCAAGACAGAAGTGCCTAGGTGCTCATGTCCCTCATAGGCACCCCTGAAACTTTTTCACCTTACTCACTCTTTTTGGGTCTCTTTTATCTTTTGGGCATATTTTTCACATATGGGTCAACCTTCCAGTTGTCAATTATGAAATTCAAATAAGGGAGTCATATAAATACATAGTTATGTTTTCAAAATGAAGTACCAAACACTAATAATTACTATCATCACCTAAGGTTGCATTACAAAGGCACTAAAGTACTCAAAAGGCATCCATATAGCATCCACACAAGGGTTGCATCATATCTACATACACTAAATAGGAGGGGGAAATTCATTATATTCCATCCAAAAATTCTACTACATTGCTGCATTCTAGATACACTCCAATATTAAGTGTAACTTGCACAAGGGAATCCTAGGGCATCATTTCTACACACACACACATAAGAACTACATGGAGTCTGAGATGTAGTGCAACACTCGGTCGAAATTTCACTCTTGGCATGACCGCTAGGGTTAGTCTGACTCCCCATTATGTATTTTTATTTTTAGGTTTGATATGGTTTGTGGGTATGTGCAGGTGAACTTCTCTTTTATAGGTTATAGGTATCTTCAGAGATCAAGGAGAAAATATCAGGTGATCATCATGGAACAACTGCAAAAACCCTGCCACACAACCAAAACTAGATCTAAAGCATTTGCATAGTCATAGGCACCCATATCTAGTCACCAGCGCCTAGGTTCCCTTGTCTTGCTATGAGTGCCCTTGTCCGATATTGTTCTTGAGTTCTAGACTATAGTGAGAAATTACAACACTGTTTGCAGTCTGTTCAACACTTTTACTGGCCCATATCACTTCCTATTCACTCGAAAATGAACTAATTCTCCTTATCTCTCCTATTTTCTTAGAGTTTTATACTTTACATGCTATTGTACTTGTGTCATACTGTATTTTAGCATTCATACGTTATTTAGTTACTCTACAATTATATTTAATTTAAATTAAATTGAATCATTTGGTGAACTACATTCATGATCAAACACTTAGATCCTCATTTTTCCTATTCCACCCAATCTTCTTTAATGACTCCTAAAAATCCTCTAATCTCCTTACAATAATTACTTCAAATACACCAAACTTGTAAAGGTGTTCTCCAAAAATACCTAGACACTATGTATCTCCCTCGTAGTATGCCACCAACTCAAGTAAGTTCCATTTTCGATCGTATATCTGATGAATCTATCGGTCATAATCCTCCATCCAACTAACCCATATTAGAGTCAATTCAAGATTTATATTGTTTATTTCAAGACAAAATTTAAGCTATGGAAATAAATATTACATCTCTTAAATCTAAAATCCAATATCTCAAGGTTTCTTCTTAAGCCCATGCTAGTTCTCTTTGTACATCTCATTCTACTTCTATGTATTCTACATGTGCTCATATAATTGAACCCCAAGTTATACAGCTACCAAAACCTCTCAAGTTTGATTCAAATGCTAAGAAACATGATATTATTCTTGAGATTATCAATCACCAATTGATCAACTTACCATCTACTAATTTCTACCCTCCTTATCGGCTTGCAAAATGCCAAGTTTTACCCTTTTGCAATTATCACATACTTAATGGACATCATGATAATGATTACTATTATTTAAAATGAAGAATTAAGAACCTTGAGCATTAGGGTTTTATCTGAATTGCTACACAAAATTTTTCTTCATGCTCATCTTAAATTTCTAAAACCCAATGGGATCCTAACTTTGGTCCTTCCATGTCTCATGAGCATTAATCCATAATCACTAATGTTATTTGTTTGGTAAGTTAAGAGAAACCTATCCAAACCATTCTAACTAAGAAAAATCCCTTAAAAATCAGTCCATCCCCTCCTCTCAAGCCTTATGCAACATTACCAACTCCAACTAAGTAACCTCCTCTATAAATAAGTCCATACTCTCCTCCTCTCAAGTATTCTACAGTGTTATCAATCCTAAATAAGCCACTACCATTCAATATCCCTGTACAACCTCCTTTAATTAAGCATCCAATTATTTTTTTTAGACAAGCTAATCCTTACATTGATGGTTGGAATAAATTTCAAACTCTGCCAGCATGGCATGGACCTTATCATGTCACAAAATAGATCTCCATCACACACTTTCTTCCCACCTTCCAATCCTATCAGTTTTCTTTATTATCTACTATCACACTTAACGCTCCATGCTTCATGTCTCATCTTTCTAAGCACTTTGAAATCCTTTGATACAAGCATTGTATCGTAATTACCTATGACACACTCTAGTTCCATGGTTCATACTCAATTGCTGAGGGTATAATTCTAAAATGACTCTCACATCATCCACACTTTATGCTCTGTGCTTCATGACATATCTTTCTAGTATCTCTTATCACACATGCATTACTCGATGACACACTCTTGTTTTATGGTTCATTCTTGACTGTTGAGGATTCCTATAAATGAACCTCATTAAATACACATCCGCTAGGGGCACACTACTCCTATCATTGAAACACTTTACATTCCATACCATCATACTCATACATTGCATTTACATATCTTGGTTGCTTTTACTCTTGATAGCTTATTCTATCTACATATTACACTTTGTTTTCCATGCTAGAAGGATTCTTAGTATGTCATCATCTTTTTATATATACACATGTGCATTCACTTGGTATTTTGAGGTGAATACAAATCTCTTACATGTTTTTACACATTGCAATGATGCTTGGCACTTTACCTTTTACTAGTTCCACTGAGGCTCATGGGGGCATCTACTTTCACTACGACCACATTCTACATACTACACAGGTTCTATTACTACATTTTTCACTACTTCTCATTACAGTTACCTTACATTTTGATGATACATACATGTTCTTGACATACTATTTTTCTTTTTAACATGCTAACAGGTGCTTTATGTGTAGCATTTTATTTATAGGACTATATGCCACAATGGTTATCTGTCACACTTTTCTTGATCTTGTTTTCCATGCCTTATGTCTTGTGTGATCTTTGTATGCTTTTGTCCACTTCGGATCTGATTGTCTTGTGACATTGTGAGTGATGTCCCATTTATGAAACCCAATTTTTGCAGTCTATCTTGTTTACACACTTGCTTGATACTTTGCTTTCTATTACATGTTTTCCTTGCACTAACACATATGTCTAGCCCACTTTTTTTTTCATGTGCCTTGGTTTCTACCATGCACATCCCCTACGACCTATAGGTATACACTTCAGATCCATATCAGGTCCTCTCCTTTGGGCCTCAACCTCCTACACCCAAAACTATGGGGGCATACATTGGGTGAATAAATCACCCTTACACCAGCTCAGAGCTATAGTTCATATCAGTACAATATAGGAACGATATAGGTTATAGTTACCAAAATGGCTCAAAATTAGACTTGGGTTAGAATCAAAGAGTAAGCGCTAATGCCCAAAATCACACAGCAACCCCAGGGCACTAATTTCCTAGGGGTAGATACCGTCATTTTCTCAGTTCATCATAGTCTACAACAGTTTAAAAAGTTCTACAATTACAAGCACAAACCTTTGGTTACAGAATGCATGCAATCTCCTACAATTGGTTACAATCAAGAACTATTTAGGGACAAAAGGAAAAAATTGGGATGCACCATCTGCAATTGTGCTTATTGGGTAGAGTCATGGAAGGAAAATAACACTAGACCTCTCTCCCCAAAACTCTCTTTGGTGTGAGATAGCCCAAAAACGTTTCTCTTGGAATTAGATCACCCAAAAAACTCACACTTGTTATGAGATCACCCAAAAACCTCACACTTGGTGTGAGCTCACCCAAAAAACTCTCTATTGGAGTGAGATCACCCAAAATATTGCTCTTCACAACATTTCAAGACACTTTTCTATCCTTTACGCTCTTTTTACATTGGGTTCATCCTTAATACATGATAAGAAGCAACCTACAATAACAAATACAAGAAAACCATTAGGTACAAGGAACACATATGCTTCACCCATAAGGTCACTTCCATTTTCTAGTCTCCACACTTCACTTAGTCATTCCATGCTTCACTTGTCCACTCAACACACTAATCACTACACGTTCTACATGATCATAAGGTATGCATCTCTTATCTACTTTATGTTATCGAGTGTTCATTCAACAACATAAAGTGGGGGAAAATGTAGACACAAAATCACACACTTGGGTTTACTTATAGGTCCTAAAAGCATGCTAGCATTTACATGATTCCTAAGAAAGAAAACTAGTGGTTAACAACTGTCTTTGGCCTCTTTTCTTTGTCTCTTATTTTGTATTTACTCTTACACACCCTACAACCTAGTTAGAAATTTACTTGTTTATCTTTCATGGCTTTAGACACCAGCACCCAGGAACTCTTGTCCCTCCTAGGCACCCCTGACCCTTTCTCACCTTACTCACTCTTTTTGGGTCATTTTTTATCTTTTGAGAATATTTTTCACTTATGGGTCAACCTTCCAGTTGTTAGTTATGAAATTCAAATAAGGGAATCATATAAATACATAGTTATGTTTTCAAAATCAGGGACCAATAAATAAGCATTATTATCATCACTTAATCCTACATTCCAAAGGCACTAAAGTACTCAAAAGGTATCTATCTAGCATCCACACAAGGGAAAAGGGATGCATCATATCTGCATACGCTGCATAGGAGGGGGAAGTTCATTTTATTCCATCCACACATTCTACTACATTGCTACATTCTAGCTACATCTTGATATCAAGTACAACTTGTAAAAGGGAATCATAGGGCATAATTTCTACACACACACACACACATGCATAAGAACTACATCAAGTTTTAGATATAATGTAGTGATCGACCATAAGTTAACTCTTGGGGTGACCGCCAGGGGTAGTATGACTCCCCTTTTTATATTTTCCTTTTTAGGTTTAATTTGGTTTGTGGGTATGTGTAGGTGAACTTCTCTTTTGTAGGTTACATGTATCTTCAAAGATCAAGGAGAGAATATCAGGTGATCAATAGGGAACAAATGTGAAATCCTTGGAACATAATAAAAATGATATCTGGAGCATCTGCATAGTCATAGGAACCCATATTCAGTCACTAGTGCCTAGGTGCCCCTTTCCAGCATTATTCTCGAGTTCTAAAAGTTACAGTAAGCACGTACGACATTGTTTGTAGTTTGTTCAACACTTTCACCAGCCGAGATCACTTCTTGTTTACTTAGGAACCAGCTAAGTCTCCTTATCTCTCTTTTTTGCTTAGGGTTTTGTACTTTACATTCCATTTTACTTGTGTTATAATGTATTTTAGCATTCATACATTATTTAATTACTCTGAAATTAGATTTAATTCAGATTAAATTAAATCACCAAGAGACAACTCATAGAAACAATGGTCATATGGATCATGATAAATGAAGAGAAAATTCCATTCGAAGAGCAATAGCCTATTTGTGAATATGGAGAGCCTAGTAAGATGAAGTATCAATCTTGTAGTAGTGGAAAAGTGAAAATATAAAAAATCACAAGCATGGATGAATATGAAAATGGAAACAAAGTTTCAGAACAATAAAAACAATGAGATGCCCATGTGGATCCTCACTTGTAAGAGGAGGTATACAAACTTTCTCAAGAAGAAACACACAAATTTCTCTTTCTCAAGTATATAGAGACCTCTTGCAGCAAATAACTTTCCCAAGTAGTTGATAAAGGGTTATTACTTCATTAAACCAATCAATGGGTTTTTAGAGCAACATCATTTGGTGCTACATGTACATAAATAACATTTGGAGAAGAAGAAGTAATATAGTAAAAGTGGTTATCCCCCTCTTATAGATAGGTAAACTAGGTTTTTCCCCCCTATTTTACCCCCTTTATGTTTCCCTTCATGTGTTATGGTTGTTGTTGTAGTGTGTGGTGTACATAAATATTCCAAAAGAAGGTGTTTCCCTTTGACTCTATTCTACCCAATGGATAAGCCATTAGCCTACTTAAGGTTGTGATATTTTGGTGTTCCTTCTTAACTCAATTTTGTTTCATCCAAACCAAGTCAAGTAGTATGAGCCATTTGTTAGCATGTAAAATGTCTTTGCATTTTACTTGACAACCCTATGAAATGTTTTGTCACTTTTTGGTCTAGTGGGTTAGAATTTACAATTTTTCTCTTTTCAAAGGCCAAATTATGAGAAATATTTCAAGATGTTTTAGGATCATAGATTATATTCAACAAAAGGTATTATATTTTTCATTGTGATAGTATAGTTTAGGGAAGATTATGTGAGCTTCATAATGGTTTTGGGAAATATTTTTCTCTAGTCGATTTTTCCGGAAAATGTGTGTGTGATCTTTAAAGAAGGGTAGACTTTTGAGAAATGTTTCAGGAACTCTAGACCATGTTGGGAACTCAAATAATATTAATTTTAAAGCTTACAAGGTCTAATACATGATGGAATATTTAAGATAAGGTTTTGGGAACATAAAAAATGAAAACCTTCCCAACACTGAGGCACAATGGTCTTTGTAGACAAGGGAACTTGAACTGAAGGTTTCAAGCATATTGGGTGGAGTCAAAAGCCTAAAAAAGGGCCATGTTTAAGCATATTGAACCCACTTTAATGACCCAAGTTTTAGTTTGGTTCATACTTGTCCTCAAATTTTACGAAAGTTTAGGTCATAGTCGCACCTTCTTAGGAAAACAATTATAAGTTGACTAAAAAATCATAAATAACTCATTTACAAGTTTCTAAATGCTTTAATTGGTTTCTTTGGCTTGTTTCTAGTCAAATTAATATATTGTACACCCCCAAAAGGTTAATTTTTAGTCTCATACGAAAAAAGTACACTCCACTTTTTAATTCTCCATTGACATGGTGATGTCATTAAATTTAGTGTACTTCACACACTTTTGGATCTTGGAAACCTTTTGGGAGTGCATTGCAAGTTTGTAAAATCCACTTTGAAATCTCACCAACCAAAATGTGCCCTCCTATTGGCAGATGAAAAAGGTCAAAAAATAATGAAGAAAAAGGTAAATTGAAAAGGTTGTACATTTTTTTGGTCCTACCCCTTCTTCTTTGTTGTAATTTGGAATCCCCATTGCACTTGATGCACTTTGGAGGTACAATTGCACCACTAAAGTGCACCCAAACCTAATTTGGGAAAAGTTTTGAGGTTGAGATTGCAAAGTGGGATAATTTTTTACTTTGCATTTGTAAAACCCAAATTCCACCTCCATTTCAAGTTGTTTTTGAAATTCTTCTTCTCTCCAAAATCCTAAATCCAAAAAAGGTAAAGTATAACTCATAAAACCACTCAAAAGCTTGTTTTTCTTCCTCTCATGTCCAAAAAACCAATTGTGTGCCCTAACTCTCCCATACTTTGTTTTTCTCATATTTCATAATCCCTTAGTCAAATCAATCTCAAATTTTGAAGACATCCTCTTCTTGAAAACATATTAAAGTTGATATGAAGAACATGGAATATGGTGGAGTAGATTATTTCAATGATCTCTTGAATATTGCAGCTGTTGAAATCTTGTTTTACAAAACCATTCAAACTTTATTTAATTATAGATTTAAAATGACATAGAGGAAACCTTTGAAACTTATCCAATGGAATTTCCTTGAAAAACCCTTAATTTTGAGCTATTACCCACATGATAGGGTGAAAGGATTAAGATGATATGAATAAATCCATTTTGGATTGCAAAAACCACTTAAAAATCCTTTTGCACTAAAAATTACTTTTTCATTTCCTTCAAAACCCCATAAGATATATTCCTCAAATTCGATACATTTGTTACCTATTGTCATGCAAATGTGCAACAATAAAATTTCAAATTTTCAAGAATGATGATGAACCACGGTGTTGAAACTTTTCAAAGTCATACCTTTCCAAGACACCCCCAAGTTAGCCTATCCCAATCACCAGTCCTGTCATGTCAGTCAAATTATCCTTGTGTGAGTGTAAAGTGTCCCCTTAATTGATTTCGGAAAGTAAATTCAGTCCCCCTGGGTGATTTAGGATCTTATGGACAATGCTAACTTTTGAGTAATTTTGGGAAGGGCTATCACTGGCCTTCCCGGGACTAATGCTCCTCCTTGGAGCAGAACGAAGGAGTATAATTCAACATTGGGATGTATTCAAGTGCCAAGAAAATAATTGAAAAGGTTTTGGAAGATTTTGGAAATATTTAGAGGTTTTGGAGCTGATTCAACAAAAGTGGATTTTCGGGCCTAAAGAACCAAACACTGCGAAAGGGTACCTAAACTTCAAACAGAGATTCTAGGAGCTTCGTGAAGATTCAAGAGCCCAAAAATTTACCTATCAAAATTATTTTCCATGCCTGGAATTTTGGAAAAATGAGACATCATGAAACATCGTACACTTTCCGAGGCAACTCACTCTATTGGCACACAATGGGCAGTACTGATAAAGAAGAGGCCATTTGAGAGAGTTGTAGTCAAATTTTGATCTTAGAAAAATCACCATTGGATTAATTAAGGTGTTTTTAGGAATAATTATATAAAACTTCACCCTGAAATTCATCTGGGAGCCCGAGATATCACCTCCGCAAGTCAGTCCCAAGGTAAGAGTTTTCATACTTAGCTAATTTTTGAGAGGGACACGTGGCATCATGTGGTTAAGGCACAATTCCATGTCCCTTATGTCCCTTAGAAAACGGACGAAAGGGACACAAAAAATTCTCCCAACCTATTTTGAGCCCCCAAGTCACTGATATGACCCAGAATTGATCCATTAGCCCCCATTGACCAAGTTTGACCTGAGAGCTCACCTACCCCACATGCCTACCAAGTATCACCAATAGAATAAGGTGAAAATTGATGTCCCCTTAGTCCCTTTAGAAAGGGGATGAAAGGGACACAAAAATTGACCCCATCCCTCCCCCTTCCAATTTGGCATATAAATACTGGGAGATAGCCATTTTTCACATTTCTCCCCCACATCTCCATACCTTGCCAAAATGCTACCAAATTTTGTTTAGAATTCCTAGCCTCCATTGTTGCATTCGAATCACTCCACGTAATCCCTCTTTATCAAGAAACACAAAATTCACAAAAATAATGGATTAAAATGGTGAAAAAATGAATAAAAATAAGATTTTCATCAGAAAACCCTTGTAGTAAAAAAATAGAGAAATGATCATTTATCTCAATATAGAGAACAAATCAAGATTTCATCTTTTGTA
Organism: Taxus chinensis; assembly: GCA_019776745.2. NCBI lineage: Eukaryota > Viridiplantae > Streptophyta > Pinopsida > Cupressales > Taxaceae > Taxus > Taxus chinensis. The sequence goes on along the minus strand of CM034147.1, from coordinate 104,220,409 downwards.
GACTTCCTCATTTTCCAAGATTATCAAGATAAAATAAAAAGGAGATTGAATGGTACCATAAATCATTTTTTTCTAACAAATGGCTACCACCAATGAAGGAAACTCAGATTTACATAAGGATGAAGTTGAAATTTTTTCTCGCCAACAGTTTTTGGTGCCCACCATGGGGTAGACATGGCGGCATCTACACCCAAAATATGACCACAAGGTTAAGAAAATATTAAAAAAAAGAAAAAGAAAAAAGGAATTGGTGGAAATTCATTACTAAAAGACACGCTATTGATTCTTGCAAGTGGCCTTTCATATTCCACAATGTCCTTTCGTATTCCCATCACAAAATTCTCTAAAATCTAGCTAAAAGGAGATATACCCAGTTCAACAGGTCGAGACGTGTTGTTGATTTCACTTTTGCGGCTTTAAAAAATCCGCAAGGAAAAATCAGAGATAACCCTTACTATTTTTCTCAAGCGTCCTCCCCTTTCAGGTCTTCAAGTGGTTCATCTGATAATCTAATTAAAAAACCTATCAAAAATCCTCCTACAAATTCTCCTATTTTCTGTATGCCATTGAAAATTGAATTTACTAATCAAGAAGAACAAGAACCAAAAGAAGAATTGGGAGAAGAAATTGCCAAGGTAAAATCTGAAGTAGAAACTGAAACAACAATGAAGGATGAAGTAGAAAGACCTAGCCCCGTTGTTCAATGGGGAAGAAATACAAGCCCGCTTGCTCTTGAACCCCCCTTCACAATTTACCAAAATATTCCTGCAAGAACTTTCCCAAGTTCAAAGGTTATGGCACACAACTCCCTAAAGAGCCCATATTGGCCTGCACCACATCATGTGGGATTCTTAGTGTCCAATATTAAGATGTCATTGTAAGATTGTTTGTGGAGTATCTCCAAGAAAAAGAAGTAGAATGGTTCTACCTCCTTCCTACCCGATCCATCACTTGTTGGAATGACATCAAAAGCAAGTTCGAGGAAAGATACAAATATACTAAGTGTTAGGAAATTATAATATTAGTGCTCCATTAAGTTTATTTGTGACAGGTGGAAAATAATATATGGAGAATATTATTGTTGTGAGTTGTTTTAACAACTCACGTACATAGTAGTTTGTAGAGAGATTTGTGGGAGTGTTGTTGAACAACCTCCTTGTTTTTAGGAATACATATTCCTATATATGTGTAACCTGCTCTACATGAAAAGAAGTAGAGAAAGGTTGTTGTGTTCTGTATTTTTTGAATATGTACCAAAATTATTATTTGGTATCAGAGCGAGCAGTCTATTAGAATTTCTATGAAAAATAATGGTTTAAGTGTGATGGATGTTTATTAGATTTGTGAGGAGAAGTCACAATGATTTTCTTTCTGCCCTCATGGATGCAAGAAACGTGGTATGTTCTGGCATAGAAACAGGCTTCATCGATTGCTTGAGTTCCTTCTCATACTGGAGTTTCAAAGTAACTGGATCCATAGACCCAAGTTGACAGCAATACCCAGGCACTATTGGACACGTCCCATAAATGCCTTGTCCTAAGAATTCACTTGGTTTACCAGCAAGCACGTACTGGTATTCGGATTCAGAGTTTGATTATGTGATAATCATCTAAACTTGTGATCGGTTCAGTGTTTATTGAGTTTCATATGAGAAACGTATTTTACTGGTTCATGGTCGAGAGTATCTCTGCCAGGCAAGACAATTTTATTGGAAGATCTATTTTAATGGCAGCGTTTGAAGACATTCTATGTTATTCATTGAGCTCCTGAAGCGCCCATTCACATTATTGCATCCATGATACCAACTGGTAGCCTTAATGTAGACTGAAAATGTCATACACGTGGATATGCACGTGGAAGTGAAGGATTCGTAAGGACAGTAATATTCTACCTCCATTCATTTTATATTATTTTGAGTAGGTTAGTAGTGTCGTTAGTTTTACAAGTCGTTTTATTAAAATTCATGCCTTGTCGAGTTGTCCAAAGTTTTACGTTGCTATTTAAGTTTAGTCAATTTTAGAGTCACCGATCTATAGGCAAGTTCAATATTATTTTGTTGTGTCCCCATAGTCGGTTATTTTATGTTTTTGACTGTAATTAATGTGTGTGTCAATACTCAAGTCATCTAAATAGTGTTTATATTATTTGTTAGTCTTGTATTATCATTGAAATATTAATGTTATTATTGTAGATATTATTTTCGTCAAGTGTCATTAAAAATTTGAGGTCATGTAAAAGAGTGCATTTTCGGTTGAAACTGACGATCTAAGATATAATGGACATTCCACTAGAAAAATTCAATGGTCTCAATTTTCACACATGGAAAGTCAAGATCCAGATGCAGTTGATGAACAAAAATCTTTGGAGGATAGTAGATGGAAAAGAACCAGCACCTTCAGATCCGACCAGATTGGCAGAATGGGAAACACGGGATGATAAAGCCAAAGCCATTATTGGCCTTGCCCTTTCAGACTCTGAATTACATTATGTTGATCTAGATAAAAACTTGAAGGACATCTGGGATAATCTGAGAAAATTATTTGGTTCAAAAGCAGTCAATGCAAAGTTTTCTCTAAAACTTCAGTTGTTCAAGCTCAAAATGAGTGATGGAGATACAATGTCTAGTCACATCAACAATTTACAATCTCTTCTGAGACAACTTGCAGAAGTAAAAGCCCCAGTAGATGACGAGGATGCAAAATATATTCTGCTGAATAGTTTACCACCTAAATATAGTAATGTTGTTTTCACTCTTGGTCAGATACCTTCTAACTCATTGGAAGATATGATATCAGCTCTCCTAGCTGAGGAAAAACGGACCAAAGAAGATGTAGAAGAAGAAACAACAATGTATGTAAAAAGGAAGTACAAATTTTTTTCTAAATATAAAGAGGAAAGAGAATGTTTCTACTGTAAGAAAAAGGGGCATACAGCTTCATTTTGTAGAGCTCGAGCTCAAGATATACTTAGTGGAAAACTCAAAGGAATTGAGGCCAACTTTATTACTGAAGAAAGATCAGAGAATGAGGAAGAACAAGTAAATGAAGACAGTGGTTCTGAAGACTTCTTGTTCTGAGCATGATAATGGAGGACGGAGGCAACGGAGGATGGAGGGTGATTAGTGCCTCTCGTCAGTCGCCAACGACGGGGCCGTATATCAGCTTTGGTGACAGGTGTGTGTGTAGTTTGATTTTAGTGCTTCCAGTGTGGTGAGCCTCCGTTTGTAGTGTTCCTGATTTTAATAAGTGGAAATTTCACATTGAGGGGGGAACATCATTCCAATGTTCCATTTCTAGTATGTCAGCTTTTTCTATGTATGTATGAGCAACAGATTTCAGCAGAATTTCCTATGTTATTCCCTGCAGTGAGATGTGATGAGGGCTGAGAATAGTAATTTGCATATCATGATGTGGTTGTAGGTAAACCACTTGAAAACCTTCATTTGTGGTTTATGGTAAACCAATAGCAAAACCACCATTCTTGGTTGTTGGTAATCCATTTACAAAACCATCACTTTGTGGTTTGTGGTAAACCAATTACAAAACCACCATTCTCGGTTTGTGGTCAACCGTTTGCAAAACCATCCCTAAGGTTTGTGATTATCCTATGAAAATCACCAGATCATGAGTAGGTGCAAGTACAAAGGCAGGTTTTCCCCATGTTCGCACTAAGGGGGGGAATGTTAGGAAATTATAATATTAGTGCTCCATTAAGTTTATTTGTGATAGGTGGAAAATAATATATGGAGAATATTATTGTTGTGAGTTGTTTTAACAACTCACGTACATAGTAGTTTGTAGAGAGATTTGTGGGAGTGTTGTTGAACAACCTCCTTGTTTTTAGGAATACATATTCCTATATATGTGTAACTTGCTCCGCATGAAAAGAAGTAGAGAAAGGTTGTTGTGTTATGTATTTTTTGAATATGTACCAAAATTATTATGGCACACAACTCCCTAAAGAGCACATATTGGCCTGCACCACATCATGTGGGATTCTTAGTGTCCAATATTAAGATGTCATTGTAAGATTGTTTGTGGAGTATCTCCAAGAAAAAGAAGCAGAATGGTTCTACCTCCTTCCTACCCGATCCATCACTTGTTGGAATGACATCAAAAGCAAGTTCGAGGAAAGATACAAATATACTAAGTACTATCAAGATCTCCTTGTTCAATTGGCACAAATGAAGAAAGGAGAAAATGAAATTATGAGAGAATTCATGGCTCGTTTTGACCAGTTACTCTGAAGGATACTAAAAGAAGACTCACCATCTAAAAATAACGTCAAGAGATTCTTCATTAATGCTCAGTCATCAGAGGTAGGATTTTTCCTATAAATATTTCAACTAATGAATATTGTAGAAGCACAAAGAATGACCGTTGAACTCTATGATGATCTCATCATATCTGAATAAAAATCAAGAACCCATAAAAGGTTAAATCCCAACATCCTGGAGATGAGAGAATAGACCAAGTCTTACAAAAATTGGCAAATGAAATGACATCATTGAAGAGGGAATTTTTTGAAAGAGTGTCTCCTCAAATAAATAATGGAAATCAGATTATAGGAGCACCATGAAGGCTTGCCTTGGAGGCCCCACATGTCAATGCTCGTTGCATGAATCAAGAAGATAAAGAAGGATTGGAAAAAGAAAGTGAAGATAACGACCTTCTGGAGGTTGAAGAAGTAGAGAATGACACATAAATAAGATTTTGCGAGTATTCTGGAGGTGATGAAGATGATGACAAAGATGCACCTAGTTTCTCATGTGTCGTGTTTACTCATTATCAGTCTTAAAAGGGATCCTCTTCCTCTAATGATACTATAAAGAGAAAGAATATTGAAGATCCTCCAGTGGTGGCTCCAAAAAAAAAATAATCAGTTAAAGATCTCCACTCCCACCTTGCATGGAGTTCACATTCGAGAAACCTAATCTTGTGACAAGTGGGATGTCACTCTTCTAATTCTTCCAGTTCTAAATCTGAAGTTGCTTCTTTTAAATCTGATACTTCAAAATATTCCACTTTACCTTTTAAAACACCCTCTACTTCTAAACCTATCCCAACTCCAATTGTAGTCCCTTCATCCGCCCCTTTTGACTTCGTAGGATATGCAATCAAAGCCGTGTAGATTACTAAAACTGAATATTTGCGGACTCACCCTGAACAATTTGAGAGATTCATTTAATATATCAGGAATGGTAGTTTAACACCCAATTTTTTAACTCCTAGTTCTAAGGGAAAACTAAAAAATCCACCTACGCCTCCCTCGCATAACATGTTTACCATGAGTGCATCAAAGACAAACAAGGTCAATCCTTTCTATGTCTCCCTTCTCGTTGGAGAATACATATTGAACAATTACATTATAGATTCTGGTGCCTATGACAATGTAATGGAAGTGAAGGTTTCCAAATCTCTGAAACTCACCATTGAAAGGAATGATAACTAGATCATACCAAGCCAAGAAAAAAGATGCTAATCAAACACCACGATCAATAAGATGAAAGTAACTCGCTAGAATAGCTTTACATAAAACCTTTGCAAACAAATGAGCAGCAATATCATCTATTATTATGGAGCTCAATGATATACATTGAGAATGAACGTTGTTTAAATAGGCAAGGAATAACAATCTAAAAACTAGTCAAGGTCGTAGGTCAAGCCATAAATCAAGGAAATAACTAGTCATCAAGTAACTAGTCAAGACCATAGATTTAGGAGAGAACTAGACATCAAGGATCTAGTTAATACCATAGATCAAGAAAATAACTAGTCAATACCATAGATTAAGGAAAGAACTATGCCTAACAACTAGATAATATCTCATAATATATAAATAAGATAAAAAAAATATCCACACACATAAGTGGGTGAGGATAAATACAATAAAGGTAAATAAAGTACCTAGGTGAAAATGAGCTAAGGTAAATACCTATTCTGACACCCCCCCTCAAGTGAAGCTAGGGGCCAAAATAGAAGTGGCATGTCCACAGTATGAGTCCCGAAAACTAGGCCTGATGAGGTACTCATGTACAATAACTGGGAAAAAAGGAACACCGCAAGGTACCCAAAACTAGTAACAACAAAGTAAATAGAGTAAAGACCCATTCCAAGGCATCCCAAGAAGCTCGGCTCAAAAAACTCATACAATTCTGAAGAAGTTTGGTGTGCAATATGGTATGAATCCACTGCTCAATCACAAAACTCAAAACAATTGACACTGAGTTTCACCAGAATAGCTTCATACAAGGAGACTGTCAACAGAGTGATGTCAAAAGTGAAAATAAAACACCAAACATAATTCGATCAAATACTACAAATAGGTGTGCCACGATCCAAGAACAATAACCAAAGCAACAAGGTAAGGACATAAACTCCAGAGTGTCATGATCCAAGAAAAGACAAGGTAATAAGGCAAGGACACAAAACCTAAAAAAGCAGGATTAGCACCACACCCTCCCATACTACTGAATGGGTGGAGGGACGCTAAAAATCTGTATGAGTTATCAAAAAAACTACTCGAACACTAACAAAATAACACTAGAATGTACCAGAATAGATCCCCCATAAGAGATATTGTCAACATGCCAAAAGTGTCAAAAGTACAGATACAAAATCTCTCAACAAATAAGAGAGATACACTACACCTGCTAAAGAAGAATGCTCAAAACAAGAAGCATCACAATGTATAAGGTATAGAAAGTGGAGCAAGAGGCTGAATGGTGGGTGAGCCATGCATGTAGAGTCCTCTCAATGAATTCCTATGTCACCGCCATAAGTGATCAGATATCCACCCCAAATCAACACGGATGGATGAAGAAGATTCCTGCACATGACTTGGTGCAAAATGCACAATGGGTGCATCCAAAAGAACATTAGAATGTGTGTCAGGTTGATCATATATGATAGCTGAAATCTCAAGTTTCTCAAGCTTGAGTGAAGGTGCATAACTCATGTGTTGCTCATGATCCTCAGAAAGAGTCGAGCGAACAAAAAAAGGAGCTCTGTCAATGTGTGATCCTAATGAAGTATCTGCTCAAAAACCAATGTCATGATGATAATTCCACTTAACATGTGGAATAGAGGAAATAATACCCTGTGAATGTCTGCCAATGAATCCTCTAGTGAGACCCATAGAACGAAGCATGCGAGATCAGAATGCAATGGTATGCTTCTCAAAAAATCTATGCAGCTAAGCAGAAGTAGGATACACAATATGTGGTACTGTAATAGGCACAGATGTGGAAGAGAATGCAATAACAAGCTTCATATGTGTATGGGCATCAAGAGGATCAAAATCAAAGACTAACATATCAATGTCAGTGGGTTCAAGAGCAATAGCTGCAAGTGGACTAGGAGCATGGATATAGTTGTCCATAATATGATGGTGATGCTGTAGGCTAGCAAATTTGTTTTGTAGGAAGTGTATTATTGTATTCTTATCATGAATGAGTGATTGTAGAAGAGAATTTCGCTTCTTGAGTGATCTATTTTCTTCCACAAATTTTACAATATCCTCTTGAAGTCCACATACTTAAGAGAAAAGCATATCATTCTCAGAATCCATGATAGATACAAAATGTAACTCCTAGAAGTTTAGGACGTCTGACTCAGCTGAAATTATGTCCACAATTGATTACAACACTCCTCCATATTTGGAACTTTATAATTAGAGTGCAAGTCTCAAAATAAATATTTCAAATGGAAAGAGCACGAAAAAACAAGCACTTTTGCAAAAAATGACACTCAAAACCGAGTTACCGATCAAAAGTTACTTGCTCTATTATTTATTTTAGTGGCCACCAAAACAACATAAATTGTTGTTGCCTTCACCACACAAATAAAATTAAAGGGAGCTGAAGTTAAGCACCTATCAATAGGAATCACAAGCTTTAAGCCCTGATATGACCATACCATATGACAAAGGGCTAAGGATTTTAATGAGCTTTACATAAAACCTTTACAAATAAATGAGCAGCCATATCATATATTATTATGGAACTCAATGCAATACATTGAGAATGAGCCTTGCTTAAATAGGCAAGGAATAACAATCTAAGAACCAGTCAAAGTTGTAGATCAAGCCATAAATCAAGGAAATAACTAGTCATCAAAGTACTAGTTAAGACCATAGATTTAGGAGAGAACTAGACATCAAGGATCTAGTCAATACCATAGATCAAGGAAAGAACTAGTCAATACCATAGATAAAGGAAAGAACTATACCTAACAGCTAGATAATATCTCCTAATATCTAAATAAGATAAAAGAAATATCCACACACATAAGTGGGTGAGGATAAATACAATAAAGGTAAATAAAGTACCTAGGTGAACATGAGCTAAGGTAAATACTTACTCTAACAACCATGACTCCACCCAATGGATCTTATTACTCCATTGGGTTAAAAGAATTCCCACTTATAGGGAAGATCAAAGATGTACAAGTGGCTCTTATTGAGTTTCTAGATAAAAAGATATCAATGACTATTTTGGTAGTGGACATCCCAACAATTTTTGGAATGCTGTTAGGACAAATCTTCTGCCAAAACTTGGGAGGGAAAATTCAAATGAATTGGTCTTTTTTCCACCATACCAGTGAAAGGAGATATGGAGAAGTTACTTCCTACAAAAAAGATGAGGCACGCAGTGCGAAAGTTAGGAGATCCAGGAGCCAACATTTTGTATCAAAATAACAGGAGGATGAATTATTTTATGAAGACTGAAGAGGAGGATGAGATCCCAATTTTGATAGGACCAAACATTCCTTCCTAGAGGAATATTGATCTAGAGGAAGTAGTGAGTAACTTTAAGCTGCAATAAGATAGCCCTATATTACAAGATGACGTGGGCGTTGAAGAAGGAGAATTGGTTCTTGGTGAATTGAAAGTGAGAAATCAACTTGTATGCTTACCCAAGAGGAGGATATATGTTCACTCCCATTTAAGGACGAAGATAATTTCGATTGTGTCATCCATGAAGAGACAAATTCAACTTGTGATGAGCCCTCAAATGGTTTGAAAGAACAATTAGTGAAAGAATTTCTAAGTAGTATGGAAGAAACTGAAGACCCTGATCTCAGTCTCAAGCTCATGATGCAGGCTATGGAGTTACAAGATAGGAATGAATCAAATTCAGAACTCTCAATTAATTTGGAGTGCAGCCATTAACTCAATATTAGTCCCAAGGTGTAACATTCCCATTTTAAGACTTTAGAAACAAGGATTTTTTTTTACATAATTTTCTCTGTTGTAAATAAAACATCATTTAGAAAACACATTCCATGCCAATCAATCTCATAACAGATAACCATATGCAGCTATAAATGACTTGGTGATCTATCGATCTATTCATTTCATAACTTGGTGTTCTACCGATCTATTTATGTTAACTTTAAGTATTGAATACTTATCGTATACTTCGTATACTTGGTTTTCCTACCCAAAACCGGGTACTGAGTGATCTGTTTAAAGAACCTATCTGAATATTTGTTACCAATATTCATCTGAGATCACGTTGCTTTAAACTAGGTGACATAGGATAATGTAACTAGCAGCTTGCGATACTTTGGCCAAAGATTTTCAACATACTGTTTATGTCACTATTCCTAGACGTTATCCTCATCATTTTAGAATACGTCCTTCACCTCACTCTTCTGTTATCTAGAATGGTCTTTACCAACTTCTGTTAGTTCACTTGTCTAAGGTTTGACCCTAGTCCAGGTTACAACATAATTTATTATAGGAAGACTCTCACGATGACTTAGGGTATATGCGCATACTTAGTCAACCTAAGTCAACCAAATGTTCCAAGGTACCCCGAGTCATAAAGGGCTACTCCCTATCCTAAACATGCTAATAACTAGACCTAGTGAAAAACTATGTTTAAGTCCAGATGAATGTAGATCTAGATGATCAATGCAGAAGGGTGTTGCCACATGTCAATTGCATCACTGTATCCTCCAAAAGACCCTTGTCTTCTTGAAGGTACAATCCTGCAGTTGGCGTGTGCCAACATCCAACAAAACTACCTCATCAAGTTGTACATACCCCTAGGAGGTTCTTAATATTTAATTAATTTGGATTATAAAATAGATTACATCATCCATGTTAAACCCTAATCCAACACTCCTTAAGTTCTTATTCTATACTTGAATCAATTAAGAATTAAAGAACTTCCTTTAACTCATGATTGCTTTTAATGTTTGTTTACTTAGTTTAATGAACATATATCCAAAGGACATGTCAACAACATCATAAGTTCCATTAAATGTAAATTAACCATTCAAGAAGATGTAGCAATCACATAGGTCCAACTAAAGTAGAATTCATACAAAATGAAGTCATATGATTTACAATCATATCTCCAATCCTTTTTGGTTTACATTCATTTAAGAGAGGAAGAGTCTTTCTCTAAATTATTAAGTGTTAGGGTTTATCCTTCACATTTCTATAGTTCATACTGCATGTTCATTACACATCACATTACTATGTTAAATTGTTTAGATAATAAACATCATCTTATGCAACTTTACAAGTTGCATCTTATAGGGGAAATTGAACCAACTCCCTTTATCCAACTTATCAAAGGATAACCAGATAAACATATAAATAATACGAAGAATATCAACAAGATAGAACTTCCATCTCCTTTATAAAAGTATGAGATAATTTACACAACCAATGCAAGTAAACCTCAACTTGCAATTCATCATTATAAACTTACATATTTACAAGACTATGCATGACAACTTTCATTCTAAAAATTATGTAACTTTTATTTTTCAATACAACTAAAGAATGAATCAAAATTCTTTACAAAGAATCAAACTTATATCAGCAAATGCATCATATATGTTTTTCCCTTCTTTTATCACTTACGATGTCCATCTACAAAAATTGCTAGCATGGGTCAGTTCAATGAACTAAGAATGATAAGCACTAAGCATTAAAACAAAGTACATTCCACTAATTGTTTCATTAATAACTCTCTCCTTTAATGAGACAATTAATATATCATACAATAAGCATAAGTGATACCAACAAGAAAGAAGTACAATAATAAATATACATCCAATTTTAAGAGAAGATCATAAAATAATCCACAACATCTGTATTAAAACTTAAAGTTTAATTGATCCTATCAATTACCTTTAAAAAAACAATAGATCTTACCATCCCATTATATCATAATTATATCCTAATAGAATACAACATTTATCTTTTATATAAGATAAAAGAAGTGTTTACAACATGGTTCATTTTAGTATGATTCATCTAAATCTTAAGCAAAGAATAAGAAGAACCATTACGTACCATACCCAAACTCAAAACATCTGAAAAATAGATCAGGTTCATAACATGAATTAACTGTTTCGTTTAAGGGATAAAAATCTTATAAATTCAACATTTAAGATATATATCTAAGCAGAAGTCCATATCAATCCAAGAAGGTATAAAGAATCAAAACAATCTAACTGTAAATTTAATTCTACTTCTGCATGTTATAAGTTATCATTCAAATATCTGAAATCAACGTTCACAAATCAAATTAGTCCCATACAAAACTTAATCTCTACTCGAGTTCACCCAAAAAGATAGAGTACAAGAGACAAAACCTACTCCTATCCATCCAAATAAAGCAAGGCTTAGTCAACAACAGTCAATTAAACAAGTATGCATTCACTTATCAGCAGAACTGACTTAGCTACTATCTTTCTACATCATTACAACAAATGATTCAAACAAAGTAGACCAACAAACCATAAAGAAATCACCATCTCATAAGAGAATCAAGTGCAAAGGAGTTCAATAAATGAACATATCCAAATGACAGAGAAAATGGATCTATATTAGGAAAGGTCCATATAATTATTCATTACATTACTTAACAAATGAATTCTTGTTCAACTCAATTCAGAATGAAAAACACATTACAGTCTCAAAAACAACATACTGATCCCAAGAGAGTATATTTCCTTTATCTTTAAAAGAAACCCAAGAACTCATTCACTGTATCCAATAAGGATAGAATCCCAAAATAGTAAGCTAACAAGTTCAGAATTATCCAGGAACTCAAGGACTGAAGTCTCCTAATGCTTAAACAACTCAATACGAAGAGTAAGTAGTTCATGAATAAAAAAGATCTATACACAAAACAATTGAATGGAGAAAGTAATCCTTCCCTTAGAAATTCAGTGTATAAGGGTAATAAATCAACCTTCCAATGAGACCCAAAACTTATTTTAAAGGATCTGAAGAGAGAGATAGAAACCCAAAAATGTTTAAGTCAGAAGATGTCCCATTCCTACCTCCAATGCAACTGAAATAGAAATCCGAAACAAGACTTTCACAACCTCAAAATTGCGACAGAGGAGACTTAGTTTAAAAAAAAATAGTCAACCCAGATCGCGGGTTTCCTCAAACAGAGGGGAAAAGAATACCACAATTTTTTTATGCCATTACCATATCAAAGAAGATGATACAATCTTAAAAATAGAAATTTCACATTTATTTAAATAAGACATTCATAGTTCAAGATCTCAAAGAGATTACCAAACAACTCAGCCAAACTATCTCCTAGTTTTCTTGTGAGTAAGCTGTTCTATAAAAGAATTATAAGCTTTAAAATTTTAGTACAAGTATAACCCAACACAAAAATACTAGAACAAAATCGAATTCATTGATCTAATTAAAAGTTCTTAACACTCAAGTACCAAATATGAGTACAGTGTCGAACACAAGATTCACACAAAAGTTTAGAACTTCACAAGTAATAAAATATGAGTAAAATGTTAAATACAAACTTCATGCAATATTTCAACATTGCATAAGTTTCCAAACACTGGTTCAGAACAACACGAAGCTCCAACACAAGTTTAAATCAGAACACGAAGCCCTAATTCAAGATCAAAAGAAACTCAATATTCCCTTGAAATTTAGAACCCTATATTGCAACGAAGGCCTGTTCAAAACACAACAACCTCAAATGCAAGTTCCAAAATGAAAAACAAAGCTATAAAAAAACAAGTTTTGCATACAAGCTTCACATGCATGACATCACTGAACTTGCACAAAGAAAGAGAGTTTCCAAAATAACATTATTATAGCCATGGATTCATCTCTAAAAATCATAGAGATTCCTAAAAGTATGCAAGTAATCAACTAGACAAATCTTGCAAATATTAATAAGCATAATGACAGAGTTATTCTAATGAATCATTTAGAAGAAAGCATGAAATCTTAATGGGTAGATCCTATCATGCTTGATAGTGCTTCTGCCAAATTAAAGGAGACTTCCAGCCGAGCTTCTAACTCTTTTTCTCCTCCAAGAAAGATCAACAATCAAACATCTTTTCTACCTATGCCTCATATACTTTCCTTTGATAAAAAATAGACCATAGAAACCAAAAATAGCTTTGAAGTGAAGGTCGAACTACTGGTTTGAAGAACCAGATAGCTCCATGCAAAGAAAAATATTTAATGAATGTAAAACCAAACAACCTCCCACAAACCCACCTTCAAAGTTTCCAAGATGGTTTGCACACAAAAACCGAGGTCCATCAATGCCATTAATTCTAAATTTCCTGCTTATCTTTCCTTACCACCACCTCCTAAAACTGGCGAATGCCAATTCCATCCAAACATGCAATTCCATCTTTAGTGGAGCTTCCATGTATGCCTCCACTAAAGTCAACTAGGCCCTGCCAAAACTGGCAGTACCACCATTCGTTAAACCCTATTAACTCACTTAAATTCTAGTAGAACCATCGCCTTAAAGACATGTAACCCTTAGGTTCCCTTTCAATAGTTTTAGGATGGATCCCTTAAAACTTAGGTTAGTCTAGCAATAATCACCTTAGGTCTTAAAACATTGCTATTAGTAATTCCCACCTTAGGTTAGGTTAAATTCATAACCATTTAGTATTAGGTATTAGTTAAAATATCCTAGCATTACTTTATTAATCTCTCCCATATTCATTTAGCACAAGGTTAGGTTAGGACGCCAACCCAACAAAATAGAATAAGAGGCTTATATTAGAATGAAATCCAAATAAGTAGACGTAGCTAGAACATAGGTGTTGTTACCTAGCTTAGGATACTGTTAGGATAATCTTTTGGTTTTTGGACTCTGAATTCCTCCTTTGTCATAAAATAAATTGAATTTTGGCTCTAAGTCTGAGTATGTCCTATTCAAGAGTGTGTCCCCATTTGACCCGAGCACAAACATGAGCAACTAAACGAAAGGCATGTTCATTCATTTGGCCTAAGAATTACCTGTACTTGCATACACAGTTCATGGTCCGCTATGTCAGTCAGTAGATCTTATTGGATGCCATCAATTTACAATCTTAGTCAATCAAGTGGAGTGACAACACAATCGTTGGATCACTGAGAATGGCTCCAATGGCAACAGTCAAAACATTTGTGAATAAGTCTGCAAATCTTCAAAGCTAGCCTCCTAGCTTGACCGATTCTGAAGTGGTAATGAATTCGTTGAAAGTGTACTGGTTTAGTCTAATTATTTTAAGATCATCACCAACTTTGTGAAGTCATGTATCTCTTAGCTTGCATGTCATTGATCTTGAAAATTCATAAGTGAACTGACCTCTAGTGTTTACAAGAATAATCATATGACCATGCTTGACAATGCAAAGTTGAGGATTAGAAGTGTCTTGATTTCCTCTTTTCATCTCTAAATCATCAGGTATGACTTTTACACAAATAGAAGTCTTTGTTTTCTTTGATTGCATGGCACAAAATTCATCTATGGAATGTCTAGGGTGCTTGTGATAAGCATAAAGCATCTTACTCCCATTCCGTAATGAAGGAATTAAACCCTTAAGAGTACCCATTCTATGAAGAATTACCCACATTTGCGGATGGGCTACCAAGGTTAGAGGAGTAGGCAAGAGTAGAAGATGAAAGGATCAATTCGTCTTTTGAGGTCCTTTTTGTTGCTTGGCTTCCACCTTTAAACAAAATTGGAAAGCATGATCCAATGAAGTGATAGTGAAAATCTCTAAATCCATTTGGAAATGGGAAAGCCACAAGACAAACATGATTTGAAGGACCTTGTTAGTGTCGAATACATTTAACATATTGGATGGGAAATAGAGTTGGTCAGTATAATGTTGGATCAAGTGCCCAAATGCCAAGCAAATATGGACCCAACGTGCCAGCTCCTCTTCATACTCAAGCACTTAAAGCATCTTTTAATGGTCTATTTGAAGACCCTTCGAGTGTCAATGGCAAGTTACTTTGTTGCAGCCAAATGTTGGACATACAGAATAACCACCAGGTCAGGGCCTCATCATTCATATTAACCTCAATAACAATGATGTGTTGTGGCTCCCCATGTCTTGTTTGTGTCTTAAAATACACTTCCAAACTACAAATCGAAGAATGCAACTTGTCCCCATCAATTGTGACATCAAAATGGGAAAATGGATATGTTAGTGTCCATCTTGAAAGCCAATTCATTGAGATGGCTGATGGAATAGTGCATTGACCTGTTGTTGTCCCATGAGATGGCGTAACATGCTCATCATCTGCCACACAATTTTCAGTTGAAATTAATTTTGTTGTTTTCCTTAGTCATTTACCTCTCGTGAAAAGAGTTGGGCCAAGTTAGTGTTATCAATCACTCTTGTGGAACTTTCGGGACTTCCTAAAATGGCCCATGACATGAAATAAAAGTCTCATAAAACAAGGTATCACAAGGCACTTCTTTTATTTGCTTTATTTCATTTTTTTCGTCAATTTTTTTTCTTTACCTTAGTAGCTTTTTTGAAATGTAAGGAAAATTATTACAATGAGATAAAATAGGGCGAAACCCCTTGAAAAACCTTAATTAAGAAAATAGGACCTAAGTTACAATAAAGGGTTATATGAAAATAATAATAATATGAAATCTCATTACATAGCCCCAAGGAAAATTATAACATGAAAATGAAGCATCAACTATTTTTTTTGTGTCCAAACTAAAAGAGTGTTTTTTTAAGAATATTCCTCTATATAAACCAACAAAACCTTTACAATGTTTTCTTTTACTTGTTTTCAAGGTTCCATGGTTGCATAGGTGTGGGGATTTGCAAGGTACATACATACTGCACCCGGTACAAACACCAAAAATTTGAGTGCATGGGTATAGGAATATGCAAGGTGCAAGGGTACAGGGGTATGGAAGCTACAAGCCCCAAAAATTTGCATACACTGTAAACTAGAGGACATTGTAACATCCAGACATGAACATCAAACTTGATACCAGGTGTGCCTCAGCTGCAGATTTAGGAGCGTCTCAGGTGCACCCCAATTTTGGTTGGGTATGTGCACTCTGACAACCTTGTTTCTCTTATGATTCTGTAATATCCCCTTCCCAATCGAAGACCCTTAGCCTATTTTGTCTACCTGACGGCTAAGGGAAGAAAATAAGGGTGACTTAAGTTATAGTATTTTATTATGAAGTGCAAAATAAAAATAAATAAATAAATAAACATTATATGCACTTATAATAATTTATTAGTAACTTCAAAAATAAATTAAAAAAAAAAAGCAAAAGCATATGAGCCAAAGTTATCCACTCTAGAAAAAAATAGACTTGCACTAGGAAGGAAAGTGGGTGGATAAAAATATTAAATGAAGGGAAAAATCTGATTGGGTGTTGAAGGAGGTTAGTTGGGCCATCTTCTTTATATAAGCAAATCGACTTGTTTAGAAGAGGCATCACTTGTTTATTATCAAATTTCATATTTGTGTGGAAAGCTTTTGGCTTGCATTTTCTCTCTGAGGACGAAAACCCTCCTAGAGTCTAGAGAAGGACAAAAAGCCTTCCTCTAGTTTGTGAGGATTCTCTACACAAGGGATTCCATTGATCATCATTGAGCTAGCCATAATTTTCAGTATCTTTTCAACAGTTGAAGGAATAAAGGTTGCATATTTTTTTTTGTCAAGGGTTTGGAAGAGAAGTTTGTTGTTATATTTCCCACTCTTTTCTATATGTTTTTGCTGCAATTTCCAGCCCAAAACCCTAGGGCGAATTGGTGTTTTGGCTGTTTAGGGCACTTATGATGGCCAATTGTATGAATGGGTAACATCATTGCATTCTCCCTATTTTTCTGAGTCTGTGCATAGTTTATTTGTGTGAATCGGAGCATTTTTGAATGAGTTATGAATTTTTGAAGTTGCCATAATTTTTTGCATACAAGGGTTTCAAAATAAATTAATTTCAGCCTTCTTGTGCATCAGAATATATATGTTCTTTCATATTTTGGCTTTATGAAATTGGTAGATCAAATCGGAGTGGAGAAGATATATTTTACTGGCCAATTTTTTTAGGTTTCCCACTTTACCCTAGTCATAATTTTCAGATTAAATTCAGATTTGCATGTAAATAAATTGCTACATCTTTTATAGATTGTATTTGAGGGTTTGAGATTGGCTTTAAATCCATTTGGGTTCAAATATGTCTATTTGGGGACATTTTAGTTTTGCATAAGATGTATTGATTTCAGAAGTGCTAAGTTGAAGAAAAAGTCATGACCTAGTGGACTCAAAGTGTAGGATAGAGCAACATGCTTTAAGTGTAGTCAATAAATGTGTAAACAAGATAATGGTAGGATAAATGTCAATGTATCATTTCCAAGTGCTATAGGTCAAAATTATGGGTATTACAATCTTTAGTTAGTTGTATAATTTTTTAACGATGATGTTATGACCCATCAAAAACTATTATAAATATTTTTTTTAAGGGTCCCTTTTTAGTTAAAATGGAAAACTAAAAAACTTCAAGGTATATCATGTGTGTGGATTTATCTTGTGAGTTATGTGTTTTTTCTTTTCTCAAACTTAGGTAGATATTTATTTGATCCAAATTAAAGTTTTCATTGTGATTTTTTCCCTTTTCATAAGTGGAAAATATATTGAGCTATGATATTTTATAAGTGCTTATATTATTGTTGAGTCCTTGTTCTTTCATTTTTTTTGAATGTGCTATGTAATATAATTTTATAATAACTTGTGTAGTTATTAATATTTCTAGTATAATCCCATAAGTTTCATGATTTTATTGACTTGGAATTTTTCACTTTAGTAAATCCATGTTGGTTATGTAATTGTGGTTCAATGAGATTATGTTGTGATCAATTTATTTATTTTATATATAGAGAATTAATTCATAGTTTAACCTATAGAATCTCACACTTCCTTTATAATAATTCAAGTAAACACTAGATTTAATTAATTTTGGTTAATTATGTATTGAATCTAACTTATGTTTACTTTAGAAACATTTCAAATAAGTTGAAATCTAACTTTATATAGCCATCCATTATTTTATGTTTTATTTACAAAGATCCAAAACTAGCCTAGGAGGACATCATTGTGAATATCCAAGTTACGTATTCATTAGGTCATTTGGTAAACTAGATTGAAAATTTTAATTCTCCTCAAGAGGTTCTAAGGTCACATTGCTCCCAATTATTTACCGCCACAAGCTTATTTTGAGAGCCAAAATCTACAAATAATGCCTTATAAAACATCCATCAAATTACTAAAATGATAATATATATTGAGTCATCTATTAGACATTATAAAAAATAAATCAACGGGGTCAAACCCTTCCCCTTACCTCTCACTAGTGCTAGTGAGTGTTTCTTTTTTTGTACTTATAAAAATAAAATTACATCCTAAAATTGTATGACCCCCAAAAAAAAAATAGTCTGGAGCACTTCTATTTGCTGGATTCTTACCAACCTACAACCCATGAAGGTGTTCAAATATTCTCACCTCGTCCCATGCACACACTCACCATTCACATGAACATGTTATATGGAATCCCACACCACCAATTATACCTTTTTGCATTGATCAATTACTAACTTGTCTTTTGGATGGACCTCAATATTACACCCCTTTTAGACCTAAACATGACCATGCATGTAATATCATTTCATTTGAACATGCTGAAGCATACCTTTTGGGGTTTGCATTATACCATTAAATAGTTAAACCATATTAATATTTTTCAAGCCCATCAATGATATTAAAAACAAAAAATAACACACATATAATTATAATGATTCTTCATCTAAGAAAAATAGTATTATGTGATGTGTCTCTAGTAATTTCTAAATTTATTTAAAACACTTACAAACACTCATTAGATTCATGTAAATAATAAATGAAATATTTATCTTTCACTTGTTTATTATTGAATTCCTTATAGATCAATGATATGTAAATGTGAATCAAAATGTAATTTGTATTCAATAATGTAAAATGGTTATAAGAAGATTATTTAAAAATAAGAACGCATGTAACACACGGTATGAATTAAGGAGTGCAACAACAATATTAAAATTACATACTAAACTAGAACTACCTTGAAACAAATAGTAAAGTTGACAACACAAATTTACCTTACAAGTAGACGACAAATTTTGTATTCAAAACATTCCCTGCCTTAATTCATCATACTCTCAAGAGAAAAAGAGAGATGTTATCTTAAAAACCTAAAATTTATCTTGTGCAAGTGAATTTTTGATGACATTGTCAAGTTTCTCTTATGTTGGGAAATAATGGAGTTCGATTTTATTGTCAAACATGCTCACTTATGAAATGAAATCATACCTCAATGTGCTTCATTTTTTCATTATTGAGCATAGAAAATGGCTAAGTACCTAGGAAGAGGTTAGTGCACGTGAAGGCATTGGAGAAGAAACACGCACTGGGAGGACAAGGTTTTTGGAAAAAAGACAGGAAAGGAATGCGCCTAAGGGATCACAAATTAGCTAGTTTTGGGATGCAAATCTAAATATGGACTTGGAGTGGCAGTCAAACAAGGTTTTAAAGATAATATTAAAGGATGGACTTCCATTTAAAGTAAAGTCTATATTTAAGATCAAAGTCCATGCAACACTTTAGATTATTAATAGGGTTAAAGAAGATTTAACTATAAATTGTCTATTTTTTGGGAAACCTTGCATGCTTTTTTGATTATATTGTAGTGGCGCATGGATATTCTTAGCATGCAACCTATTTTGAGGGTCCATAGGCGGTGAAGGGAAATTCGCCACCCTTATATGTATGTATTGATTTTCATGGTTTAGGTTCATCCATGTTTTGTTAGAGTTAAGTTGCTGGTTTATGTGCGTGCATGACTTATGGTGACATTACTATGTATGTATGCAACTTATGTGTTTTAAAAAAATTAATATAATGGATCTTTGTGGCTGGATATTGGTTGTTAAGATATCTATGACTGGTTTTTGCACGGTAAAGCTAATCTTGATTGTTGTATGAGTTAATCTTGCAAATGGTTAAGATATAGATCTAGTTCATGTTATGGTTTATTCTTAAATTGATATTATGGATATGGAATATTTGTATGATCATGCTAACTCCTTGAAAAATCTTCCATAAAAGAGGGACCTGGTACCCTTGCGCACTTCAGGTGAGCATTTAGTTCTGGTTGAGTGATGTGCATGCACGCCTTGGGATGATTTTCCGATTTCTAGGACAATCATTAGTAAGAAATCTAGTGTGGGAAGTAGAGTAGTGATAGATAGAGTTAATTTTCCATCAAGTTCAGGAGTTAATCTAGTAACTTATTCATTTATGGTAGTGCAATCGTCATCTGTGTTATTTGGAGGTCCGGTTGGAGGTATATTTTTTGGTGCGTCATCAGCACACAACGTGGGTGTGTAGAACGTTGGTATAACATTTGGAAGTAGTCCAAATTTATAGAGCATGGGAGTTTAGTTTAGTACAACTATTGGAACACAAGGAAGCACATCCTCTAGTCCATTTCTCACTACAGGATGAGGATCAGGTGGTTCAGGATTAGGTGGAGGAAACCTAATATGTAATACAGGTTCTAGATCTGGTGGGCACGGTCTACACCAACCCCGACAATTGTATTTTTAGATGTCTCTTCATCTTCCTCAATATAGAGGGATTAAAGATGCAGCTGAGAACATGCATATGTGTGAGATACTATGACACGATAGAGGGATTATAGCTCCAGTGTGTAAGGAAAGTCAATTTGTTACTAGTTTGGAAGGGCACGCACATAGATGGTACATGAAATATGATCTAAACTAGACTCATATAGATTATACCATGTTGTGTGATGCTTTCTTAACAGAGTTTCATATACCTAAGTTTGAGTAGAAGAGCATCAGTGCATTGAAGGGCATCAAACAGGGCATGGTTGAGAGTGTAAGGGAGTATGATACACACTTTAAAACTTTATTATCAAAGTTATCTTATGACATTCACCCAAGTTAACATGCTCAATGGTTCGTTGGAGGTTTGATCACATATTTCAAAAGGGCGATCTCACACAATACTTATACAGATCCATGTGAGGCATTTGACGTAGCTCTATCAACAGAGGTAGTTGGGAGTGTAGACACTAGAGTTATCCCATTTTTGGAAGCTAAGATTACATCTATGGAAAAACAATTGGGAAAGTTGTCAGCTAATTCAGCTCACGAGACACACAATGGTATTTGTTGTACAGATTGTAAGGTGAAAGGACATACTAAGGATAATTTCTCTCATAAATCATTGTGCACCATGTTGCTAGATTGTGAGATTTTTCACTTGGATCATGATTTAGGTAGGTTCCCATTGTTGCAACATGTGATAAAGAAGAACATATATTGTTACTGTAAGATTTGAAGGTCTACCACTCATGATATAGAGAATTACAGGTTGATTGATCAGATTCATGATGTCATTGATACTGGTGTACATTAGATAAGTGTTATAAACAATTCCAAGGAGAAAGGTGTGCATCATGATCATAGTTACAATGAATAATGCTATGATGGAGGTGGTAGAGGTAGAGGTCTAGGCTATTGTGGAGGATTTAGAGGCTGAGGTCGCAGTGGTGGATGAAGTGAGTTTACTCATGGAACATGTTATACATGTAGATCCCCTCATAATTATAAGCGCAAATGCCTTGAGAATGTTATTTTCTCCTTTTGTGGAAAGAGCCAAAATTATGAGGAATTACCAGATTTATATGAGCACTTAAGCAAGAAGCATAAGAATGATAAGGGTGTCGGAATTGTTAGGGTACAACATGCTATGGGAGATCAGTGGCTACCAAAAGTAACACCTAATCCTAAGATGTTTCTTGTGTTGGTCACTACATACGCTGAGGTTGCACGTGCCAGGGAAGTTCCAAAGTAGAAGCCTATTATTACATGCAAAGTATCTGGACCCTACTCATCAGAAGGAAAATAATAAGAAACCATGGAAGTTATTAGAAACTTACAGGGTGAGATACAATTCTTGAAGGAGTAGTCATGGAAGTTGAAGTAGGAAAAAGTAGTTGAGCTTCCTCAGAAGGATGTTGATGATTTGAAGGAGGTTTATAAGATGCTGTGACAAGAAAATGTCAATACTTTATTAGGGGAATGGCTAAGGGGGAAGATGCCACCCGCTAGAGTTGAATGTGAGAAACAAATTTTACATGCTAACTTACCTCCTCACAGTTTGGATTATGACAAAGAGATCATACTGAATGTAGTTGTTAATGGATGGATGCTGAGTAAAATTTTGATTGATACAAGTGCATAAGTGAATGTACTCACTTGGACGCATGGAATCAGATGGGGAGGCCACCATTACAACCATCTTCAAATGTGTTGTTTATGGAAAACAAGACTAAAGCCATGCCAAGTAGAGTCTTGAAGGATGCTACTATTACTATATAAGAGGAAAAATTTACTGGGGACTTTCAGGTCTTGAAGCTTGTAGAGGAAGATAGTTTTCCAACATTTCTTGTGTTAAGCCCCTGAGGAGACTAGGCACCTAAGGTGTGGAAGGGTTTGTCACTTTCTAACGAGGTATAAAGGCTTATGTGGAAGTAACTTTGGGGAAGGCGCAAAGGTTTGTACCCATGAATAACGGGCTCATGAATTAACCATATTTTGGACCAAATTTGGAGTTGTAATAAGGGACATGTGGAGATTTGGCTAGATCTGATTGCGGATAAGGTTAGAACATGGAGAGTTGCAACCTAAGGAAATAATATTCTAGGATATAGTTATCATGACATGATTAGGAGATGTAAAGTGGAGTTAGTTATGGTTTATCTGGCACCTGCATGCTGAGGATACTTGATTATGGAAAGACATGATGAGATTTAGTAGGAGGTTCACTTTGAGTGATGAGTAGGTGGTAAAAATAAGATTCCCAAGAGCCCCTTACTATGTATTAATTTTCACGACAAGGAGGGAGATGAATGTAAAATGAGAGGTGTGTGTAATGTGTGATGGATGTGTGTAATAAGAAAGTAGAGAGAGCTAGGAGAGATATGTGTGATCACTGTTGTAACTTCTGTAATGAAGCCATTGTAGGAGAATAATGAAACTATGATAATATATTTGGTCAATTTATGGATTTCTTGATGTATTTGGCTACTGTAATATTGAGGAATCAATGTATGAGGTGGTTTTTTATAAACATCTATGTTTCTGGGTCAAAACCCTTGTGTTCTTCATATTTCTCTTAGTTCAGATCTGATTCCTCTGTATTATTATAATGATTACTTTCATGTTAGGGTGCATCTGTGCTGGGATCTAGTTTCTCTACTTTTATGCTAGAATGGATGTATGTGTTTGTGTCTATATATTGTTCTACTATAATGATGGATATTCTTGCAAGGATCATATTAAAGAGGGGCTTGGTACCTTCGCAGGCCTTGGGTGAGCACCCAGTTAGGCTGGGTGATATGCTGGTGCACCTATGAATTAAGGGGTTTGGAAAAGTGACTACATTTTGGTTCCATTACTGAGACCTCTTTTGAAGTTGTTCTAAGAATGGTGTGTGATGGCAGAGCGCTTGAATTTGGCCTGCGTGGAAACTTGGCTTATGAACATAGAGGATGAGTTTGCACAAATATTCAACACTGCACCTAAGTTTGATGTGCGTACATGGGTAGAGGAAAATCTATATCATGAGTTCTATGAAACATTATTTTTCTATTTTCCAATAGAAGTATATGAATGGATGTCAGCGTATGAATCAAGAAGGAGTTAGTACTATCGACCTCATGTGTAGAATGAAGAAGGTTATTAGTGGCTTCATGATGCTGATTTGATTTGGACTCATGTTATTAATCATTGGTGGAGTGGTTTATTGACTAGCTACACATTGGAGTACGTGGTTTCTACTTATTCTTTCCCAGAGTTTACTGAGTTTGAGTTCTTGTGAGAACTGAGAGGATCTTTCTTATGTGCTATACCATTAGCCATTAAGATCTTGATCATCACTTTGAGCTTAGAAGCGTTTCTTATGGCTATCTAAACTTCCACTAGGCACGGGGCATGGAAGCGGGTGTGGAAAGAAATGGTGGATCCTACGAAAAAAGTGGAGAGAGAAGAGAGGTGGCTTAAGTTTAATGAAGGTTGGGAGAGGGAATTGGCGAGACAACATGATATTCTAACAATGATGGATGTTTGGAGGCAGATGTTGTGGGAAGGATTTGAGGTTCACGTAAAGGACGTCAAACCTGAGCAGTCTATGCTACCACATCTTAGCAAATGCAGAAGCAGAACCTCCTTGGCTTCTAATGAGAGCTTGTCAGATAGAGAAAATAAATGGACCATATGCATGCATTTAAACCCACATGACGACTAATCCCTTGTGCTTAGTTTTCCAATTTCTAAGACAAGTATTGCTAGTACAATTGGCATTGGTAAGAAAAAAACATCAACCAGATATAATTTTACATTACATCCATCTATGTCCGTAAAAAAATTTCCTGTGTTTGCTGGTATCCTATTAGGCACGTTATTTGAACAAGGTGTGGGCTCAGAGATCATGGGTATCACGTCTGGAAATAGTTCAACTTTGAAAAATGTTGGAGCCAAGTTTAGTAAAATGGTGGGAACATAGCACTACTTCAGATCTTGTACCTGCTATAGGAGGAGGATCTAAAGGATCTGGTGGATTAGGAGGGTAAGGGGTCAGTGGAACTAGTGGATCCGGTGGTGGAGGTAACACAAAAGGAAATCAAGTTTTGGATATGGTGGACAAGGACCATAACCCCATCAGTAGTTATTTTATGAGATGTCACTTCATTTTCTTGATTATAAAGGTATTGAGGATGCTACAGAGCATGTACACAAGTGTGAATTTCTATGGCGCACTAAGGGGATCACTACCCTAAAGTGGAAGGAAATCCATTTCGCAACTACGTTGTAGCGGTGCACACATAACTGGTACTAAAAATATGACCCACGTCAGATAGTGCTGGATTATACTATGCTACATGATGCCTTCTTGATGAAATTTCATATTCCCTAATTTGAGCAAAAGAGCATCAACGTGCTCAAGGAGATTCAACAGGGTATGGCAGAGAGTGTGTCAGAGTATGCTGAAATTTTAAGACCATTTTGTCAAAGTTATCCTATGATATCCATCCTTATCAACATGCTTAATGGTTTATTGGAGGCCTGATAACACCTTTCAGATGAGCCCTTTTGCATAATAATTTCACAGATCCATGTGAGGCCTTGGAGGATACTTTACATGCTAAGGCTATGGGGAGCATTGATACAGGGGTAAGTCCCTTTTTGGAGGCACAAATTACTTCCATGGAAAAACAACTTGAGAAATTATTTGTAAATTTAGCACATGGGACTCATAGTGGACTTTGGTGTATGGATTATGAAGTAGAGGGAAACACCAAGGATAGTTAGCCTCAAAATTTAGTGTGTGCCATGTTAGTAGACTATGAAATCTGTCATGGGGATTATGATCCAAGTAGATTCCCTTTGCTACAATGCACACTCCATAAGAATGTGTCATGTTATTATAAAATTTGTACCTCTAACACTCATGACATAGAGGAATGTCAGTTGATAGACAAGATTCATGATGTGATTGATACTGGTGTGCACCAAACTAGCACTGCAAATAGTTATAAGAATAGGGGGCGTTAGCATAAAGGGTATGAAGATGGCAGAGGAAGAAGAAGAATTTTTTACGGAGGATTCAAAGCCCGTGGTGGTCGTAGTGGAGGAAGGAGTGAATTCCCCCATGGAACTTGTTTCTATTGTGGTTCTATGGATCACTACAAGTGTGAGTGCCCAGATTTACTGTAATACTCATGGTGTGGAAAGAAACATAAGTATGAGGAGTGATCTGACTTTTATAATCACATGAGCTAGAACCAGAAGGACAATGGTGTGGGAACGGTTAGTGTAAAGTTAGCTGAACCTTTATTCATGCCTATAGTAGCATCTAACCCTGAGTCGGAGCCTGTATTGGTTACTACACGAGCTGAAGATACACATGCTAGAGAAATACCAAAGCAGAGGCATCTCATTACAAGAGAAGAGGTATTACATGGGAAGTATCCTGATTTGACTTATCAGGAGGTTTACCAGGAGAATATGGAGGTAATTAGGAGCTTACAAGGAGAGATCCAATGCTTGAAAGAATAGTTGATGAAGTTGGAACAAAAGAAGAATGCTAAGATCCCTCAGGATAATGTTTATGATGTCAAAGAGGTATATAAGATGCTACACTAAGAAAATATCATTCCCCTGTTAGGAGAATGGTTGAGAGGAAAGGTACTGTGTGCTAGATGCGAGCACAAAAGGAAAATCTTACATACTAATTTGCCCTCTCATAGTCTTGATTATGAAAATGAGATCACGTTGAATGAAGTAATTGATGGATGGATTTTGAGTAACATACTAATTGACACATGTGAAGAGGTAAATGTTCTTACTCTGGATACGTGGAACCAGATGGGGCGACCACCATTGCAGCCATCTTCAAATGTGATGTACATGACAAATATGACTAAAGCTACACCCATCAGAGTCTTGAAGGATGCTTCTATAACCATTCAAGGGGCCAAGTTCACTGGGGAATTTAAAGTCTTAGTGCTTGATGAGGCAAATAATTTCCCAACTTTACTTAGAAGCCCTTGGTGTTATGCGAATAATGATGAGTTGCACTTCAACAAGGGATACATCAACTTTGAGAGCAAGGATTACATTATTATTCCACTAATAGATGGTAAGTCTGCACCCTATGTCAGGCCTTTAGGGGAAGAAGACATTAATAGAATTGATGTATGCACCATTAGAGACCCAAATATTATTGAGCCATTAAGAGAAGGAGTCATTCAATGGGATGATGCTCAGTCCTTAAGTGATATGACTAGAATTGCATGTGATAATTAGACGCACGGGACTTATGAGTTGGTTATAAGAGAATTGAAGGGAAATGTGACTTGAGTTGTAAAGGTGCATTCGATTAGGCATTTGGGAGGAAGACAATTACCAAGTTACACTAGAGAAGGCCACCCTGATGTCTTCTTTCACGCTGTGGAAGTTTGGTGGACCTGTGAAGTATAATAAAGGAATATACTTGTTTATAACTTTTTAGAGACAACTGCACGTTGGTGGATGAATCATCTGGATAATCATATAGAGTGGTGTGAGGTAAGGATCATGTTCTTTGTTAGATTTCTATAGACTAACACACCTTCAAGGATATGCGACTATCATGGGAAGGAATCAACCTTGAATAAAATTCAGGAATGTGAGAAGGCCTGTATGGAAGGCCCAAAATGTAGTGCCCACTTCCCTTTGAAATTTTAGATACTGATCTTGATACTGTTGATCTTATTATGGACACTATTATGTTTTTTTTTAGTATGATGGTTAGATTTTAGATCAGGGATAATTATTGATCTAGATTCAAGTTATTATGCATGAAGGTTATTAGAGACATTTTTATATTTGGATGATGATATAATGTTTGACATGGACATATTGTAGATGTTTATTTGGACATGTGACATTAGATATTTTAAGTAGACCTAGTATGGAATGATTATTGATGATGATATAGTTGATTAATTAAACTAAAAATGATAATGTTGAATTCTTGATGTTGTTGTGATTCATGTGTTTAGATGGATCTTGAGATGTATGTTTATATCATTTTGGATGTTATGATATGGCCACAAGGCCAAAGGAGGTATTTGTGTTTTGTAGGTTAAAATATCACAAAAATGTCAGGGGAATGGAGACTAACCATATTGAAATTCTGGGTGAATTCAACAAAGGTCACCATGGTAACTATTTTGTGTGTGTGTGTGTGTGTGTGTGTATGTGTGTGTGTGTGTGTGTGTGTGTGTGTGTGTGTGTGTGTGTGGTGTGTGTGTTGCGATTTGTTAGGGATTCCCATGGGGGGGATTTCCATTATATTGTGACCATGGGGTTTTATGTTTTGATTAATGTGGTTTCTTTATTAATGTTTCATGTGTTTATTGTGTGATGTGTTGCCCCTTTTCTTTAGTTATTACATATGTTGTGATTAATGTTGTGAGTAAGTCATGTTGCTCTAAAATAAATGCAAGGTTGTAATAGTGTCATAAGAATGTAATGTAATGAAGTTGTTGATCTTAAATGTAAGGTTGTAAGAGTGTGTAAGAAATGTTGTAAGAAATTTTTTAGAAGGTGTAAGATATATGTAAGAGAATGTATGATATATTTTTGGAGTGTGAGACACTTTATCCTCTCAGGAAATTCGAATTTGTCCTTAAAGGCTATATTTGGAAGCTTGTGGGACAAGTAAAACTTGTCCCACAACTCTTAAAATTATTCACCAACCATACCTATGATTTGGAAGTTAAATTTATACCTTTTTAATGCATTTTGAAATGACTATTTGTAAGTTTTTAATTGCACTTCTCTTACATATTTTTAAATTCTAGTCCTTTTGGAGTATGGGTCATTTTGGAGTGTGTAAGTAAATTTGTCATTTGAGTTACTGTGTTTAGGTGTGTGATGTTGTGACTTACTCTTGGGGTTGAGGAAGAATGATGTGGAATCCCACATGGATCCACATAATCGTCTTCTCTTCCCTCTCCTTTAAAAATTCAAAACTTCTTGCATATTTGTGGTTGTTGAAACTTTGTTCATTCTTTCCTTAGGGGTGAATTTTTTCTTGTTGTTTTGGGAGTCTTTCTTGTGGAAGGAGTATTGGAGTCCATTTTGCATGCTTGAGCATGTTGCTGATTTTTGGACTTCTTTTGGCATTTGGAAAGCTTGTGGATCTTGGAAAAAACTCCATTATGGAGAGGTAGGAACTTGTGCCTTTTGAAAATGCTTTCTTTCTCTTGCATGCATGTATATGAAATGGTGAATGTTGTTATGTGTGTGTTGGCTGGTTGGGTAGACTACTTAAGATTTGGTGTAGGAGAAGGCTATGGGGATTTCATATGGGGGGGGGGGGCATAAGGGAATGCCAATGACATTAGTTTTATTGTGGAGGGAGTTTGGGATTGGGATCCACCATGGAAAGAAAATAACTTGCATTTCTTACTCTTGGGGGGGGGCATAAGGGAGAAACTTTGGGGGGGGGCATAACGAGGGGTTGGGAGGCATAAGGTTTATGGGATATGATATTGATATTGGTGGTATGATTATTGGTGTATAGCCAATTCCCAATTGGTAGGAATAAGTAGCTTGATCAAGCCATAGATTTTTGCTCTTGAATGGCTTCCTTAGAAGATGCCTCAGTTATGTTTGCATATATATTTTGTAGTGGTGAACCTACATGTCTTCTTGAACTGTATATGTATGCAATGTGAAATAATACTGCACATATGTTTTGTGGAAGCCTTATTTCCATGAGTTGATTACTGATCTCCTATTTCAATATGGTTGGGGCTTGGGGGCCCAATGAGGAAGGAAAACTTCTTCCTTCTCATTAGATGTCTTGGTTGGGTGGAGAGCATTGCCTTTCCCCCTTTCGTTGTTGTGATCAAGATGAAAAGATGGAGAAACTGGAGCATGTTGTTGTTTGGGAGCCAAGAGGAATGTGTAGTTTGACAGTCCCTTCTTTTGTGCAAGTAAATTATAATCCATTCCCACCTTGAAGTGGATGAGTTGTATAGCACATAATTGCAATGTGAATACATTTG
Organism: Taxus chinensis; assembly: GCA_019776745.2. Classification (NCBI taxonomy): domain Eukaryota; kingdom Viridiplantae; phylum Streptophyta; class Pinopsida; order Cupressales; family Taxaceae; genus Taxus; species Taxus chinensis. The sequence goes on along the minus strand of CM034147.1, from coordinate 104,190,441 downwards.
TATTCGGTAATGTAATACTGAAGATTGGAATGTGAAATGTAAAAGAGGTTATATTTTACTGCTCTGTTTTGGAAAAGAAATGGTAAAGATGTCTATATGCATTGTATTTTGTATTTTAGAAATCAAATGGAATAGACAAAATTACAATATTTGTATTGGAAATGAATAAAGTATTCCCTTAAGTTCTCAAAATTTTATTGTGTATTGGATTTGGATTTGCTGTTAAAGATTGAAATTGTCTGTTTGTAAAGGAAGAATGCGTGTGAAGTATAGACATTTTTGCATACCTTGGAAAATGTATATTACAACTAAAATCAGGAATTGTAATTTTAACTTGGAATTGAATGGTTAATTTACATCCAGTAGATGTATTAGACTAGTTTAGAAAACTATATCACACATTTAAATTATAAAATTGACATGATAAAGACTTACAAGAAGCAGATCATCGGCCATAAACTGTTACTACTGGAAATTATATTTGTTATTTATTTATAAAAATGTAGTAGTTCAAACTTACACCAAGCAATAAGATATGAAACACTTAAAAATGTCATGGCTTAACATGCTAAGTCACTAAGGAATTGAAATTGACCCTAACATTTAAGAAAGAACCTTCAAAACTTTATATAAATCCAATTTGAAACTTGCACAATCATTTTTCTGTCTACTATTGGAAAAATCACAACTTATTTTAATTTGCAATTCCCCCTAACAAATTGGACTCTCTGAAAACACTCTCAGATTCCTCCCTAGAAACCAACCCTCCATGTCTGTTTGACATGTTCAGTGAAGGAGGAGATCTAATTTGAGCCAAAATTGAGAAGTTGAACTTCTGCCAGTTCATAAATTTGCAAAAGCTTTTAGATTGGTTTCTATTAAATTTACCATTTAAATTTCATCAAAAAGTAAATTTTATGGTTTTTGTGCAAATAGTGCATTCGATAGCTTTCTGAAAATTTCTCAAGTTTTCCCAAAACCGGGCTTTCTAGCTCAAAAGTTATGGCCATTTGAAGTTTTTAATTCAAATTGACATTAAACAATAAAATAAAGCAAATAAATCTAACAGTTAGAAAAATTTAAATTTTAACTTTGGAAAAATTTCCGTAAAAATTCCACAGGCCCCCACCATCCCATCAACCAATAAAAACCTGCCACGTGGCACCTTGGAGGGGCAGACTGAAATTTTCAAACTTATGCTTTTTGAAAAATTTTCCTTGAGAAATTTTTCCCATTTTTACCCCGTAACCCCGCCGACCTGCAACAAATCACATGGCTGAGATGTGGCTCAACGGATGCATGGGAGGTAATTTTGGAAGTTAGCATCTTTAATTCTTCTTTTTGTACAATATCTCCATTTTTCCTCCGCTGGACCCGCAACCACATCAGAGGCTTGGAATTATGTCCTTTCACGGATGTACAGGCCCGCGGAGGTGTGGCTTTTCCTTGTCCTTTTTTCCTTCTTGAAAATCTTGGGAAAATTATGTCTATTTTGGCCACCCTGTCTCCCTTGGCAATCAACGTGTAACACGTAGCACCCTTTCTGCCTACGGCAAAGGCATGCGTGAAATTTCTTCCTTGAGATTTTAACCCCAAAATCCCAAATCTTCTGCCACTCCTGCCCATTCATTTTCCCTGTACCAATCCCAGAGCAACACATGTCTCCCTTGCCGGGCTCGTGGGCGTGCGAAAGCATTTTGCGCTTTTGCACCCAAAAGGGGAAAATGCGCCAAGTTCCTCCTACCGCTCCGCCTTCCCCATTCCTTCTTTTCGGTGACATCTCTGAGGCTGACATGTGTCCACCAAGGACCCGTGGAGGTGTGGAAGAAAATGAGAAATTACGCTGCATGGGGAGAAAATTTTCTAGAGCCGCCCCGCAACCCGCCAAAAGGTTATCCCCTCCTCTTGACATGTGTCCCCCTAGGGGAAAATTTGACCCCAGAACTCCACCCATCCATATCTTGAGTTCTACAAGGAGTTAGAAGGATTTATTTATATCACCAAAAAGGTGAGAAAATTTCCTATCTAATGGAAATGATTTAGAGAAATTTTGGAAGCATTAAGTATGAAAAAATTACAGTTGAAACTCAGATCCTGCTAGAGAGTGGAGATGGGGGTAAATTACTCCCTGATCCTGACTAAAACATGTAACCCTAGAATTTGAACCTTGTCAACTTGTTATTAGTTAATGAGGGGAACACATGTTGTAGTACATTGGTATTTTTCAAGAACCTATTAGTGAAAACTTATGTCTTACAACCTGATTGTGGACACTTCAAACAAAAAAAAATTATCCCATAATTTTTCTAGCTAACCCTAGGTTGTTTCTTATGTCTCAAGTGGTTGTTTAAACGGGCACTACACAAAAGATTTACCCCCTTCAATCTAGGTGTATAATTTCTATTCCACCTTATAGGGTTGTGCATGTGCTTGGTATGTCCATTCGGAGTTATGTCGTCAGAAGAGAAATTAACAAGAGTTGACTGTAGGTATTATTCAAAATTATGAGTATCTATCTTCTAAACCATTAGTGAATGAGGCTTTGCAGGTGGTCAAACACCTTACTCTAGGAGATAGTGCCAAAGATGAAAACCTCATCCTATATTTTCTAGGGGAGCCTGATTTAGAGGCATGCTTCAAGGAAGGAGAAGAAACAGATGAAGTATAGTTTGAGCGTGCTTTCCTACAAAAAGAGAGGAAAAATGTTATACCTGATAAAAGATGAAGAGACATAGAACCTAGATGTTGATCATACAGAGGGTACGTATGAAACTTTGGATAGTACAAATGAGAAGGTACATGCCTACCATGAGCCATTAAAAACAAAGAAGGTCAACATTGGCACATAAGCAGAACCAAAAGAAGAAATTGTTATCCAAAATTCACCGCCCGGGGTAAATTTGATAACATGCATCAGGATGTCCAAATTCCAAGAAAAATGACTGATTCAGAGCAAAATCAGGTTTCTAGGGTCCCTTCAGGAATCTTTCTAAAACTCCCTAGGCCGATGAAGGAAGGAGCAAGCTTTGAGAAAGTGCGAAAGGTTGCAAAAAGGCAAATAGGATTGATCCAGGAAAAAGTGAAAAAATTGGCTAAGTCCTTCTAGAGGGAGCAGTCGGGACGTTTGGGACAGAAGGGGCCGAACCGGCCGGTTTGCGCGAAATCAGCACAAGGAGCCCAAAAGCAATTGGGACAAGCGGGCCAGAAATACCCGAACCGGCCAAACCGGCCGAAAAGAGACAAGTCAGCCCAAAAACAATTGGGACAAGCGGGCCAGAAATACCGGAACCGGCGAAACCGGCCGAAAAGAGACAAGTCAGCCCAAAAGCAATTGGGACAAGCGGGCCAGAAATACCCGAACCGGCTGAACCGGCCGAAATTGTCCCAAAAGGTCCAAAATCAAAATAGGACGTCCGGGACAAAAAGACCCGAAATACGTGAAGAAGCTGAAGGAGCCGAAAGCCAATCAAAAGGTGCCACGTGTCTTTGGCCAATGAGGGACAAGGAAGCCCATTTCGGGCGGATCGGAGATTTTTGTCCCAAGCAGCACTGGGACATCCAGGACGAATGGACGCGAAGTACGCGGAAGACCCGGCAGACCCGAGAACCATTGAGAAATTGCCACGTGTCCTCATAGGAGTAAAGGTCAGAAAAGTCAAAGGGCGAATTTTCGAGCACCGAGCCGAACAAACAGGATCGTGCCACGTGTCCCATTTAAGAACCCACGAGGAAAATTCAAAGGAAAGCCCACCGAAAAGTAGAGGAGAGAGAATTATTCAGCGAATCAGAGCGCACCACGTGTCATCCAGGTGGCAATGCGCGGGAAAATATTTTAAAAATCTGTTTTCGCCTGTTCCGTGCCCTAAATCCTCAAATCGTCATATCTTTTGATCCAGAGCTCGGATTTGCATGTTCCTTATATCAACAGAAAGCTAGTGAAATCCTATACATGATTCTGGTGCTAATCTCGAGTTTTGGTGCATTCTAGAGAGAGAAAATCGAGAAACGGCTCTGACGCGTGGTAATGATAGAAGTGACATTTCAGCGACCAGTTTTAATGCAGCAGACAGCCCGCCGTTTTGCCAGGATCCGTCGCTTCTACCATGATGAAATGATTTAAAATACGACCTGGAGGTGGTTGGAGGAGATCTGACTTTCCTCTTTCTTCCTTCTCTCATTCTTCCTATATATTGTAAGGAGTGGAAAAATATATATAAAAAAAAGAGTTGTTCATTCTTTCTGCTCGGCCCTCCCTTCTTTTCTTCTCTAGGGTTGAAAATGGAGTTTGAACCTCCTCCCTGCTCTGTAATGGCATTTTTTTCCTTTTACTAATGGAATGATGTTCTGTGCAAACTTCTGAAGCAACAAAACGTGTTTTGTGATGCATCTGTCCATCCTTGCTCGTTTTTGCTTGTTTTCTTCTTGCCTCTCTTCATTGCAGGTATTTGTGCATGTTTGAACGTTCACTGCAGATCTGGAGCTGTGTTCATGGAGTTTTGGGACACTTTCTGTGTGAAATCTATCCTTGGGCCTGTGATGCATCTGTCCATCCTTCCCATTGCTCACCTCTCTTTGTCCCATCGTAGTTTTGATAGATGTTCAACATTCTCCTTCTCTGGTGTATCACCGTTTTAGTGTAGGCTTTTGCTGTTTTTCCCTTCTCTCTCTCTCTCTGTCTCCTTGGCATGGTTAGATTAGGATTAGATTAGCTTGCCTGCACTAGAATAGCTTGTGGCAGGTAGTTTAGGAGTGGGAACCAGCCTTCTTTGGAGATTCCTCTCTCGGTTTTACAAGTCCCACGCTTGGAGAGAGGTTTCCATGTTGTGCAATCACACTGGATGCCTGAACATCAACCTAGAAGCCTGATGTGCGTCCAGGGGTGCTGTGATTTTGCACTAACAGAAATCATTGGTGATTACTGGACAGAACAAGAGGTTTTAAATATAATTGAGCTGCTGTGTGACTTCCAAGATTTGTTCACTCGTGGGTATCATGAATTGAAAGGATTTCATCACTCATTGGGAGAGATGTGGATTAAGTTAAAGGAAGGTGTGTGCCCGATTAGTAAGAGGCATTATCGGATGAATCCTAATCTAAACAAAAAGGTGAAGGAGTAGATTGATAAGATGCTAGAATATGGGATTATTGAGGCCATTGAAGAATGTGAATGGGTCAGCCCCATGCTGATTAGTATTAAGAAATATGGAAGGATACATATTTGTGTACACTACAGATACTTGAATACTGCATGTGTTATATATCCTTTTCCAACGCCCTTTCATGTGTATGTGGATGCATTAGGTATGGAAATTAGAGTATTGTTAGCACAACCTGGAGAAGGGATTATTGATCACCCTTTATGTTTTGTAAGTAGAAAGTTAATTCCAGCTGAACAGAATTACACAATAATGGAGCGCAAAGCATTGTCTATGATTTATGTGCTGCATAAGTTTAGGTAGTACTTTTTGGCTACTCCATTTATCTTTTACAGAGATCACATGACACTTAAGTATTTGGTAAACAAGCCTATTTTACAAGGGCACATATGTTGATGGATCTTTTTATTTCATGAATTCAAATTTTTGGTGGTAGTCAAACTAGGAAAGTGCAATTTAGGACCTGGCCCTCTTTTCAAAATTAATTCAAGTGAGGACACACAAAGCATTTAAGACACAATACCAAATGAATAACTATTTAGATTACAATGCATGCCCAATGATATGGAGGATATTGTTTTCTTTTTATGAACATGTGTGGTGCCTGATGGAATGAAGAGTATAGAAAGGAAATAACTTACCATTTGCACCATGCCTTATATGTTGATTGGAGTTCTATAAAAACTTGGTCGGGATGAGATTTTACGTTGATGTGTACTAGAGGATGAGTACATGGGTATTATGAAGGAATCTCATGGTGGGTGTTGGGCCTTGAAATATTGGCTAAGTACCAAAGGGCACATGCACGTAGGACCGGTGAGAAGAAGGGTGCTCAGGGGAAAGTGCACAAGACAAAGGGGTTTAAGTGAAACTAGGGCACACGCAGGAAATAGAACACATGTTTAAGGAACTTAGCCATATTTGGAATTATAGAGGCAATTGAGGAAAAACATGAGTACCTGACTAGGTGTGATGAGTGGATAAGGTGCCAGCTTGGAACCTTGGAGGTCAAGAAAAGGATATTTCTTGTAGGGAATATTCCCATAAGACATCATTACAGAGAGTGGAGGGTTTGCAAAGGGATAAACATTCACCAATGGAGGACCACATTGACACTTGACATGTGATATATTCAGGAGAGAAGGCATGGTGGTGGGTTCTAATCCTATAAAAAGAGATGCTTGGGCTAGAGACAAAGGGACAAATAAATAGAAAAATACAGAATGCATAGAGAATAAGAAGAAAAGTAATAAAGTGTTGCGGTAATGCTAGGGTTTAGAGAACTTAATGCTAAGGGTTGTGAGGGATGCCATAAGCCTTTGTATGGCACTAGGATCTATAACAAGGGTTAAAATGGGAAAGGTATAGTTAAGGTCTCATACTAGGGAGGATTTGAGGGAGTTAAAGTCCCTATCATTTATTGTATATTGTCAGAGATGACCCTTTTGACTACAATGTGGCTACCAGAACTATCTTAAATCAATATATATATGGGTTTGTTCTGTATATATTTTTAAGGGGGTAAAGCCTCGTGTTATATGACTATCATGGTGCAAATCTGGTTTATTATGCTTATTACAATGTTATTTAGTTTCTGTAATGCATTAAGGTGTGGATCCGTTAGTTGTATCTTCTACCTCTTTAAATAAGTGAATTTACTTCTACTTCTAAAAAATTCTCCATTAATGGTGGAACCTTCTCACAAATCTCACATAAAAGAGGGGATTGGTGCCCACAAGTGCCTTGGGTGAGCGCCTAATGCCCGCTGGGTGATAGGCCGACGCGTTTGGGGTTAGTAAAGGTATTAAGGGTAAATAAATGACTACAAAGGGATTGAAAGTGAAAATTATGTAGGTGAAGCCACCACGTGCAAGATTCTGATGGTTGGTTTGTGGTGAGAGACATTGTACAAGGATTTTCAAGAATATGCCAGGGGTTGTGATCATTGCCAACACCTTAGGAAGCCTGGGCATAAAGATGAAATGCCATTGATGTCTATAAAAAGTTCAAAACATTTTGAAAAATGGGAAATTTATTTTGTCGGCCCTATTTCCCCTTGATGTGCAGGACATGATCACACTACATCATTAATTGTATAAACTATCTTACACGGTGGGTGAAAGCAACACCTATGAAAGATTATACTGAAACTACAACATCAAGGTTCCTTTGGGATAATATCATAAGGAAGTATGGATTTCCATTGATTTTAACAAGTGATAGGGGTACTCATTTCCAGAATGAGACTGTTAGGATATTATTGGTAGAATTTATAGTAGCCCATCGTAAGACTACACCCTATCACCCACAAGCTAATGGAACTGTTGAAGCTTTCAACAAGATTTTGAGCCACACATTGACAAAGATATGTGATGTTGGAAGGAAGGATTGGGATGATAAAGTATCCACTGTTCTTTGGTCTTATAGAATAACCTATAAGAGACTCAACAAAACAACACCCTTTCAATTAGTGTTTGTAACTGAGGCTATTTTACTGGTTGAATTCATGTTACCATCCCTATGTATTACATGCATAGGAGGATTGGTTGATGACAAAAAAATTAAATATCACATTGAAAAAATGATGCAATTGGACGAGAGGCATGTCATAGCCTGATGGAGCCAAACTACAAAGAAAGTAAGACAAAAGGCCTAGTATGATTGACACATTAAGAACAAGAAGCTCGAGGTTGGACAGATGGTTCTTTTTTATGACTCCAAGTTTCTGTGCAACCTTGGAAAGTTTCAAGTACATTATGTGGGACCATATGTCATGACCTATGTACTTGACTCAACCTATTTCATGTTAGAAGATTTGGATGGCACACAGTTACCGAATTTATTTAACGTGATTAGGTTAAATCCCTAATATAAATAAGTCTTCTTGGTGTTTGTAATAAGGCAGTATTGCCATTTAGCTTAGGTTTTCCTTTAGAGTATTTTCCTTTATATGTGTTTCCTTTTCTCATCACTTTGATTTGTTTTTTTGTCCTGTTTTGTGCATTTGTGTGCCAGTAGCTAATTACATTTTAAGTGATCCCATTGAATAGAGGACCACACACACCTTTAGTGTGGGGTGGATTGGCGTATAAATTTGAAAAATGGTTGACACGTTCCTTAGGAGGTTGGATTGATGGAAGAATCATTCTGGAACGATTGGTGCAAAGGAAGAAGAATGATTTGTGTAGTATATAAGGTGTTATGGGTTTGTGATGTAATAGAGGTGTTATGAGAAAATTTGAGTGGATTAAAGACCATGTAGGAGACAAAAAAATATCATGTAGTATAACATGAGGTAGGAAACGACATGGAAAATTACTTAGTAGATGACACAAAGGTTAGGTAATTTGGTTTAGTGGGGTGCACAAACGAAGTATGTGGTAGGAAAGTAATGATAGCATACCAGAATGTTAAGATTGTACCGTATAAGGTGGTGTCGTGGAAGTTGCTTTAAGTGGATAAGGTACTTTATTAAAAAGTAACATTAAGACACATGGGTCAAAAGGACATTGAGGTATTAAAAAAATATAAATAGGGGGTGGGGTAGTAATTATAACTTTTCCTTAGATTTTTTTTGTGCTCTCGAGTCATTGAAGTGTGAAAAGGGTGTGATAAGGAAGTGAAGTACATTTTATGAACCAATGGCATTATGCGAACTATAACAATATTTTGCGGTGTAATAAGGGGAAAAGAAAACGAGGCAACAAGGGGTTGTGTAGAAGTGAAGCTATTAAATTCAAAAATCTCAGGTGGAAAAGGAGAAATTAGAACACTTAGGGCATAGAGTAATGACCCAAAGAAGGCACGAATAAAGAAGCTGGTGGTGGAGAAGGAGGAACTCATTAAGATTTAATCAGAAATGTAGTACCCCCAGGTGTGGTTAAGGTGAATAAGTGGAATTTGAAGTTGTATTGGTGTAATACTAGATAATTAAACCAAAGGATAGATGAACATGAAAAGTTGATGTAGGTGGATTTATAAAAAGATGTTCTAGGGTTAGACGAGCTCAAAAACCCTAAGGTGGATGACTTGGTGGAACAAGAGTTGTAGAAGACTAGAGTTTTATAGCTATGGGAGCTACCTTTATTTGCTAAACCCACTCTGCTCTTCAGGTGGTTAATGTTGTGAGTACATGAGGAATTATTATTCTTTATGGGGAGAAGAATGAGACTTACGAGCCAATTGATTAGAATGGTAACATGCTTGCAGAATACTGGTGAGGAAATGTCACTCGATTAATGTGCCACTGCAAAGATCGAAGAATTGACAATGAAATTAAACTATGAAAAGGGAGAAAGGGCACAAGTTATCTTAGACCTTGATGACCTGGCGTTAAGGCTCATAGCTTGAATTATTAGCTATATATTAGGTATGTCAGAGTGGTGGAAAAATATAAATAAGAAATTCCTGTACATTACATACAAGGTATCAAAATGAGTGCGATAAAAATTCACACAATTTATTGTGAATGATATCATTAAGGAGACGTGGGTGCAGAATGAGGTTGGAGCAAAGATCATGTGGGGATCTATACTACTGTTGATTATATTAAGGGAAATTTGCATCCTTGATGGAATAGATGTGAATATGTGGGTTTACCCATTAGCGCACCCATATCTTGCGGTGTAGTTTTCATAGTTTACTTGTGATGGTTCCATCATGAATACTTACAAGGCCCAGATGAACAAGTGGTATGAGAGGTTGTGCAAGGATTTTGAGAATGAGTGACACATTCCACATGAGTTGCCACATGTTGTAGGGGACCAGGTGAAGTTTGCAGTTACACAACACTCCAACTTAGTAAGATTCACGATGGAAAAAGGAGAAATGGGGCCATGGTGAAAAATTACATTTGCATTCACTCCTAAATACATGAAGTGTGTCATCAATTGGTTAAAGGACACACAAAATCTGACCTTCGATGTTGACAAAGTGGATGCTGATTTTCACAATCAGCGGGTAACCTATATGTATGATACGAGGCTAGCCTTTGTCAAAGTCTTGGAGCCAAACTTCTTGGATATGAATCCATAGATCAATGTTACCATTAAGTGTTACATCCACCAGGTGTTTGTTTAACTACGCCCTAAGATGCAAGAAGGAGTTGAAGTGGAGCTTATAGACTCCAAATTTCCAAAGCCATGAGAAGTACCAATCCCATCTATGAAGGTAGTCCAGAAAGGAGGGGAAGAAGAAGAAGAAAGTGAGGAGAAACTAGACACTTCCTAGAAGAGGAATTATTATACATGCCAAAATAGTAGTGGGGGCATGAAAACATTGTAGTAAGGCAACACCGAGGCTTCACAGCTAGATCACGAGGAAGGTAAATAACTAGAAGGAGAAGAGATGGAACCAAAAAAGCATAAGGTACACGATGTCTCCAGTTCTTCAACAGAGATAGGTTCAAAATAAGATCACACAATATTCAGGAAGGAACTCAAGGAGGAAGAGAAAAGAAGGGTAGAAGTGGATACAAAGGTAGTAGGTGATGCATGTGCCAAGGAGAAAACACATTCTGTAGAGGAACCTATGAATATTCCAATGCGAGGGACTTCACCTATCTAGCCCATCACTTTAGGAGAGAAGAATAAAGGAGTATTCTTCGTTATCAAAGAGGATAAAGGGTTCACTGCAGGGTTGAGTACCCCAAGGAAACAACACTCAAAGTGTAAGGAAAAGAGAAAGAAGTGGATGCCTATGTCCCCTCATATGGACTTTGTGGATAACCCAGTGAAGTTGTTACTTACAAGGTTCAAGAGAACCCTTGTCTCAGAAAAGTTACATATTTGGGATCTTTTAGACCAAGATAGGGGCACAATAAGGACTAGGAAGATGATAAGTTGGAATCTACATTTCCATGTGGAAGAGCTTAAATTTAATGTCAGAGATCACGTGATCAAGACCATTCATTTTTGGAAGAAGGAGGGAGAAATGTGTAAAGTGGTGGATCCAAAACACCTCACTGATGAGAAGGTGTGTAACACACTAAAAAATATGTCCTCAAAGGTTATAAGGTATATTTTGGACATGTGGGAGACTTTTTAGAACTTGGTCGCAAATAAAAAGGGAAAGAAAAAGGAGATAGAGAGACTACATGAAGGGTTGAAAAATGAGTAGGAACGGAGCAAGGAAGCATATGATCAGGCTGATGCCTTTGTTAAGGAGGTCTTGGGATAATGTTTGGCATTGGTGAGCAAGCTAGGACATATTATAATGATGAGATGGATTACTTGGAAGATTTGGTGGGGATGTTGTTGACCAACATCAAGGATGATGCGAGAACCAAAACTGAGGAGCTTGTAAAGGAGAGAGAGAACAAAAAGATCACTATTGAGGCCCAGATTACTAAGTTAGAGGAATTGCTCACCCAACTCAAGGAGGCTAACATTTTGACAGATAGAGGCTGCAATAATTATTGAAAATGGGAGCCAATTATTGACGCGTGGGTAACAGATGAAGAGGTCATCCTCAAGGCCTTGTAGGAGAAGGTTACGATGAATAAAATTGAGCACGCCTAATTGATTATTGAGACCACAATGAAAAAGAACAAGATTAAAAGCAAACATGAAAATTTGGAATTTTGGATTGGTGAACTCTGAGATTCTATCACAGAACATATGGATGAGTTCAAGGGTGTTTGCATGGAGCTGGTGTTGGTCATGCAAGAGCTTAAGGGAAAGCTTAGAGATTACACCAGAAAAATTTCTCAGCATAGTAGAGGGGGTGCAGGGGAAATATTTGGTAGAAATTAAATCATGGAAAAAGTTGAAGACCGAGATAGATGTGGAGTTCCCTGAGCTCTTCCAGTTAGTCATCTAGAATGTCACATCATGAAGGATCTTTTTTCCTTAGCTGATTTTTAGATCAATGGAGTTTTTTTTCAGTGAGTGCAAAAGATTACCATGGGTGGAAATCAAACTAGTGTGGGGTAATGTTGAGCCCCTAAGGAGACTAGGTGCCTAAGGCATGAAAGGTTTTTTCGTGTGCCAGCGAGGCATAAAGGCTCACACGGAAGTAACTTTAGGGAAGGCATGGAGGTTCGCACCTAGGTAGAACATGCTTAGGACTTAACTATATTTTTGACCATGGTCAGAGTTGTAATAAGGGAAATGTAGAGATGTAGCCAGATCTGATTGCAGATAAGGCTAGAACAAAGAGAGTTGTAGCTGAAAGAAAGAATATTCTAGGATATGGTTATTATTATCACCAAATCATTGCACCCTCCAAATGGCTAGAATGTGAACATGACGTTCGATGTGATTCTGAAACATGGGATCACCTATCAAGCTGTGGGACTTGGGATCAAGGTGAACCTCTAGAGAAGGCTAACTTCCTCTTCCTAAACTAAGTGTTGTACTATACCTAGTGTAATAAAGTGGTTATCTAGACCTATGCTAATATTTTCATGGGTTTTAGGGAAATATATTTGCAAGAAATGAAACTATACTAGGAATGGTGATGCACCAAATAAAGGGTGTTTCTAGACTCAAGAAGGGTTGATTTGAAGAGGGTGTGTGCACCACAAGTCAACTTTACCTACTGTAAGTTAGAGAGGGTAACAAAATACCACAGACTAGGAAGCATGCGTTCCCTTTGTTAAAATCAATGAGACATAACAATAATCATTCTTCCAGTGAAGAAGGATGAACTTGAGAAGAGTGAATGAGTACAACAACTCAACTGCATGTAATACTCCACCAATTGATAAGCACAAAGCTCCAAGAACTTGTAATAGACACGTGAACTTGTATAGTGTACCTACAAGCATGAGAAAAGGCACAAAGAAGTATAAAAGGATGAAAGGACTGAGATTAGTCACAAAAAACACTCTTTTATCACTTCAACAACATGCAAAATGCATCATACATTTATAAGATGCAATGGTTGCCATTACAATCTTGGAAAAAGGCTTGAAAGTTCCCTCAACATATAAGGACAAATTGTAGAAGTTGGGGGTTTCTTGAAAAACTATACACCTGTCTCTAAAGTCTAACTTCTCCAACCTATCTGAATGAGCTTCCAACCTACATTTATAGAAGAATTCATGAAGAGGAGATAAGAAGTCATAAATTCCCTTCCTAAATTGAAGGTACATGATGTATTTATTACAGTTGGTTGAACTACTTGAGAATGTTCCATCACGTGCCATTAATGCCCACTTTGACTTAATCTTCTCAATTAAATAAAAGAATATTAAATAAAATATTTTAATAATAATAAATATTATTAATAAAATATTTAAATAAAAATATTAATTTAATTAAAAATCAAGTGGGACACCCTAAAACCGGTTTACATTGAATGGGGTATCTTTGTGAATAAGCCAAAGAAGAGCCCAACTCGGTGGTTGGTTTGCACTGAAGGGGTTCATGAGAACCGGTCAAAAAGACCAACTTGGTGGTTAGCTCGTTGAGCCAACTCACTGAGTTGGGAGATAAGCTTCTTCATCAACCTTGTCCTCCAACACCGCGACCAAGCTCTAACTCCCAATGAATGTGTCAAGTTCCTTTACGCTGCATCGAATGAGCTATGCTAACTCCACCCACTATGTGAGCTCTTTGTCAGGTCCTCCCTATTGAGTTCCCACTCAACCAAGATCCTCTTATGAACTGAGCTCTTCTTCTTTCAACCCCACCACCTTTTCCATGAGCTTGGCTAGTGCCTCATCTCGTCTATGAGCTCCTTCAATTGACTCGACCTATAAGCATTTCTTACCATTATTACTTTGTCTCATATTTTGAGTTGAGTTTCCTAGTTATGGGATGAGTTACATTCAAACATTGAGTCAGGTTTGTCTTCATTGGGCTCCACTCCACATTGATCTCACCACCTCGAACTCACTGTTGACTTGCTTCATGTATTGACTGAGCTCTGAGCTCTATATTGAGATCAAAACATACTATCGACGAAGTCCCAGACCAAGTACCACACAAAAGTCACTGAGCTCCAAAATGAGCTCTTTGTTGAGCAAGTCGAACTCCAAACTCAACTTTTGTTGATGCTGAGATATTATTAACTCATGCAAATCCATCTCAGTCTTAACTTAGATTACTAAGTTGAGCTCTTCCTTCTTCATATGATCCGTTTTTCACTCACGAACCCCGATTCTTCCATGAGCTCCCCCACTGGCTCAACCCATGCCTGGTTCAACCTGTGGGTCATCCTTCAAGCTTATCTCAACAAATCCTTACTGAATAACTTGCTCATTTCCTTACCATGGGCTACCACCTACATCCACACTCCTGATTTCTGATCTCTTTTGCGTATTATACCAAGTGCCAAGTTTATCCTTTTTCTCATAGCATTTACACGGTTCATTTCACATGAGACATTTACAATTTGTATTGACTGAGATATTAATCAAAATGTCCTTCCCCGAGTCGAGCTACCTAGTTCCTCCTCAAGGCTTGCTAAATGTAATTCATCTGAGTCCTACCATGTAATGAGATCTACTCATCTCCATTACATGAGCCTTCATTCGACTTGGCTTGAAAATGCTGAAAGATGTGAGCTCTTTCTGAGGAGCTCTGTAATTTTGTGATGTCTTTTAATTTGGCTTGCACCCATAATGCCAAGCCAAAGAATGGAATAAATTTTACTTTGATCAAACTAGCTCGATGAGCTTAGAATCCTTTAATTCAATGTTGAGCTAGATTTTGAGATCCTTGCTAATACACCAAGTACCGTATGTAAATAGCTCATCATTGATTTATGATGGATAAACCGAATTCTAGTGATACGAATTGGTCTTAATTAATCATGGTCAGCAAGCTCCTTGTGAAAATAGACCTTGACTTCTTGTGTGCCCATAATTGTAAACATCTCTCATGCTCTACTCAAGGAGTTGTTATTCCATACATTCATTGGGTGACTGAGTCTTTCTCCATCCCCTACGTTCCACCAAGTCATCATGATTGAATGAATTGAGATACCCTGGGAATAACTCAGTGATTGATCTACATGTATCCACTAAATCCATTGGCCTATGACTTGGTCAAATAAAATAGTAACTCCACTTTTGCCTTAATAATTTTCTTATGATGGATATTTTAGCTTGGGATCCTAAAAACTGTATTTCCATGCCAAGATTGGCATGGCTCTCATTCCACAAAATCTCACTTATCTGAGGTGGGGAATTTAGACTTTTGGAGCCAGCTTACCAACACACTAACTTTGCATGTTGGCCTCTAATTCCCATAATTTATCTAGCTTGTGGGATTACTATGAGCCCTTTCTTAGGCTTGGCATTTCACCTTCTCATGTTTGGTTTTGTGCCAAGCTACAATAAGATATTCACAAATTATTAGCTTGGTGTAGCTTGATTTTATTCCCTCAACGCATGCTTCAACGAGCTGATTTGTGAGTTGTAACCGAACCCATTGCATTGAGTTTTAATTCTTGCAAACTCCCCTGATGATTCCTCCATGAAAAAATCTCATAGATCTTCCAATCAGCTCGCCAATTCATTTAAGGATTTGATCCTCTCAACACTCTTCATGAACACATTATGCCATGCACTCGAGAACATGTCATGTACTAAGCTGAGTCATTCGACATCCTTTCATTTTCTGAGCTCGTCACATTTGATCAAGTCACTCATCTATTTAAGCTCCTCACAACCTCCTTGGGTTTTCTTTGCATATATCTTACCAACTCTATGCCTCTATAGGTTATATTCTACACACTCACATGTGAGAAAACTTGTCTCCCATGTCTGAGCTATGTCCATTGTGTGATCACCTACATAAGATCCTCACATCTTCCACGCTATGATATTCTACCTTCCAGGAGACATGCCTAAAATTCCAACCCGAGCATATGTCCATCCTTCTTTGCATTTCATGAGTTACTTGGCCCGTCATTGGTGAGCTTCGAACTATCATGATTGAATTCAGTTCTAGACTTAAAACATTGTAACCTGTGTAAGATCAAACTCTTCTCCAAACGTCTCATCCTCGGTGATGCACTCTACTTCTAGGATGCATTTTCTCATAGTGCTGAGTCATCATGATATGAATCCAAATGAGTAACTCACTGTGATTATCTTAATTTAGCAAGCCATGTCTCGATCCCCCTAAGCTAGTCATTTCATTGGTGATGCCTTGCTTGTTTATTTCTTCACCGAACAACTCGACTGTGTGGGATCTAACCTTTCGAGAAAGTATTTATGCCTTAAGTTACTCCATTTTTTCACCACCTCACTCAATCAACCAACCTCCCCATTGGCTCACGTAGCAAGCTCTTCATTGTGGGATCCCCTATGTACAAATCACCCTATTTCTTGCGGGTGAGCCTTCCACCGTTTGAGTTCTCAAACTCCAACTCACTCTGACACAACTATCATTCTCTTTAGCTTGATATGTTAAGCTCTCAATTACACCATAACTCGTGAGTCATTACCTCACCAAATCTCTTGGACTCGACCACTTTCTAATTTCAGAGCCACTTAACTTGTGTCTTTGTTTAAGCTCCTTATTTCGTGTGTTGGCTATCCAAACTAATCTCTGATCTCGTGTTATGTGAACTACAAATGTATTGAAAAAAAAACCCTAACCACACCTACTCAAGCTCGTCATTTTCCCACATTTATGTGACTTGACACATTTTTTTCAATGTTGGGATTGGCTAACCCGTCAAGTTGAGCTCTAATGATAGATGATTAAATTATCAACAGAGCTAACACCAAGTTGCCACTGAGTTGAGCTTAATTTGATGCCCTTCAATGATAGGTAAGCTCACCCATGCAATTTATTAATTATTTTAATAATTTTATTTCCATGATGAACGAACGTGAGTTCCTGGAACCAATGTCATGATTTGATCAAAATAGGACCCCGTCGTCCAATTTTCCCATGTGTGCAAAATTGGACAACAATTATCATGACACGATTAGGAGTTGTAAAGTGGAGATAGTTATGGTTTAGTTGACACCTGCATGCTAAGGATACTTAAGTATGGTAAGACATGATGAAATTTGGTAGGTGGTTCACTCTGAGTGATGAATAGCCGGTAAAAAGAAGATTCCCAAAAACCCCTTACTATGTATTGATTTTCATGACAATAAGGATGGAGATGGATGTAAAATGAAAGGTGTGAAAAATGTGTGATGGATGTGTGTAAATAAATAGATAAAGCTAGGAGAGATATGTGTGATCACTATTGTAACTTCTGTAATGAATCCAATGTAGGAGAATATTGAAACTCTGATGATGTATTTGGTCCATTTATGGTTTTCTTGATGTATTTGGCTATTGTAATATTGAAAAATAAATGTATGAGGTAGTTTTTTATAAACATCTTTGTTTCTAGGTCCAAAACCTTGTGTTGTTCATATTTCTCATGGTTTATATCAGATCCCTCCATATTATTATAATGATTACTTTCATGTTAGGGTGCATCTATGCTGGGATCTAGTTTCTTTACCTCTGTGATAGAATGGATGTATGTGTTTGTGTCTATATATTGTTCTGATATAATGATGAATATTATTGTGAGGCTCACATAAAAGAGGGACTCGACACCTTTGTGCATGTCAGGTGAGTGTCCAGTTAGGTTGGGTGATATGCTGACGCACCTGGGAATTAATGGGTTGGGAAAAGTGACTATAGCTTAGGTGCCCTTAGTGTTATGTGAATAATGTTGATCTGCACTTTAATAAAGGATATAACAATTTTGAGAATAAGGAAGAGTGCATCACCATTCCTTTGATAGATGAAAAAGGTGCACCTTATGTAGAACCTTTGAGTGAAGAGTACTTGAACAAAATTTATGTGCGCACCTTTAAGGATTCTGAAGTGCTTGAGCCATCAAAGGAAGGGTTTATTCAATGGGATGATGCGTAATATATGAGTGATACTACCAATGTTGCTTGTGAAAATTTAGTGCATAGGAATTATGAAATGATTGGGTACGAGATGAAGAGTGTAGTTACATGCATAAGTAAGCCATGCTTTGTTAGGTGTTTGAGCTGTAACCAGTAACCAATGTACACTAGCAAGGGAAGTCTTGAAGTAGTTTTATGTGCTATGGAGTCCTAGTGGAAAAACCAAGTGGAAAGATGGAATATGTTGGTGTATACGCTGCATGGGATGGCCACGCGCTAGTGGATAGTACACATAAATGGTATTTTAGAGTGGGGAGAAGTGGGAATCACCTCCTCTACTAGATTTCTTTGGAGAAGTGCAACTACCAAGACATGTGAATTCTAAGGGAAGGAATCTGCTTCACATCATGTAAAATAATGTGAGAGAATTTGGACAGAGGGGTAGGAGGCTTTACCACTGTCACTATGGGTGCACAATTTCTATTTCACCTTGCGAGGCTGTGTGCATGCATGGTATGTTTATGAAGAATTGAATAGAGAAACATGGAATTGGTAAGAGTTGACTGTAGGTATGATTCAAACCTTTGACTATTTTTCTACTAAACCTCAAATGAATGAGGAATTACAGGTTATGAAGCACTTGACTATAGGAGATACTGCAAAGGTTGAGGAACTTATTTAAGAATTGCTAGGTGAGTCAGATCTTAGGGTGAATTTTAAAGAAGAAGAGACAAATGAAGAATAGTTTGGGTGCACTTTCCAAGACAAAGAAAAATATAAAATGGTCTACATGATTGATGATGAAGAAGTGGAAAATATGGATGTTGATCATACTATGGGTACAAGCGAGGTCTTATATAGTATAGATGAGAAGGTGCACATGTAACATGAGCCCATGAAAATGAAGAAGGTTATCATTGGGATAGATGTTAAACCTAAGAAAGACATTAGAGATTATCGGTATGACTCAAAGGTTGCTAAGATAATTGGGTTGCTACGTGACTTCCAGGAATTATTCCCAAGAGGCTATCATGAGTTAAAAGGATTAAATTACTCTTTGGGAAAGATGAGGATTAAGTTAAAGGAAGGTGCATGCCCAGTTAGGAAGAGGCCTTATAGGATGAATCCTAATCTACGCATTGAGATAAAGTAGGAAATTGTTAAGATGTTGAAATTTGGGATGATTGAGCTCATCGAGGATTAATAATGCGTTATCCCTATGGTGATTAGTATAAAGAAAGATGGAAGGATAATAATTTTTGTAGATTATATGGAGTTGAATGCTTCCCGTGTAATAGATCCCTTTCCCACACCTTTTACTGAAGAGATTCTGAAAGGTGTTGTAAAGCACGATATATACTCCTTCATTGATGGATTTTCTAGATATCATTAGGTGAGAATTGCTAAGGAGGATCAAGAGAAGACAACCTTCACCACTAAGTGGGGAAGTTTTGCATACAAAATTATGCCCTTTGTATTGAAGAACGTGCCTATAGTATTTTTGCAAATTTTTGTTCAAGCATTCTAGGAATTCATTCATCAGTTCTTAAAGGTTTACTTGGATGATTGGATAGTTTATGGGCTAGTGAAAGATCACTGTGATAATTTAAGACTTATGTTTGAGAGGTGTTGACAGTTGAGCATCTCCTTAAACATTAAGAAGTGCATTTTTACTACACCCTTTGGGAGTTTTCTGGGACATATTATTTGTAAAGAAGACTTGTTGAAGGATCTTGTTAAGGTTTCTATTATTTTGGGATTAGAGGAACCTACTAACCAAAGTGAAGTGTTTAGATTCTTGGGGCACATAAGTTATTACAGGAAGTTTATCAAAGGTTCTACTAGGATTGCTACGCCCTTAGAAGAATTATTGAAGAGTAAAGGAAAGTTCCATTGGGGTGAAGTGCAACAACGTGCATTTAAGACATTGAAGGAAAGGCTTACTACAACACCTATTCTATGCTTTCCTTCATGGACCAAACCTTTTCATGTGAATGTGGATGCCTTTGGCATGGCCATTTACATGGTATTAGCCCATCCTGGAGAAGGTATTATTGATCATCCTATTTGTTTTGCAAGCAGGAAATTGACCCAAGCTGAACAAAATTATATAACTACAAAGTGCGCGGTTTTGTCCATGATTTATGTGCTGCATAAGTTTCGACAATACTTGCTCAAAACACCTTTTATTTTATATATAAATCACATGGAACTTAAGTACATGGTTAACAAACACATTTTATAGGGGCGCATATGCCTTTGGATTCTATTGTTTTAAGAATTTGACTTTATAGTGGTGGTTAAAATAGGTAAGAGAAATTTTGAACCAGATCATCTGTCATGGATTAATTTAGGCGAGGACGTGCAGAGCATTGAGGATACCATGTTAGATAC
This sequence comes from Taxus chinensis, assembly GCA_019776745.2. Lineage (NCBI taxonomy): Eukaryota > Viridiplantae > Streptophyta > Pinopsida > Cupressales > Taxaceae > Taxus > Taxus chinensis. Next base: position 104,170,068 of record CM034147.1, on the reverse strand, counting down.
CAAATTATTTAGAATAAACCATGCACCCTCTCACTTATAAGATATTTTTGTCTTTTTGTGTACTCGTGTGGCACTTAAAGGGATGAAGAGTTTAGAGAAGAAAAACTTGCCATATGTGCCACTCTTCATATGTTAATTAGTGGAGACTTATACAAACTAGGTCATGATGACATTTTGTGCCAGTGTGTGCTTGAGCATGTGTGTGAAACTATTATGGAGGAAGCTCATGATGGGATTACAGGTGGACATTATGTAGGAGATGCTACCCTACACAAGATTTTATTGGCTAGCCTATGGTGGGAAACATTGTATAAGGATTATAAAGAATATTGTAAGGCATGTGACCATTGTTAACACCTTGGAAAGCTTGGGCATAGAGATGGAATTCCTTTGAGGCCTATTACTAGTGAAAAACCTTTTGAAAAGTGGTCAATTGACTTTGTGGGCCCTATTTCCCCACTTGCATGCAGGATAGGATCACGCTTCATTATAATTTGTATACATTATCTTACAAGGTGGGCAGAAATGATACCTACAAAGGATTTCATGATAACTATGATAAAAAGGTTTATGTGGGGAAAAATTATCAACAGGTATGGATGCCCATTGAGTTTGAAAATTGATAGGGGTACTCATTTCCTTAATGATACTATTAGGATATTATTGGCAGAATTTATGGTGGCATAACATAAAACAACACTCTATCACCCACATGAAAATGGAACTACTGAGGCTTTAAACAAAATATTAGGACATACATTGATGAATATTTATGATGTTGGAAGCAAAAAATGGGATGATAAAGTCTCTCCTATACTTTAGACATACAGGAAAACCTACAACTGGTGGAAAAAAGCCACACCCTTTCAAATGGTGTTTGGCACGAAGGATATTTTTCCCATGGAATTCATGTTACCTTCTCTGCGTATTGCATGTGAAAGAGGTTTGGATGATGAAAAATAACTTGAAGAGAATATTGATAAAATGATGTAGTTAGATGAAAGGCACGACATTATCAGATGGAGTCAAAAGATAAAAAAGGCTAGGCAGAAGTAAGGTATAATAGGCATATTAAGGATAAGAATCTTGAAGTTGGACTGATGGTTCTTCTTTATGACTCCAAGTTCTTGTGTCACCCTGGAAAGCTCAAAGTGCTTTGGTTGGGACCATAAGTTGTGACTTACATACTTGATTCAGGGGTTTACTAGTTATAAGCACTCGATGAGACACTGTTTCCTGGTTACTTCAAAGGGAGTAGCCTAAAGCCCTACTATAAATAAGCCTTCTTGGTGTTTTTAATAAGGCAGTATTGCCATTAGATAAAATTTTCCTTGAATACATTTCCTTTCTATGTGTTTCCTTTCATCTTTGCTATGATTTTTCAATTTAGTTGTGCACTTGCATGCTAGTAGATGATTACATTATAAATTATTTTATTCTCAGAGGACCGCACATACCCTTAGTGTGGGCTATAAATATAGATTTAGTGTCTTCTGGAGAATGAGATGGAAGGGTAGAGATCAATAGAGCACTTATGGTTGGTGATATTGGTTGCTGGAAGATGGTGGTGATAAGAATGTGGGAAAATAGGTTAATGCCAGAGGAAAAGACACATACGGGTAACACATAGTAGAACACAAGTTGGGTAGTAGTAGGGATAACTACAAGGATTGAGGTGTAGAAGGTGATATGCTTTGGCACTAGGAGTGCACGGAATGAGTTCTATGGCCATAGTAGTTTGCATGCCAGAAGGTTGTAGGTTTAAGCGCATGATGAGCGCATGTGTTGAGTGCATGAAAGCTGGAAAAGTGGGAAAAATCCATTTATTGTGGCAATATGGTGGTAGGTGGTTGTGTAATTAATGTGGGTAAAAATAAAAAACCTATAAATAAAGGGTCATGGTAATTCATTTTTACCTTGCGATAATTTGTGAAACATCTCTTGCAAACTAGGGCATCCTTGCGAGAAATTACAAAGAATTGTGTGTGAAGTTAAAGATTGTGAACTAGATTGGAACAAAGGAAATATATGAGTGTAGAACAAGTTGGTAAAGGAGGTTTTTTGGTTTGAGATGTGGAGTGAGAATTTCACAAGAAGAAAAGGGTTCTTTGGTTAGGGTTTCACAAAACTAGGGCACAAAGTATATGTTTTGTGCAAGAGTGTGACAAAGAACTTAGAGGGGTAAAAAGACTAAGGCACAAGGTAGAAGCTTGAATATACATAAGAGAAATGGCACCAAGAATGGAAAAAACCACACCAACCAAGAAAAAGGGTAAGGGTAGAGAAAAGAAAAGCACAATGTCAAATTATAGTGAGGAGTGGTATTCAGAGATGTAATACCCAGATGGGGTAGTGCTAGGAAAGGATTGGACATCCCACGTAAGGAGAATGGCTATAAGTGATTATAACCATCAAACTAATTAGGATAAAAAGGAAATAACCTTGGAATTGGTTTGGCCTACAGAGGATAGAATGAATGATGACAAGCCAATGTTTGATTATTTGATAAATAAGGCATTGTAGAAGGACACATTTTTACAGCTATACGAGCTTCCATTCTTTGGGAAGCCTGAGTGCCTATACTAGTTGTTGATGTCACATGTCCATGAGGACAAGGAGAATTCACATAACCCCACAGTTGATCAATAAGTACACTGGACTCATCTGCACTGGTAACTCATTTGACGATGATATAAGTGACAATGAAGTTGTGACAGAGACAACCAAGGAGTATGAATACGAGAAGGACATGCACGTTGATAAAGATGGCTATGTGCCTTCTTAAAAATATAAGTGGTTAGGAGAGGTGGACCCAAGTGAACAAAAGATGGTTAAATATATGAATCAGGATATCTAAAGGAACCATCTATAACATCTCGAATTTTATAATAGAAGACATTATCAATGTTGCATGGGATAGGGATAAAATCATGTATGGAAATATCCTTATTTTGATTATATTTTTGGAGATAGGGGTACCTGATGGAACCAAGGATAGAATATAGGAGTACCCTGAAAAAGACCTGTCCCCAACTAAAAGGTTTAGTTCCAATACTTGTGAAACTATGACACCAACATATAAGGCACACATTAATAAGTGGTATAAACATATGCGTGATGCATTTGGAGTGGAATGGATGATTCCAGACCAAATATTATCTCTAGTGAAGGATGAGGCTAATTTTTCAGTATACCAACATTTATGTTTTGGCAGGTTCACTTTGGTTGATGGCACGAAAGGCCCATGGTGCAAGCTACCATTTTCATTAAGTGTGCAATAATTCCAAAGCACGGTCAACAGGTTTAAAGAGGTGAAGAAGTTAAGATTTGATGTAAGTGAGGTAGACTAGGAGCATCATGAGATGTTCCATACCTAGGTTTACTCAAAGAAGAGTGCCTATGTGGAAAGATATGTCTCACATGACATACATATTCTCAAGCTTGTTTCAATACTGATTGCTGAAACAACTGCAATTTTTTTTATATCTTCATCTATGGTCTAAGTTTTTTTGAATGCGTGTATGTGGAAGATGATGTGACTATCCTAGTAGAGCCTTCAATAAGAAGGAAGGTGGAGACAAAGAAGATAAGTATGGAAGAGACTCCTACAACAAGCAGAGCACCGAGCACGTATGGAGGCCAGTTCAAAGGGACAAATGAGACATGTACAGGTACGATTACATATACTCAAAGGAAGAATTATTCGGTGGTGAAGAAACAAAGGGTAGTATAGAGTTCTAACTCTTAGAAGATGGAGAGTTTAAAGCATGATGAGACCGAGGATGAGGGAGAGGAAGAAGTGATAATGGGGGACCCTCATGTATATACCATGGATGAGACGGATGAAGAGAAGAGTTTTCCCTCTGAAGAAATGCAAGACTTGAAGGAGGATGAAGAGAAGGAAGTTGTCACAAATTTACAAGAGACTACATTTGTTTTTGGCCCAAAATTAGATACCTTGGAAGAACATGAAGTCACAGGTATCATAAAACACTTGGTTGATCATGAGGTAGAGAGAAACATGGAAGAAGAATAAGGAAAAGAGAAATACATGAGTGTGGGAGGAGAAATAAGATTGGTGGTAGGGTTCCCAATGGGTGTGCACATAGGTAATAGATGCATGTACACCCAACAAGGACCTATTATGGCCTATGATGCATATTCCAACAAAGTATTTCACTCGTTACCAAAGTACAGTACTGGTAGACCAAATTTTATGTTGGTCATCTTTTGATAAGGAAGGTGGATTTACACACACAAGAAAGATGTATGAGTCCCATGTTGATGAACTTGAATTTGAAGTCAACATGGGAGCCTTAATAGATACCCGTACTTCATCGAGCTCTAAGGAAGTGAATTCGGTATTGGATTTTTAACAATTAACTGATGAACAAGTGTGTAATGCACTGAATAAGTTATTGGTGGTAGTGGAGGCTAGATTATTTGGGAGGAATAACAAAATAAAGGTGTTGGAAAAGGAGTTAGAGGAGAAGAATAAGGATATTATCAAGAGGGATAGGGGGATAAAGGGGAAGGAACATATTATTGCACAGTTAAACGCTGAGTTATGAGAGGAAAAGGGAAGGTTGTGTAAGGCTTATAAGAAGGCAGAGTTGATAGAATATTCTATCTTACTAGAACACTTAAAATTAAACCCCCAAAAAATATGTATGAGATGACTCTCCATTGTTTGGAGGATTTAACACGCATAATCATGATTCAGAAGCAACCCTTGGTACTAGATTATGCAGAAGAAGTTATGGTGTGACAGAAGCAATAAGAGAAGGAACAATTTGAGGTGACCATAACTCAGTACACTGAGCTTCTCACGTTAGTTAAGACCACAAATCACATGGTGTAGGTTTTTTATGATAACTGTAAAGACCGGGATCGTGTGGAAATTTTTCTAGTAGCCACACACAAGGCAGACCTAAAGGAGTTCTAAACCAAGAACAAGGGAAATCGAGTGGAATGTGACAAGATCCTATAAGAGGTGGAGAAGAAGACTGCGTCAATTGAAATATTGAGGGCCTCTATTACACACAAAATGGACATGCTGGAAGACCTTGAAAAACAACTGTAAACTATGGTCAAAACATTCAAGGCCAAGGGATAAGAGTTGAAATTCGATGAAGTCAGTGTCATGACTAGGGATTTATTTAAACAAACACAGATTGAAGTGGAGGGACGGAATGCCATGGAGGCATCATTAAATAAGGATTTCCCCATCCTCCTTACACACTCGTAAAATTCTTTCATTCTTTGGAGTAAGCCAAGTACAAGTTTTTAATTCTTTATTCTTTTATTCTTTCTTGGAGAAGACAAATGTTTTCAAGGACAGATAACATCATTAGTGTGGGGTAATGTTGAGTATAGAAAAATGAATAACTACCCAGGAAGAGGTTAGCCTTCGTGGATCCATTAGACAAGAAACATGTGCTTGGAGGATAGGGTTTGCATGCAGAAGATAGGAAAGGAATGCGCATAAGGGATCAACACTTAGCCAGTTTTAGGATGTGGATCTAAATATGGACTTAGAGTGGTGTCCAAGCAAGGTTTTGAAGATAATATTAAATTAAGAGGAATTTTAGTTCAAGTAAAATCTATATTTAGGATCAAATTCCATGCAACACTTTAGGATATTAATAGGGTTAAAGCAGATTTAACTATAGATTGTCTATTTTTAGGGAAAGCTTGCATGATTTTGTGATTATCTTATAGTGGTGTATGGATATTATTATCATGTAGAATATTTTTATGGTACATAAGTGGTGAAGGGAAAGTCCCCACCCATATATATATGTATTTGTGTGTGTGTGTGTGTGTGTGTGTGTGTGTGTGTGTGTGTGTGTGTGTGTGTGTGTGTGTATTTACACGGTTTAGGATCATCCATGTTTTGTTAGAGTTATGTTGTTGGTTTATGTGCGCACATGACTTATGGTGACATTACTATGTATGTATGCAACTTCTTTGTTTTACAACAATTAATATAATGGATATTTTTGGCTGGATATTGGTTTTTAACATATCTGTGACTGGTTCTTGCATGATAAAGTTAATCTTGATTTTTGTATGAGTTAATCTTTCAAATAGTTAAGATCTATATCTAGTTTATGTTATGATTTATTCTTGAATGGATATTATGGATCTAGAATATTTATATGATCATGATAACTCCTTGAAAAATATTCCATAAAAGAGGTACCTGATACCCTTGCATGCTTTGGGTGAGCACTCAATTCTAGCTGAGTAATGTGCCAGTACGCCTTGGGATGATTGGTAAAATAAAAGACTACATTCATGAAATGGGTTAAGAACATTCTTGATAACATATTCATTGTCAACAAACAATATAGTTGGTTTATTCTATGGTACTCCAAGTCCTTAAAGTATGTGATGTAACCAAATAAATTCATAGAATACTCATCCAACATCATAATATTCTAATTCAGTGGAATACCAAGAGACAAATTTTTATTTCTTGCTTCCCTAATATATTGAAACAAATAAAAAAGAGAACACATATCTAGAAGTGGATTTTATGTCATCAATTTTACTTACATGATCTAAGTTTGAACAACTTGTTAAGAAGAATTGATCACTATTCTTGTATTATACGTGAAAATCCATGGTTCTTTTGATGTACCTAAAAATTTGCTTTATTACATTCAAGTGTCTAATTTTTGGCTCTTGAAAAATTGTGAGAGATAGCTGACAACATAGCTAATGTATGTCCTAGTATAAGTCAAGAAAATGAGAATCCCAATCAACTGTCAATAAAAAGTGCCATCTAATTGTGGTGATAGATCATCATAAGACAATTGGAGCCTTAACTCTATAGTTGTAGAAAATGGTTTACCATCCATCATCTAAAACCTCTCGAGCATTGTATGGCATTTTTTGTTTAAGACACAAAAAATATGGCACTCTTGTTTTCATAATTTGTTCCCATGATAATTTTATAGTAGCTTGAGATCAATCATGTTGAATGATCGATTGAGATATCTCTTCATTGCATTGATAATCTTCATTAAATTTTCAGTGACGAGTAGATCATTGACATAGAAAATAATAACTACAATCACCCTTGATATTTTGAGGTAGAGATTGGGATCATATGGATTCCTATGGAATTCATGACGAAGGAGATGCTCATCAATATTGATATACCATTCCCAGTTTTGAGACCACAGAGTGACTTGATGAGTCTGCATAGCTTTTCTTCTTTTCTAGGTATGAAAAAATCCTCTAGTCATGTCATGTAGACTTCTTCCTACAAATCTCCATTTAGAAAGGAAAATTTCACATCCATTTTGTGGAATTTCCATCTAAACTGAGTAGCTAGACGAAATATCATTATGCTAGTTTTTATCTTAGTTTTGGGAGCAAACATATACTCACAATCAATGCCTTTTTATGAGCATACCAATTTTCTACGAGTCTTTCCTTGTGCTTGTCAACATTGCCATCAAGTTTTTCCTTTAAAAAAAATCCACCTACAACTAATTGTATTTTTGCTTGGGGGAAGATCTATAAGTTTCCATGTGATATTTTTATTAGTTAGTGATACTATGCATTCATGGATTCATTCCAAGTTTTTAAATCTAGGAATTCCATAACTGAGAGGGTTCAACATATTGAATAATTATACTAATTAAGGCCAAGCTGACCTATTTTTGAGCTATATTATGAGTCCTTAGTCCCGTGGTGGATTTTTTTGCATACCATTTTAGCAAAAGTTGATGAATTCCTAAATATGGTGGACTTTTTGGATAGTCACCATCATTCGTATCATCACTATCCTCATCATATATTAGGTAACCTTTTTCTTCCACAAAAGAACTAATTTGTTTGTTAGGTGGGTTTGTGGAAGGTCAATCTGAATCACTCTTTACACGAAAAATCAACACCCCTCATGATATAGAAATTTCTTGTTTTTAGATCCATGAGTCTATAACCCAATGTTTGTTCACTATACCCTAAGAAGATGTATTTTTATTTCATGTCTAGTTTTTTCTCTTATTTTTGGGAACATGCATGTCGAACTTGTATCTAAAAACTCAAATATGAGCTATAGATGGTTTATGCCATGACAATTATCCTTGTGGATTCACTCCATTAATATATATAGTGAGAACTCTATTTATCACATAATTTTTTTCTTTTTATTTCTTCTATCTGGTAAATTTTCTCCAAACTAAAATCATCGATCATGAAAATCATCATTTCCATGATAGTTTACTTCTTCCCTTTTGTAATAAAATTTTTCTATGGCATATGAGGTAGAATTGTTTGAAAACAAATACCATTTTCAACCAAAAATTCTTAGAATTAATTAAATATGTATACCTCCCTTGACTTGAGCAGAGAGTTTTTATTTTATGACTAGTTTATGTTTTGACAAACACTTTGAGTTGCTTTAAGGTGTTGAAGGATTTTATCTTTATTACCAAGGTGGTAGAGCCACATTTTTTGTGAGTATTCATCAATATAGAGCATACATTATTAAAAACCAACATGATTAGGTTTCACTGGTCCATAAATATTGGTATGCACTAAATCTAACTTATTTGCTCCTTGAAAAGTAATATTTCCAAATGGTGCTTGATGTTGTTTTCTTGTTAGACAAATAGGAAATTTTAATTTTTGTAGTAGAGGAAATAATCTCACCATACTATAACATGAAAAGTGCTATCCAAAAGTCACATGGCCATATCTTCCATATCAAAATTGGGTCGAGTATGATTTTTTTGCTAGAATGGCACAATTTTTCCTTGGAACAAAATCAAGTTGGAACATGCACCCAAATTTAGATGCTTATGCAAAAATATTCGAGATATTCGTATTATATCATATGAGACACATCTTTATTATTCATTTAGTATTAAAATCAAATTTTATATTGTGATCTGGGAGTAGATTGACAAAGAGTAGGTTCTTGGTAAGTTTTGAGACATATAAGATTCATGTGATCTTGAATTAATGTGTTTGAAGGGGTAACAAAATGTTTCCAATTCCTTGAACACCATAAGAGATATCATTTCCCAATAAAACATGGTTTTTATTACATGTGTCTCTAAAATTGAAGAACCAATATTTTCTCCTAGTCATGTGCTAGGTTGCACACAAGTCAACATACCAGATATAAATTTACAAAGTTAATTCCTCACTAGATTATGCAACATAAAATAAGTCTTCATTAGAGGGTCTATCTTTTTTTTAATTATAGGTAAATGGTTTTGAAGGGACCATACCTTGTAGTATAACAAAAAAGGCTCAATAGGCAATATAAACATGAAATAACATAGTGGTTTTTTGATATGTGGGGGCTACACTCCAACCAAAATCTGAAAAAGCTAGATAAAAAGATAGAGTATTAATGTAGGGGCCAACTGCCTACAAGTAGCCAAACTACAGACCAACAACAACAAAATAGAAGCTCGAAAACAACAGAATAACAACTACATTGAGAACATAGAGACATAAAAGACACTAATTAATCGATTTCATATACACCTTAAGGCGAATTTGAGGGTCTTATAAAGATTCATGGCTGCCCTAACATTAGGGTCTAAATTGGTCTCTTTGATGAACTTCTTAGTGATCCTCCCTTTCTTCCATGCTGTTGCAGGAATTCCACTAAATTCAAAAATATGGTAAATATGGATCTAGAGGAGATCAAGTATTTCTATGTGAATGGATAATTTATTATTATGTTTTTCCTAAAATAATTTCACTTGACCAGAAAGTGATTTTACATCCTCTTGTAGGATGGTAATGAAGGCAGGGTTTGTGGTGGTCTTGTCACTAGTTTCTAGAAGAAAATTTACATTATCTTCAATATATTTCAAAGCATCTACCTGGTGTTTAAAATTTTCAAGTATAGAAGGAGTGAGATAAGAACTAGGAGTATCATGGCTAATCTCAAGAGGAATTTTCACTAAACTTACCTCCTTATATTTCTTTCTACTTCTAAGAATCCACTTAGCAGGTGGGGGTTCAGATATAGGGTCACAAAATATGGTATTCTTAGATGTAATAAAGGCTTTTGGGGAGGAGGAGGAGCTAAAGTATGGCCGGAGTCATTTACAATTACATCAAGGAAGAATTGATGAATAAGGAAAATGAATCCCTGATGTAGTGGCAACACACGCCTATGTCCCTGAGCCTCTAAAACAAAAAATTTCCAAGGAATGCAAAATGTAATAAGGCAGATTGAATTTTTCTTCTCTCCTAAAATGGTTGAGTAGAACCAAATGATGTAAGGGAAGGGTGGAAAACATACATTCCAATGTTAAGTAATGAACCACCATGTGGGAAACTTCATCAAAAGGTTGTGGAATGGAAGAGCAGATGATGCCAACATGTTCTATTTGGATTTCTTCCCCATCATCCAAGAAAAGCCTTTCCTCTGCATCCTTGTCAAAATTATTGTGAAAGAACTTGTTTCCCTCCATGCTCAGGCTCGTGATGAAGGAAATAAAGTTCTATGAAATTTTGAAGTATCTACCCTTGAAATTGACATTTCTATCTTTCCAATTAGTAACAAATTACAGAGAGATATGTTTAATGACCGGTGATTTGTTGTATCAAATATGTAAAACCACCAATATTGAGGGCTTTTGAAAGGTCAACACTTTGATGCCATTGGAGGTTGAAAATTGGTTCTACTCCACATGGTGTCCCTCCCATTGTGGATGGAGTTGGTGGTAGATCTATTTCAGACTGGTGGCAGTAGAAATTAAGCCTTTTGAAAACAATTTGGGAGCCTAGATACTTAACTGCTACCCAGATAAATCACATCTCATTTTTCCAACCATGTTCCTTAATATAGATTCCCTCTGGATTCAAGGAGAGGATTAGATAAAAATGAATAAATCTGATCAGATGGAAGTACCAAGGAGGTGATTTCCACACGTGTATAGGCCTCTATCTAAGTTGTAATGATGGGTTGGGCGGTAGCTTCATTAATGGTGATAGAATGAGCTGCACTGGGGAGGTCCTTATCATCATGCCATTCACTATAGTTATTCATGTGAACACCTACATTATCAAGTGCATCCGTGACACTATTTCCCCCCCTATACACATGTTGAATAATAATATTCAGACCAATACAAATCTTATTAGTTGATTTATTGAAATCATTAATGTTCCTATTGGGATTTTGGGTTCCATTGAGGTTATTAATGATATTCAAAGAATCCCCCTCCATAATGATATTATTTACATTGAGAATCCTAGCCATTCTGATTCCCTAGAGAGTGGAAAGGGCCTCTGTAAAGTGATTGGATTTCTTATCCATGGGGCATGCATAATTAATAATTAGTTGAACCTATTGGTTTTTGATGATACCTCCTCCACCAGATGCCCCTAGGCTTCCTTTAGAGGCACCATCAAAGTTTAACTTATGCCAACCATTTTTTTGGGAATCCACTAAACAAGATATTTGTCACTGTTAGGTAAGGAAATTGAAATCTGCTGAACATTAATATTCTAGGCCTTTAAGTATCTCTCCTCATCTTTAGGATATTGTGATTTTTTTTTGGGGGGGGGGGGTGTTTGAACTTTAGGATGTTTTATTTTTCTACAAATGTAATTTAATTTAGAATACTTTTGATATTTTTGTTGGTATCTCTAAAAATAAGAGAGTTGCAAGCCTTCCAAATTATTCAAATAGTATTAGGGAAGATAAGTCTCCAAAGCCTTTGAAGTAAATAAAGTTTGAAAGGAGGATACCACTAAACCCAAGCCTGTATGATGCCATCTAGGAAAGACCAAATAATACCAAACCTATTGAAAATAATATTCCATCGAGCACCAACTACAGGGAAATGCAAAAGAAGATGATGGATAGTTTCATTATCATTTTTACAGTCGTAACATCTATTGGGCATAGTGGATCCCCTTTTGATAAGGTTATCAATAGTTATAATGCTCTTATTCAGAACCACCCACAAGAAGTGGTTTATTTTCAGAGTGAGTTTTTTGAACTAGATCTTGCTCTAAAGAATGTTGCAAATATTTTCATTAACATACAGTTGATAACCTCATCTCACCGTGTAGTTACCATCAAAAGAGTGAGATCATATAAATTCATCCTTGGCTTGTATTTGAATGATAGGGATATGGTTGAGAATATTTTTTAGGTCCAAAATAATATCCTTTTGATCTAGAATAACAAAATCTAGATCTCTCCAATGTAGTTTACCTTTAGTGTTCTGAATATATCTACTGACCTTCTATCCCAAGGATGTTGTAAGACTATTTTTTAGTTGTTCCTAATCCACACTATTGCTAAGATTTTGAAAATATTCCCATCTATCATCCCATAAAATTTATGTTCTCATTTCCAAGAATCCATTTATAGCTTGATTGAAGGTCTTTCCGTATCTTAACTAGATTGTTACAAAATTTGATCCATTGGGATGAGCAACATTATTGAAGAAATCTTGGATGTTTCCTTGATTTAGGTATTTGGATTTAATAATATCTACCCAAGGATTTTCCTCCTTTATTAATCTTCCTCCATCCCATTTTTGAAACAAATGCTATATTCATAGTCCCAATTTTCTTGATTCCAATACCAGTTTCTTTTTTGCTGTTGCAAGCCTTATCCCAGGCTACTAAGTAAAATCTATTTTTCTCTTTTGTACCTATCCAAAGAAAGTTTTTTTTGAATTCTCTCAATTTTCCCTGCAATGGAAGCATGAATGAAAAAGAGAGACACGATAGAAATAGGTATATTTTTAAGCATGATTTTGATAAGATTAGAGGGTCTATCTTTCTCACCAAAAATGTTGTGTTATTTTTGCTTCTCCTTATGATTTTGCTTTCCCTTCCTTTTTCCTTAAGATATGTTTTGTTATGACTGGGAAAATTTTTAGTTATTAGGCTTCTTGCCACCGGATGAGCTCCATTTGTATTCACTATACCAAAAATATTTAAATTCATGTCCCTTCTTGCCAAAAAATAGACACTAATTCTATTAATTTTTCCCTTGTTAGATTTGTTGAATACTCTTCTTTTGGAATTACTTTGACAACTTTGTAAAATTTTCCCTTTCTATTGTGAATTTACAACATGTTCCTCTTATTCTATTACTTTTTGCATGTATAATTTTTGTTCCAACATGTTGACCAAATTTTTAAATGTTGGTGTTTTCCCCATGACATTAAAATTTTTCACATCGATCTTATAGGAGGGGTAGTTTGTGGTATAGGAATTGAGAATTGAGATTTAAATAATTGGCCCTCTATATACATGATTAAACACTGATGATAGGATCCTTTGACAACCACCACCTGACCAAGTTATGAATGGCCACTGGCCTCCTAGCCCCCTACATATCTGTGTAATTGACATGAAAGGAGAGGATATATATGGTATGGTTATCATGATTAATTCATATCATGGCTATATACTTTGATCACACCCTTCTATATATCAGAATGATCTTGGTCCCCTATCTCTTTATGGATTTTGGTAAATGGGATATAAAATCAACAACCTATCTATTTATTAGTGGTATTGAATAATTGTGATCATGAAAAATCATGCGTGATAACTACTACAACTAAAAATGGTAGTTAAAACAAATAGAGACTGGATTAGATCATATCTATTAGGTATAGTCATGGTCATGTCATTCTGTCAATCATTCCATTAGCCACTCCATCAATCATTCTATCATATTATGTATCATTTAGTATGATAGATGCATTTATCACCCACTCTTGCAATGCTAGGAGTGATGTCCTTAAAATTACAATATAGCTTAAAAAAGGATTTCGTTTTTCACCACTTTTCATTTTGAGGCTATGTGGTTTACTTTGAAGGTAGAGAATGGTTTTCTAATTCTTAACCTAATACCCTGTGTTGAGATTATCCCACACTTCCTTGTATGATGTAACATCCTAACTAAGTAGTTTAACCTCATATGAAACTCCACATAATACAATGAACTTGGCCTTTTGATCGACTTTGTCCAAATATCATTTCACAACATCATTTTTAGGTCTAACCAAGGATCCATCAATTACATTCCATATGTCTTCAAATTCAAGTTGTGTTCTAATTTTTGTGTTCCAAACAACATATTTTTATCCACTCAAAAAATTTGAATTTAGTTAAAATAAATTTGAAGCATTCACAACTATATGTGCAGAGTGTGGGAGATAAGAGGGTTCATTATCACTTCAAAGAGGTACCCCTTTCTATATATTATTGAGATGATATACCAAACCTCTCTATATATACATCCTTTTTATATACCCATTAGTACATGGAAGAATATCTTCCTCTCAATATACATAGTTATAAGTGAGAAATTCAGATAGAGAGGGAGAGATGTTAACACATGTTGTATGTAGATAATATGTAAAAGGGATCTATCTGATCAATAACACCTATTTGATGATTAAACCAAACATCAAGATTTATGTTAAATGATAACATATTATTAGAAATAGAGGGAGGGAAAAATGAGTACAAGTGTTCTTATTTATCCTTGCTAATTTATAGGGGAAATACTTAAATGTCATTGTTGTAGTTATGTTAGGCATTAGATGTAGCAGTTTAGCATGACAACATTACTCAAAAGAATAATCTAGAGGAACCATATATACCGAATGTTCTGAATGAGATCAAATGATTCCATGAGTGTGTTTTGGAACAATTACAGTCTTTTTAGATAAGGTAAAAATGATTTGGTTTTTAAGGGAGCAAAAAACCCTGTACTAAAAAGATTTTAGGTAGAAGAACACCCACCAAAAGATAGAACCAGGTGCCAAGTCAAACAAGCTTGACCAAAAGGAAACACTAAAGAAAAACATGACCAAACCAGGTCTACATAATTATACCATTTTTTATAGTAATATATAAAACATAAGCCATGTATAAGATAAAAGAAAAACTAGCACAATGCATTGAAAAAAGGGTAGCCAAAGGGTCGACATCATTTCACTTTGTTGTGGGGAGCTCTGCTTCTGGTTCTTGCACTTGGTCCACTATCCATAACACCAACCATATCATCCTTCCATAAAATAATGAATTTTTAAGGAGTCTTCTCAGTGTTGTCTTTTCCATCAGTATCCATGGGTTCTTCATCCTCTGATCTACTCATCACCAGCATCATATTCTCCTTACCCCCTCCACTGCAATCTTGGAAATTTGGTCTTATAGAATGGAAATAATTTGTTCTTACATGAAAATTTCCACGTCCAACTCACTAATCCTTTTGTTTTGCACCTCAATTTTACATTGAAACTCCCTGACTTCTTGGATGAGGTTTTTTTTTGAAAAGGAGGATTATATCCATAGTGGATTTGGCCCTCAATAATCTAGCTTCCCAATCAACAAAATTTTAGTCTCTTTCCTTATTGGCTGAAATTTCCCCACATTCCTTATTGACCTATTTCAAGTTGTAGGGAATATTAATAAAAATGTCATCCATATTATCTTGCATCTCAGATTTTTTTTAAACGTTTAATTTTCATGGAAAGGGTTTCATTGTTAGAGTCCATCTTACTATGGGCTGGAGGATGAGTGAGGATTAAGGGTTTACATTTTTGAAATAATAACAAGATTAAACCCTAATGTAGGAGAATATCCACTTTTTCATTTTTGAAATCATAGAAAGAAGAGGTGAGGGATCTCAAGAGAAAATAGGGAAAACTCATAGCTTGATTTCTTTGCAAGTAGTATAGAAGTGAGAGGTGATACGGAAATAATTTTCTAAACTTTCCTTCAAGGGTAAGGTATTTCAATACCACCATGAAACTATTTGACCATCGATTTGGTAGAAAACTTCTACCAAGGCCATCATTATACATATGAATTCTCTCATCAAGGATGAAAAAATGGTAATTTCATACTTGTGCCTAATTTTACCGTTGAAAATTTTGTGGCCTTCCAAGGATAAGCCTGTGGCTTTAACAATGGTCTCCTCAGTAACCAATGTCTCCATAACCCTCAATTTAAGACTCCTACCCTCCCAATAATTTCCAAATTCAATTGCAAATTAATGGTCATTACCTTTAAGGTGCTTGATGTAGTTCAAAAATCCACCTCTTCGTAGAATCCTCAACAGGGGAAAATAATTATTAATATGGAGGTAAGTGGTTGGTTCAGTTCTTACTTTGTCACCTCCCATTCTGAGCCAAACCCACTACAAATTTTTGAAATAGGTAAAAGTGAATCCACACACCTAGAATAGAGAAAATAAGCACAAAAATGGTTGATTTTTTCCCCTTCCTGAGAGATAATGGACCTTCCCATGGTACAAGAAACGTGATTCCTTGAGACCATCATTCCAAATCTTGTGGAGTCTTGTAATCAATAACTGGTTTTAAAATTTTTGGCCATGGTATTAGATCAGCCTGCCACATCACCTTTTCTAACATGTTACTCCCATGATTGACTAATGCATATGTGGGTTTATTTCTTGACCTATAAATTTGATAAATCTCCACTTTCTCAAATGATGTTAACAAATTATTAGCCTCTATAATGAGGTTATTTAATTTTTATCTAATGGTACCCTAATTTTTTAGAGTTTTGAAAATGCATAGAGAATCACCTTCTATGAATAGAGATTTGATATTCATTGATATACATTATTCAATCCCCCATAACATAACCATTTCCTCAACGTAATTTTTTAATTATTACCCAAAGGTCATGCATAGGATCTTATACATTCCCCTAAATGATATCTAATTAAAACTCCTCCCCCAGCAAGCCCTTCCACATGTTTAACAAATCCATCAAAGTTAAATTTGAAGCTGCCCTCTGGTGGACATTCCCACTTAATACTATTTTTATTAGTACCTGTATCTTTGTTATTATCCCTATTTGTGGGACTGAGATTCATGCCATTCAGAATGGATATTTTAAAGGCTAGGAATATATTTGAGGATTTTTTTAATGATTTGTGAATTTTCTTTTAGAGCTTGACAAATTTTCCTAACAACACCTTTAATACTGGAAAATTGGTTAGAGAAAATTTGGTTGTTTCTCTCGAATCAGATGTACCAGAGGATATGAGATAGAGCACATTTCCAGACCTATTTTGCAAAGCCATAATGAAAATATAAAAACCATTGTTCTTGAAGTAGAGAGACATCCCCAAGAAGGACCAAATGAACCCTAAAAAAATCAAGAACAATAGAAAAGATATGAAAAGAAAAAGTACATTCCAGAAGTTTCATCATAGTGTTTACGCAAGCTGCATCTATTTATAGTAATAATAAATTTCTTCCTGAGTTTATCCATAGTTAATATTTTATTTTGAACCACTTCCCAGAAGAATAATTTTATTTTAGGGATGAGGTTTTTGCTCTATAGTTTCTTCTATTAAACATTAGATCGTATATGTTCAAAATTCATAAGGTAACGATATTTAACCTTATAATTTCTTGAGTCCATGTCCCACCAAATAAATTACTCATGAAATATTCTGTGAGGTACATGATATTCCTTTAGTTCCTAATTTATTACTTCAAAATGATGTAAAGGCCTTGTATAATTTGGGGGAGGTATTAACTGAACCCAACTTTTGTCCTCATTCCAATAGTTGTATAATGTTGGCATGTGGTCCTATAGGTGTTGTAATTGATGAAAAATAAAATTAATGACAAAGTAGATGATTTGTTAGGGTCATATGATGTTGTGTATGGTGTTGGCATGCTAGTTAAGATGAGTTCATGATGATATAATGAGATTCAATAAGGATTGCTTGTTATTGCAATCCCATTCGGGTGTCTAGGTGATGCTACATGATGGAATGAGATTCTTGGATGCTTGATAATCATGTTGGAATGATGGATAGCGGGTTGGGAGAGTTCTTGGGCAAACTTACATAGTAGTTTCATGGTGCAGATACAAGTGATTCACTATGTTACTGGTGCTCATTTAGAGAAGGTATGGATTGCTAGGATGTATGAGAATAAGTATTTGTATCTATATGATCTTATGGAGATTCATGTTTTAAGATGAATTATCATGGTATTAAATGTACTGTTTGGGTGATTTTTAGTGATGTCATAATCATTTATAGCATTGTTCTAGTTGATCCTATCTTCTACAATGTGAAAAACCCTAAGGGGTTAAAGCTATAAAAATGAGATAGTGTCTGGAGAGTTTGAGGTATTATAATGAAATTATTATTATTATGATATTTTATTGTGATGTTTCATGGTTATTTTTGAGAAAACTTTTATTTTTCTAGGATGTGAATTTTGCAAGATATGTCAGTTTTGGTGAGATGGAGTAAAGAACTAGTGTATTTCTAGCTTGAATTCCATCTTCTGATGCTCACCCTGAATTTTGTGATCCTTTCATTGAGACCTTGTGGATTTCAGGTATGTTTATACATTTAGATTATATAAGGTTTAAAAATAATGTGGTCATTTTAAAGTCATATTTTTAATGATTGAATGTTAAGAAGGTAAACAACTAGTTATGAGATTTGAACCCCTAGCTTGAAAGCGGTATGCAAGAAAATATTCCTACGTGGCCATAATTGATTCCTAGTACATATTTGATGATTGGAACATGTAGAGTTACTCCTTCATGTTTCTAGAAAAGTATGGTATATGTCATGGTGATTTATTGGGTCCCAACTCAAACAAGTTAGATTTCTGTAGAAGAATGTTTTAGGTCAAGGTTGTTCAAAGGAGTATTTGACATGCTAAATTGATTTTATGGAATACGTGTGAGTTTATCTTGATTTATAAATAGGTTTTAGGAAAATTTTATGTAATTACATGGTAAAATGAGATCCATTTAGGTTGGCTAGTCTAAGGGAAGTTTTGACGCCATAAAAGCAGTGTTCAGTATAATCAGCGTAACTAGAGCTATTGGTGGAGTTGGAAGATGATTAAAGTTGTATTGGAAAAAGGATTCAGATATATATCCAGAGATACAATATTTTTTGATGATGATGATATTTTATGTGGTTTCCACGTAATTATTTGAACAAAAATCCCTTTTCCAATGCAGGAGAGGACATGATCTACTTGAAGCTTTGAGTTGTTTTAAGGATTAGATTGATTAGGTGATGTCTTATATCACATTTAATGTGAAGGGAGATTAATTTAAAATCAAATAAATACATTTATAGGTATTTAATTTTCCTATAACATTTTTTATCATCTAATCTTTTAAAATCACTTTTTGGGTAGTTAGATTTGGTGAAAACTAAAGAGTAGTAGCTTGAGCAGGTGAGTGTTTCATGATTTATAACTTGATTATAAGTGTTCTAAATGTTTTATAATTTCCATAAAGTGTTTACATGGCCTGGTATGATTTATTTGAATTGATTTTGTGGCACAATGAAGTTTCTAGGGTACTAAAGTGTGTAGGGAAATACAATTTGGAGAAATGCAAAGAGTATTGGGTCCATTAAATTAAATAGTTTCATTAGTTGAGATAAATTGAATTCATTTATGAATTTTAAATGTTATTTTAATCATGTTAAATTTTTTATGGGTCATTAATAACTATGGTTTTGATGTAATGGAATTTTTATCTTTGTGCCCAAGGGGTTTTGAGACATTTTTCACAAATGTAATGAAATTTTTATCTAGTTTGGTGTACTTGGTATACTTGTGACTGTTTTAATTGAAATTTGGTATGTTTTCATGATGCATGGGTCACACCAAAGGGTGGAAAATAATTTTTATTGAATTTGAAACCAAGAGGAACTTGCAAAAAACAATGTTTTGGGTTCTTTTGTAAGCTAGTTGTGAGTGTGCAAGTTTTGAAACCTAGGTGAAGTTTTTTTGTAGGAGTGTGAGTATGAATTGAGGTTTGATAATATATATGAAAGGTAAAGGAATGCCATCAATCATGTGTACATGTGTTTTAATCTTGAGAAGTGGAGAAAGTGATTGTAAGTGAGAGAATGATCACCTAGGGTTTTAGTGAAGAGTTGAAGAAATACATGTTGAATAATTTGTCTCCATTAGTTGTGGCTCAAAATAATCAAATATCAGATCATCATAAGTTGGTTTATTTGGTTTTTGATCATATTGTGGGTTTTTAGCATCCTTGTGAAGTTGCTGCTTCACAAAACTAGGGGTTGGTGTTCCTTGTAGGGTTGTAACTCTATTATACTAGGGGTTCTTGCTCATTGTTGGGTTTATGCCTCATTAAATTTTGAAACATATCACTATAATATTGTGTTTTATTGTTTTTATTCCTCTTGATGGTTTCCCACTTATATCTTGTGTCTTGTGGGGATTATCTTGCTTATGGTTCTTTCACATGTGATTAGTTATTGTATGCACACATTAATGGAAGGTTAAATTCCTTTGAGTTTTTGAATATTTCAGATCTAAAATATAAATTGAAATTATTGTAAAGACAAATTCACTTCACTCTTAGTCCATTTTTATTGTAACAATCAGTATCATAGCAAGTCTATTTGAAGAATTTTGGTGGCTTGAAAGGAGATCCTTGAAGACAAATATGATGAGTAACGCAATTATTGGAAATGAACCATCATTTGATGGAGTGAATTATGGTGTTTGGAGCTTGAGGATGAAGTCATTCATCGTGGCTCAAGGTTTTGATGTTTTGGATACTCTGGACCATGGTTACACTACACATGCCACTCCTTCAAGTATTGAAGAACAAAAGAAGGCATATAACAATAATTCAAAATTTTTTAATGTCATCATAAGTGGCCTTGGAGAATCAAATATGGAAAATGTGGTGCATTGTAAAACAACAACTAAATAATGGGAAAAATACATGTTCTATATGAATTTGATTCAAATGTAAGGATTGCAATGCTACAAACTTTCATAAATCAGTTTGAATCTCTTAAATTGAATGATGAGTAGTCTATTTCTGCACATCTTCTTAGAGTTGACAATGTTTTTAGTAATAAGAAAGGATTAGGATAAGAGGTGAAAGAAGAAGTAGTTGTTCAAATGGTGTTGAGATATTTAACTCTCAAATTTGATTCCAAAGTGTCTACTATAGAAGAAGCTAAGGATTTGAATTAGTTCAAGATGGATGATCTAAATGACACTTTGATAGCCTATGACATGATGTTAAACCTACAAAGAAAGAGATAGCCATCAAAATGGAGAACGTGGAAAAGGAAAAAAATAAAAAATATGAAGATACCACCTTAGAGATTGATGATGAAGAACTATTTTCCATGGTTGATAGAAGAATGACACTTAGAACTCATAATTATAAGGGTAAAATTAATTTAAAAGCTTTACATGTGGTAAAGTAGGTTTTTTTTGTGCTAAGTTTCCTCATAGGCATGATAATAAAAGAAATGATGAACATGATAGTGATCATGAGAAAAAAATCAGAAGTATGTCAAAAAAAGAAATGGTTCAAGAAGAATAATAAATAGAGTATATATACTACAAAATAGGATTCTTCCTCTAATGCAAGTAGTGAAGTTGATAGATCTAATTCACAGATTGAATCTGATCACAATGGTGTAGGAAATGAGGTTCTCTTCATGACAAAGTAATCTATGATATCCTCTTGTGGTGGATCCACTTTGTGGGGTGATATTTCACTTGATCCTTGCAAATAAAATGAAGGAGGAGATGATGATTTAAGTCTTGATTTGACATGTGTCTAATTTGAAATTGAACATACTAAAAATAATAACAAGAAGTTCACTTCACAAGTCAATGAGTATAAATAAAGGATACAAGAGCTTTAAGGGAAACATTGGGCCATTTATGAGAAACTTGAGAAATCAGTGAGAAGGTTAGAGCTACAAATGAGTAACATGAATCTCAATCTGTAATATAAAGAGGAAGATGTGATAGTTCTCCAAAAGGAACTCTCAAATACTGAAAATAAGATGAAATCCTATCAAAATTTTGAAGAAAGTGCTAAGGTTCTTGATAGTCTCTTGAGAAATTAGAAAATTGCAGGTGACAAGGTTGGTTTGGGCTTCAAATCTGAAGGCAAAAACAACAAGGTGAAGAAATAAGACATGATTTCATGCAAGGAAGTAGGAGAACCAAGCATCAAGGAAGGAAACGAGGAGATTTATATTGTAGTCACAAAATCATGCACTTTAGTAATTATTTAGCCCGGTCTCATACTACTATTTAGAAATTTCTTAAGTGAAGTAAGTACTAATTAATCCCATCTTTAGGCCATCTTTGTTTATCTTTTTTTTCATCATTCTCACACACTTTTATATACAACCCCATATATTTCAGAACTTCCCCATCATGTTAGCCTAAACCAGGGTGCCCAAACTTGTACTGGGGCACACTGGACCCACCAGGGCACACCAATATATATTTTTACTTTCCCACCTCTTTTTGAGCTCTTTCTATCCATATTTCATCCTTATATTTTTCCTAGTCGACCATGTCAGGATTAATTACGAAATAAGAGAAAGAGAACCCTATAAATATAAAGTTATGAGACCATATTGAGGGTCCTAGTGTCACTTACTAATATCACTCCATATAGAGTTGCATCTATTACATCACATGCATCCACATACTTCCATACATCAAGGCTAGGAGACGTGCATCAACACTCACTTCATAGGGGGAGGAATTCTATTCTATTCCATGCACAAATACTATTACATTTTTTACATTTAGTTATTTCACGCTACTTCACAAAGTGTGATTGACACAAGAGCACCTAGGGAACGACATGGACACGCACACAAAAATTACATTTGGGTCTGAAATGTAGTGCAAAAGTCAATTTAGTTAGCCCATTATTGTGGCAAATGAGGTTATTCAGAACCATTCATTTGCATATTTTTTTTAGGGTTATGATATTTCTCATCTCTTACAGGTCTTAAAATTCATCTTGCTATATTTGACACATTTGATGCAATTCGGTGAATCCAGTGTGATAGGTAGTGAAGGTTACAAAGCATCTTTCGACCCAAAAAGAACTAGGTTCTGAGCTTTTTTAGAGACCAAGTCATCTATACTACCATACCAGGTCACCCCGGGGCACCCCAGTACCCTCCTAGGCACTCCCGTCTACTCAGATCTTCCAAATTCACTCTTTTTGGGACCTTTGTGCAGTCGTTCCAACTTCTGTATTTTCTTGTCAGACTTGTGACACCCTACAACAGTCATCCATAATCACTTGAGTTCATTCCTTACCTTCCTCTTGCATATTAGGGTTTTATTTCTACTAGTTCAATCATTGTAATATTTTTAGTCACTTCACATTAATTTAGTGCATTTATTTATAGAGTTTTTCCTCTTAGATTAGATTAACTATTATTACACCACCCATTTTTAGGTAATTTTAGTTAATCACATATCAAGGACATTGATAAAATCAAGCAAATTAGGCAACCCAATGCTTTAAGGTATGAAAGATATTTTAATGGTTTTTTCTATACATGTAATTCATTTGGTCATAGGGATAAGGATTTAAGAAGGCCTCTTAGAGATACTCAGCCATGTAAAGAAAGTAGAAATGATCATGCTAAAGATGTTATATGCTACAAGTGTAATAAGGTAGGCCATATTGCTAGTACTTTTGTGAATGTTGCATCTAGTCATGTTGATGACTTCAATAAAATAAGTACAGTGGTTTGCTTCAGTTGTTAAATATCTGGTCATGCTGATAGGAACTGTTATCAAGGCTATTCAAGTCATAACATGAGATCTTCAGATCATAGAGTGTAAGCCTATTGACTTCAAAGACCCAGAGTGTATGAAAATGGTCCTAAAAGAACTTAGGAACCAAGAAGAGATCACATTGTTCCTCCAAGTGTATTTGATGATGGAATGAAGGGTAAAACATAGGAGTTTGATAAAAAAAGAGAGGATGAAGGAGTTTTACAGGTGCCCAAGAAGTCTTGGGACATCATCAAGACCTTATTTTAGGTCTTCTTGGTGTTTATATACCTTCACTATGCTTCTTGGAGGTATATCAGTGCATATGAAGTATTGGTGTAAGGGGGAGTTGTCTGATTCAATATGTGTCTCCTCCATAAGGTCAAGGTATGTCATTTTAAGCTCTTATTCATAGTCTTGTTGGTTCATGGTGATTGTTTTTGTGTGAGAAGTCACGATCTATGTTTGGGTGGTCATAAGAAGTCATGTATGTGTTCTTAAAGTCTGAGTGTTGCATTCTCATGATGCACTATCAAGTTTGAGGTGTCTTAGAAATTATAAGAGTCATGTTTTCAACTTTAAGAATTCTATCATATCTTTATATTCATATGAAGATCTTTATTTGATCTGTGTTAGTTACATGTCATGGTTGAAAGGAGTATGTGGTCTGTGAGAAGCTTAGGGACAATGTATGTGTCTTATTGATGTCACGGGGTCAGTCATATGTTTATATGAAAAATATTGAGCATGTTTATGAGTCCTTAGTGAGCTTGAAGCTATGAAGGCATCACCAAAGTGGCAAAAGGTCAGCTTAAGTTTCTGAATATTCATTCTCCTTAAAGGTATTGTAATGTCATTTCAAGTGTCTAGGCATCAAGTATGGGTCTGTGTGTCATTGGGTCTTATGTCATATGCTTTCAAGGTTGTGAATATGCCTATGAAATTTCTTTGTGATGGTTGGTGTGATCAAGTAATGACTTGATCGGTATATTGCTTCTAGAAGGACTATGGTTAAGACATGATCAAATCAAGTGTGCACTAGAGAATGATAAGAAGGTTTTAGGTATGATGTTGAATAACATTACTCCTCATTCATTATAAAATATGCTTAGAGAGTTAGAAGGGCTATTCTCAACATGTATGATCAATTTCTTGAGGTCAAAAGATAATTTTTTTGTATTTTAAGTAATTCTCTGCCCTAGGTTGTGTTTTTACAATGTTGTTGAGTGGTATTAATGGAAAGTGGTTCTTGAAGGAAAAAATGATGGTGTTTTGGGATAAAATTTTGTGCATATCATCTTGACAAGGAAGGATAAATGATTTAAGATGTTTTAGGTCTCGAGGTTGTCTACATTTATAGAAATTTATGACAATGGTGAAAGTTGACTGTGTGGTGCCTAAAGACCTAATTTGACTTAGGTATTCTTGCAATTGGGAATGAATCTTTTGGAATTATCTCTCAAGTTTGTTGATGGAAGTTTTCCACCTAAATGGGTGTATACATCAGGTAAGAAATCATCATACTTGCTTGTATATCAAAATTTATGTATGTTTCTTAATGTTCCCAGGGCTAGAAGATTGTGAATGAGTAAGTTTAGCATATAGAGCTTATAGTGGAATCTCAAAGTTTTGTTGCCATAGAAAGATGTGTTGAAGGCTTCTTATGGTCATTTGATGGTAAAGAACATATTAAAGTACATTTATACCTTTTTTAACTCATGGAACCCTTGATTATGCTGAAGAAAGTTGTTAAAGGATACAAGCTTAGTGAGCTCAGATTGAACATAAGCCCCTACATGTATGGGTTTTAGCATTTTACATTCTTTGATAAGTCTAAGATCTTATAAAGAGGATATATGGTTACATGAAGTGGTTTTAAGAAATTTTGTTTTACAATTAAGTACCCTTTGTGCTTTAGTTTCTCCATGTGCAAGAGTGATGATAACTATATCCACAAGATGGATTGCTACAGGATCATGACTTTAAGGAAGAGGTAGAGAATTCTACATCTTTAGGTAATAGGTAAGTTGAAATGATAATTTAACTAATCTATTGGCCCATGAAGGCATGACTTGAAGGGGAAAGAGTATCAAAAGGATGAGACCAAGTTCACAGGGAACTTAGAGGTAAAGATATGGATCTACAGGTATAGGGTATGTTTGTGGGGTAGAGTAGGTTGAATCTACAATGTGTATGGTGATGAGAAAGGATGATAATATTAGTTAGTATGATGATTTGTTTCTCTTTATGAGGTATTAATCATGTCACAAGTTTAGTATAAGCAAGACGAATTTTTTTAGTGTTCCTTAGGCCTGTAGATGCTCAATAATGGTAGTTTGGTAATGTTTTGAGAATGGTTTATTATCTACATAACATCCTAAGAGTCTTGGACTCACATGACTGATTTGAAAAGATTGTATGCACCTAAAAGATATGTACATGAAAGGAAAATATTGTGACATCTTCAGGAACGAGGTTAGATTGATAAACAAATGTTGTCATTATATAAAGATATGGAAAGATGTTGTTACAGGTGGATGAAGTGCATATGTTCCTAACAAAGTCAGGGGAGCTTAAATGTGTGCTTCTAGAAGATTATATGAGTGATCTCAAGCCATAAAAGGTATGAAGTAATTGTTTTAGTCAATATTTGGCTGTTTTTGGTTCATAAAATCATGATCTTAGTCAATTATGACTGTTAAGAACTGAGAAAGTTGTTTAGGGTTGAGAAAAAATGTCTCAAGTGATTTCTTGGAAAGAACTCAAGGCGAGTCATTCAATTTTGTGCCTTTGAGATAGATATGGTGGTATAGAGTCTAGGGGAAGTGTTGCTTTGATGGGTCAAAATATGAATAACATGTTGTAGTGTGACAAATTTGATTGAAAATGCATTGAG
Organism: Taxus chinensis; assembly: GCA_019776745.2. Taxonomy (NCBI): domain Eukaryota; kingdom Viridiplantae; phylum Streptophyta; class Pinopsida; order Cupressales; family Taxaceae; genus Taxus; species Taxus chinensis. The sequence continues at coordinate 104,143,578 of CM034147.1, read as the reverse complement.
AAGATTGATTAGGGATCTTAGTCTCAAGTATGATTGAAGAGCAAGAATGTGCATGGTAACGCTAGCCTTATGCTTAGAAATGTTGGTTTATGGTAAAGAAAGGTGATATGATGGTTTGATATGATGTTTTTGACATTATTGTCATGTTTAAGGTGTGTATGGCACAAATGTCAGTCTACTACAATGCTCTAATGAAGGCAAAAACAAGGGTTAAGGTGAAAATAGTTTATTTTACATGCCTAGATGGCGGAATATGATGTATTAGATCCAAATAAGGTAAAATGATGCTTAATATGATTTATTGATGATGTTTAGATGTTGTAGATGCTTGGCCCAAGGGGAGCATGGTGATTGCATGCTTCTGAAAAATGAAAAATCAGTTTTTAGTGAAAATTTCAAGGTCCTGTGTGTGAATTAGATCTTTGGTTGATGTTTCTAACAAAATCATGATGATATGAAGCTATGGGAGATGAATATTATATAGGTATAATATGCCTTTGTCATTAATGTACAAAGGGGGATAATTTAAGGTAGTTTTCCATTAGTGAAAAGGGGGATATTGTTGGTATGTGGTCCTATAGGTGTTGTAATTGATGTAAAACCACTGTTTTCACCAAATCACAGCACCCTTCTATGGTTTATACAAGCGCATATACTTGAACTCACGCTGTGATTGGGTAACATGGGTACTATCTCCAAGTTGTGGGACTTGCTACTTGAGATAGACCTCCAGAGAAAGCTGGTTCTTGCTCCTAAACTACTTGCCACAATCTATTCTAATGCAGGGGAAATTAACTATTCTAATCTAAATTTCCAAGGGACCAGGGAGAGAGAATGCATAGAATAAAAGCCTACAATAAAGCGGTGATACACTAGAAAAGGAGGGTGTGAGAGTAGTCTTCAAATGCGTGAAATATAGAAGCAAAGTGCACACTAGAAGAGGTGATGACAGTTCTCCACAATCTAGCAAAATGCATTCACAAAAATATTTCAAACATACACAATGATAATGGATCCCTACAAGAGCATAATAATAGACACAATATTCTTGCAATCAAGGTTGAAGGGGCAAGAAGAATGCAAGAAAACACAGCAGGGAAGATATATCCACAAACTTATATTTTATTGCTTCATGATATGCACAGTTCAATCTATTACAACATAAGGGCCTGGATTACCATGCAAGGAGTCCACAACAAGGGCCTATAACACATCAGCTTCACAAAGAAATTTTGGTAGAGCTTTTCTACAAAAACTACCTCCCTTACAATGAGCCCAACACTCCAATTTATAGAAGAAATGAGAGGAGAAAGAGAAGGGAAAATAGAAATCTCGAAATCTTTCCTTCAACCACTTGTAAGAGGCATTAAATGGAGTAAAACAATTATATATTACTTGCAAAAGGATCCCCATACTATCCCATGTGCTGCAGCAGAGAAATAATGATGACCATGCCTCTTAATTGCACTCCCAACTACCAAATAAAACACTGTTATGAACCCGGCCACGTCTTATAAAAAATATCCATAGATATCTCACCAAATCTAGAATTTATTGATTGCTATGCATCAAGATCAGAGCCATGATTCCAACGGTACCAATTTTTTGTGATTTCATTGAGAAATGCAAAAGTTATGGCCTTCTGAGTCCAGACAACTATTTTGGGTCTGGCAGGCGTTTTCTGTCATTTGATGGGAATGAGCATTAGTAGACTGGAGCCGAATATGTTTCTTTTATTTAAATATATCTACCATTGTTAAAAATAATAAATCCAATTTTTTTGGTGTAGAGGACGTCGTGCTCGTTCCAGAAAGTCCAATTTTGTGAAAATCGGAGCTCGGAGTCAAAAAGTTATGGCTGTTTGAAGTTCACGGGTCAAACGTTGACTTTTCTTCTTTGCCTTTGGCCGCTTCGGCTTTTCGCGTCCATCGCGTACTTTTGGCCCAGATGTGCCAAACTGTTTGGGACAAATATCTCCTGTTTCGGCTGATTCGGGCTTCCTTGTTCCTGTTTGAGGTGAAGACACATGGTGAGATTCCATTCGTTGGCGGCTCTTTCGGCTTTCCGCATCCCACGCGTACTTTTGGCCCAACTGTCCCAGATGAAAGTCCCGTGTTTCGGCTGAATCATCCGGTTCACATCCTCCATGTAATTTTGGCTTGGATGTCCCAAACTGTCTAGGACAAATATCTCCAAACCGCCCGAAATGGACCGACTTGGCCAAACCGGCCGATCTGCGTCCCGCGCGTACTTTTGGCCCAGCTGTCCCAAACCACGCGAAACAAAAGACTTAGGAATTTTTTTCCCTCTTTCGGCCGATTCAGATTTTCCACGTCCCATGCGTCCTGACGTCCCAATTGTCCCACAGACCGCCTGGACTAGAACTTAGCTGATTTTCTTCATTTTTTCGGCCCCCAAGCTTAGTACAACGAACCTCAGTACGACCGGAACCCTTCAGACCCGAAATGCCTCAACACAATATTGCAACCTTATTTTTTGCATTTATTCCATTTTCTCAACCTGTTGGGATTTCTTCTTGGGTGGGGGAGTTAGAAAAAGGCCGAGGGGACCCCGAAAAACATGATTTTGGGCCTCAAATCAATCTTACTCTCTCGAAACTGAATAATCTGATGCGTGTTATCAAAATTACCTTAAGGGGTGAGTTTTGGATAACAGCCACATTAATCACAAATTTTATGATGGATTAGTGTTAGATGCTTGTATGGATGGTTTTTGCATGATGTTTCAGACGAATTCATGATTATACATTGAAATTTAATGAAGATGACTTGATCTTGCAAGCCCATTCAGGTGCCTAGGTGATGCTACATGATGGTATGATCCTTTTGGATGCTTGAGAAGTATGTTGGTATGATGGAGAGAAGTTTTGGAGAGTTCTTGGGCACTTACATCAGGTGCATGGTATAGATACATGTGATTGGATATGTTTCAGGTGTTCATTTGGAGCAGGTATGAATGCTAGGAGGTGTGAGATTTAATTTTGGAGCTATGAGCTCATGAATGCATGTATTCAGGTGTATAATTATATACCAGGCATGTTTGGGTCATTTTAAGTGATGTGATGATGAGTTATAACATTTTTCCAGTTGACCTTAACTTCTACAGTGTGAAACCCTAAGGGTTTGTTATGAAATCTTAATGTCTAGATATTTGGAGGTATGGTGATGAAATTCAGATGATTGGATATGTTAGTGTGATGTGTCATGGTGCTTTGAGAAAAATTTTAGGTTACTAGGATGTGAATTTTGCAAGATATTTCAATTTTGGTGAGAAAGGGTAAAGAACTAGTGCATTTCTAGCTCAATTTTGATCTTCTGATGCTCACCTTGAATTGTGTGATTTTCATGGGATATTTTGGGTTTCAAATATGTTTATGAATTTATTCTAGAAGGTTTCAAAAATATAATTACGTTAGTTCATCGTCACATTTTATGAGCGAATGTTAAGAAGGTAAACTACTTTTTATGAGTGTGAAACCCTAGCTTGAAAGTGATATGCAAGAAAATATTCCTAAGTGGCTAGAATTTATTCATAGTGCATGGCTGATAATTGGAACATATATATGACTCATTTATATTTCCATAAAGGTATGGTATAGGTCATGGTGGTACAGGTCAATTTCTGAAGAAGTTTTTTTGGGACAAGTTTTTCCAAAGGAGTAGCATGCTAAATTGAAATTGTGGAATTTATGTGAGTTTATATTGATGTCTAAAGAGGTTTAAAGATATGTTCATGTAGTTACATGGTCAAATGAGCTCCATTTAGGTTGACTGGTCAAAGGACAATTTTGAGGCCATAAAAAGAAGTGTTTAGTAAAGTGAACATAACTAGATCTATAGGTGGAGTTTGGACATGATTCAAGTTTTTTTGGAAAGAGGAGTTATAAGTATTTATAGTGATATGAGTTTTGTATCATAATGATGATATTTTATGTTGTTTTTAGGTCAATCTTTGGAAAATAATATTTTTACCAGTGTAAGGCATGACATGATCTGTTGGAAGTTTTGAGTTGTTTAAAGAATGAGATGGATTAGGTGATGCTTAATATCACTTGAAATTTGAATATCGATTAATTTTTCATCCAATGAATCCATTTATAGGTCTTGAATGTTCCTAGAAATGTTTTTATCATATGATATTTGAAAACAAATTTTTGGGTAGGGTGACTTAGTGAAGACAAAAGTGCTTGTGGTTTGAGCAGGTGGGTGTTTCAAGGATTATAAATTTTTTAGAAGTGTTCTACAGATTCTTGAATTTCCATCAAGTGGCTACATGACATGGTTTGGTTTTTTTGAAGTGTTTTTGTGGCACAATGAAGTTTCTAGAATCCTGAAGGGTTTAAGAAACAATAATTCGGAGAAGAACAAACAGTATTGGGACCATGAAATGAAATAATTTGATTTGTGAAGCTCAATTATGGAAATTTATGAAAATTAAAAGTTATTTAAAGAATGTATAATGTTTTTTGGGTAATGAATAATTATGGCTTTGATGTTAGGGAATTTTTATCTTTATGGCCATGGGGTTTTTAACAATTTTTGGAACATGAAATGATGTTTTTATCCAGCCCAAACTACTTGGGTAACTTATGAATATTAGGATTTGAATTTGGGGCGTTTTCATGATACATGGATTGATCCAAAGAAGGTAAATATTTTGAGTTTGAATTTGAAATGAAGATGAGCTTATAAAAACATTTTTGGGGTGCTTTTGCAAGCTAGTTGAGTGAGAGTTGTGTGCATGCAAGAAGTGAGACCTAGGTGAAGTTGTTTTGTAGGTGTGTGAGAATGAATTGAGATGATATTAGGTACATGACAGGTCAAATAATATCATAAAACATGTGTGTATGTGTTTGAAGCTTGAGATGTGAAGAAAGTGATTGTTTGTGAAGGATTGAACACCTAGGGCTTGATTGAGGGTTTGAAGAAGTGTGAGCTGAATAATTGGTCTCCATCAGTTATGGAAGAAAAAAATCAGATATTAGGTCTTCATAAGGTGTTTGAGTGGTTTCTTAACCATCTTGGGGGTAATAGCCTCCTTGTGTAGTTGGTGCTTCATAAAGTTAGGAGTTGGTGCTCCTTGTAGGTTTGTAGCTCTACTAAAATAGGTATTGGTTCTCCTTGTGCGGATGGCACCTCACTAAATTTGAAACATATCAATAAAAATATTGTGTTTTAGTGGGTTTTCTTCCCCCTGAGGTTTCCCACTTATATCTTGTCTTCTTGTGTTGATACCATGTTTCATGGTTACCGATGAGTGCATTATTTGGCTCATTTATATCATTCCTATGGCTAATAAATTGTCATTTAGCTATGATTTTCTAATGCATGGGGATGTTTTGTATAGTTTTATCTTAGTGATTTTGATACATTTTACTTTCTTTTGTTCATGCAACCTGATTACCGTATAACCTCCTACTAATTGTATTTGTGAGGGAAATGCGATGAGGTGTGTAGGGAAATGATGAACATTTATTGCCAATGCAATTAAGAAGTTCGAGTTTGGAGCTAGAATGTGGGAGTGGAAGAATTTTCACACCCATCGACCTATAAGTATGGGACCTGTTTCTAACGGTCCCATAGGAATTTATGAGTCTTGGTTAATGTTCATTAGTGGGAGATGTAAGTGCCACCTATTATGGTGAATTTTGTAACTGTTTGTGTCTATATAAAGAAACCTTCTTAAGAACATGATAGTACCTGTTATTTTTATATACTTTGCAATATATCGCTAGTGGTATTTAGAAATATTCTTTTCATGTATTGGATATGTTATGGAACTTATTTAAATTAATATAAGTAAGCATCATTTTGAGGATCTAAAGCTATTGAGATTTCCTCTTTCCCAAGGGAGAGAAAAGGCCCACTCGACCAAGGAGACATGAGGCTGTTTACATTTACATACACATCTAGTTTTCTAATAATTTTCACTACAATCTCTATTTTAGTATGTCTCTACTTTAGTATGTTTTATGCAATCTCAGTTTGAATGTATTTTATTTTCGTATTGGAATTTCTATTCAGAATGTGTGTTTCCTTTTATAGAAAGTTTAAATTAGCATATGATTTTACATCTACTGATTCTTAGTTACGAGTGTGTAATTTTAATTCTATTCTTTCAGATTTTGTGTGTGCATTTCCATTTAAATTATAAATATAGCTTTTAAACTTTATTTCATTGCAACAACTAAATTCTGTAGATTAGTAAATAACGTAGAAAGATCTCACAATAACCCCCCAACAGAAGACCCATTGCATATAGCCTAGGACATATCTTTAGTTTATAATGACATTAACAGAAGATTCAGTTAGTTAAATAATTAGAGAATACAACGACCCATCATTTTTGGCACCGCTGTTGGGGATATCATAGCACACCACATCATTTTCCTCACTTCACATGCTATGAGTGTTAATGAAATTCACATATTTAAGCAATAGAAGTCTTGAGCCTTGTTTCAATAACCAATCTTGATGCATAGGCCACGGGATGAAAAAAGGAGATTTACACCATGAAAAATCCAACAAATATATCCAAATAGAATACACAAAGAGAACACTGAGAGTGAAAATGACTCCAATACAATACCTAGAAACATTTTTGAGCATCTTGCATCCTCCAACCATCACTCAGAAATGGGGGACCATGGGAATAATGGAGACCGACCATTGGGTAGAACCTTCACTTATCGCATTGTCTTGGATGAGGATGAGGATGCACCCATGAAAAAATCCTCACCATCCATCCTCCCTATTTTTCAAGGCATGTCTATGGAAGACCACGATTAGTTCTTATTTGAGTTTAAAATTCTTTTCCAAACCTATGACTACAGAACCAATAATAAAAAACTCAAACTCTTTCCATGTACTCTTAAAGACTTTGTTACGAGATGGTTCATGGGGTTGTCCTCTAACTCCATTTATTCTTGGGAATCCATGGATACAACCTTTTTGGATAAATACCAAGACTACTGTAGGGGAAGGGATAGGAAAGAAGAGTTATTCCAGATACATCCAAAAGAAGATGAAAAACTAGAGGATTATCCAGATAGATTTCTCTTTCTTCATCAATGGAGCGGTTATGAGTTACATGCAGACATAACTAAGTCAATTTTCCCTAAAGGACTTGATGAGGAAAACAAATATTCCCTCTATCTTATGTGATGAGGAGACGTGCATAAACTTAATATGGAACAAATCACTGAGCTATGCAGAAGTTACTCCAGAACACTAAGGGGTATAAGGAAGAGAAAAACATCCAAGCTTGCCCTAGGTACCTCTAAACTTTTGGAGGAAATGTCTAACATGAAAATGAACAATTTTTTACAATTAACATCAACCATAGATGGGATTAAGGTCAAAACCAGTGCTTCCAAAGAACCTCTGGACATATATTGCCCTTAGTGTAGTAAGATACATCCCTTGAGAGAATGTCATTTGCATGTTACAGACATGTGTTTGATCTGTGAAGTTGTGACAACGACACTAAGCATTACACCTTCTTATCACAGTTGAAAGAAGGCTTGAATGTTGTCTCTCAAGCTGATGCAGAGGTCAAATTTGTTCAAAGGCTAAATAATCAGGCTGTATATTCTCCTCAACCTGCTACAAACCTTTAGAGGATGTGATGGCCCAGTCAAGCTCCTCAGCCTACTTGGGGACAACCTGAGTGGACAACATAAAATTGGATGATTTACCCACATCCAATACCATATATGAATCCCTACACTTAGCCAGGTTGGACACTAATGACCTTAGCAAGTCCATGGCATAACCAACAGTGGGTACCTCACCAGAATCCTAACCAACACCAGAAGTGGGCACAAAAATAGAACATTAATAAAAAATGCAGGTTCCATCAACCACAACAAGATTTAATGGCCCCACCGAAAAATTATCAACAACACAAACAAAACTTCCAGCCCAGCTTATAGCGAACCCTAAAAATCAACATACTACTTCAATTGATGAAGCAAGACAAAGTAATAACATGTAGGTTAATACTATTGGTAATCTGAGACTAAGGTATGGGAAAATATTGAATCCTCCTATTGTTATCATGGGAATGCCTATAGACATTAATAAGGATGAGATACTTGAGGAAAATGAAGGAACTACACCTTCTCTATAAACACAAAACTCTCAGAATGGTCCAGAAACTAATCAGAATGCCCATAAAGATCCTGTTGACGATGATCCTTACACATGAACCGTCAGAGTCATAGGAAACCTTAGGTTGGTAGGACATGCACTGTAAGGTGACCTTCAGGTTTTAAAGAAGATGTCTCTTCTCTAGTTTTTAGGATTAGGTTTAGAAAAATAATGTAAATGATTGAAAGAAATAGGCAATGCAAAAAATTTAAAAGAGAAATGATAGTATATCTAAGATATTTATCAAGAATAGTTGAAGGGATAAACAACACGATCTATTACTCTGATAACGGAAAAATCTGAGGAAATGAAATGATTAATAATAAACAAAAAAGGAAATTATAAGGGCATCAAGCACGATGAATTTCCTGACTCATTTAGAACTACCTTTTATAAATAAATGAAAGTTCAGAACATATGAAAATCTAATTTGCATAGAATAAGAACTCTTCATTCATATAGAGAAAGGGTACACAAGGCCCATGAAAGCACATATTACACTTCTCTTCTATGATAGAGGCTTGATAAGTATAGATAAAACATACATAACTCTTCGCTTTCCTCCTCCCTTTTCTTTGGCTTAGAATTCCCTCCTTATAAGCTCCTCTTTTCTTCTTGTATCTCACCTCATTTTATAGGAAACCTTTTTTCCTCTGTCACTTTCAGCTACCACCCTTTTCCTTCAATTTTGATAAGGCCTTGCACTTATCCTTCTGGCTCATTACACTAGTATTCTAAATGCAATGCTGCCACTGTCTTACCTATTAATTCAGATATTTGATCCTCATGGTTTTAGAATAAATATTTCATCCCTTTATAGAAATCCGTGCATCTACTCCCTTCTTGGTATTGCCACTAAGTCCCTGTCTGATTAGACTCCTGATTTGGGTCACGTGGAGGGCTCGCGCTCACTTAGGGTCCTCCTTCCTTTTGGGCTATATCAAATATGCGTTAGATAGAAAAGTGGAGTATTTGTGCAAGTTTGAGAACCTGATTGAATTCTCAAAGTTGGGGATGCACCTATGAGATACATGGAGACCGCTGTGAGCATTTCATACTTAGTCGTTACTAGTTTTTGATCAACCGAGGGCATATAGAGTTTGGGGACAAAATACTTAACAAAAGAGTCATAAAAAAATAATATAATCAGTTTGGTGACTCACCAAGGGACTCTGTTCCTGCCATGGAAGAATCTGATATCTCATGCCTTCCCAAAATTTAAAAAATTACGGCTAACCGTAGGTCATTCAGAGCATTCGCAAAGAAGCCTAATATCCAAGCCATTCTTCTTATGTCAGTTAGTTTCTTCACTGCAAGGCTTGAAAAGCTTGATCTAACTCAATTATCTCCCTATGGGAGAAATCTTGAAGGCTATGCATGACCACGTGTAACATTTTCATTTTAATACCTTAGAACAAGAATTTTTTTTTTTGATTAATGTTCTCTTATTCTAAATACATAATTTAGAAAATACATATAATAACAATCATTCTTATAAAAGATAACCATATGCAGCTGTAATGACTCGGTACACTACCAATCTATTCATTCCATGACTCGGTGAACTACCGATCTATTCATTCCATGACTTGGTGAACTACTGATCTATTCATGCGTAACTTTGAGATTGAATTTTTCAACGGAACACTTCATTCTTGTGGTTCTCTTCCCTATTCTAGGTTCTGAGTGCTATGTCCAAGGAACCTATCTGAATAATTGTTACTATTATTCATCGGCATCACGATCCTTAGACTAGGTGACATAGGACAACGTAATCAGCAGCTTGCGATACTTTGGCCAAAGGTTTGAAACATATTGTTCATATTACTTATTCCTTGACGACATATTACTTATCAATCCTTGATGACATACGTCATATTCATCCCACTCTAATGTTATATAAAATGTCTTATACTGACCTAATTCTATCCCCCGTGTCCTTAGTTTTCACTCTAGATCGGGTTAATATCATAATTCACGTTATAAAGATGCTCTTGAAGGCTAGGGGTAAGTTGACATACTAGGTCAACCGATGTTAACCCCATGTGTCAAGATACCCAGAGTCTAAAAGGGCTGCCTCATAACCTGTTTATGATCCTAACCAGTCCCGGAGGGAAATATTTAACAAGTCTCGGTGTGTAAATCTTAACGATCAATGCAGAAGGGTGTTGCCATATGTCATCTGCATTGTTGTATCCTCAAGAAGATCCTAATCTTCTCGAAGGTACAACCTTGCAGTTGACATGTGTTAACATCCTACGGAACAGCCTCGGAAAGATGTACATACCTCCAAGAATTTACTTATGTTAAGTTATATTTGGATTACAGAGCCCACCTTATTAGGTAGCCTTCCCTAACCCAGAGTCCAACATTCCTTGAGTTACCCTTTTGTAATTAGGTTCAGTTTCACAGAGAAAAGTTTTAATGAGATTTAAGATTGTTTCAAAGTTGTCGGTTGGTACCTAACAACCTTGTATCCACAAAATAGGACAATAGCCCTTAATTTTTTCCCCATTAGGAAATTAACTAATCCAGAAAGGGTATGTAACAACCTTAGAGACTGAATCATAACAGACTTAATACCATTAAGTCATGGTGATTTGTAACCATCAATATATTGCTTTTGAATTAGAACATTAAGAAAGTATTAGGATTTTCTTCCAGTTATAGCTACATTTTAGGGCATAGTTCACTCTCAACTTTCCCTAATCATGCAATGGTCTAATTTCCAATTTAACCATAATCATAAGATATAAGAATTACTAACCAGAAATATGTAGTATTCAGCCACATAATTAAATAAGGCTTACTTAGGGAAATCCATCTGGACTCCATTGCATAGAACAATAAGAATGCACACTCATTCATACAGGTAATAGGAAGATCAATCCAACAACTAAGTAACACAATCCACATAAGTAATATCTCTCTTATTCATCTATTTCCAAATCTATACAATTACAATCTATGCACTTCGGCATACTTTAAGACAATAGCCTTCAACAAAAGAAGTAACTTTCTTCCAAAATACAATTTGAAATATATAAGTCAGAATTCCTCATAAGAACCAGATTAAAACAGTCATTGCATCATATCAGATTTTGTCTTCCTTTACCACTTACGATGACCATCTGCAAAAATTGCTAGCATGGGTCAGTTCAATGAACTGAGAATGATAAGCACTAATCCTTAAAAAATAGTTGCATTCCACTAATTGTTTTCATTAAACAATCCTGTTTAAATGACATCAATTCCATCAAATCCAAATTAAGATTCACACTAGTTTTCTTTCTACCATTATAATATGACTTAAAAACATAACTCAAATTATAGTTACAATTTCAACTTAAATATTTTTCGGATGATTCATCTTATACAAGAAAATAAGAAGAAACAATCTGAATCTTAAGTACCTAGCCATCCGAAAACCAAGAACAGTAGAAATTCATGTTTTCAATCAACTCCTAATTAAAACTTAACCATTCTAAAGTATACATCCAACAGGTTCAAATACAAGAAATTTATGCAAAGGAATGGATTACTGCAACTTGCAAGTCCTCCTAACAAACTGCCCTTAACCTTATTATACAAATTATCAGTCAGCGATAGGTACGCAAGCAATAACTATTGGATTACCCCCCCCTTTTTTTTGCAAGAAGATAACAACTGAGTTCTCAATAAGACCTAACACAGCTATAAAATGAAGGGAGTCTTCCAAGATAAGATCTCACCACTTACTATTTCTCTACACTACCTTTTTAACAGTCCTGACATCCCATAACCCTACTGTAGAGTTCCTTATAGGAATTCTAAAGAAGAGAACACTATTATTTCCAAGGAGAGTATAAACACTTCATAATTTGAAACCCTTTTTCAATTTTCCCTTCTCAACTTAGAGGAAGAAAACAGAGAAGATTAAAACTCTATTGTAATCAAGTTCAGAAATAATTAGCTTCCAGCAGTAATATACATCTCAAGTTCCATCAAGGAAGGAAAAGATGAGTAATCCAAACATCTAAGTTTAACCAATAACATAGGTCAGGTAGAGTCACCTTTAGAGTTTGCCAATGGATCGATCTAAATCATTCCAATCGTCGCACTATTAGGTTGATATATATATATATATATATATATATATATATAATATCAGGACACCAAAACCAAAAATGCATATACAAGAATTAATAATTGAATTCTAAATACAGATTCAGCAATGCCCCAAAAGTCACCCTACTCATACCATAGTAGTTATCAGTGCTTTATCTGTTCAAAATAAATAGATCATTCAGTTGCATATAGATCATTATATATATATATATCATTTCAACCCAAATTTCAACTACAAAAGGGGAATGCATTAGCTGAACGTAGATAAGCTTATCGACATTGAAGTCATTGTTTTTCTTTCAAGGTAGAATTTCCGACATTGTGTAATGCGGCCCTAAAGAAGTAGATCTCACAGTCACCTCTGGGTAAATAAAACACAATCTTATCTCATCCACACATTAACATAATTTAAATTAAGGCAGATCCAAGATTAACCATGAATTGCCAGGGAATAGAGTTCATCCAAGTACGTTTTCTCTTGAACATATCCATGTTCCTAATATCCATGTAAAATTCACAAAAACAATAGTTTAACCAAATAATTCCTTACTCACAGAACCTGTATTCATAAGAACATTCAAACCCCTTTGAAATAAAAAGTACAGGCTTAAACTTCAACAACATTTCCAACTCATGCAACTAAAAAAGTCGAGTTTCACTGAATAAACTAACATTCCAACCACAAAATCAATTACTTACTTTCCTGAACATGGACCAGTAATAGTTAGAGTTCATACGGCGAAGAAAACAATCATTTAATACAATCATATTCGAACAACAAATAATTATAGTGGTGTTTTCAAACACGTAATCATTAAGCACACATTCTTTCATGGAGCTAGTTTTCAATCAAATACCTCAGTCAGATAAAGAAAACTTACAACACTTCCAAACAGAAAGAAAAACTCCATATTTGATTCACAACATGGAAACAAGAATAATGAAGCAGGTTTCATCCAGGATCCAAATACAACCCAGAACCCCAAATCAACATAAAACCCAAATCATTGTTACCAACCAAGTCAAAATATGCATATATCATCAGAACAAAGTTGTTCTAATGAAAACATTTAAAGGAAAGCAAGATTTTAATAGTTAGGGCCTATCATGCCTGATAGTGTCGCTAAAAAGTTGAAGAAGACCTTTGAATGCGCTCGCCCCTTCTCTTCTTCTTCCACAAAAGATTAAACAACAAAATATTGTTACCTCCATGCCTTATATATTCCCCATGATAGAGAAGTAAATTTGAAACTTTCAAAATCGCCATGCAATGAAGAGTAGATGGCTGGTTTGAAGTACCAGTGCTCATGTAGAGTGAAAAAAAGAATGCATGAAAAAACAAGACAACCAAGCAAAATTCCACTTGCATGCCTTCCCAAGAAATCCGCGCTTGAGACCCTATGTAAATTAATTGCATTAAATTTCATTCTCCTACCTATTCTCCATTGCCACCAACCGCCAAAGTTGGTGAATGCTAAAAAAAATAAACAAAAGTTCCCATTCTTAGAGATACTGCCACGTAAGACCCTCTTAACAAATTTAACCTCCGCTAAACCTGGCAGCACTCCCTGTCCTTCATCCTTATCCCTTCCTTAAATGCCATGGAAACCATCGCCCAAGACTTGTGACCCTCCTTAGGTCCCCCTTCATAGCATTAGTTTAGGATAGGTTAGTGACTAAGGTTAGATCATAGGTAGACTTAGTCTTAAGGCCATAGGATATAACATTAGTCACCCTCCTTAGTGATAGGTTTAGTTAACCCTTAGGAGTATTAAGCTCATAGTTTAGGACTAGGTTAGATTAACTAACCTTGCAACATTAGGTTATAGTTTAGGTTAAAACTAATAACCTTACTGATTCTAGTCTAGGTCCCCTAGATAGGACTAATCAGTAATAGAGTTCAAACAGAATAAAACATTCCCAATTTAGTTTCTGATTTGAATTAAGTAATTAAGCTTTAGATAGAAAACTTACACATCTTATCTGGCTTAAGGTCCAGGTCCTTTCTGATGCTATGATGCTATGATGACTCCAGAAACAAAACTAGATTCTACATATACATATATATATATATATATAGTAATAGAAATGATAAAATTCTCGATTATGGATTATGCATATATAGCATATACATATAGCAGATATACATATACATTACACCTCCATATGGCATATAATCCAACAAAACTATCCTCCACACATCATACACACACACACACATACACATACATACATACATATATATATATATATAAGGAGTTTTAAAAGAACTTGAACATTCAAAGTTCAGTCAGACTTAATAACTCATGAAATGTTATTACAAATTGTTCATCCTGAATAAAATTAAAACATTCCTTGGATCAATGCAACTGATCCAAGGTTGAGTCATAAAGGTGGATAAATCCACAATCTTCCAGAAATCAGATTGTACTCAAATGCGAAGGATGAAAGAAACAAAAGAGTCCAAGCATATTCTGGTTCAATCAAAGATCTTAAGAGTAGAAAAGATATAATCCAAATCAAGCATGACTTCCCAAAACCAAAGGAACATGTCCTTATATAGGAGAAATCATATATCAACACTTGAATGCTCAGGAGAAAGTAACAACAGTTCAAGGTTTTGCATGCTTCCCTCCTAAAAGATTCATCGTCCTGAAGATTACATCCTTTTATTTATCTTCTGGTCAATCAATTATTTGACTCACTAAACAAATTAACTATGTCAAACTTGAATAGTTTCAGAAATCAGTATCATGTTACTATTTATTCAACCTGAATAAATGTTTGCCCCAAAATTGGCTTACATAATGACATGTAAAAGATAAATTCATAAAAATAATTGTTATTTATTAGTCAATAGATTCAATTCAATTGAAAAAGAAAGGGAAAAGTAATTTTTATCTCTTCCAGATTTTTCCAAGTTGTACTTTCTTTGTTAAACTGGTCCCATTAGACTTACATTGCTGTATTTCTTGATTTCTCAAATGCAATTGGTGAGTTTCCAGCACTCGAGTGAGTTTAACCATGATTATTCCTAGGTCTTGGACCTGTAAGGAATTCCAATTTAACACATGTGACAAATCTGAAACGTATTTCTTAAGCAAAGAAATATGGAAAACATCATGCATTCATGACAAAGCAGGTGGTAATGCTAATTGGTAAGCTACGGGATTGATTACTTCGACAATTTTGAAAGGTCCCACAAAATGAGGTGATAACTTGGTAGCCTTCCCAAAAGTTATAGAACTCTTTCTTGGTTTTACATGAAGAAAAAGCTTTTCATCAAGTTCAAATTTTCAGTCAACCCGCTTTAAGTCAGCATAACTCTTCTGCCTATCTGCTGCTTCCTTCAATTGTTCACGAATCATTTTAACTTGCTATTCCATTTCAGTAAGGATTTCAGGCCCAATTACCTCTCTATCCTCAACGCTATCCCAACTAATAGGGGTTCTGCATTTTCTTCCATAAAGTGCCTTGAAAGGTGCCATTTTAAGAGAAGAGTGATATGTATTGTTGTATGAAAATTCAACTAATGGGAGATACTCTTCCCATTTATACTGTTGATCCATGCAATACAATCGTAACATATCTTTTAACACCTGATTTACTCTCTCAGTTTGTCCATCCGTTTCTGGATGATACGCAGAACTGAAGTTCAATTTAGTTCCAAGAGCTGCATTAAGCATTTGCCAAAATCTTGATGTCATTCTAGGGTCCCTGTCTGATATTATTAATTCTGGTACTCCATGTAATCTAAAATTTTTGTGCACAAACATTTTAGCTAACACGGGAGAATCATCCTTTAGATTTCCAGTGATGAAATGAGCTACCTTCGTTAGTTTATCAACAACTACCAAGATAACATCATGTTTATTTCTCAACATAAGCAGCTCTTGTACAAAGTCCATGCTTATTACTTGCCATTTGTACTGTGGTATGCTATGGGGATATTAATAAACCTGGATCAGATTTATAGAAATATACAGCAACAAATTATACACAAAACAATATCTCTTCTATTAAGCACAGTAAGCTTCTCTAATATCATTCACGGAATAATAATGTATCTTTTAATTCATTCCAGATACATTACATAGGATGAACATAAAAATATATAGGCACATAGTTGCCTATAAATTAGGAAACTTCTATACTAACAAATACTAATCTCGTGAGTTGTTTATAACAACCAAACAACTCAACACACATTTGTTATTAGTTGTTTTATATAACAACTAAATAACAAATTACTAATATAATAATAATTACCAAATGTAATTATTATCTACACAATGTAAATACTAATTCCTAACATTCCCCCCTTAGTGTTTACATGGTTCAATATATCTCGTTCTTTGATTGTAGCGTGCCACCTCTATGTGCTCATGATCAACTCCGCAAATGTGCAGCATTGGGCTTGCACAAAACTCAAACATGTGCCAATGCACATTTTTTCCACTGATGGTTTTCTCTGGCTTCTACCAACAACCTTACCAAATTGGTTTTGTAGGTGTACCAATAACCTTTCACACTTGGTTTTGCAGGTTTACCAAAAACCTTACACAATTGGTTTTTACAGGTTTACCAAAAACCTTACACAATTGGTTTTATAGGTTTACCAAAAACCTTACACAATTGGTTTTACAGGTTTACCAAAAACCTTACACAATTGGTTTTCCTGGTTTACCAAAAACCTTCACATCATGATTGCTACAATACTTTTTGATCAATATTATACAATGTCACTACAAAAGGGTATCATGTAGGAAATACTGCTTTCAAAACTGAACAATAAAACATAATGGAAATGGAACAATGAGACCATGTTCCCCCCCTCAATGTGAACATTTCACTTATTCAATCAAGAACACTGAAATCACACTGCACAAAACAAACTACAATTCTGAAATGAAAGAAAACTCACACACACACACACTGCCACCACAACTTCATGCGGCCTCGTCATTGGTGACTGACGAGAGGTCACTGAATGACCTCCATCCTCCTGTGCCTCCATCCTCTAGTTGCATGCTACTAACTCAGTGGAATATATCTTTGAAGCTCATCAAGTTTCACATTGTACTTTATTTTGTCTCTCCCCCGCAATGTGGAAACAATTATTTCCAGACGTCGGATAACACCGAAAATGCGTCTGGGAGGCATATTTTATTTTTCTTTGATATTTGACAAGGAAACTATTGATAAGCCTCGATAATACTATTTTGACAATATGGCAAACACATATCTTGATGACTAACATAAAATCCAATTAAAGATTGGATTTTAATAGATAAACAAATTGTGATTTTTTTTAAAAAAATGACTATTGAGACTAATGATGACAAGACTAGTATTATAACAATACAATGATTTTGACTAACACACAACTACTGGACAACAATTGACTCGAAAATTTGACTATAGCGACATAAACTCAACAAAGACTCTTTATAAATGACACAAAATGATACTTTATGAAATTGATCAAACTTTAATTTTATAGACAAATGAGACACATAAAGACTTGACTTTAGACAATGAGACACATAAAGACTTGACTTTAGACAATGAGACACTTCACAATAAATTGACAAGAGGAATTTTTTTTGAAACATATAAAAGGACAAACCGTTCAACACCAAGAACTAAACATAAACTATAACTAATTAGATAGACTCACAGTACGGTTGTCTATTTCAGCGGAACTAGAGAGTATTCAGAGGCCATTGGTCAATGAAATTGATTATGCACTTAGGTCTAGCTGGCATGCACGCACAACTATCATAATGATAGATCCATGTGGATTGTATGCAAGGTGTCTTGGAGAAGCTCACTGTGGTCTTCGAGGAGGTTGGGCCGATCTGGAAACTTCCCAACTCACCTTCACGAGATATTAGAACAAAAATCTTCTGGATTTGTAGAAATAATTCGTCACATTAGGAGGTTTGTAAATACATAACTCCTCTTTTGATTCACAATGATTGAAATTTTTGCTCGATTCCCAATTATTGCCAAATATGAGTATACAGATATTGAATTCTGCAAGCTACAAATCTAAACCAATACAACGCAGTCCACAGAAAATATGCAAAGATGATTTATGTAACTCGATGCATCTGAGTCAAACAATATGGAGACATGTTTCCTATAAATTACATGATCAAGGATAGTTGAAAAATTAATCACAGAGAGAACGCGTTTGATAAAATTGGGGCTCGAGTCTCCCTTATTCATATACTTCTATAGATATGAGCGTATCTCTATAAGCTCGCAACTGTAGAATTTTTTTTGATATTGAGAGACAAATTGAATCTATTAATTAACCTTGAAACATGTTCAAAACTGACTCTTGAATTTTTAATCCAACGCTATGAGAGCTATGCAGGAAATCGACGCATATACAAATTTTTAGCAAATAAAAATACAATGCATAGCTGTGGTGAGCAATTGTCAAGACACATCAATACCTTGCAATACGACTCAAATTCCAATAGAAACAAATGAATTCCCTCTCCTTATCTATAGCACACGTCCATCTCCAGGTTTGCAAATAAATGATACTCAAGACAAAATTATGAATGAAGACTTAAAAGACTCTCATTCAGATGTTCTCGCTCTGATACCAAATAATATACCTGGATCAGATTTCTAGAAATATACAGCAACAAATTATACACAAAACAACATCTCTTCTATTCAGCACAGTAAGCTTCTCTAATATTATTCATGGAATAATAATGTATCTTTTAATTCATTCTGGATACATTACATAGGATGAACATACAAATATATAGGCACATAGTTTCCTATAAATTAGGAAACTTTTATACTAACAAATACTAATCTCGTGAGTTGTTTGTAACAACCAAACAACTCAACACACATTTGTTATTAGTTGTTTTATAAAACAACTAAATAACAAATTACTAATATAATAATAATTACCAAATGTAATTATTATCTACACAATGTAAATACTAATTCCTAACAGATATAATAAACCAGTAGGGTGCATGTGCTCTTCCTTCACCCGCTGACATTCAAGACAATGAGTCACAAAATTAATAACATCCTTTTTCATTCCTCTCCAAAAATATTGCTGTTTTAGGTCAGCAAGCATTTTAGTAATACCCGGGTGTCCAGAAAAGGGCAAATTATGAAATTCAGCTAACAATTTCTTTCTCAAATCATTTAACAAAGGTACGTATACTCTGTTTTCATAACATAAGATTCCTTCATTATCAAAATGAAAACCTTTATACCTTTCATCTTTTGGATTTGCAGCAAGCGCTGTTTTTACTTGCTGAAAGTATATATCAGATTCTAATGCACTTTTCACCTCATCTTTAAACTGAGTTCTTAATGTTATAAGAGCATAAATGTGCTTCCTACGACTTAGAGCATCTGCTACTCTATTCTCTTTTCCTTTTATGTAACTAATATCAAAATCATATTGAGACAAAAACTCTAACCACCTTCGCTGTCTTGCATTTAAATTAGGCTGAGTGAAAATATATTTCAGCCCTAGATGATCAGTTTTCAACTCAAAAGGTTTCCCAAGTAAATAGTGTCTCCAAACTTGAAGTGCATGAACAATGGCAGCAAGCTCTAAATCATGAGGGGCATAATTCAGCTCATGTAACTTAAGTTTTCTACTTTCATATGATATAACATGATCATTTTGTAACAAAACACCTCCAAGACCTTCCCCAGAAGAATCCGTTACAACATTAAAGTCTCCATTAGGGTCAGGTACAACTAAAATAGGTGCTAAAGTCAACTGAATTTTTAAACTTTTAAAAGCAGATTCACACTTATCATCCCAAGAAAATTTCTTATCCTTTTTTTGCAATGAAGTTATCAGTGCAGCCACTTTAGAATAATCTTTAACAAATTTTCTATAATAACCAGCAAGGCCCATGAAGCTTCTTACTTCGTGCACATTCTTTGGTGCAGGCCACTTGGTTATTGCCACTATTTTTGAAGGATCCATAGCAATTCCCTCTTTACTAATGACATGACCCAAATAGTGAACTTCAGTATCAAAGAATGAACATTTGGATAACTTACCGAATAACCTTCTTTTCCTCCAAATTTCCAAGACTACTTTCAAATGCTCATTATGATCCTTGACACTTTTAAAATATATGAGAATATCATCCAAGAATACAAGCACAAACTTGTCCAAATATTCTTGAAAGATATTATTCATTAAATTCATAAAAGCTGTGGGTGCATTAGTTAATCCAAAGGGTAAAACCATGAATTCATAATGTCCATACCTTGTCCAAAAAGATGTTTATGAATATCTTCTTCTTTAATCCTTAATTGATGATACCCAGATCGAAGATCTATCTTGGAATAAATTGATGCTCCACGCATCTGATCAAATAAATCATCAATTCTAGGAAGTGGGTATCTATTCTTGATTGTTGCCTTGTTTAACATCTAATAATCAATACACAATCTAAGTGTCCCATCTTTCTTTTTCACAAATATCACTGGTGCTCCCCAAGGTGAAACACTTGGTCTAATTAAACCTTTAGACAAAAGTTCTTGTAATTGATCCTTAAGCTTGACTAACTCTGTAGAAGTCATCTGATAAGGTGCTTTAGAAATAGGCTCCGTCCCTGGTTTGATTTCAATGGTGAAATCAAATTCCCTTTTGGGTGGTAAACTTGGTAATTTCTCTAGAAATACATCCTTGAAACTCTGTAACAGCGGGTATCATTTCATGAAATCACTGTCTTCTTCTATAGATTCAGATATCTTTACTACATATAAGGTACATCCTTTATTTTTAGCCTTTTCAAGTTACATAGCTTACAGTTTCCTAATTGAAATTTCCCGTTTTACACCTTGAATCTCTGCTGTTTTCTGCAGATCATCTAAACATCTTATATATTTTTCAAAGTAGTCCACTTTTGCTTTATGATCAGCTAACCAATTAACGCTGATGACAACGTCATAGGATCCCAAAGGTGCAACATAGAGATCAACTTTCGTGGAAAAGTTAGGTAAGTCAAGGACTGCCCCAAAAAGACACATACTAACTGTATGAACAGAGTTATTACCATACTGTACAGTCCATGATTTATCCATTTTTCCATCTTTTCTTTTTAAGTTTTGAAGTGAGTTTACTAGAAATAAAACATTCAGTAGCTCCTGTATCAAAAAGAATAGTTACAAGTATGCTAAATAACTTACCAGTAACTTCTATAGGTGTCACTTTCCTTTCATCTTGCTTGTCTGCTGCTGCAGCATGTATCTTATGCTACTGATTACGATCATCCTTCTTCAAAGGGCATTGGTTTAAGTAGTGATCTTTGCCACAATTATAGCAGCCTCCTACAGGTCCCTTTTTAGGCTCAAAATTACTTCCAGCCTTAAAATTATCACGTTGGCCTCCATAGGACTTCTGCCCATTATTATAATTCTTGGCAAAACTATCCCTTACATTTCTAGCAGGCTTATTCGTTGTCATTTTCTTATTATTATCCACTGAAAAATTATTTTTGTTGCCAAAATTTTTCCATGGTCCCTTCTTGGGTGCAAGAGAAGTTGAAGAAGGGTTTGGAATCTTCTTCCGCACTTCCTCTTTATGAGCAGAAATAGCCTTTAATTTATGTTCCTGCCTTATGGCTTTTTCAAACAACCCTTCCATAGTGGTTGGGCTATGAACATCAACCTCTCCTCTAATCACAGGATTCAGTCCCATGATGAATTTCCATACTCTAAACTTCTCGTTAGTTTGATATTGCAGTACATACTTGAGGAGTTTCGTAAAATACTCCCAATACTCAGTTACATTTAGCTTCCCTTGAACTAAGTTATGGAATTCTATCATTTTTTTATCATAGAAAAGTTGTGGCAGCCAACGTTGCCTAAAATAGCCTTTAAATTGATCCCAAGTGATGTTAGTTTCATCAATATTTAGCTCAGCCTTACGGCTGTCCCACCATGAAGATGCTTCATGGGAAAGCTGATATGCTCCCCAAATAGCTTTGGTTTCCTCTGAGAAGTTTCTTATTGCAAAGTACTTCTCCATTTCGCTGAGCCAGTTCTAAACTCCATCTCCTAATGTGGTGCCATCAAATTTAGGTGGACTTATCCTTTTTATATCATTAGTGAGTTCCGCTGCCAACCTGGCCTTTTTGTTTTCTAGTTGGATAGGTACATTTCCATTGTTATTACCAACACCCATATCGGGGTTGTCCTCAGGAGGTGGCTGATTGTTATTACCAGCTTCATCGTCCTCCTCATTTCCCATCACTTGCTGTTCAAGTACAACCAAATGATCTCTTGTGTCCAATAGGGCAGCAAGGATCTCATCAAGTTTTTGGGTTGTTGCTACCCCTTCCTTAGGTGGAGCATTATTCACAATGTTTCCCCTTGTTCTAACCATTTTCTGTTACAAGAAAATTCAGGTTTTCATCAGATTATGGACACAATAGGTCCAAGAGCTGCAACCTTAAGCTCTGATACCAAGATTTAACATCCTCATTTTAATACCTTAGAACAAGATTTATTTATTTTTTATTAATGTTCTCTTGTTCTAAATACATAATTTAGAACACACATATCATAACAATCATTCTTATAACAGATAACCATATGCAGCTGTAATGACTTGGTACACCACCGATCTATTCATTCCATGACTTGGTGAACTACCGATCTATTCATTCCATGACTCGGTGAACTACCGATCTATTCATGCGTAACTTTGAGATTGAAGTTTTCAACTGAACACTTCATTCTCATGGTTCTCTTCCCTATTCTGGGATCTGAGTGCTCTGTCCAAGGAACCTATCTAAATAATTGTTACTATTATTCATCGGCATCATGATCCTTAGACTAGGTGACATAGGACAACATAATCAGTAGCTTATGATACTTTTGCCAAAGGTTTGAAACATACTATTCATGTTACTTATTACTTGATGACATACTCATCAATCTAGAATACGTCCTTCACCCCACTCTAATGTTATATAGAACGTCTTATACTGACCTAAGTCAGTCCCCCTTGTCCTCAGTTTTCACTCTAGATCAGGTTAATATCATAATTCACGTTATAAAGATGCTCTTGAAGGCTAGGGGTAAGTTGAAATAATGGGTCAACCGATGTTAACCCCATGTGTCAAGATACCCCGAGTCTAAAAGAGCTGCGTCATAACCTGTTTATGATCCTAACCAGTCCCGGAGGGAAATCTTTAACAAGTCTCGGTGTGTAAATCTTAACGATCAATGCAAAAGGGTGTTGCCATATGTCATCTGCATTATTGTATCCTCGAGAAGATCCTAATATTCTCGAAGGTACAACCTTGCAGTTGACATGTGTCAACATCCTACAGAACAACCTCGGAAAGATGTACATACCTCCAAGAATTTACTTATGTTAAGTTATATTTGGATTACAGGCCCACCTTATTAGGTAGCCTTCCCTAACCCAGAGTCCAACATTCCTTGAGTTACCCTTTTGTAATTAGGTTCAGTTTCGCAAAGAAAAGTTTTAATGAGATTTAAGATTGTTTCAAAGTTGTCGCTTGGTACCTAACAACCTTGTATCCACAAAATAGGACAATAGCCCTTAAGTTTTTCCCCATTAGGAAAATAACTAATCCAACAAGGGTATGTAACAACCTTAGAGACTAAAACATAACAGACTTAATACCATTAAGTCATGGTGATTTATAACCATCAATATATTGCTTTTGAATTAGAACATTAAGAGAGTATTAGGATTTTCTTCTAGTTATAGCTACATTTTAGGGCATAGTTCACTCTCAACTTTCCCTAATCATGCAATGGTCTAATTTCCAATTTAACCATAATAATAAGATAAAAGAATTACTAACCAGAAATATGTAATATTCAGCCACGTAATTAAATAAAGCTTACTTAGGGAAATCCATCCGGACTCCATTGCATAGAATAATAAGAATGCACACTCATTCATACAGGTAATAGGAAGATCAATCCAACAACTAAGTAACACAATCCACATAAGTAATATCTCTCCGATTCGTCTATTTCCAAATCTATACAATTACAATCTATGCACTTCGGCATACTTTAAGACAATAGCCTTCAACAAAAGAAGTAACTTTCTTCCAAAATACAATTTGAAATATATAAGTTGGAAATTCCTCATAAGAACTAGATTAAAACAGTCATTGCATCATATCAGATTTTGTCTGCCTTTACCACTTACGATGACCATCTGCAAAAATTGCTAGCACGGGTCAGTTCAATGAACTGAGCATGATAAGCACTAATCCTTAAAAACAGTTGCATTCCACTAATTGTTTTCATTAAACAATCTTGTTTAAATGACATCAATTCCATCAAATCCAAATTAAGATTCACACTGGTTTTCTTTCTACCATTATAATACGACTTAAAAACATAACTCAAATTATAGTTACAATTTCAACTTAAATCTTTTTCGGATGATTCATCTTATACAAGAAAATAAGAAGAAACAATCTGAATCTTAAGTACCTAGCCATCTGAAAACCAAGAACAGTAGAAATTCATGTTTTTAATCAACTCCTAATTAAAACTTAACCATTCTAAAGTATACATCCAACAGGTTCAAATACAAGCAATTTGTGCAAAGGAATGGATTACTGCAACTTGCAAGTCCTCCTAACAAACTGCCCTTAACCTTATTATACCAATTATCAGTCAGCGACAGGTACGCAAGCAATAGCGACTAGATTACCCCCTTTTTTTTGCAAGAAGATAACAGCTGAGTTCTCAATAAGACCTAACACAACTATAAAATGAAGGGAGTCTTCCAAGGTAAGATCTCACCACTTACTATTTCTCTACACTACCTTTTTAACAGTCCTGACATCCCATAACCCTACTGTAGAGTCCCTTATAGGAATTCTAAAGAAGAGAACACTATTATTCCCAAGGAGAGTATAAACACTTCATAATTTGAAACCCTTTTACAATTTTCCCTTCTCAACTTAGAGGAAGAAAACAAACAAGATTAAAACTCTTTTGTAATCAAGTTCAGAACTAATTAGCTTCCAGCAGTGATATACATCTCAAGTTCCATCAAGGAAGGAAAAGATGAATAATCCAAACGTCTAAGTTTAACCAATAACATAGGTCAGGTAAAGTCACCTTTAGAGTTTGCCAATGGATCGATTTGAATCATTCTAATCATCACACTATTAGGTTTATATATAAATATATAATTTCAGGACACCAAACCAAAAATGCATTTACATAATTAATAATTGAATTCTAAATACAGATTCAGCAATGCCCCAAAATTCACCCTACTTATACCATAATAGTTAAGTTATCAGTTGCTTTATCTATTCAAAATAAATAGATCATTCAGTTGCATATATATAGATCATTTCAACCCAAATTTCAACTACAAAAGGGGAATGCATTAGCTGAACGTAGATAAGCTTATCGACATTGAAGTCGTTGTTTTTCTTTCAAGGTAGAATTTCTGACATTGTGTAATGCGGCCCAAAGAAGTAGATTTCATAGTCACCTCTGGGTAAATAAAACACAGTCTTATCTCATCCACACATTAACATAATTTCTATTAAGGTAGATCCAAGATTAACCATGAATTGCAAGGGAACAGAGTTCATCCAAGTACGTTTTCTCTTGAACATATCCATGTTCCTAATATCCATGTAAAATCACAAAAACAACAGTTTAACCAAATACTTCCTTACTCACAGAACCTGTATTCATAAGAACATTCAAAACCCCTTTGAAGTAAAAAGTACAGGGTTAGACTTCAAACAACATTTCCAACTCACGCAACTAAAACAGTCAAGTTTCACTGAATAAACTAACATTCCAACCACAAAATCAATTACTTACTTTCCTGAACATGGACCAGTAATAGTTAGAGTTCATACGGTGAAGCAAACAATCAATTAATACAATCATATTCGAACAACAAATAATTACAGTGGTGTTTTCAAACACGTAATCATTAAGCACACATTCTTTCATGGAGCCAGTTTTCAATCAAATACCTCAGTCAGATAAAGAAAAACTTACAACACTTCCAAACAGAAAGAAAAACTCCATATTGGATTCACAGCATGGAAACAAGAATAATGAAGCAGGTTTCATCCAGGATCCAAATACAACCTAGAACCCCAAATCAACATAAAACCCAAATCATTGTTACCAGCCAAGTCAAAATATGCATACATCATCAGAATAGAGTTGTTCTAATGAAAAAATTTAAAGGAAAGCAAGATTTTAATAGTTAGGGCCTATCATGCCTGATAGTGTCGCTAAAAAGTCGAAGAAGACCTCTAAATGCACTCGCCCCTTCTCTTCTTCTTCCACGAAAGATTAAACAACAAAATATTGTTACCTCCATGCCTTATATACTCCCCATGATAGAGAAGTAAATTTGAAACTTTCAAAATTGCCATGCAATGAAGAGTAGATGGCTGGTTCGAAGTACCAGTGCTCATGCAGAGTGAAAAATGGAATGCATGAAAAACAAGACAACCAAGCAAAATTCCACTTGCATGCCTTCCCAAGCAATCCATGCTCGAGACCCTATGCAAATTAATTGCATTAAATTTCATTCTCCCCACCTATTTCCATTGCGACCAACCGCTAAAGTTGGCGAATGCTAAAAAAAAATAAACAAAAGTTCCCATTCTTAGAGATACTGCCATGTAAGACCCTCTTAACAAATTTACCCTCCGCTAAACCTGGCAGCACTCCCTGTCCTTCATCCTTATCCCTTCCTTAAATGCCATGGAAACCATCACCCAAGACTTGCGACCCTCCTTAGGTCCCCCTTCATAGCATTAGTTTAGGATAGGTTAGTGAATAAGGTTAGATCATAGGTAGACTTAGTCTTATGGCCATAGGATATAACATTAGTCACCCTCCTTAGTGATAGGTTTAGTTAACCCTTAGGAGTATTAAGCTCATAGTTTAGGACTAGGTTAGATTAACTAACCTTGCAACATTAGGTTATAGTTTAGGTTAAAACTAATAACCTTACTGATTCTAGTCTAGGTCCCCTAGATAGGACTAATCAGTAACAGAGTTCAAACAGAATAAAACATTCCCGATTCAGTTTCTAATTTGCATTAAGTAATTAAGCTTTAGATAGAAAACTTACACATCTTACCTGGCTTAAGGTCTAGGTCCTTTCTGATGCTATGATGACCGAAACTAGATTTTGATTACAATGATCAGCCAGAGTTAACCTCCAGAATCCAACAAAACTATCCTCTACAGACATACATACATACATACATACATTCACATATATATATATATATATATATTATATAAGAAGGAGTTTTAAAAGAACTTGAACATTCAAAGTTCAGTCAGACTTAATAACTCACGAAATGTTATTACAAATTGTTCATCCTGAATAAAATTAAAACATTCCTTGGATCAATGCAACTGATCCAAGGTTGAGTCATAAAGGTGGATAAATCCACAATCTTCCAAAAATCAGATTGTACTCAAATGTGAAGGATGAAAGAAACAAAAGAGTCCAAGCATATTCTAGTTCAATCAAAGATCTTAAGAGTAGAAAAGATATAATCCAAATCAAGCATGACTTCCCAAAACCAAAGGAACATGTCCTTATATAGGAGAAATCATATATCAACACTTGAATACTCAGGAGAAAGTAACAACAGTTCAGGGTGTTACAACATTTAAGCAAAAATCTAGATGTATGAGAGGATTAATTATGGCCTCGACCTCAGTGACGATGGAGTCTTCCTTCAAATAATGGAAAATCATTTTGTCTTGGCGCTTAGCGATCAAAAGATGCTGAATTTGGTCTTTGGATAAGACTGTAGACTTGTATGGGAAGGGAGAGGGGAAACCAATCTATTCTAATTTATTGATATTCTATTTTCTTTCCCTCATACACTGGCGAAGTTGTGCCAAGAGATGCTGACATTTGACAAAAGCTTTGTCACAACTCAGAATATCATTGATCTTTGCCATCATCAATTGCTTGTTATTGATTCCTGCATTCTAAAGAGTGAGATTTCTGGCATTGTAGAGTTTCTCAAGCAGGATTTTTGAGTCTTGGACCTTGGTGGATATGGCATTGTTGGTGGTGAAGACTGGAATTTCTACCCTAGAGCATAATTCTTGTGCATTGGATATAAATACAAGCATCGGGGCTAGATTTTTGGTAGTGGTGGAAATCCTATCACAACATGAGGCATATAGACTTTGTACTAACGTTACAATTACAACTTTATGATATTTTTGACCCAATTGGTTGGTCAAGTCCTTAACCGTTTTATCAAAAGATTTTAACCTAGTCTGAAGGCCATCCTTTTCCTATGAAATTGAATTAACTAGGGCCTTGGCAGTGGTGAGTTTAGCTGCCAGAGATTTTTCCTCTTCTTGAGAAGCCGAGAGGGCTTACTTGGTTGATGTGTCCCTTAATTCCCTCTTGAGCTGGTCTACCTCTCTGTCCTTGGCCTTAAGTTCAGCCATACGGCCTGCTGCTATAGCTTCTACCTTTTGGAGGCTAGCCTACATCTTTTTAAGCTGATTGCTGAGCTTCAAATAGTTGGTAGTGACTGCTGCCACTGTTTCATTCATAAACTTGACTTTATCCGGAGGCTGGAATTCAATGAGGTCCACTGTGATAGCGCTAATGTAACAATCATCATGGCACATTTGTTCCATGGGCTTATATACCTGAGGGACAAGGTGAGCGATGGTTAAGGAGCCCTATTGATGATCATACAAGGATCAAACCTGTTTAGTTGAAAGATCCACATTCTCCTTCCTTTTTCTACTTTAATCTCCTTTGATCTTGGTCTACCTTAGTGACCTCTGCTTGGCTCCAAAACTCAGAAGGAGAAGAGAACATCCCTCCCGCAAATGGGAAACTAGGTGGCAGGCCATATGGAATTGTCACAGGTGATTGCAATAATATAGATTCCAAGGCTGAAGAAGGGGGTGTGATAATGCGAGGTGAGATTCTCGGGATGACAATAATATACTGCGGAAGCAGAGGAGCCCCAGACAGAGGAAGAGACTAGGATGTATTGAAAGACTAAAATATTCCTTCTGAATGGAAAGGTGGAGGTAGAAGCATTATAGAGAGTGGAGCCTTAGGCGGAGGGATTCCATGAATCGTGAATGATTTTAGCTTCTTATGAGCTAGGCTGAAGAGAGACTCTTCCTCTGTTGTATATTTTGATAGCTCTAGGGATGGATAAATTTGAGGAGAAATCTAAAGAGGAGCAGATGATGAAGGTACCTCAGGTATCCATTGCTCTGATTATCCTGTGTTTGACCTGAGAGGTTGCTCAGAAGTGAGGAAAAGTATATCCTCACTGTTTGCATCAGAGTCATGCTTTGCCTCCCACTTATCCTCCCAGGGCTAGTCAGTGAGAACTTCCTCGAACTTCTTTATGGTTTGGCCGATTTCCTACCTGTTTTTCCAAAATCCCTCAAACTTCCTTGAATTCCAGTCGTTTCTTCTTATGGCAACTTTTAGCCCTTTCCCAATTGTTAGAGTAGGGTCAAATGTATTTTTCACTAGATGAAATGACTCCCAGTATAGATTAGGGATATCTTAGAGTTTGATGAATACCTTAGGTTATTTAGCCTTGGGGATTCATCGTGAATCAAAAAATGGTCTCGATTCATGTTTGCAGGGGACTTTAACTTTATTTATATACAAGGCTTTAATTATTTTCCCATCTAGATCATACCTCCATGAGTCCTGAATCAAGGAGAAACCATAGGAGGATAACATCCAAAACAGACAATGGTCCACCTGCCTCTTGATTATAGTAATCCCCTCCCTACCAAAAGGGAGGTCATAGATTGCTTTCTTCTTTCTGGTCAATCCGACCTCTAAGTCTAGCACGAAAAGCTGCCGGGTGACTTCAAGACTTGCTATCCAAGGTGTGAGGATCCTTGAGAGCATGAAGGATTCACCTCTAAATCCATGGACTCAAATCATATAATGACCTCTGGAAAAGAAGTAGTCAACGGGGTGCAATGGGTCTAAGAAGATAGACCGTGTAAAGTCATTCATTCTGTTATTGATCCCTTAAGGATCGAGCTCTAACAATAGAGGTTCCACAAAAGCATTGAAAAACTCGTAGAATTATGAAGAATGAGATAGTATATGGGTCCACGCAGATGTCAGGATAATATTTTGGGAATTCACTTTCATATCCCACAGGGTCAGGGTCATGAATTGATCGAAATAATGAGCATTTTGGTAGATAATGAGGTGAAAAAGGAAAGATGAATACCTGAAAGTGGATGTCATTGAGAATTTTTTGAGCTGTTCACAAATTTACCCTACTATGACTTCCACAAAGTCAAATTTATATCTTTTCTTTGTGGTGACAGTCCTCATTCAGAATATAACCACCATTTTCCAGTCCTCAACATGTTTGTCAGATTCCTGCCTGAAAATAATATCCAACATATAGTAATGGTATGGTTTCCTGATTTGAATCTTTCTGAGAACATTTATATGAGCTCTAGGCATAGGTGTGTGAGAGGAACCATGTATTGGGCAAGAGTAGTGCTCCAAGTCCTAGCACCGCATGACTTTGAGTGTCCATTAAAATTCCTCTTAAAAAAGAAACCATTAATTATAGTGAAATGAGTCCCTTGTTGCCTATAATACCTCCTCTTTTTCATGGGGAGATGGCTAGGATACTCTCTAGTTTGAATAAAATGAATTATACCTACATTATATTTTTTGACCCGTTAATTGTTTCGAGGACTAGTTCCTATTTCAAATATTGACACAGTCCCTTTCCTTTTACAAACTTTGTGGGCTTTATCTATATGTCATATTCCATAATTTTGTTTATCCAACTTTCCCTTTTTTCAGTTATCTCACCCTCCATTATATACTCTTTGACGTTTTTTTAATAATGGCAAATAGTTTTTTGAAAGGGACTATACCCTTGAATACAAAATAAGGCCTTTAAGCCGGAATAAGAGTGAGAAACATAGCAGGACTAACCAAGTCTAGGTAATACAATGAAATTCCACGTAGCCCAGAAACAACTACACAAGCGAGACTTAACAGCAAAACATCAGCAAAAAAACAGTAACCCGACAGCCAAGAAATAGTAAGAATAACAAAAGAGACATGCAGGACTACTTCTTGGCTGCTTGATCAACACTGATCTTGACTTTTTTCCAAGCATGAAACATACCCAAAGCGGTCATGTGGGCAGCAATCCGTCTTATTGAGCTCCTCGATGGTTCTTTTGCTCTCTTTTTTATTGCCCCAAAGTGCAGCCGTGACACCGCTGAGGTTGGAAACACTTTTGGCATGCCCCACGATGAATTCCTCAATGGCCCTAAAGGCGGCAATGTTGTAATCATGCCTAGTCTTAGCCTTCCCAAGGCGGGAGTCCAAGGAGGTCAGATTTTTGTATATGTCTTCAATCTGACCATTGTCAATGCTCCCTTCCCCCTCCATGCTTTTCTAACCTTTTTGCTTAGCTAGGTTTTTGACCTCATCCTTCAGCATTTTTATCTCAGCCTCTAAGGCCTCCAGTCTCTTGGAAGGGTTATCCATCTGTGCTTCCCGGGCACTGGCACTACTTATGTTTAGTAGGTCACATGCAATGTCAAGATCAAGAGGCTCTTTCCCTGCTGCAAGAGTCTCAAGGTTGAGTCTCCTAGAAGCCCTGGTGAGTGGACGTTTAGATGTAGAGGCGAGGTGGGTGGCAGGAGGAGCAGTAGGAGGAATAGAAGGAGAGACATGTGCAGCCGGCATGGGGTAGCAGCACCGGTGGTAGGGGCAGCATCAAGGGCAGCAAAGGCAGCAGGAGAAGCAGGACTGGCAGTAGCGGAGCCCATCGGAGCCGGGCTAGGAGAGGAAGGAAGACCGGGGTACTTGAGAAGGCAGTATTTGTGAATTAGCAAAATAAGCCCTTGATGCAAGGGAACCGCTCAGGTATGCTTTTGGAACTCCAAAATGGAGCGCTCAAGAGAGTTTAAAAGATAATGAGGGAAGCAAACCAATCTATTCCTACGGAAGTGGTTTAAAAAGATGAGAATGCTTAGCTGGGATAGTAACAAACCTACCTTCCAAGGAGATGAAACGAATCATCATGTGAGTGAATTCATCAAATGGTGATGGAATTGAGCTTACAAGCAGACCCGCTGTGCTAAAAATAAGCTTCTCATCTTCCTCCACAAATCTTCTTTCTTCAGTTTCTTTGATAACCCTTTTGTTGAAGAAGCGGTACCCATCCAGGCTGAGACCGGTCGCTTCAGCAATGAGCTCTTCATTGACAAGAATTTTCTGTCCCCCATAGTCGACAGTCCTCTCTTTCCACTCCTTAGCAAAGCATACTGAAATACTTTGATCATGTCCTTGCACCCTTTCAACAAAGCTGGTGAGCCGCCTATGCTGAGAATGTTCCAAAGCTCGGTGTTTTCCTTCCAATCAGGGTCCGCACACGGCTCAATTTGACAGGGAGGTCCTCCCATCTTCTCAGTGGTGTGCAGGTTACAACAAATTCCAGAATGCCACTGAGCGTGAAGAACAGTTCGTTTCTTACTGTTGAAGATCACATAAGACTGGGAACTGTAGCCGTTGGTCTTCTCACGAACGGCTGCGTAATTGCTGAACTGAGCCTGCGGGAAGTCGCGTGTGAAAACCCTTTCCCTGTCAACAATCACTTTGTAATTATTATCGGTTTTCGTGGAGTTTGGCATCCGGATATCAACAGCCGTTGTACCTCCCGCGTGCGTGATTTTCAAATCTGGATGACTCCACTTGAAGTTTCTTAAATAGATCTTGCTATTATTTGAAAAAGATATTATTTGCCTCGCCATATAGAATAAAGCAGCACGTGTGAAAGAATTGATGATTTTGATTTTCCTCCAAAGATTAAGGCTTATCTCTAGAGATTGCTTGCTTATGAAACTCTGCATGGATGCTGTTGTGAAGCTGATTAGGGATACTATCATTATCCCAGACAGTAAAATTTATATTAATGCCATAATTGGCCAGTGCATCTGCCAGATTGTTGCCTTCCCTGTAAGTATATAAATGCCATAATTTATATACTCTTTGATGCTGGGGTGAGCCACCGTGACTAGAATTTTGTGTGTGTGTGACCAAATATTTGAATCTCTTCAAAACTTTGACTATAGCATAGGCATGCCTTTCCATAAAATTGTACCTTGTTTCATAGTCGTGAAGCATTTTTGAAAATAAGGCAATGGGGTATTCCTCCACTCTGTCACTCTCCCTTTTGTGTTAACATAGATTCTATGCTATTTTCCCCCCGTATACATACATGATCAAATATTTTGAGAAGTAGGGGTTGTGGAGTATGGGGGCCGATGCAATAGCCTCTTTGATCAATTCAAAAGACTGTTGACCTTCCTCAGTCCACTTGAAAACTAGATCTTTCTTTAGCATGAGAGTAATGGGGGTGGACGGTCCCCACAAAATCTGATATAAACCTGCCGACAAAGTTGAACTTTCCTAAGAAGGATTCAACAACCTTCTTTTTTGAATCACAAAGGCAGCTCCAAGATGCACTTGACTCTTTTAGGATCAATGGAAACTCCTTCCTTTTACACCACATGCCACAAGAGTTTTCCTTGGGGAATGCCAAAAATACATTTCTTGGGATTTAGAGAGATCCCAAATTCTTGACATTTTTTAAGCATGGTTTCTAAAGCATAAAAATGCTCCTCCGCCATTCTAGTAAACATAGTAAGATCATAAAGGTATATGAGGATTACCTTGTTTATCAACGCCCCAAATGCAATGTCCATGGTTCTTTGAAAAGTAGCCCCTACGTTTGTAAGCCCAAAAGGCATCTTTGCGTAGGCAAAAGTTCCCCATTTAGTCGTGAAAGTAGTTTTATGTTGATCCCCTTCTATGAGCCATATTTGATTATAACCTGAGAAGCCATCTAATAGGGAAAACATCTCAGATCCCACAACTGTCTTTAAAATCTATTCCATAGAGGGCAGAGGATAATGGTATTTTAAGGAGGCTCTATTGAAATCCCTAAAGTCTACACAAAGTCAGATTCACCATTTTTCTTTCTTACTGGAACTACGGTTGGAGACCCACGTCGTGTGCTTGATTGGAAAAATGTTGTGATCTTCTAACAATTTTCTCAACTCCTCGGCCATGAGGGCCTCCACTTTAGGATTCACAGGTCTCTGTTTCTGTCGCATAAGATTAGCCCCTTCCTCTAGATCAATGGTGTGCTGGATAATATCTTTAACATAGCCATGAAGATCGTCGTATGTCCAAGCCATCACCTTGTCATACTTGTGACACAAAGCCATGAGTTGGTATTTATCCTTTTGGGCTACTGAATTTCTGACTTTCAATTGTTTGTCCCTAGTTATTTCCAGCTCTACATAAGCCTCTTTTTTTTCTTCGAACCTCCTTCGATCTGAGCTAGCATCATTTGAGTCAAAAAGGTTTTCAAGCATAATTAGTCCTCTTAGGAGATTTTTCATCTTTAACTATATTACCTGGTCTCCATATGCTTCTTCAATCTTAGACTGGAGTTGATTTGCAAACTGATCAGAATGCTGGATGAAATGTATGACCTGTCGGTCATTATAAAAAACCTACCAATGATGGAGGTTATCAGTGATCAAGGGGTGAATGATTACCTTTATGGAGTCTTTATTTTCTAGAAGGTCTTGGGCTAGGTCAAACTGAGACCCAATGATATCCATTCAGTCTGCCTCTACATTCTACTCACAGGGAACTACCTTAATGTTGAAAGCTTTAAAATCATCTATTAGATCCCAGACCTGGTGTTGGTAGGATCTCATCCTTGGGTTCTTGGTGGCGATGGTATTCCTTACTTGTGTGATCACTAATTATGAATCACCAAATACCCTTAGCTTCCTGATACCTTCCTTCCGGGTAGTGCATAAACCGTGCACTAAGGCCTCGTATTCCACTTCATTACTAGTACAAGAGAACTAGAAATAGTACGTCTAGAGAATCTTACTACTAGTTGGAGAGGTGAGGCAAAATCTAGCTCCTGATCCATTTACTTCTAGCCTTGTCAAAATATAAGATCCATATTGGGGGGGTCACCAGGGGAGCTTGTCCCTAGTGCATCACCCTCACTTTTTACCTTTGGGATTGTGGGGTTTTCGTCAGAAATGATGTAAGTTCCCAGGCCATTTGAATCAAAGTTTCCAAACAGATCTCCATGGGGAAGATTAGATAGATGGTCACCCTCCTAGGGTTCTCCACCCATTATATAAAGCTCTTCTTCTCTTGTGATCATAGCATGGGAGGCCTCAAAACCAGAAGGTACTTGGTTTGTTATATGTTCCTTGGAGAGTGGTTTAGACAAGACCTTCATCTTGGACCCATACTTGGTGCGTAGGATTAAGTGAGACCAATCCAAAGACATGTACCTACTGATTTTAGCTGTGAAGTCTCATGAGAGGAAGAGCCCGAAGATCGGTGGGACATTAACCACCATGATATCTTGGTGAACAATTATATTTGGATAGGAATAGAGTTGAAATGGGAATCCCTTGATAATTTCTATGGTTGGCACAGAATTCCCTTCCAGTTGCATAACCCCCTTCTTCAAGGGATCATACTGGACTCCTAAAGTGTCTGCTACTGTCTGAGGCATGACAATAGTGTTTGTGCTAGAATCTATCATGGAATTATGTAGTAACTTCTTTCCTATAATAAGATTAAAAAAGAATTGGTTGGGCCTTGGTTTACTCACTTCTTCCTTTTGATTTATCAATATGGATTCTGAAGCACCCATGCATCTTTCACTCATCCTTTCATGGGACCCACCATAGTTGCATCCTCCTCCAATCTTTATGCCCCTTGGAGCAACTCCTTCTTCTTGGGAATGCTTAAGAGATCCCACAAGGATGTGTTAGCTGGTGCCTTTTTTGGTTGTTAGACTACATTGATGGGTCTAGCCAGCGATGGTTTAAGAGGTGGTTGATGCTTCATATTCTCCTTCTCAAGGTGATGGACCTATATCTCCTGTATATTTGGTTGGAGAACTTCTTTCATCTTTAGAAATGACATGCTTATAATAATCGGAGTCTCTTTATACACCTTGTCGACTGAACTGGAAACCGGTGTGTCTACTTCAATGATTCTTTTATTGACATGAGTATTATAGTTGAACTACACAGGTTTCAAAATAGATGCCTCATTTATAAAAACAAACTCCTCCCCCTCTACCTAGGAGAAAAGGGCATGCTCTGGTGTGATCTCAGCCTCTTGTTATAAAGACATTCCTTACATTTGGGCAATGAAAGTAGTGCTTTAGGATCCCTCACATTTATAAGGTCCAACTATGCATGTGTCATAACCCTCTCTTCCTCGTTTCTTGGCTATCCTTAGCTACAAGTTCCCTTGGGGATAGTCTTTCGGCATATGAGGATTATTTCAAGGGAAGAACCAGGTGTTAGGTTCCTCAGCCAGATGATTTTGTCCAGGGAAGAGATCTCTACTGCTATTTGGGGGAGTGGTTTGAAGCAGTGTGGGTACATGGACTATTTGATTTGATGGCTGAGTGGTTGGAAGCCTCTGAGAATTTTGGTATGTAGACAGGTAAGCGGGTTAGTTACTTTGAACATTCTGATAATTTTTCTTTGGATAAGCGACCTGTTTTCTCTTAAGGTTTACTATCTTGTTTGAGAGACTTCTCAAGATGTTTCTCATATTTTACATCTCGACGAATGAAGAGGAGGTGGTAGCGGTAGGAGCGGGAGCCACAACTACTAGGGGTAATTTTATAGAGAAGCAAGGCTTGAGGTTGAATTTTGGGCATGTACTTGGGAAAATGAGTTCTAGGAGGAAGCTTTCCTGCGTCTATTAGATTGTTCTCAGCTTGGACTGCAAGACTATAGGCTTGTGGAAAATAATCCCCTCCTAATAACTGAATCATTATCAAAATATATAAATTTAAGGCTTTTAAGTAGAAAACAATAGCCATACCTGCAGGTGGTCTAGCCAAGACTGGAATCCTTTGCCAAGTTTTGTGGAACCAAGTGTTGAAATCTATCGTCAACTCTTGCTGACTATTTTTTATACCAATTAATTGTTGTAAGAGTGATGATCAGTCTCCTTTCTCTCTGAACCTTGCTACAAATGGTGTTCCCAACTTTTCCTAAGTACCGATAGTGTTAGGGGTCAAGGTACAGTACCATTCCAGGGCCTTTCCCTTGAAAGAGGTTGGCCAGTAATCATAAGGCAACATCCTATTCCCTTATATAATGTACCGCACATATCTCTGCTACGTCTTGAAGATGTTCCTCGAGGGTTTAGGAAGTATTCATCGATGAACTTGGGAAAAAAATTCAACACATTGGCTAGAATAGGATCCCATACCACCGAAAGCACGGGAAAAATGAGTGGGCTTCCTTGATCCCATGAAACAAATGGTCTCATAAATGAAGGCTGAAGGTGCACTGTAGTGATAGGTCTGAGGTTCCTTGTTGCCTGAGTGAAGGGCCTACCTAATGGAGGGGTTGAGAGAGTTTAGTTTGGAACCTATCTTCCTCTTCTGTGTCATGGAGGGGATAGCTACAAATAGTCGATGAGACCTTATTCCCTTGCTTTTGATCTCGTTCGCATTTGTTGATAAATCTTGGGTGCTACTTTAACCTATAGGAAAGGTTAATGTCCCACCGAGCATGCTAGGAAAATTGTTGATGATGATCCTTATAGATGAACCATCAGAGTCATAAGAAACCTTAGGTTGGTGAGACGTGCACTCTAGGGTAACCTCCAGGTTTTAAAGAAGTTGGCTCTTCTTTAGTTTTTAGAGAAGGTTAGAAAAAAGCATGTAAATGACTAAAATAAATAGGCGACACACCAAATTTAAAAGAGAAATGATAGAATATCTTAGATATTTATCAAGAATAGTTGAAGGGCTAAACAACATGATCTACTACTCTGATAATGCAAAAATTTGAGGAACTGAAATGATTAATAATAAATGAAACAATGAAATTCTAAGGGCGTTAGGCATGATGAATTTCCTAACTCATTTAGAACTACCTTTCATAAAAGAAATGAAAGTTCAGAACATATGAAAATCCAATTTTCATAGAATAAGAACTCTTTATTCATATAGAGTAAGGGTACATAAGGCCCATGAAAGCACATATTACATTTCTCTTCTATGATAGAGGCTTGCTAAGGCTAGATAAAACATACAGAACTCTTCGCTTTCCTCCCTTTTCTTTGGCTCATAATTCCATCCTTCTAAGCTCCTTTTTTTTTCTTGTATCTCATCTCCTTTTATAGGAAACATTTTTTCCTCTGTCACTTTCATCTACCACCCTTTACCTTCAATTCTGATAAGGCCTTGCACTTATCCTTCTGGCTCCTACCCCTAGTATTTTAAATGCAACGCCACCACTGTCTTCCCTATTAATTCAAATATTTGACCTTCATGGTTTTGGATAAATATTTCATCCATTTATTGAAACCCACACATATAATCCCTTCTTGGTATTGCCAATGAGTCCCTATTTGATTAGACTCCTCATTCGGGCCATGTGGAGGGCTCATGCTTGCTTAAGGTCCTCCTTCCTTTTAGGATATATCAAACATGCATCAGATAGACACGTGAAGTGTTTTCGTGAGTTTGAGAACCATCTTGAATGCTCAAAGTTGGGGATGTGCCTATGAGACACATGGAGACCACCATGAGCATTTCATACTTAGTTGTTACTAGATTTTGATCAACCGAGGGCATCTAGAGTCTGGGGACAAAATACTTAAGAAAAGAGTCATTAAAAAATAATATAATCAGCTTGGTGACTCACCAAGGGACTCTCGTGCCTACCATGGAATAATCTGATATCTCATGCCTTCCCAAAATTTCAAAAATTATGGCTAACCGCAGGTCATTTAGAGAATTCATAAAGAAGCCTGATATCCGAGCCATTCTTCTTCTGTCGGGTAGGTTCTTCGCTGCAAGGCTGAAAAGATCGGTCCAACTCAATTATCTCCCTGTGGGAGAAACCTTGAAGGCTCTGCATGGCCACATGCAAGAGTAACTCTAGATGTATGATAGGATTAATGATGGCCTCAACCTCAGTGACACTGGATTCTTCCTTCAAATACTGAAAAATTATCTTATCTTGACACTTAGTGATCAAAAGCTATTGAATTTGGTCTTTGGATAAGACCGTAGAATCATCTGGGAAGGGAGAGGAGAAACCAAGCTGTACTAATTCATTGATATTTTATTTTATTTCCCTCATACCCTGACGAAGCTGTGCTAAGAGATTCTGACATTTGACATAATATTTTTCACAACTCAGAATATCATTGATCTTTGTCACCATCAACCACCTGTCAGTGATTCCTACATTCTGAAGAGTGAGATCTGAGGCATCGTAGATTTTCTAAATCAAGATTTTTGACTCCTGGACCTTGGTGGATAAAACATTGTTGATGGTAGAGACTAGACTTTCTACCCTAGAGCACAATTCCTATGCATTGGTTATAAATCTAAGTGTCGGGGCTAGATTTTCGGTAGTGGTGGTGATCTTGTCACAACATGAGGCATATAGACCTTGTCACTAATGATATAATTATAGCTTGATGATATTTTTGACCCAATTGGTTGGTCAAGTCCTTGACCATTTTATTAGAAGATCTTAACCTGGCCTAAAGGCTATCCTTTTCCTATGAAAGTGAATTAACTAGGGCCTCAGTGGTGGTGAGCTTAGCTGTCAGAGATTTTGTCTTTTCTTGAGAAGCCACGAGGGCTTGCTTGGTTGATGTGTCCCTTAACTCCCTCTTGAGCTGGTCTACCTCTTTGTCCTTGGCATTAATTTCAGCCATGCAGCCTACTGTTGTAGCTTCTACCTTTTGTAGGCTGGCCTGCATCTTTTTCAGCTAATTGCTGAGCTTAAAATACTTGGTAGTGACTACCGCCGCCATTTCATTCATCAACTCAACTTTGTCCTAAGGCCAAAATTCAACAAGGTCCACTACAATCACGCTAATGGAATAGTCATCATGGTGCATTTGTTCCATGGGATTGGATACCTAAGGGAAAAGGTGAGAGATGATTAAGGAGCCCTCTTGATGATCATACAGGGATCGAACTTGCTTAGTTGATAGATCCACCATCTCCTTCCTTTTTCTGTAACATTCCCATTTTAGTACATTAGAACAAGATTTTTTTTTTGATAAGTGCTTCCTAGTTCTAAATACATAATTTAGAACTCACAGATCATAACAATCATTCTTATAATAGATAACCATATGCAGCTGTAATGATTCGGTGTACCACCGATCTATTCATTCCATGACTTGGTAATCTACCGATCTATTCATGAGTATCATAGAGTTGGCGTTCTTATCTTAACACTTCACTCTTGCGGTTCTCTTCCCTAATCTGGGATTTCAGAATGCTCTGTCCAAGGAACCTATCTAAATAATTGTTACCATTATTCATCGACATCACGTCCCTTAGACTATGTGCCATTTTAAGAGAAGAGTGATATGTGTTATTATATGCAAACTCAACTAATGGGAGATACTCTTCCCATTTATACTATTGATCCATGTAATACATTCGTAACATATCTTCCAACACCTGATTTACTCTCTCAGTTTGTCCATCCGTTTCCTGGTGATATGCAGAACTTAAGTTTAGTTTCGTTCCAAGAGCTGTATTAAGTGTTTGCCAAAATATTAATGTCATTCTAGGGTCCCTATCAG
Organism: Taxus chinensis; assembly: GCA_019776745.2. NCBI lineage: Eukaryota > Viridiplantae > Streptophyta > Pinopsida > Cupressales > Taxaceae > Taxus > Taxus chinensis. The sequence continues at coordinate 104,102,565 of CM034147.1, read as the reverse complement.
ATATAATCAATTCTGGTACTCCATGTAACCTAAAAATTTCATGCACGAATCTTTTTACTAGCACTGGAGAATCCTCCTTCAGATTTCCAGTGATGAAATGAGCTACCTTTGTTAGTTTGTCTACAACTACCAAGATAACATCATGTTTATTTCTCGACATAAGAAACCCTTGTACAAAGTCCATGCTTATTACTTGCCATTTATACTGCGGTATGCTATGGGGATATAATAGTCCAACAGGGTGCATGTGTTCTGCCTTAACCCGCTGACATTCCAGACAATGAGTCACAAACTCAATAGCATAGGTACGTATACCCTGTTTTCATAACGTAAGATTCCTTCATTATCAAAATGAAAACCTTTATACCTTTCATCTTTTGGTTCTGCAGCAAGTGCTACTTTTACTTGCTGAAAGTATATATCAGATTCTAAGGCACTTTTTACCTCATCTTTAAACTGAGTTCTTAATGTTATAAGAGCAGAAATGTGCTTCCTACGACTTAGAGCATCTGCTACTCTATTCTCTTTTCCTTTGATGTAACTAATATCAAAATCATATTGAGATAAAAACTCTAACCACCTTCGCTATCTTGCATTTAGGTTAGGCTGAGCGAAAATATATTTCAGCCCTAAATGATCAGTTTTCAACTCAAACGGTTTCCCAAGTAAATAGTGTCTCCATACTTGAAGCGCATGAACAATTGCAACAAGCTCTAAATCATGAGGGGCATAATTCATCTCATGTAACTTAAGTTTTCTGCTTTCATATGCTATGACTTGATCATTTTGTAACAAAACACCTCCAAGGCCTTCCCCAGAAGCATCCGTTACAACTATAAAGTTTCCATTAGGGTCCGGTATAGCTAAAATAGGTGCTGAAGTCAACTGGCTTTTCAAACTTTTAAAAGCAGTTTCACACTTATCATTCCAAATAAATTTCCTATCCTTCTTCTGTAATGATGTTATCGGGCAGCCACATTAGAAAAATTCTTTACAAATTTTCTATAATAACCAGCAAGGCCCATGAAGCTTCTTACTTCGTGTACATTCTTTGGTGCAGGCCACTTGGTTATTGCCACTATTTTTGAAGGATCCACAGCAATTCCCTCTTTACTAATGACATGACCCAAATAGTGAACTTCAGTATCAAAGAATGAACATTTGGATAACTTACTGTATAAATTTATTTTTTTGAAAATTTCCAAAACTATCTTTAAATGCTCATTGTGCTCTTTGATACTTTTTGAATATATGAGAATATCATCCAAGAATACAAGCACAAACTTGTCCAAATATTCTTGAAAGATATTATTCATTAAGTTCATAAAAGTTGTGGGTGCATTAGTTAATCCAAAGGGTAGAACCGTGAATTCATAATGTCTGTACCTGGTTCGGAAAGCTGTTTTATGAATATCTTCTTCTTTAATCCTTAATTGATGATAACCATATCAAAGATCTATCTTGGAATAAACCGCTGCTCCATGCATCTAATCAAATAGATTGTCAATTCTTGGAAGTGGGTATCTGTTCTTAATTGTTGCTTTGTTTAACATCCGATAATCAATACACAGTCTAAGTGTTCCATCTTTCTTTTTTACAAATATTATAGGCGCTCCCCAAGGTGAAACACTTGGTCTAATCAAACCCTTAGACATAAGTTCTTGCAATTGTGCCTTAAGCTCGACTAACTCTATAGTATTCATCCGATAAGGTGCCTTAGAAATAGGTTCCGTTCCTGGTTTGATTTCACTGGTGAAGGCAAATTCCCTTTTGGGTGGTAAACCTGGTAATTCCTCCGGAAATACATCCTTGAAACTTTGCAACAGTGGGAATCGTTTCATGGAATCACCATCTTCTTCTAAAAATTCAGATATCTTTACTGCATATAAGGTACATCCTTTGTTTTTAGCCTTTTTAAGTTGCATAGCTGACAGTTTCCTAACTGAAATTTCCCATTTCACACCTTGAATCTTTACTGCTTTCAGGCGATCATCTAAACATTTTTATATTCTTTTCATAGTAGTCTACTTTTGCTTTATGGTCAGCTAACCAATTGACACCGATGACAACGTCATAGGATCCCAAAGGTGTAACATAGAGGTCAACTTCCATGGAAAAGTTAGGTAAGTCAAGGATTGCCCCAAAAAGACACATACTCACTGTATGAACAGAGTTATTACCATACTGTACAGTCCAAGATTTATCCATTTTTCTATCTTTTCTTTTAAGTTTAGAAGCAAGTTTACTAGAAATAAAACATTCAGTAGCTCCTGTATCAAAAAATAATAGTGACAGGTATGCTAAATAACTTACCCGAAACTTCTATAGGTGTCACTTGCTTTTTAGCTTGCTTGTCTGCTACTGCAGCATGTATCTTATGCTGCTGATTATGATCATCCTTCTTCAAAGGGCACTGATTTGTGTAGTGATCTTTGCCAAAATTATAGCAGCCTCCTACAGGTCCCTTTTTAGGCTCAAAATTACTTCCAGCCTTAAAATTATCACGTTGTCCTCCATAGGGATTCTACCCATTGTTATAATTTTTGGCAAAACTATCCCTTATATTTCTAGCAGGCTTATTCGCTATCGTTTTCTTATTGTTATCCACTGGAAACTTACTTCTATTTCCAAACTTTTTCCATGGCCCCTTCTTGGGTGCAAGTGAAGTTGAAGAAGGATTTACAATCTTCTTCCACACTTCCTCTTTATGAGCAAAAATAGCCTTTAATTTCTGTTCTTGCCTTATGGATTTTTCAACAACCCCTTCCATAGTGGTTGGGCTGTGAACATCGACCTCTCCTCCTATCATGGGATTTAGTCCCATGATGAATTTATGTATTCTAAACTTCTCGTCAGTTTGATACTGCGGTACATACTTGAGGAGTTTCGTAAAACACTCCCAGTATTCAGTTACCATTAGCTTTCCTTGAGCTAAGTTCTGGAACTCTGTCATTTTCTGATCATAGAAAAGTTGTGGCAGCCAACGTTGCCTAAAATAGCCTTTAAATTGATCCCAAGTGATATTGGTCTCATCAATATTTAGCTCAGCTTTACGGCTGTCCCACCACGAAGATGCTTCATGGGAAAGCTGATAGGATCCCCAAATAGCTTTGGTTTCCTCCAAGAAGTTTCTTATTGCAAAGTACTTCTCCATATCACTGAGCCACTCAGCTCCATCTCCTAATGTGGTGCCATCATATTTAGGTGGACTTATCCTTTTTATATCATTAGTGAGTTCTGTTGCCAACCTAGCCTTTTTGTTTTCTGGTTGGACAGGTACATTTCCAGTGTTATTACCAACACCCATATTGGGGTTGTTTTCAGGAGGTAGCTGATTGTTGTTACCAGCTTCATCATCCTCCTCATTTCCCATTAATTGTTTTTCAAGTACAGCCAAACGATATCTTGTGTCCAATAGGGCAGCAAAGATCTCATCAAGTTTTTGGGTTGTTTCCGCCCCTTCCTCTGGTGGAGCATTATTCGTAACGTTCCCTCTTGTTCTCACCATTTTCTATTACAAGAAAATTCAGGTTTTTATCAGATTATGGACACAATAGGTCCAAGAGTTGCAACCTTCAGCTCTAATACCAAGATGTAACATTCCCATTTTAGTACATTAGAACAAGAATTTTTTTTTTTGATAAGTGCTTCCTAGTTCTAAATACATAATTTAGAACTCACAGATCATAACAATCATTCTTATAATAGATAACCATATATAGCTGTAATGACTTGGTGTACCACCGATCTATTCATTCCATGACTTGGTAATCTACTGATCTATTCATGAGTATCATAGAGTTGGTGTTCTTATCTTAGCACTTCACTCTTGCGGTTCTCTTCCCTAATATGGGATTTCAAAATGCTCTGTCCAAGGAACCTATATGAATAATTGTTACCATTATTCATCAGCATCACGTCCCTTAGACTAGGTGACATAGGACAACGCAATCAGTAGCTTGCGATACTTTGGCCAAAGATTTGAAACATACTGTTCATGTTTAATATTCCTTAATGACATACTCGTCAATCTGGAATACGTCCTTCACCCCACTCCGATGTTAAATAGAATGTCTTATACTGACTTCTGTCAGTCTCCCTTGTCCCAAGTCATTTACTCAAGAACGGGTTAATAACATGACACATGTTATAAGGATGCTCTTGAAGACTAGGGTAAGCTAACATATTGGGTCAACCGCTATTAACCTCGTGTGTCAAGGTACCCTGAATCTCCAAGGGTAGCCTCATAACATGACCATGGTCCTAACCAGTCCCAGAGGAAAAAATTGTTCGAGTTTCAGGTGTAAATCTTAATGATCAATGCAAAGGGTGTCACCATATGTCACCTGCATTGTTGTATCCTTGAGAAGATCCTAATCTTCTCGAAGGTACAACCCTGCAATTGACAGGTGTCGACATCCTACAAAACTGCCTTAGAAAGATTTACATACTTCAAGTAGTTACTTAATGTGAGTTGAAATTTAATTTAAGACTCTCCTAACTGGGTAGTCTTTTCCCAACCCTGGGTCCCACACCTTTGAGTTGCCTTACGCAATTAAGTTCATTTTCACCGAAAGAATTTTAATAAGACTTGAGACCTCGTTAAGGAGATCATCAGTTCCCAATAATCTTATACCTCATAATTGGGCAGTATCCCTAAGTCCTCTCATAAGGAAGTTAACTAAACCCATAAGGGTTTATATCAACTCTGAAGACTGAAATATATCTTACTTATTGTTATTAAGATATAGTGATTTAAAACCATCAATTACATTGTCTTGACTTAGATCATGGATAGGGAGTAATAGATTACTCTTCCCTTTTCAGCTACCTATTAGGGTGTAGTTTAACCTTAACTTCTCGAAATGCAGTGGACTAATTTCTAATTTAGCCTTATTCATATCATAAAAGAATTACTATTCATTCATGAAGTATTCGGTCACATAATTTTTACAAGGCCTACTTAGAGAATCCAAATAACTCCCATGGTATACAATAATAAAAATGCACTTACATTCAATCAGACCTAAGAAGTTTAATCCAACAAATATAAATGCAGCCACATAAGTAACAATCTCCCCATTTCATTCATTTCCAGACCATACATTTACAACTTATGCACTTAGGCACATTTGATACAATAATCACATCAAAGAATATCTTTCTTCCTATGGTATAATTTGAGAAATCAAGTTGAAATTCATCATAAAAAAACCACATTAAACAATCTAAGCATCATATTAGATCTACGTGCCTTTACCACTTACGATGTCCATCTGCAAAAATTGCTAGCACACGTCAGTTCAGTGAACTGAGCATGATAAGCACTAATTCATAAAAAAATTGCATTCCACCAATTGTTCTCATTAAACAACCTGTTTAAATGAAATCATTTCTTCAAATCCTTAAACATGAATCAGGCTAATCATCTTTCTATTATTCTAATATGACTTTAACACATAACTCATATTATAGATGTCAGTTAAACCTAAATATTTTTCAGATGATTCATCATATACATTAGAGACTAAGAAGAACAAAATGAATCCACAACATCCATCCATCTAAAAACAAAGGACAGTAATAATCCAACAAAATTATTCCATTCAAGAATGAATTCCTATCATTACGTGTATCCAACAGATGTGCATTTAACAATACAAGATAGATAGATTATAACCTCTAGCACGTTCATCCGACGGGATTCCTTTATATACATAGCATTATTTCAATGACATTGATAAGTATACCAACTTCTACTACCATACTATTTCTATAAAAGTGGATAACCGAACAGCTCAAACAGGATAATAATATAACTGTAATAAAGAAGAAGACTCTGGTCAAGAGTCAGTACTTACCAGTTTCTCCTTACAAATTTAACAATCTATTCTTCTTATGCCCATACCGTAGAGTTCACATAAAGGTACAAAAGAAGAGAGCACTCATAGTTTCCAGACAAGGGAGAGAATATTTTCTTATTCCAAAAGTCATATATCAACATATACTTTACAGCTTAGGAGAAAGAAACAGAGGCATTCAGATCTCCATTCCAAACATATTCAGGACTGTACCAACTTCCCAAAAGTAATGCATATACATTCAATAATGAATTCAATTAAGGAAGAAGAGAAAGCAAGAAAATCAACACCCAAGTTTACCATTAGCTCCAATCTGACAGAACTGTTTAAAAAGGTCGTCCTAAGATTCCAAGGGTCTTACATTTGCACAATAACAAAAGACACAGATAGCTATAAACGGAAATACATAAACATTCACTATCAATACACAATCATGGCCCAAATAAAACAGTATTCCCTTCACCCAGGACTCGAATCATTCTAGACTACGAGTTAGGGTACCCACTATTTTTACTTACTGATAGGTAACACTATCTATTTCCAGTCATTACAGTGGATAATTTGTAATTGTGTTTCAAGGATACCAAAAAGATAGCACTTCCAGTATTACTAGATGATTTCTAATGTTAGATTTCAAGGTCACTACAGGTGAAATCAACACAATCCCATCCCTTCCAAATACAAAACCTGATTTCCATCAATCTAAAAACCAAGGACAGTAATAATCTAGACCTTTTTCACAGAGGTACAGGTTTAAATTCAACATATTTCTTACGCATGCGACTAAATCAGTCGAGCTCAAAAGAAGGAGCTATAGTTTCATCAAAAATCAACTATATATTCAACTGAAGCTTTCAAGAAATAAAAGAGCTCTTGCGACCAAGCAATAATCAATAAACCAACCAAATTAGACACAACAATTCTTCCCATGTCATTCTTCAAACATGAATTCATCCAATGCAATCATCTGACATGGTACAGTTAAGAACTCATTACCTCAGTCGAACAAGAGACTAGGAAACAACATATACAGAAGTCGAATCCATATGTAATCACATCAAACATTTCAAAAAAAGTCGAATTCATATGTATACAAAACAACATTTCAACAGAAGTCGAATCCATATGTATACACAGCAAACATTTCAACTGAAGTCGAATCCATATGTATACACAGCAACATTTCAACAGAAGTCAAATCCATATGTATACATAACAACATTTCAACAGAAGCCGAATCCATATGTATACAAAACAACATTTCAATAGAATTCGAATCCATATGTATACACAGCAAACATTTCAACAGAAGTCTAACCAACATGCAAACATAACAAGGACTTCAACAGGGTATTTGTTTAACCAGGGATTCCCAAAACAATAAGAGAAGAAGAAAACCAAAACATTACTTCCTGTCAAACCAATTGTATAAACAAAATCATCTGAACAGAGTTGTTCTAATGAAAGAATTTGAAGGAAAGCAAGATTTTTAAAAGTTAGGGCCTATCATGCCTGATAGTGTCGCTTAAAAATTTGAAGAAGACCTCTGAATGTGCTCGCACCTTCTCTTCTTCCACAATAAATTAAACAACAATAAATTGTTACCTTCATGCCTTATAAAATTTCCATGGCAGAGAAGGGAGCTAGAAATTCTCAAAGTTGCCATGCAACACAGAGTAGACGACTGGTTCGAAGTACCAGTGCTCAAGCAGAGTGAAAAATAGAATGCATGGAAAACCATATAACCAAAAAACATTTCATTTGCATGCCTTCCCAAGCAATCTGCGCTCGGGAACCAAAGTTCATTAATTGCATTAATTGCCATCCTCTTGCCTATTCTCCATTGCCACCGACCGCCAAAATTGGTGATCGCTAAAAGAAAAAAAACAAACACTCCCATACTTGGTGATACTACCACGTCAGGTCACATTAGCCATTTGTAACCTCCACCAAACCTGACAGCATCCCAAGTCCTTCAACCTTATCCCCCTCATAAATTCCATGGAAACCACCGCCCATGACTCACGACCCTTCAAAGGTCCCCCTCCATTCTTATCATTAGTTAAGATAGGTTAGATCATAGGGTTTAAGACATTAGTCTCCCTTCCAAGCACTAGGTGTAGTTAACTCTTAGGAGCATTAAGCTTATAGTTTTAGGGCTAGGTTGGTTTAGCAATTATTTTAATCCAATTGGTTATAGTTTACGTTAAGGTTATTAACCTTAATGAATCGAATCTAGGTCTCCAAAATAGGACCACTCAAAGTTAGAGTCCCTACAGGGTTAAACATTCTTGTAAAGGATTCTATTTGACATCACTAAATCAAGCTTACGGCATACACAAGAACATCTTTCTTGGCTTGAGGTCTAGGCCTTCCTGATGTTACAATATCTGTAACCAAAGTCCATTTTTCATGACTAGCCTGAGTCAAACTACGGGATTGATCATTCAAACTCATTTAGACCTTAAAACTTTCATAAGGTCAATAACTTTTGTTCATCCTAAATAAGCTTAAAAAATTCCTTGGATCAATGCAACTGATCCAAGGATGAGTCATAAAGATGGATAAATCCACAATTCATCCAGAAATCAAATTGAACTCAAGTGCGAAGAATGAAAGAAACAAAAGAGTCTAAGCATATTCTAGCTCAGTCAAAGATCTTCAAGAGCAAAGAAGATACAATCCATACCAAGCATGACTTCACAAACCAAAGGAACATGTCCTTATATAGAAGAAATCATATATCAACACTTGCATGCTCAGGAGAAAGCAACAATAGTTCAGGGTGTTACATTTTCTACTTTGATCTCCTTTGATCTCGGGCCACCTTTATGGCCTCTACTTGGATCCAAAACTTAGAAGGAGAAGAGACCATCCCTCCCACAAATGTGAAACCAGGTAGTAGGCCGTATGGAAAATTCATTGGTGATTGGGATACTGTAGATACTAGGGTTGAAGAAAGGGGAGTGATAATGCGAGGTGAGAAGCTCATGATGGCAGTAGGGTACTACAAAAGTAGATGAGTGTCAGGCAGAGCAAGAGGCTGGGATGTATTAACAGACTGAAATATTTCTTCTAAATAGGAAGCTAGAGGTGGAAGCATTACAGAGATTGGAGCCTCAGGTGGTGGGCTTCCAAGAATCACAACTGATTTTAGCTTCTTGTGAGCCAGAATAGAGAGATACTCTTCCTCTGCTGTAGCTTTTGAGAGCTCCGGGGACATAGAAATTTAAGGAGTCTGAAGTGGAGAAAATGATGAAGGTACCTCAGGTATTCATTACTGTAGCTCAGAGGACCCCACTTTTGACCTGAGAGGTTGTTTAGAAGCAAGGAAAAGTATATCCTCACTATTCTCATCTGAGTCATGCTCCACATCCCACTTATCCTCCTAGGGCTAGTTAGGGAGAACTTCCTTGAAGTTTTGTGTGGTTTGGCCAATTTGCTGCCTATATTTCCAAAAGCCCTCAATTTTCCTTGAATTTCAGTCCTTTCTTCTTAAGGCTGATTTTAGCCCTTTCCCAATCGCTAGAGTAGGGTCAAATGCATTTTTCATTGGATGAAATGAATCCCAATCCAGAGTGGGGATATCCTAAAGTTTGATGAATACCTCAGGTGCTTTAGCCTTGGGGCTTCATCGTGAATCAAAAAATGGTCTTGGTTCATGTTTCTAGGGGACTTTGACTTTATTTGTAGACATGGATTCAACTATTTTCCCATCTGGATCATACCTCCATGAGTCCTGAATCAAGGTGAAGCCATAGGAGGCCAACTTCCAAAATAGACAATGGTCTACCTGCCTATTGATTACAGTAATCCCTCCCCTACTAAAAGGGAGGTCATAGATTGCTTTCTTCTTTCTGGTCAAACCGACCTCCAGGTCTAGCACGATGAGCTTCTGGGTGACTTCGAGACTTGCTATCCAAGGTGTGAGGATCCTCGGGAGCATGAAGGATTAGCCTCTGAATCCATGGACTCGAATCATAGAATGACCTCTAGAAAATAAGTAGTTAACGGGGTGTAATGGGTCATAGAAGATAGACCGTGCAGATTCATTCATTATGTTATCGATCCCTTTAGGATCGAGATCTAACAAAAAAGACTCCACAAAAGCATTGAAAAACTCATAGACTTCTAAAGAATGAGACAATATATCGGTCCACGTAAATGCTGAGATAATATTTGGGGAATTCCCTTTCATATCCCAAAAGGTTAGGGTCATGAATTGACCGAAATACTGAGCATTTTGGTATAGAATGTGGTGAAAAAGGAAAGAAAAATACCTGAAGGTGGACGCCATTGAGAAATGCTTGAGTTGTTCATAAATTGACCCTACTATGACTTCCAAAAAGTAAAATTTATATATTTTATTTGTGCTGACGGTCCTCATTTAGAATATAGCCACCATATGCTAGTCCTCAACATCTTTGTCAAAGCCTTGCTCGAAAATAAAAGCCAACATAGAGAAGACATCTTGAGCATCAGGCTTGAGGGAATATAAGGGGATGGGGAAACCAAGAACCCTTGATGCATTGGAGTCTAACTGTATGAATTCCTTGGTAAGAGTCGCAACCTTCATTTGACACTATACCCATACGTTCTAGATCTTGGCTATATAATAGAAACTAATCGAATGATCATAGTTCAAGGCTAACATGTTCCTGATGGCCTGTGGTGTGATTAAAATAGATAAATTCCGGCCCTTGATGGTATGGTTTCCTAATTTGAAACTTGCCGTGCACATTTGTATGAGCTCTGGGCACGAGTGTGTTAGAGGAACCATGTATTGGGAAAGAGTAGTGCTCTAGGTCCTAGCACTGAATGACTCTGAGTCTCCCTAAAGGTTAAACCTGGTGCATGTTGCTTCTCTCAAACCTTTTGGCTGTTTGTTGAGGCTGGGCTCGAATATATTTTCGGCAGGGTTGATGACCAGAAAAGGGTCACTGTACCAAGATTATGGGTCTGGGTATTTTAACTTTGGATGGTGTTATTAGGGAGGACTCAACTATCCTACATAGGACTTTTTTACGTAAGAAGAGCTGGAGGTGGTTTCGACCATGGTGATTTGAATTTCTTTGAATGACTCCAGAGATTTTGGAAACTTTTATATTCGCTGATAAAAATCTAAATGTTTTGGAATGATCCTAATGAACAGAGCTCAATGGGCCTTTAATAGCTGTTATTACCCAATGAGTAAAACTCATATGTGCCCAGAGTTACTTCTCATAATGCTTCCTTTAAGTGAGAGACCCTAGGCACCAAACTTGGCGCCTTTGATAGATCTTGCATTGATTGTAGATCCTTTATTTAGGAAAAGAGGCCCCTACATTTGATGATGAATTTAATGTGAGAAGACGTCAAGGGTGGTTTCTTCAATATATCAAAAGTGACATGGATAGGGGTGGTGGAGTACTAGGTAAAAACATCCAATGAAAGCGGAGGCTCAAAATGAAACTAAAACTACAAAACAGGCAACAATATATACATATGATACAATTTTAGAAGATACCTAAACGTAGGGCTTCAGATGGATCCCATTTACTGGAATCTCTAAAGGATATCCTACCATGGATTCAAGCTCAAATGAGTTATGCTGTTTGCATGCATTGATTATGAATGGTCCAGTCCATAAGGGGTCAAACTTTTTATGGTTCCCAGGTTTAACTGCTCTAGCATCCTATTTTAAAATGATAGTTCCAATTTGGAAGTTTTCCTTTGATATCTTTTGATCGAACCATGTCTTAAATATTTTTTGGTGAATAATCATGGCCTTGTGGGTGATTTCATGATTTTATTAGAGTTCTACAAACTCAGTGAACCTTACTGACATTACTCCATTCTCCTCTATCTAAAATCCTTTCAGTAGTTGTAATGTAGGAATCTCCAAAGAAATTGGCATCACAACACTTTTCCCATAGACCATTGCATGTGGCGAAGATTTTAGGATCTACTTTGGAGTGATTTGATTGGCCCATAAGGTTGTTTTAACATGCTCATGCCATAACCTTTTATGCTCATGTCCCATCATTTTAATGAGTCTTATCATATTCTTATTTGTAGATTCTACCAGGTTGTTCCCTTGTGGGTAATAGTTAGAGGATGTCTTTAAATATATCTCGTGTTTGACTGCAAAATCAGACACCTTAGCTCCTAAGAAATATTCAAAATTGTTGGATATAATAGTGTGTGGGGAACCAAAATGAGTGGTGATATCCTGCAAGAGTCTTAGGATCACATCTTCAATAGACTCCTTAAGTGGAACTACCTCCGTCCACAAGGTGAAATAATAAGTTTCCGTGAGAATCCACCAGTATCTAGCACTTGAATTCAGATTAACCATTCTGATGAAATCAAGACCCCATTGTGTGAAAGGTTCCTCAATTAAAATGGGGTTGAGGGGCAAAACTTCGTTTCTTCGGAAACCTGCATAAACTTGACAAACCTTACATTTGTCTGTTTCCGCCTGACTATCGGCGAACAAGCTAGGCTAGAAGTATCATACCTGGAAGATCTTTATAGCAGTGGTTTGGCAAAAAATGACCTCCTAAGTCTCTGTGATGTAATTCTCTTCAGACTCTTTTTGCCTCTTCATCTTAAAGCCATCTCACATCAACCCATTAAAATTCCTCTTAAAAAGGAAACCATTAATTATAGTGAAATGAGTCCCTTGTTTCCTATAATACCTCCTCTTTTTCACGGGGAGATGGCTAGGATACTCTCTACTTTGAATAAAATGAATTCTATTAGAGACCCACCCCTTAGGTCTATCCTCATGCAGGTACATTATATTTATTGACTCATCAATTGTTTCGAGGACCGGTTCCTGTGTCAAATATTGACACAGTCCCTTGCCTTTTATGAGCTTTGTGGGCTTTATCTCTATGTCATAATCCATAATTTTGGTTATCTAATTTTCCCTTTTTTCAGTTATCTCACCCTATATTATATACTCTTTGACACTGGGGTGAGCTACCATGACTAGAATTTTGTTCTGTGTGTCCAAGTGTCTGAATCTCTTCAAACCTTTGACTATGGCATAGGTCTACCTTTCCAAAAAAATTTACCTTGTTTTATAGTCGTGAAGAATTTTTGAAAAGATGGCAATGGGGTATTCCTTCTCCTATCACTCTTCCTTTTGTGTTAACACAGATGCTATGCTATTTTCCCCAGTATATATACATGATGAAATATTTTGAGAAGTCAGGGTTGTGGAGTATGGGTATCGATGTAATAGCCTCTTTGATCAATTCAAAAGACTACCAACATTCCTCAGTCCATTTGAAAACTAGATCTTTCTTTAGCATGAGAGTAATGGGGCAGACGGTCCCCATAAAATATTATATAAACTTGCCGAAAAATTTGAATAGGTTTCTTATTGACTGATAGAGGTAGCTCCAAGATGGCCCTGAATCTTTCAAGATCAATGGAAACTCCTTCCTTTGACACCACATGCCCCAGGAATTTTCCTTGGGGAATGCCAAAAATACATTTCTTGGGATTAAGAGAGATCCCAAATTCTTGACATTTTTTAAACATGACTTCTAACCCCCTTCTTTAATGGATCATATTGGACTCCTCAAGTGTCTGCTACTGTCTGAGGCATGACAGTAGTGCTTGATCCAAAATCTATCATGGATATATGTAGTAACTACTTTCCTATAATAAGAGTAAAAAGGAATGGGTTGGGCCTTGGTTTACTCACTTCTTCCTTTTGATTTAGCAATATGGCTTCCAAAGACACTCATACATCTTTGAATTTTCCTTTCATGGGACCCACCATGGTCACATTCTCCTCCAATATTAACGCCCCTTGGAGTAGCTCCTTCTGCTTGGGAATGATTAAGAGATCCCATAAGGATGCACTGGCTGGTGCCTTTTTCAGTTGTTGGATTAGGTTGATGGGTCTAGCCAGTGACGGTTTAAGAGGTGGCTGATGCTTCTTCTCATTATCAAGGTGATGGACCTATTTCTCCTATATAGTTGGTTAGGGAATGTCTTTCGTCTTCGGCAATGACACACTTATAATAATTGAAGGCTCTTTATACACCTTGTCGACTGAACTGGAAGCTGGTGTGTCTACTTCAGTGATCCTTTTCTTTAAGATAGTATTATAGTTGAACTGCACTAGTTTCAGAATAGATGCCTCATTTATAAAAAAAAAACTCCTCCCCCTCTACCCAGGAAAAAAGGGCATGCTCTGGTGTGATCTCGACCTCTTGTTCTAAAGACATTCCTTTCATTTGGGTGGTGAAAGCAGTGCTTTAGGCTCCCTCAGATTGATGAGGTCCAACTACGCATGCATCATAAACCTCTCTTACTTGTTGCTTGGTTATCCTTAGCTATAAGTTCCCTTGGGGAAAATATTTTGGCATATGGGGATTATTGCAAGGGAAGCAATAGGTGTTAGGTTCCTCGGCCAAATGATTTTGTCTTGGGATGAGCTCTCTACTGCTATTTGAAGGAGAAGTTCAAAGTGGCATGGGTACATGGAATATTATATTCGATGGCTACTTTGGACATTCTGATAATTTTACTTTGGATAAGAGGCTTGCTTTCTCTTAAGGTTTACTATCTCGTTTAAGAGACTTCTTAGGATGTTTCTCATCTCGTCCATCTTGGGGAACGAAGATGAGGTGGTAGTGGTAGGAATGGGAGCCGCAACTTATGAGGGTTCATTATATATAGAAGTAGGGCTTGAGGTTGAACTCTGGGCTTGTACTTGCAGAAAGGGGGATATCTCAAGATTTATGGGAAAAAGAGTTTTGGGAGGAAGCTTCCCTACATCTCTTAGATTGTTCTCAGCTTGGACCACAAGGCTATAGGCTTGTGGCAAAGAATCCCCTCCGAATGATTGAATCATTACCAAAATATCTAAATTTAAGGCTTTTAAGTAGAAAACAATAGCCATATCTATAGGTGGTCTAGCCAAGACTAGAATCCTTTGCCAATTTTTGTGGAACCGGGTGTTGAAATATGTCATCAACTCTTGCGACTCTTTTTTATACCAATTAATTGCTATATGAGTGATGATTGGTCTCGTTTCTCGCTAAAACTTGCTACAAATGGTGTTCCCAACTGGTCCCAATTACCAATAGTGTTAGGGGTCAAGGCTCAGTACCATTCTAGGGCCCTCCCCTTGAAAGAGGTGACCAGTAATCTTAAGGCAACATCCTGCTCCCTTATATAATGTACTGCACATATCTCCGCTACATCTTGAAGATGTTCCTAGGAGGATTTGAAGTCTTCATCGTTGAACTTGGGAAACACTTTCAACGCATTGGTTGGAATAGGATTTCATACCACTAGGAGCGCGGTCAAAATGAGTGGCCTTCCCTGATCCCATGAAATAAATGGTCTTGGTAATGGAGGCTGAAGGTGCACCATAGTGATAAGTTTGAGGGTCCTTGTTGGCTGAGTGAAGGACCTACTTAGTGGAGGGGTTGAGAGAGTTTGGTCCGAGGGGGAAAGAGACCTCTAAACCTGTCTTCCTCTTCTATGTCATGGAGGGGATAGCTGTAAATAGTCGATGATACCTTCTTCCCTCGCTTTTGATCTCGTTCACATTCGTTGATAAATATTGGGTACTACTTTAGCCTATAGGAAAGGTTAATGTCCCACCGGGCGTGCTAGGAAAATTGTTGATGATGATCCATACAGATGAACCCTCAGAGTTGTAGGAAACCTTAGGTTGGTGAGAAGTGCACTCTATGTTGACCTCCAGGTTTTAAAGAAGCTGGCTCTTCTCTAGTTTTTAGAAGTAGGTTTCAAAAAAGCATGTAAATGATTGAAATAAATAGGTGATGTGCCAAATTTAAAAGAGAAATGAAATAATATCTGAGATATTTATCAATAATAGTTGAAGGGATAAATAGCTAGGTCTATTACTCTAATAATGCAAAAATTTGAAGAATTGAAATGATTAATAATAAACAAAACAAGGAAATTTTAAGGGCGTCAAGCACGATGAATTTCCTGACTCATTTAGAACTACCTTTCATAAAAGAAATGAAATTTTAGAACATATGAAAATCCAATTTTCACAGAATAAGAACTCTTTATTCATAAAGAGAAAGGGTACATAAGGCCCATGAAAGCACAAATCACACTTCTCTTCTATGACAGAGGCTTGCTAAGGCTAGATAAAACATACATAACTCTTTACTTTCCTCCTCCCTTTTCTTTAGTTAATAATTACCTCCTTGTAAGCTCTCTTTTCTTCTTGTATCTTTCCTCCTTTTATAGGAAATTTTTTTTCCTCTGTCACTTTCAGCTACCACCTTTTTCCTTCAATTATGATAAGGCCTTGCAATTATCCTTCTGGCTCCTGCCCCGAGTATTTTAAATTCAACGCCACCAATGTCATCCCTATTAATTCAGATATTTGACCCTCATGATTTTGGAATAAATATTTTGTCCCTTTATAGAAATCTGTGTATCTACTCCCTTCTTAGTATTTCCACTAAATCCTTGTTAGATTAGACTCCTCATTTGGGCCACGTGGAGGGCTTGTGCTTGCTTAGGGTCCTCCTTCCTTTTGGACTATATCAAACATGCGTAGGATAGACACGTGGAGTGTTTGCATGAGTTTGAGAACTTGCTTGAATGCTTGAAGTTGGGGATGTGCCTATGAGACACATGGAGACTGCCATGAGCATTTCATAGTTAGTCATTACTAGATTTTGATCAATCGAGGGCATCTAGAGTCTGGGGAAAAAATACTTAACAAAAGAGTCATAAAAAAATAATATAATCAGTTTGGTGACTCACCGAGGGACTTCATGCCTGCCATGGAAGAATCCAATATCTCATGCCTTCCCAAAATTTCAAAAATTGTGGCTAACCTTAGGTCATTTAGAGTAATCAATAAGAAGCCTGATATTCAACCCATTCTTCTTCCTTCGGGTAGGTTCTTCACTGCAAGGCTTGAAAAGCTCAGTCCAACTCAATTATCTCCTTGTGGGAGAAACCTTGAAGGATCTGCATGATCACATGCAACCGGAACTATAGCTATATGATAGGATTAATGATGGCCTCCACCTTAGTGACACTGGAGTCTTCCTTCAAAGACTAAAAAATCATTTTGTCTCAGCGATAAGAAGCTTCTAAATTTTGTCTTTGGATAAGACCGCAGACTCATCTGGGAAGGAAGAGGGGAAACCAAGTTGTACTAATTCATTGATATTCTATTTTCTGACATTCTGACATTTGACATAAGCTTTGTCAAAAATCAGAATCTCATTGATCTTTGCTCCCATCAACCACCTGTCAGTGATTCTTGCATTGTGAAGAGCAATATCTGAGGCACTGTAGACTTTTTGAATCATGATTTTTGACTCCTGGACCTTGGTGGATAAGGCGTTGTTTATGGTAGAGACTGTACTTTCTACCCTAGAGCATAATTCCTGTGCATTGGATATAAATCTGAGTATCGGGGTTAAATTTTTGGCAATGGTGGTGATCCTATCACAACATGAGGCATATAGACCTTGTACTAACGATACGATTCTAGCTTTCTGAGATTTTTGACCCAATTGGTTGGTCAAGTCCTTGACCATTTTATTAGAAGATTTTGACTGTTGAATCGAATTTTCTAAATGGATCTCTAGGGGGAAGATTAGATAGATGGTCACCCTCCTAGGTTTCTCAGTCCTCTATATATAGCTCTTGTTCTCTTGTGATCATAGAATGGGAGGCCTCAAAACCATAAGGTACTTGGTATTTTATATGTTCTTTGGAGAGTGGTTCAGACAATACCTTCATCTTGGACCCATACTTGGTTTGTAGGATTAAGTGGGACCAATCCAAAGACATGTACCCACTGATTTTAGCTATGAAGTCTCGGGAGAGGTAGATCCCAAAGATTGGTGGGACATTAACCACCATGATATCTTGGTGAACAATTATATTTGTATAGGAATAGAGTTATAATGGGAGTCCCTTGATAAATCCTATGGTTGACACATACTTCCCATACATTTGCATAACCCCCTTCTTCAAGGGCTCATACTAGAATCCTAAAGTGTCTACTACACCCTGAGGCATGACAATAGTGCTTGTGCCAGAATCTATCATGGAATTATGTAGTAACTTATTTCCTATAATAAGAGTCAAAAATAATGGGTACATTTTCCCTGATAAAACTACGTTTACCTATTGACTAGGATAAAACCACCTTTAATTGTGCTTAGGGTACATTTGATTATCGAGTCTTACCTTTTAGGATTTGTAATGCACCTGCTATGTTTCAGAGGGTAGTCTTAGCCATTTTTGTAGATCTTACAAATGACTGTGTTGAGGTTTACATGGATGATTTCACTTTCTATGGATCCACTTTTGAAGAATCTCTGAATAACCTTAAAAAATTATTGAGAAGTTGTGAGCAACACCAACTATCCCCGAGTCATGAAAAATGTTTGATGATGGTTGATTAGGGAATTGTCTTAGGACACCATTTTTTTGCCAAAGGTATACAGGTTGACCCCAAAAAGATTGCAGTCATCACTCAACTATCTACACCAACAAATTAGACTAACATCAAAAGTTTCCTTGGACATGCAGGTTATTATTGGTGATTCATTAAAGACTTTAGTAAAATTTCTACACCTATGTTTTCATTGCTAACAAAATATTGTGTTTTTGAATGGTCCCCTCAGTGTCAATAGGAATTCGATATTATCAAGGAGAAGCTAACCAAATCCCCAGTATTACAAGGTCTCGATTGGGGGAAACCTTTCCATATCCACATTGATGCCTCCAATACAACTATGGGAGTTGTTCTTGGGTAGAAAGATGAAGAGGATTACATGTATGCCATTTAATTTATCAGCAAGAACCTAACTCCTACGGAAATAAACTATACCACTATGGAAAAGAATTTTTTAACTTTGTGTAATCTTTAAACAAATTCTGACATTACATCAATGGGTATAAAATCTTTGTTTATACTGACCACTCTGGTATCCAATATTTGATGAATAAACCAGAAGTTAGCAGTCGAATTATTAGATGGTTACTCTTGTTACAAGAATTCAATCTTACCATTATTGATAATCCCAAAAAATCTAATGTTGTTGCTAATTTTATTTCAAGATTTAATGTTTTAGGTGATGATGAGGTAGTCCAAGATCAATTTCCAGATGGACATGTGTTTGCTATATCAACTTAGACTCCGTGTCTCACTGATCTTGTAAATTATTTAACCACAAGGAAGTTTCCTACCTATTTTACTCATAAAGAGAGATGAAGATTGGTTAAAAATAGTGCAACATATAAATGGTGTAATGGAAATTTGTTCAAATTTTGTCTTGTTATGGTTCTTTACAAGTGTATTTGGGAAGATGAAGTATGTGACATATTGCGAGCTTGTCATGATGAGCCAGGAGGAGGACATTACTTAGTAAAGAGGAAAATTCACAAAATCCTTGATGCTAGGTACTATTGGCCTTCCCTCCACAAGAATTTCAAGAAGTATGTGTGCCAGTGTGATGCATGTCAAAGAATGGGGAATGCTATACTATCAATGGAAATGCCTCTTAATCTTCAGCTGGTCTTAGAACCATTCGAGAAATGGGGAATTGATTTCATTGGAACTTTTGATCCTCCATCTTTTAGGAAAGAATACCTCTTGGTATACATGGACTACATTACAAAATGGGCTGAAGTTCAAGCATTGACATCTACCAATGAGGATGTTGTTGCTGATTTCTTGTACAATTGGATATTGATATTGCTATGATATTGCTATGATTGAGGTCCTCATTTTCTCAAAATTTACTAAATCAATCACTAGAAATCATCACCAGAAATCATCACCATATCACCCCCAATCCAATGGGCATGTGGAAGTCACCAACAAAGAACTTGAGAACATTCTCACTAAAGTGGTGGGTACCAAAACTTCCCGAGGTAGTTTGGGCCTATAACATGACCTAGAAAACCACTACTGGTTTTTCTCCCTATGAGTTGGTATACGAGAAGAAGCCATTATTACCTGTTGATTTTGAGTTATGCACCTAGAGAACAACACTGGAATTCGACATCAATTTGAATGAAGCACAATGCGAATGGGTGGTGCAGCTGAACA
Source organism: Taxus chinensis (assembly GCA_019776745.2). Taxonomy (NCBI): domain Eukaryota; kingdom Viridiplantae; phylum Streptophyta; class Pinopsida; order Cupressales; family Taxaceae; genus Taxus; species Taxus chinensis. The sequence continues at coordinate 104,082,624 of CM034147.1, read as the reverse complement.
AATTGGATGAAATGTGGATGGAAGCACAACAACAGATGGAAATTATCCAACATTAGAGGAATACCCGACATGAAGCTCATATCAAATCCAAGAAGTTTCATGAGGGGAATTGGTCTTACTCTTTGATTATAAATATCAACATTTTAAAGGTAAGTTATGGACACACTAGTTGGGTCCATATCAAAATGACAATGTGTTTAATAATGGTTCTATGCAATTGGTACCGATCAATGGCGATAGAAGGAATCTTCTTGTAAATGGCCATATGCTCAAGATTTATCAATGACCTCTTGATAAGAGAAATTTCACTAGTGACATCATGTTGAGTGAGGACATGCATGCTGAGGCTGCTCTTCGCCTCTCGAGCTGGGAGTAATTGTTGTCTTTCTATTTAATTAAAGGAGGATGGTCATGAACTTGATCTTCTTCCCTTAGTTAGCTATTTTGTTTTCAATAAATGCAAAAATATTCATTGTTTCATAACCACGAATCACATTTTATCTCGGACTATAGGACGTGGGAATCTATAGATATCGAACATGGAATTAGCATGGGTAAGTGCATTCTAACTCACTACATATATTTCTTTATGAAGAAAATACCCATGCATGAACTTATCATAATTGCATCCATACATAATAATCGATGTATTTATTATAGATATCCTTACAAATCCAACGCTACGACATGATATCATAAGGGTGTAATGAGTCATGATTTCCATGCACACAATATGTTATAAATTCTATGAAAGGGAAAATTTGAAATTCTATTTGAAGTAATGGGATGTTTGCCATATCACATATAAAAAACCATCACGGATAACTAGTCTTGAACACCTTGTTGTGCTGCCACATTTGCTCTGATTTTATGTGATTTGAGGATCTAGGTGTATTTCAAATTACTAGTTTCTCACCACTTCCTACCATTTCTTTGTAAATATTGAACGCACCTTTCAACCTACCATCACAACCTGAATTTGAGCATGCCCTTGTTCTTGTTTCTCTATTGTCTGGATTTTTCACCTTCATCATGGGAAAAAAGAAAAAGTTAGAGCCTAATTCTTCAAACCCATTGCTCAGGAATGCTGCGCTTTCGTAGGTATTTTATGATTCTAGTTGGCTTGACTTCATTCAGAAATTCAAAGGTTTTGATGAAGGAATAGTGGATGAATTCCTGGAGAATTTTGAAGCTACTTTCTCATGCATTGGAGGGAAGCGAGTGGAGATTACCAGCTAGGTAGTTTCTGAACTATCTAGATTACCATATTTTGGTCTAAAAGTCATGACAAATGTTCCCCTCAAAGACTTGCTTGATCTGTTTCATGAGGAGGGTGAGGAATTTCCCTAGGTAATCCTTACCTCCCAAGGTGTTCAGAAAGGAGTTAAGAGGGACAATATACTTGGAATTTGGAGGGAGATGGCCAAATGGGTTAACAGACACTTTATATGTGATGGCCAGTTGTTTGTGCTAGGTGGCGATTCACTCAAAATTCTCATCAATTTGAAGAAAGGATGCGTCAACCTTGTACTCAGGGTGAATTCACCAGAATACTTGGTGGATGTAGTTATCAAAGTCGGTCAAAAATACAAGACTGGGTGAGGAAAGGTAGTGCTAGAGCACCCAGGGCTCATTCACTTACTGTGTTCACATCAAGTGTTTTTAAAACCAAAATGAAGGCTTGAAAAGATGAATGTGGGGGAAGGCTCCAAGCCGAAGAGGGTCAAACTAGGGCCATCTTCCACACCATGGGCCGTTATCACATCAATTAGTCATTGTACACATAAGAAGAAGGAGGAACCCGACACTCAGACGAATATGGAAAAATCTTATGATCAAGTGAGCCCATATTCAACACCTTCCAGTTCTAAAGGTAGAAATACCTTGAATACCTCTTCTTCTATTTTCCTACGACTGCGATGGTTCTGTGCATTGCATAAACCAGGGAGTTCTCAGTCAGAGGGTTTTATTGGTGCCTCTTCCCCTATGTGGGAAGTAAGGGATGAGGAAGGAAACCTGGCTGTCCCCACTGAAAAATCACCACACACTATATTCACTACATCTATTCCAACCCCATAGAGATCAGTTATGCGCTCATCTTCAAAAATCCACTTTGCATCTCCGGAAACTACTTTGGTACCTAATCTAGCTCTAGAATCAATTGCACTAGAAATTGGTCACCTCGAGTTATGTCAAGCTTCCAATCCGTACAGTTATTTGGAAGAAATTTCACTCCTTAAATCCTAGTTGAATGATATGGAAGAAACAAAAATTTATTTACAAACTAAATTTACTCAACACACAGTATAAAAGGTTAGAGAAATTACAACTCTACAAGTAGAGGTTAGCAACCTAAAGCGGCAGAGAGATATAGGTCTTAGTATTTTGAATGATTTCAACCAATTGTCTTTTTAGAATTCATAATTAAAAAAGGAAAATAGGAAATTAAAGGGGGAAATAGAAATCATCCACGGTGAAAAAAAAATTGTAGTCTCTTTTGGACTTTATTTGTCCTTTGGCTTGTAAGCTCTTGTCTTGTAGGAGACCATCTTCAATTTACAACATGCTTGTTCAGGAAAAATTTTAATCTTGGCAGTTGTTGCATTTGTGTTGTCAGGTGCCTTAAAAATCCCCTAATTGTAATGTTTTTGTATCCATTTACTAATCTAGTACCTGAAATTCAAAACCTACTATGTGAGTTCTGCCTCCATAATATGTTATTCCCTAATGTCCCCGACTTCTGCATTAACTTGTTTTTGGGGGATTTTAAATTAAAATCCTTTTATTCCTTTCTTTAAAATCAGATCATGTGGGGTGAACAAATAGATATCTTTAATCACATAACTCAAACAATAGGATTCTATATTCTACCTACACATCACAATGATGTGGGTATGCGGAAAAACTTCATATCTCTTTAAACTACAAAGCTGGTATTGGAGAGAATACCTCAAAGACATTACTGAAATGTGTGGGGGACTTTGAAACCTATAGTCAGTAGAACTTTGGGGCAGCAAGGAAAGCCTGTGATATGAGATGAGACACTTTGAGCTTACCATTGAAGAGAAGGGAGGTTATCTCACATTAAAATTTTAGTTGGAGTATGTGACGAGGTGATGCCCTCATTAAAATCATCAGGTAGTTATCAGAAAAAACTAGCAAGTAGTACGGTGATGAATGGGTAGGACTTCAGGTGCAACCACCTCCCCTCTTAAGTCCTAGTACCACCTAGAAAAATAATGTTGCACAGTCAAATGAGGGTATTATAGATTAGGTCGAAGTAACTTCCAACACTCAGGGATATAAAGGTACTAGGAAGCAATATGCTGATCATTTTGAAGAGTATGACATGGTCCAATAGCTTGGTTATAGGGCAGGGTGTAGATAAGTTGCATTGGGACATAGAACAGGTAAAGTGTGAGGGAAATGATGAGTGCATTATTTGGCTCATTTATATCATTCCTATGGTTAATAAATTGTCATTTAGCTATGATTTTCTAATGCATGGGGATGCTTTGTATAGTTATATCTTAGTGAGTTTGATTCATTTTCCTTACTTTTTTTCATGTAACCTGATTACCGTATAACCTCATACTAACTATCTTCATGAGCTAAATGTGATGATGTGTGCAGGAAAATGATGAACGTTTATTACTGATGCAATTAAGAAGTCTGAGTTTGGAGCTGGAATGTGGGAGCAGAAGACTTTTTCCACCCATTGACATATAAGTATGGGACTTATTTCTAATAGTCCCGTAGGAATTTATGAGTCTTGGTTGATGTTGATTAGTGGGAGATGTTAGTACCGCCTATTATGGAGAATTTTGTAACTATTTGTGTCTATATAAAGAAACCTTCTTTAGAACAAGATAGTAGCTATTATTTTTATATACTCTGTAATATATAGCTTGTGGTATCTAGAACTCTTCTTTTGATGTACAGGATATGCTATAGAACTTATTTAAATTAATATAAGTAAGGGTCATTTTGAGGATCTAAAGATGTTGAGATTTCCTCTGTCCCAAGGGAGAGCAAGGGCCCATTCGACTAAGGAGATAAGAGGATGTTTACATTTACATGCACATCTGGTTTTCTGATAAGTTTCACTGTAATCTCTATTTCAGTATGTCTCTACTTTAGTATGTTTTATGCAACCTTAGTTTGAACATAGTTGCTTTTCCTATTGGAATTTCTATTCAAAATGTGTGTTTCCATTTATACAAAGTTTAAATTAGCATATGCTTTTACTTCTACTGATTCTTAGTTACGAGTGTGCAATTTCAATTCCATTATTTCAGATTCTGTGTGCACATTTCCATTTAAATTATAAGTATAACTTTTAAACTTCATTTCATCGCAACAACTAAATTATGTAGATTAGTAACTAACTTAGAAATATCTCACAACAACCCCCCAACAGAAGACCCAACAGGAAAATAGGTTACATTAATCTCCATAGCATACAACCTAGCTTACAGCCCCGGTTTATAATGACACTAAAAGAATATTCAGTTAGTTAAATGATTGGAGAATACAATGATGCATTAGTTGCATGCATCTTTGATATTTGATGGCTTGCACACATTAATCATTGGATAAGTGAATTTGTGGTTGATTACATAATCTAAAGATTGATTTAAATTTTTTATAAGTACCGATTCACCCCCCTCTTATTCCATTGTGTGTATCCCAATAAAGCTGGAAGAAAAAAGTAGGAAATCCATTAGGTCCAGGGGTTTTATCCTCTTCTATTTAAGAGACAATAACCTTGATTTCTTCCTCAAAAGGAATGACATTCAAGTCTTTATTTTCCTCAGAGCTGATGGCAGGATCAAGTAGTTTTAAAGTCTCCATGGTTGAGTTGCTATGTGGGGGGTTGACCTTTAGCAAACAAAATTTTGAAGAAGGAGATGATGGTATTCGAGATATAAGAAACCACCATCTCCATTTCACCATCTTGTTTTCTTATTTCTTGTATACACCCTATATTTATTTTTATAGTAACTGAAATGTGGAAGAAATTTTTATTTCAGTCATCCTCTTTGACCTAATTTATTTTGGACTTTTGCTTCCAGTAAATTTCTTCCTTAGGATAGTATGAAATTCATATAAGAGAAATTTTTCCTTTTATTTGTCTTCATTAGTTCAGCCTCCTTCTTCCATTATATCTTCTAGCTCATGAAATTCCTCATATATTTTACTCTTTTGTAAAAAGATATTGCTGAAAGTGTTCTTTTTTCCATTTTTTTATCTTATATTTGATGTTCTTTAATTTAGCCATCACTTGGAACTTTGTTTTTCCTCTGGTTTCTATATTCCACCACTCCTAAATCATTTTCTCCAGATCCGGATGGATGGTCAACATATTTTCAAACTTAAAGGGTCTACCTTTATTTTTTCCCATTTCACCATGGTCCACTAGAACAATTATAATGTTTGTTTTATAATTTTCACAATTGTTTTAGTTTATATGGTAACCGACAAAGTAATACAATAGCATATAAAAGTACAATAAAATCCTCCTCTAAGAAAAATTTATTTTTTGGAAATTTTTATTTTGTTTTTAGAAAAAAATTCCCATCATAATTTTGATTTTTTTCTTTGACACTAAGGCCTCTTTTGTACAAATTTCCTTAGTTTTTCAATTTCCTCCTTTTTTGTATTTAATAACAATTTTTAGTATTTTCAAAAAAATCTTATTAAAATTAAATACTTGTAGGAAAAACAACTTTTGAAGAGAGGTGGGATTCAAAACCTAAACCTCCACCCTCTAAGAATCTCTCAAGACCTTAATATCCACTCAAGTTATATATATGATAAAACATTTAAAGAACAAAGTGATTTTTAAAGAAAACTAGCATGGTTTGTAAAAAATACAAAGGTGTGGGTGGGGTAAAACACCATAATTAAGATCGCCAACTACCTTAGTAATGCTTGGATGGCTGAAAAAAGAAAAATTATGTTGTGTGGTATTTAGGGGAAAGGAACCCATAACTATAGGCCGTGACTTTAGGGGCGCGTAGATTTATATAGGTGTGTTATCCGTTTCAAAAAATTATATCATTATGTAGAATATGACTGTATCACATCACCATTTTTGTTTCACACATTTATTTGGAAGGAAAAAGTAGATTTTGAATCAATTTAGGTCACATAAATTTTTTATAAAGCATTTGAAAAGCGTAGCAATAACTGAGCCTTATGTGTTACATTGTGGTTGGATATTAAAAAGTATCATTAATGACAAAGTGAAAGATATTGGTACTTTTTCCAACAAGTTATGGAGAAATAAAGTTTACATGTTTTGGTACATGTACAACTATGATGTCTTTTCCCCTAATGCAATTTGGTACATGTACAAATCTAGCATCCGTTAGAGGGACAAGGGTCGCATACTCTTCATATATAACATAAGAAGGGGAATTTCATTGTATTCCATCCACACATTCTACTACATTATTACATTCTATCTACAACCTGCTATTAAGTGCAACTTGCACTAGGGCATCATTTCTACACACACACATCAAAACTACATGGAGTCTAAGATGTAGTACAATGCTCAGTTGTAAGTTCACTCTCGGGGTGACCGTTGGGGTCAGTCTGACTCCCCATTCTACATTTTATTTTTTAGTTTTATTGTGATTTGTGGGCTTGTGAAGGTGAATTTCTATTTTACAAGTTAAGGTACCTTTGGCGATCTAGGAGTGACTACCATGTGATCAATAGGGAATAATTATGACACCCTTGTGAGACAATCAAATTAAAATCTAGAGATTTTTCTAGTCATGTGTGCATAAATCTAGTCATCATCTCACAGGAACCCCTGTCTATTTTTGTTCATGAGTTGTAGAATTTATAAAGATCGATTACAATGTTGTTTTCATCTTGTTTATCACTTCTCCCGACCCAGATTAGTTCTATATTTTACGGAAATCAGCTAAGTGCTCATATCTCTCTCCATTGCTTAGGGTTTCATACTTTATTTCTTATTTTGCTAGTTTCATTGTTATATCTTAACATTCATACATTATTTTTTTCAATAGTTACTCTACCATATTAGATTTATTTCAAAATTCATTAAATCATTTGGTGAACCCCACTTGTGATCGGTCATTGAGATCCCCTTTCTACCAATTTCTCTTTAATGGATCCTAAGGTTTCTCAGGTCTCCTTAAATGAACTACTTCAAATGCACCCACCGTGTAAAGCAATCCTCCAAAAATCCTAAATGATATGTACCTCCCTCACAATATGCCACCTACTCAAGTTAGTGCCATTTTCGATCATCTATCTAACGAATCTATTGGTCCTACTTCTCCCCCCATCTTAGAGTCACTTCAATCTTTACATTGTTTCTTTCAAGATAAAATTCAAGCTATGGAAACAATGATTACATCTCTTAAAACTGAAATCCAACATCTCAAGGATGCTTCTAAAGCCCATGCTAGTTCTTCTTATACACCTCAGTCTAATCATATTTCTTCTACATGTTCTCATGTCAGTGAACCTCAAGTCTTACTATTACCAAAACCTCTCAAGTTTGATCTAAATACTAATCAACATGATATTATTCCTGAGCTTGTCACTCATCAATTGATCAAATCACCAACTACTCATTTCTACCCTCCTTTTTGGCTTATCAAATACAAAGGTCTCCCATTTTTCAATTATCACAGAGTTAATGGACATCATGACAATAATTTCGATGCTTTAAAACGTCAAATTAAGCACCTTGAGCATAAGGGTTTTTATCTCATTTGCTGCACAACATTCAGATTCATGCTCATGTTCAATTGCTAAATCCTAGTTGGTTCTTAAATCCAGTCCTTCCATGTCTCATGGGCATCAATCCATAATCACTAATTTTCCTTCTTTGGTCAGTAAAGAACATTCTATCCATCCTATTCAAACTAAGTAACCTCATCTGAAAATTAGTCCATCCACTCCTCCTCTCACATCTTCAACAATGTTACCACTTCTAACTAAGCAACCTACTCTAAAAATTAGTCCCATCCCCTCCCCCTCTCTAGCCTTCTACAACGTTACCAACTCACACTAAGAAACTTCCTCTAAAAATATGTCCATACCCTCCTCCTCTCAAGTCTTATAAAAAATTAGTAATAAAAAATAAGCCACCACCATTCAAGATCCATAAAACTCCTCCTTCAATTAAGCGTCCAAATAATTTTTATTAGACATGCTTATCATTACATTGATGTCTGCGACACATTTCAAGCTTTGCTACCATGGCATGTTCCTTCTCATATCACCACATAGATATCCATGAAACACTTGGGGGCATCACACTTTCTTCTCCTATTTTTATTAGTTGTCTTTAGCATCTACTACCACACTTTTTGCTCTGTGCGTCATGTCTAATATTTTTAAGCATTTTCATACCCTTTCATACACACATTGTAACATCATTACCCTATGAAACACTCTAGTTCCATTGTTCATACTTGAATTATGAGGGTCTAAATCTGAAATGAACCTCACCACATTCAATTTTCATGCTCTATGCTTCATTATCTATCTTTCTATCACACATTTTCAAACCATTTACCGATGACACGCTCTTGTTCTATGGTTCATTCTTGATTGTTGAAGGATCTTTTATAAATGAAACTCATCTCATACACATACGCTAGGGGGTCATGATGCTCTTTTCACATTCACACATTTCATCCTATTCCATCACACTCATACAATGCATTTGCATATCTTGGTTGTGCTTAATTTTTTATTATTATATGTTGGATCCATCACATCAATCAATGTGTTTATACTTTGGTTACTATGTTGGATCTATCACATCAACTCAAGATTTCATATTGTTTATTATAAATACATCATTTATCATGTCAAAACCTTATACACTTGGTATACAAATAAATTGATTCAATTTTGCCAACTCTTCAAACATCTAAGTCATTGTACATACTTTAATGCCCTGACTTGGGCACACTGGCCCTATGACATTTATGTGTTGCAGTAGTCCACATCTATGTGGATGTTGTGTTACTCCACCTCTACATGGATGAGGACCTCACCGCACTCCTAGGTCACCTACATCCAGACTACATCTCTTCTGGACAAGACTTCTTGAGTCTCTAAAGGCATATACT